>CM065712.1:29393091-29412164 GCA_017654935.2 Phymorhynchus buccinoides | reverse complement strand
AGCTGCATATCTTAGATTTAAAATAAATCCAAGGGCCACCCCACAAGTGACATGTGCTTTAAAATTAAAATGTGTGCCATAAATACAAACATTTCTCACCACATTTCACACGAACCCTGTAAGACAAAGTCTCAGACAACATGTTTTTGTAAATCATTCAGATGCTTCGTGTCCAAACACGCTACACTAACTCGAGAAAGAAACCCCCAATCCACCAAACTGGCATTCCGTTTTATGCCCTTAGCTGAAAATGTGCACCCTAAAATATGCATTGCATGGTCAAGACATGTTTATGGTGAACACATTTCAGTCAGCTGAACAAACCAGTGAGTATTCATGGCTGCGTTACTGGGGCTTATTTCACCATGCCTCCAAGAGACAAACCGACAGAGGTTGAGATTAAGATGGCGCTAGCTTGGCTCTGGGAAAGCGTGACTCTGTGAATATTCACCTTAATCACCTTTGGGTTGGTCTGCAGATGTTCACAGAGCCACGCTTTCCCGGAAGTCAAGCTAGTGCCATCTTTATGTCAGCCTCTGTCGTTTGTCTCCTGGTGAAATTAACCCCAGTAACGCAGCCATCAATACTCACTGGTTTGTTCAGCTGACAGAAATGTGTTCACCATGAACATGTCTTGACCATGCCATGCAATTTTTTAACCTTGCACATTTCCGCTTTTTCAGCTATGGGCATATAATAAAATGAAAAGAAGGCGAGTTTTCGTGGGGTTTTGCGTTTCTTTTTCGGGTTAGTGTAGCACGTTTAGAAGAAAAACAAATGAATAATTTGCAAAAAAAACCATACTGCTTGGGACATTATCTTACAGGTTCATATGAAATTTGATACAAAAAAATGTTCGTATGGCAGCAATTTGAATTTGAAAAAAAAGCATAGCAAGCGTGAGAATGGCCCTTGAATTCTTTTGAGTAGTTCACGCTGCGTGATGTCGGTGTAAAGCTAGAAAGTAGCATCCTCCTCCTGTGTTCCATTCCACGATGGTACCGTATGGAGGAGGAAGTCTCTCCTTTGCCTTACCAAACTGGCCCGGTAGTCATCCTCCTCCTGTGTTCCATTCCACGATGGTACCTCCTGGAGGAGGAAGTCTCTCCTTTGCCTTACCAAACTGGCCCGGTAGTCATCCTCCTCCTGCGTTCCATTCCACGATGGTGCCTTCTGGAGGAGGAAGTCTCTCCTATGCCTTACCAACCTGGCCCGGTAGTCACCAGCCTCCTGTGTTCCATTCCACGATGGTACCTCCTGGCTGTCACCCGGTGAGGAAGTCTCTCCTTTGCCTTACCAGCCTGGCCCGGTAGTCATCCTCCTCCTGCGTTCCATTCCACGATGGTGCCTTCTGGAGGAGGAAGTCTCTCATTTGCCTTACCAACACACGGGGCCTGGTAGTCCTCAACCTCCTGTGTTTCCCATTTGTCTCTTTTACCGTCTGCACGAGGATGTCTCTCCTTTGCCTTACCAACCTGGCCCGGAAGTCATCCTCCTCCTGTGTTCCTTACCCCAATGGTGCCTTCTGGCCCCGGTAGTCTCTCCTTTGCCTTACCAACCTGGCCCGGTAGTCCTCCTCCTGTGTTCCATTCCACGATGGTACCTTCTGGAGGAGGAAGTCTCTCCTTTGCCTTACCAGCCTGGCCCGGTAGTCATCCTCCTCCTGTGTTCCATTCCACGATGGTACCTTCTGGAGGAGGAAGTCTCTCCTTTGCCTTACCAGCCTGGCCCGGTAGTCATCCTCCTCCTGTGTTCCATTCCACGATGGTACCTTCTGGAGGAGGAAGTCTCTCCTTTGGCTTACCAACCTGGCCCGGTAGTCACCAGCCTCCTGTGTTCCATTGCACGATGGTGCCTTCTGGAGGAGGAAGTCTCTCCTTTGCCTTACCATCCTGGCCCGGTAGTCCTCCTCCTCCTTTGTTCCATTCCACGATGGTGCCTTCTGGAGGAGGAAGTCTCTCCTTTGCCTTACCAACCTGGCCCGGTAGTCATCCTCCTCCTGTGTTCCATTCCACGATGGTACCGTCTGGAGGAGGAAGTCTCTCCTTTGCCTTACCAACCTGGCCCGGTAGTCATCCTCCTCCTGTGTTCCATTCCACGATGGTGCCTTCTGGAGGAGGAAGTCTCTTCTTTGTCTTACCAACCTGGCCCGGTAGTCATCCTCCTGTGTTCCATTCCACGATGGTGCCTTCTGGAGGAGGAAGTCTCTCCTTTGCCTTACCAACCTGGCCCGGTAGTCACCACTCCTCCTGTGTTCCATTCCACGATGGTGCCTTCTGGAGGAGGAAGTCTCTCACTTTGCCTTACCAACCTGGCCCGGTAGTCATCAGCCTCCTGTGTTCCATTGCACGATGGTACCTTCTGGCTGTCACCCGGTGAGGAAGTCTCTCCTTCTGCCTTACCAGCCTGGCCCGGTAGTCCTCCTCCTCCTTTGTTCCATTCCACGATGGTGCCTTCTGGAGGAGGAAGTCTCTCCTTTGCCTTACCAACCTGGCCCGGTAGTAGGCACTTCTGAGGAGATGGCACTATCACGTGAGAACTCAGTCTCTGTTTTCCTTCCACGATGGGTGCCCTTCTGAGAGGAGGAAGTCTCTCCTTTGCCTTACCAGCCTGGCCCGGTAGTCATCCTCCTCCTGTGTTCCATTCCACGATGGTGCCTTCTGGAGGAGGAAGTCTCTCCTTTGCCTTACCAACCTGGCCCGGTAGTGACGAGTGCGTCTGAGTCAACACGGGTAGTAAAATGTAAATTGGCCCAAACTGGCGAAAAAACGATTGGCAGTTTAATCCTAATGTAACTGTTTTTTGCATTAACACCCGTGTTAACACTGTTTATTTAAACGCGCCCGTGATTACCGGCACCTTGGTCGATAGTTTCTATCATGTCAGTAGGACCTATCTAGTAGAAACTATCCCACGGTCTCTATTGTCAGGGATAGAAACTATCTATCGCCTAGCAAGAAACCCGACGAGAATAGCAGCGTGTGTGGGATCGACTTTAGGTGCATCATTTCATCATTCTATGGTCACAACGCACGTTGATATTTACTGCTCTTTTCCCAGCGCATGTGATTGCCGTACTCGTCAAGCAACCTTTTACTCTCTGTGTCTCTCTATCTCTTTGTTTTTGTTTTTAGTTTCTCTCTCTCTCTCTCTCCTCTCTCCTCTCGAAATCTCTCTCTCTTCTCATCTCTCTCTCTCTCTCTCTCTCCTATCACTCTCTCCAGCTCTCTCTCTCTCTCTCGTTCTCTCTCTTTTTGTGCTTATTCAGTTATCCTCAATAAACATTCGAGTTTCAAAAAAACATTCGAGTTTTCATTCGATTCATTCGAGTTTCCAAACATCCGCATTCCGAGCTTCTCCTCTCTCTCTCTCTCTCTTCTCTCTATCTCATCCTCTCTCTCTCTCGTCTCTCCTCCCGACGCACCCAAAAACCTCTCTCTCCCTCTCCTCTCTCTCTCGTCAGTCTCCTCCTCTCCCCCGCCCCTCTCTCTCTCTCTCTCTCTCTCTCTCTCTCCTATCCGCTCTCTCTCTCCATTATAACTAGCTTTGGCCCACTTGAGGTCTCGTATTGTCACTATTGATAACATCTGTTATCTCAGCATACACGTACCGATTCGATTCGCCATTTCCCATCTCGACACCTGGCCGGGAACGCCCCTTTGTGGTGGGATTAAATAAGAAAAGATTTGTCAAGTAGTGCCATTTCGCCATCCTCTTAGTGCCATTTCGCCATCCGCTTTGTGCCATTTCGCCATCCTCTTTAGTGCCATTTCGCCTCCATCCGCTTTAGTGCTATTTCGCCATCCTCTTTAGTGCCATTTCGCCATCCTCTTAGAGCCATTTCGCCATCCTCTTAGTGCCATTTCGCCATCCTCTTAGTGCCATTTCGCCATCCTTTTAGCGAGCCATTTCGCCATCGCCACATCCTCTTTAGTGCCATTTCGCCATCCTCTTTAGTGGCTTTTCGCCATCCTCTTGGTGCCATTTCGCCATCCTCTTACAGCTGCCATTTCGCCATCCTCTTAGTGCCATTTCGCCATCCTCTTTAGTGCCATTTCGCCATCCTCTTAGTGCCATTTCGCCATCCTCTTTAGTGCCTAATTTCGCTCATCCTCTTAGTGCCATTTCGCCATCTTAGTGCCATTTCGCTATCCTCTTAGTGCCATTTCGCCATCTTCTTAGTGCCATTTCGCCATCCTCTTAGTGGGCCATTTTGCCATCTCTTAGTGCCATTTCGGTCCATCCTCTTAGCTGCCATTTCGCCATCCTCTTAAGGGCCATTTTCGCCATCCTCTTAGTGCCATTTCGCCATCCTCTTTAGTGCCATTTCGTGCCATCCTCTTTCTGCCATTTCGCCATACTGACACACGCGCGTTCACTGAAACACATACACTGGCGAAAATGTGGATGTATCCTCCTTCCCCTCCCCGACGTACGCACTCGCACACACTACACCCCACGCACACGCACACGCACGCAACGCACGCACACGTACGCACGCACGCCACGCACGCACACACACACACACACACACACACACACACACACACACACACACACACACACACGTGTGTGTCTTGTGAGATTATGGTATTTCGTGCTTGCGGAACATAATAATATTTATGTGTATTTTTTATATATATTTCATTGTAAATTGATTTTTTTTTTTTTGTTTACAGTTTTTGTTTTTTCATCTTGTTTGCTTCAGTTGTATTTCTTATTTATTTATATGACGACAGGATGAAAAAAAGTTTTGCTTAGCTTATTCCTTTATCGTCATTAAAAATCATTTGACTTGACTTGACTTGACACACACACACACACACCCACACACACACACAACTTCACACACCCACCACACACACACACACACACACGACACACACACACACACACCGCAACGCAACGCACGCACGCACGTACACAAACCACCACCACACACACACACACAAACACACACACACCACACACACACACACACACACACACACACACACACACACCACACACACACAACCACACATACACACACATACACACACGTGTCGTCCCTGCTTTTGTAACTTGTCTGTTTCTTTGTTTATTTCCCCTTCCCCCCCTCTGTTCCCCTTTCTTTATTGTTTACCACTTTGGAATCTTTTAAGTTCCTTTCCTTCGGTTGTTGTTGTTGGTTGTTGTTGTTGTTTGTTGTTTGTTGTTGTTTGTTGTTGTTGTTGTTGTTGTTGTTTTTGGGTTTTTTTTTACCCTCCACTGTCCCCGCCTGTCTTTTTTTTCTCAAATGTTGTTTTAGGCGGCACATCTTTTTCTTTTTTTTTTTCTTCTTCTTTTTTTGTCTTTCCCTCCCCCGACCCCCTCACTTCTCTCATGCATTTGTCTGTGTGATGAGCTAAGATGGACAGTTTTCTTCGGTATAATTTAGTTTTTTAGTCTGATAGGTTTTTTGTTGTTGTGGTGGGGTTTTTTTTATGGATGGCTTGATGAAAAAAAAAAAGTATATTATTTTCTTATTCAATGTTCAATCTGGAAATAAAATTGTCGACTTGACTTGACCTCACCCCGCC
Organism: Phymorhynchus buccinoides; assembly: GCA_017654935.2. Lineage (NCBI taxonomy): Eukaryota > Metazoa > Mollusca > Gastropoda > Neogastropoda > Raphitomidae > Phymorhynchus > Phymorhynchus buccinoides. Next base: position 29,406,603 of record CM065712.1, on the reverse strand, counting down.
CACACCCACAAGTCCTACACACCACGTTTGACCCACACCCAACCAACCCACCCACCCTACACACACACCACACACACACACACAACACACACAGCACACACACACACCCGACACACACACACACAGTCACGCAAGCACAGGGACACAATGACTAACTTTGTTTCCTACTCAATGAATCAATTTTGTCCAGTAATTGCTTGTTGAAACTAATGACATGCACACACTACTAGGCACGCAGCAATTAAAATGTCGAAAAGTCCATGATGTGTCGCACGACTTGGCGAGCTGGGAAACGGCGAAATGACACCAAGTCCATAATGTGTAACACGACTTGGCGAGTTGGGAAACGGCGAAATGACACCAAGTCCATAATGTATCACACGACGTGGCGAGTTGGGAAACGGCGAAATGACACCAAGTCCATAATGTGTAACACGACTTGGCGAGTTGGGAAACGGCGAAATGACACCAAGTCCATAATGTATAACACGACGTGGCGAGTTGGGAAACGGCGAAATGACACCAAGTCCATAATGTGTAACACGACTTGGCGAGTTGGGAAACGGCGAAATGACACCAAGTCCATAATGTGTCACACGACGTGGCGAGTTGGGAAACGGCGAAATGACACCAAGTCCATAATGTGTCACACGACGTGGCGAGTTGGGAAACGGCGAAATGACACTAAGTCCATAACGTGTCGCGGGAGATGGCGAGTTGGGAAACGGCGAATCGGGAATAGAACAAAACGTATCAGTCGGTAGGGCAATCACTGCTATCGCCCGGACCCAGTCAGAAGATCACGTGGACTGATATCAATGACGTCCATGTCATTGAAAGGAACCTCACGCTCCTCGTGGACAGTCGGAGTCCATCCTTGATAATACCAAAGACTGTTCTAGGTGAAGATAAGCATCCTGGTCTCTTTTCCCTAGATGAGTAGTGAGGACTGAAACACACTGGTTATTTCCCTTTTAAACAGGACACATTTTACACGTCGATAGGCCAGTTGGATTCTCCGTTCAGGTTCCAGTCTTAGTTTTTTGATAGTCTCCACTGTGAATAGTGTACTGACGTCCAAACTTACGATAACTCTATCAGCCCCGTTCGCCGAGCTCTTTAGGTAGTCCATCTTACCATTTTAGAATAACTTTGCTAATAACTATACCCCAAGATGAGGTTGGGTCTTTTGTTTTGTTTTTTTTAAATTTATGTGAAAGTTATTCCTTTTACTTTGCCCTTTTTATTTCAGAGTATACCCTCCCACCCCCATCCCCTCCTACCCGCCAAATGGTTTCTATTAAAGACCCAGTGACGCACCGCGATTAAGTCCCTTGGTGGGGGTTTTGTGGGTAGCTGTGACCCACATACAAATGCCCCCAATTTTAAGTTGAAGCTGCTCTTTTAAAATGATGTTTTCGATTTGAAATTTGGGGGCCTTTTTTTTATGGGCGTCAAACTTGGTCAACAATAAGATCTTATTACCAACTATAACAGGGAAAACACGTGAAACCCCGTGATTTTGACACGTGATATGGTGGGTCTTTAAAGACTTCCATTCATAACGTGAATCTAAATTTTCGAAATATGCAAGGCATCCAAGCAACTGACACACTAAATCAATCAATCAATCAATCAATCAATCATTCAATGTGCTTGATAATCTCGAAACGCACGTAAATCAATAATTTTTCAAAAGGGCTTGTTTTGTAGTTCACTAATCTTTGCTGAAATTCAATGAGGTTTAACCCTTTTGCCGCCTGCCATTATTCAGCTAAACAAACTCCATTAATGTTACCTTTGTAGAAAAAAATTGTCTGCAATATTTGGGATTCCTCTGTTACATGTATTTAAGCGAGACCTATCCCTACCTCCCAAATGTGAAGAAAACGTCCGTTGTATAACAGGCCTGATTTAATGTCTTGTTAGTGACATAGGCTAGGTGTTACCCCCTTGACTGCCATAAACGTATCACGTACTGATTTGCCGACATCACTGATGACGTCATCAGATGAAGAGGCATAACTCTGATATGCTGGTTTTCGCTCTAAAACAGCCAAGAGAGTAATATCCCCAGACCGTTTTGCCACATTGGCTCTACCAGTAGTCTTTTTGATGGCATGATCTGCACCAATCATTTTGTCTTTAACTTTTCTCTGGCAGTCAAGGGGTTAAAAAACATTGTGGTGCAAAACTGCGACATCGGCGTCGAAAGTTTTACACGCAATAAGGAATTTGGATAGTTTATATAACCTTTTGCAGGGAGCTCAGAGCGTTTGTACATCAACAATAGAAAGTTCCGCAGCACCACGAAAGCGACATTAAGTCCGCTGGGATAATGGTTTTCTTCACACACAGGCCTGCAAATTGTTTTTATTTTTTAATCAAGTTTGAGTTTACGTGCATTTTCGTGCTACCAAACAACCCATCTTTCATATCTTTCATACTTATAAAGGACACTCTTTTGTCTGGTCTCTTAAATATTCCACAACATGTGTCTTTTAAAAATGAGTAGGCCAATGCATTTTCTTTCAGCTAGGCTAGAGGTCTGCCTGTGCTTTCCTCAAAATGGCCGACATTCACCTTACCAACTTTCAATGCTCATAACCCTAAAACGGGAAAAGGTTACAATAATGGTTCTTATTATATTATTTGAAAGAGAATTGTCTGAAATGTCCACCTGTACCATTTTCTCATAATTGTCATTTGGACACTTAATGTCCCTTCCGTGATCCTGGCTCACATATAAATGCCAAACTACAACAAATAAGCCATATCGCGTGCAAATTTGCAGCTCGTGCAATTGCAAATTTGCAGCTCTACAAGTGCATTTGTAGTGCACGCGCACTATGACTTCACTTGCTCTCCAAGTGTCAAGTGTACTATCCTGGACAGAAAATATTAGTGAATTTTTTTTTACGGAAAAAGTGATAGTTTCATTCTTCCAATCCCCTATAGAGACAGCACTTTTTCCGTCTAAGATCGTTCAGGTAATTTGCACGCGACAAGCCCTACACACTTACAATGCAAAACACGAAAATCAACAATGAACACGAATGAAAACAAGACAGTGACTGATATCAATGACATTGTCAGCCCAAAAGTGACAAATTAGGCTAAAACACATCTTCAACAAGACAGTGACTGATATCAATGTTATCGTCAGCCCAAAAGTGACAAATTAGGCTAAAACACATCTTCAACAAGACAGTGACTGATATCAATGACATTGTCAGCCCAAAAGTGACAAATTAGGCTAAAACACATCTTCAACAAGACAGTGACTGATATCAATGACATTGTCAGCCCAAAAGTGACAAATTAGGCTAAAACACATCTTCAACAAGACAGTGACTGATATCAATGACATTGTCAGCCCAAAAGTGACAAATTAGGCTAAAACACATCTTCAACAAGACAGTGACTGATATCAATGTTATCGTCAACCCAAAAGTGACAAATTAGGCTAAAACACATCTTCAACAAGACAGTGACTGACATCAATGACATTGTCAGCCCAAAAGTGACAAATTAGGCTAAAACACATCTTCAACAAGACAGTGACTGATATCAATGACATTGTCAGCCCAAAAGTGACAAATTAGGCTAAAACACATCTTCAACAAGACAGTGACTGATATCAATGTTATCGTCAACCCACAAGTGACAAATTAGGCTAAAACACATCTTCAACAAGACAGTGACTGATATCAATGTTATCGTCAACCCACAAGTGACAAATTAGGCTAAAACACATCTTCAACAAGTGCATTACAACAAAGATTCATTTCAAGATTTTAATAGAACGATTCAGCGGGTAGAGGAGGTGGGGGTGGGGTACGTGTACTCTGAAACTTTATTTGAAACCGATGTGTATGATAATCTCTAGCCATTAATTTGAGCTTAGTTTAGTTCGTATTCGACCACACAAGCATACGAACTGGAAGAAGACAAAACAGGGACAGATGGAAGCAAATCATTAGCAGAATTGAGGTGCAACACAGTTTTTACAAAAGTCACAGGGAGCATTTGGAGAGGGGTGGGGGGTGGGGGGGGGGTGGGGTGGGTGCAGAAGAAAACAAGAAGGGGCACTTAAGAACGGTCGTAATTTTAGCATTAGGATTTTAAAGAAATCGATCATATAAATATAAAAAATGGAGCCTCTCTCTCTCATTTTTAGGGGGGGGGGGGGGGGGACATGCATGTCTGCCCCCCTCCTCTGAGCCAGGGGAAGGGGGGCAGCTGCCACTGATTTACTACCTACAACATTTGAAGATATTTTCTGCAGCGGTTCTCATGATACTGTGAGGGCAGAAGCAAAACAACAGCAAAGAAGATACAAAAATAACAAAACCTCACCATTCTGAGAATGAAGTAGAGGGCCCTATAATACAAGCCTGCAAGACAATCTGAAAACAATGCAACTATGTCCCTATAATACAAGCCTGTCTCTCTCCCTCTCTCTCTCTCTCTCTCTCTCTTTCTCTTTCTCTCTCTTTCTGGCTTGCTCGAATTTCTGGGAGGCAGGAACACATTTCTGCCCCCCTGCTCTGAGCTGGGAGGGGGGGGGGGAGGCGACCCCTGCCCCTCCCCCCATTCCTACGCCACTGCGTGTGCGTGCGTACCTTTTAACCTATCTGACGTTGATGGGCGTGGCGTGACGTCACAGATATCAACCGTCAATGAATAATAAAAAGAGGACACCAACTCCAAGGGAGATCAGGGTACAGACAGTTGGAGACCCGACCTTGGCTAATCAATCTAAAATAACAAACAACACGACTGTGGTGTGATCTCCTTTTAGTTCTATTGCTTCTGCCGTGGGTGTCACGTGACCAGTGTAGTGAGTGGTTCCTAGATTGCTGTTATACGCCATTGTATCGTGTCTTGTGGTGAATTCCAGACAGCAGGAAAGAACGCTTTCATTTTAACTCAGTGGAGTCATATCGGAGACGTCGTTCCGGCATGCACTGTTCCCATCTGTTGGAGTCACGTCGGAGGTTTTTTCTCTTCCTGGCTTATTTTAACGGTTTGACTGTCTTGAAACCCAGTAAAAGGGAAATAACTCGCTGTTCCTGTTAATCCCTTGTAGTTGCTTCCCTTAGACTGTCTCCAGTGTGTCCTATTTTCGTTTTTTTACGTCTTTAAATGGAACTACTCATCATCTTCGAATTTGCTTCAGTCAATATGGTGGCGACCATATAGCTCACTTTATTCAAACATTAAATAAACAAATGTTTATGTTTAATAGTTTATATTATGCTTTTTGATCACTCATACTTGTGGCGGTACCATAGCCGATGAGGTTTAACCGAGGCGTGGTTACTGCTACACCTATCTGTATTGTTAACACATCGGGACTTTACTGTAGTTGCACTGCCTCCGGGCATTGCCTCCAGTATCGTTCCCACCATCTTTGTATTTACAAATGTCCCATGTGTGTCTGTTCCAGATCGAGAGGACGTATAGCACCATTTTTCATTCTATCAAAACGTGAGTGGCTTTGTGATACTAGATCATTTACATCGTGAATTTTATGAGGCTCACTCGTTCAAAGTAAGAAGTCTCCAAAAAATGTACTGATTTATCTTTCACTCGGTAAATGTTGCATACATGTTTGTACGAGGTGCATTTGATTTTTGGCGATGTTTTAGAAAATGATAAAACAAATTAATGCGATCCGAGGGAGACACTACGTCGTTTTGTATGTGACTCAACGGAGGGCTGGAATCTGGTTATTGTGGAGATGCCGTGCCTAGGGTACATCCCCACTCTCTTAGCCACGAGAACGTTTAGACTATGGGCATGGGAGAGAGTCCCCAAAAGCCAATTAGTAAGTGCGAGTCACTGTCTTCCACAAACTGACTAAGCTGTACTATGATTATCCATTGCTGTAGAAAGTTAATTATCTCACAGGTCTCGCCTTACTGTTGGCCCAAGCTCAGACTTGTGCCAACCAACGATATCAGTCGTTTGAGTAAGGGAAGAAGGGGTAAAAAGCGCATGGGCGGGTAAGAAGCCCACCCCAATTATCTCATGAAATGAAGCAAATTTCAGTCTCATTTTGCCCATGAGACGAGCGTTAATGTCTAGCATTCGTGTCAAGGGCACATTTGACTGAAATTTTCTTTATTTCATGAGATAATTGGGGTGGGCTTCTTACCCGCCCATGCGCGTTTTTACCCCGTCTTCCTCTACAGGGCCGCAACGTGTAGGTTGTGTGAACCACAAGCGGTGTTTTCCAGCCCAAAATGTCCTCCAGAGTTCACAGCTGTTCCGGGGGGAACTTTTAGTTTCAGGATGTTTTTTCAAGCCAACTTTACATGAGAAACGTTTCATAAACAACAGTCAAGAATAATGATGTTAGGCCTATAGTATATAAGATAATTAGCTATATTCTGTTTCCCGTGTCAGATTTTCACTCGTGAGCATTTTTATTTATGTTTGCGATAAAAAGCGCATTATTTAAAAACATTTTTTACTGAATAAGTTGCATGGTACTGTTCAACAAAAATTTTTTTACCATAAATCTGATGGAAGAAATATATTAAAAATACTACGAAGAACATACAGTCAGAATATTTCAAAGAAGAAATGCTTGGTTGTATTTTCATCTAAGATTTCTAGATTCAGTCATTTAAACAGCTCAACTTTGTGTGCAACGGAACAGCTGTGAGTTGTCTACCAGTTCGAAATCACAGATACAGTGAGTGAAAGTTCCATATTGTCTGACAGTTCGATGAAATGACAGGTACAGTGAGTGAAAGTTCCATATTGTCTGACAGTTCGAAATGACAGGTACTGTGAGTGAAAGTTCCATATTGCCTGACAGTTTGAAAAACCACAGGTACTGTGAGTGAAAGTTCCATATTGTCTGACAGTTCGAAATCACAGGTACTGTGAGTGAAAGTTCCATATTGTCTGACAGTTCGAAATCACAGGTACTGTGAGTGAAAGTTCCATATTGTCTGACAGTTCGAAATGACAGGTACTGTGAGTGAAAGTCCCATATTGTCTGACAGCTTGATGAAATCACAGGTACAGTGAGTGAAAGTTCCATATTGTCTGACAGTTTGAAATCACAGGTACAGTGAGTGAAAGTTCCATATTGCCTGACAGTTTGAAATCACAGGCACTGTGAGTGAAAGTTCCATATTGTCTGACAGTTTGAAATCACAGGTACAGTGAGTGAAAGTTCCATATTGCCTGACAGTTCGAAACCACAGGTACTGTGAGTGAAAGTTCCATATTGTCTGACAGTTTGATGAAATCACAGGTACAGTGAGTGAAAGTTCCATATTGCCTGACAGTTCGAAACCACAGGTACTGTGAGTGAAAGTTCCATATTGCCTAACAGTTTGAAATCACAGGTACTGTGAGTGAAAGTTCCATATTGTCTGACAGTTTGATGAAATCACAGGTACAGTGAGTGAAAGTTCCATATTGTCTGACAGTTTGAAATTACAGGTACTGTGAGTGAAAGTTCCATATTGCCTGACAGATTGAAATTACAGGTACTGTGAGTGAAAGTTCCATATTGTCTGACAGTTTGATGAAATCACAGGTTCTGTGAGTGAAAGTTCCATATTGCCTGACAGTTTAAAATCACAGGTATAGTGAGTGAGAATTCCATATTGTCTATCAGTTTGAAATCACAGGTATAGTGAGTGAAAGTTCCATAATTAATGTCTGACAGTTTGATGAAATCACAGGTACAGTGAGTGAAAGTTCCATATTGCCTGACAGTTTGATGGAATCACAGGTACAGTGAGTGAAAGTTCCATATTGCCTGACAGTTTGAAATCACAGGTACAGTGAGTGAAAGTTCCATATTGCCTGACAGTTTGAAATCACAGGCACAGTGAGTGAAAGTTCCATATTGCCTGACAGTTTGAAATCACAGGCACAGTGAGTGGAAGTTCCATATTGCCTGACAGTTTGAAATCACAGGTATAGTGAGTGAAAGTTCCATATTGCCTGACAGTTTGAAATCACAGGTACTGTGAGTGAAAGTTCCATATTGCCTGACAGTTTGAAATCACAGGCACAGTGAGTGAAAGTTCCATATTGCCTGACAGTTTGAAATCACAGGTACAGTGAGTGAAAGTTCCATATTGCCTGACAGTTTGAAATCACAGGTACAGTGAGTGAAAGTTCCATATTGCCTGACAGTTTGAAGTCACAGGTACAGTGAGTGAAAGTTCCATATTGCCTGACAGTTTGAAGTCACAGGTACAGTGAGTGAAAGTTCCATATTGCCTGACAGTTTGATGGAATCACAGGTACAGTGAGTGAAAGTTCCATATTGCCTGACAGTTTGATGAGATCACAGGTACAGTGAGTGAAAGTTCTATATTGCCTGACAGTTTGATGGAATCACAGGTACAGTGAGTGAAAGTTCCATATTGCCTGACAGTTTGATGGAATCACAGGTACAGTGAGTGAAAGTTCCATATTGCCTGACAGTTTGAAGTCACAGGTACAGTGAGTGAAAGTTCCATATTGCCTGACAGTTTGATGGAATCACAGGTACAGTGAGTGAAAGTTCTATATTGCCTGACAGTTTGATGGAATCACAGGTACAGTGAGTGAAAGTTCTATATTGCCTGACAGTTTGAAGTCACAGGTACAGTGAGTGAAAGTTCCATATTGCCTGACAGTTTGAAGTCACAGGTACAGTGAGTGAAAGTTCCATATTGCCTGACAGTTTGAAGTCACAGGTACAGTGAGTGAAAGTTCCATATTGCCTGACAGTTTGATAGTCACAGGTACAGTGAGTGAAAGTTCCATATTGCCTGACAGTTTGAAGTCACAGGTACAGTGAGTGAAAGTGCCATATTGCCTGACAGTTTGATGGAATCACAGGTACAGTGAGTGAAAGTTCCATATTGCCTGACAGTTTAAAATCACAGGTACAGTGAGTGAAAGTTCCATATTGCCTAACAGTTTGAAATCACAGGTAGAGTGAGTGAAAGTTGGGCACCCCTATTTTTCTTATTCAATCACTTGCTCATTCACACACATAAGGTCTTTTGTCATTTTATTGGCCAGATTCCAGACCATCACCATGGCAACTGGAGGGTCTCCTTCCCCACAGCCAGGGCAACAGGTGACGTCACCCTCGGACTGTCCCCAGTGTGGGTCCCTGTGTCTGGGTCCTGTGGCCCTCAACTGTGGACACGTCCTCTGCAGGAAATGTCTCCACGATATGCTGGAAGAGCGGGACCAGCACCTCTCTTGTCAGCAGTGTGGTCACCAGCTGAACCTCCCCAGGAGAGTGACCGTCAGCCAGCTCGTCCAGCAGCTGGGGACTAATCCTGTTGTGGAGAACCTCGTCCAGCAAGAGCTGAAGAACATTACTGATGTTTCATGTCTGATCTGCCCCAACGTACTGGCTGAGAAAGTCTGTCTGGATTGTCAGGAGTATTATTGTGACATCTGCTCCATCAACCATTGCAAGAGTCGAGTTGCAAAGGACCATGTTCTCCACCGCGTGTCTCAGGCTGTACAGAACACTTCTTCAGGTGCCCCTGCTACATCCACACCCAGGCCCAGGTCATCTTCTATCACGTCCATAGCATCCAGCATTCGTAATCCTGCTCTTTCCCAGTCACAGGACACGTCCAGAGATGGCAGTGAGTGGAATGGCTGGACGAGGAATCAGATGACCCAGTTACAGAAGGCATCAGCAGACAAGCTGGAGACAAGAACCATCCTACAGGACATAGAATCTTTTGCTCATGAGTTGTCCATCAGGGTCCACACAGACGAACAGGAAATTGACGCTTACCAGAATCACCTGCCTCGTTTGGACGTCACCCAACGTAAAGACCAGGGCACTTACGTTCTCCTGTCCAGGGATTCTGACGTCCCCATGACGGTCAAGATGGAATCTCTGGAGAAATGTCTGCGTCACGTGATGCATGGTCGTCACTGCCTGGACCAGGATGTTCTGAGGATGGTCAGGACACAACTGGACCAGATGCTGCACCCTGCAGGTCAGTGAGAAAGGGAGAAGAGGATACAAAATGATAAAGAGAGGGAGGAGGGCAGAGAGAGAGAGAGGGAGGGAGGGAGGGAAAGAGATAGAGAGAGAGAGAGAGAGAGAGAGAGAGAGAGAGAGAGTGAGAGAGAGAGAGAGAGAGAGAGAGAGAGAGAGTATAATGAAAATATGATTCATGAACTACATTTGATGTTTAATTATGGGAATTGTGCAGGGTGTCGTTCTTGATGAGTATTACATTTAAAAGTAAAAGTATGCCAGTGGTAAAGATATACGAATATTACACCATTAATATGGGCATTGTTTGGTACCTGTTAACAGTTTTCATAATAGCAAATGTTCACGGTGTCATAATAACCTTGAGTTTGGAAATGACTGAGGGGGACTAAATTCAAACATTCCCCCTGGAAAGCTTCCAAAGGTTGTAATTAATTATAAGGTTTTTACTTTAGATGAGGTGGCAAGGTAGCTGCTGTCAAGTTTCACAAGAAATACAAAAAATCCCAATAACTGTAAAAGAGAGTAATTACCCTTTGTTCAATTTCGTCATCTCCTCTCTTGGCCTCACTATTTCATTCCCCAATAACTGTATGTTAATGTCACGGGGAAATTTGGAATCCCGGAAAACGGGGAAGATTCCGAATTTTCCCAAGCAGCATGGCATAGAGAACGATTCAATTACAATTGACAAACATTTAGAGTCCAAATTATTTTGTAGTGATCACAATAAATACATTAGGAGCTCGTGCACAAACATAGGCCTACTTAATTATCAATTATGGATGTGTACGTCATACGTCGAATATTCCACATCAAATACAGCTAAGAAAGAGATGCTTTATTTGTAAATTACTCCATCAAATGGAAATAGTGTATCAATTGTATCAGATTTTAGCGATAACTTTCCACAACGAGTTCTTTGCAGGTGTTCCATAAGCTTTTGTGAAGGCGTATGAGTGATTAATTGGATAACGAAAAGGACATCGTGCGTTGGTACATCTCTTCATTTACCTCGCTGCCTGTTAGTTTGTCTGTCTGCCTCACCGATTCATCTGTATGAATATGAGTCACAATGTCGTATTGCTTCGCTTCACACTACGAGACAATAAAAACATATCTCTCTCTCTCTCTCTCTCTCTCTCTCTCTCTCTCTCTCTCTCTCTCTCTCTCTCTCTCTCTCTCTCTCTCTCTCTCTCTCCAACGAGGCGTTATTGCTACTCTTATTGGCCCACCTCATCTCCTCCGTCGTGACGGTCTCATCTCTCTCTCTCTCCTCTCTCTCCTCCTCTCTCTGCGATACCGTCTCTCTCTCTCTGTGTTCCTCTCTCTCTCTCTCTCTCTCTCTCCCCCCTCTCTCTCTCTCTCTGCGTCTCTCTCTCTCTCGTGATCCCCCCCTCATTATCTCTCTCTTTTTTCTCTCTCTCTTTCTCTCTCTCATTTCTCTCTCTCTCTCCCCTGCTCTGTGTTCTCGTCTGGTCGTTCTCTTTCTCTCTCTCTCTTGATTTTATTTTATTTTATTTCTAAATAGTTGTCTTTTTTGCATTATTGTTTCTTTCATTAAGAATAGACTGATTTTCTTTATTTGACTACTAAAAATGATCTGTGCTATTTGACAGTATCCCCTTGCCATAAAGGCTTATGTATGCTAATGGCAATAAAAAATCTATTTGATTTGATCTCTCTCTCTCTCTCTCTCTCTCTCTCTCTCTCTCTCTCTCTCTCTCTCTCTCTCTCTCTCTCTCTCTCTCTCTCTCTCTCTCTCTCTCTCTCTCTCTCTCTGTTATTGCAATTATTGTTTAGTTCTAATAGATATAAAAATACTACGAAGTTGTCTATGTTTTTATGAAAAGCATTCAAATTGAGAGAGTTACTGATGTCATAGTTTTCGCTGTTATTTTCCAGTAATGTTCATTGTTTCATTTCATATATTTATTGTTCCCCCCTTCACAGGAGCCAAATACCTTTTTGAATAAAATGTCCCATGTTCCCGTGTTCTCTCTCTCTTTTAGTTATAATAGGTCGTGTGTGTGTGTGTGTGTGTGCGTGCGCGCGCGCATGCGTGCGTGCGTGCCTGTGTGTTCGTGCGTGCGTATGTGAGTGCCTGTGTGTGTACGTGCATAAGTGCGTAGGCCTATGATTGGATGTAAGCTTATATTTATTAACATGTGTTATGATTTATGTTGTATATTGTTTGGATTTTGTTATATTTGACTGTTATAGTATATACGTACTGCATAATGAATCATTTGGATATTATTGTTTATTATCATTATTATCATTATTATTATATAATTATTACTTTTGTTTGCTATTATTCCTGACATCATTCTTGATGATGTAATGCTTACGTGCGTGCGTGTGTGTCTGTTTTGCGTGTGTGTGCGTGTGTGAGTGTTTCAATACTGATTGTAAAGCGCTTTGTGCTCGATAAAAAGCGCTATATAAATATCCGTTTATTATTATTATTATTGTTAGTCAGTTCATCCACATTAAACATTTCAAGTTTTTCTCTCTCACACACAATTCGTTCAAACTTCGTTGTAAGCTTGGGAAAATTCTGAAATTTTCCCGGGGAAAATCAGAAATCTAAATTATACCGAGACCAATTCGGGAAAATATCAGAATTCCAATTTTCCCCGGGAAGATTCTGAATTTTCCCCGTGACATTAACATACTATACAGAGATTAAAATATCAACACATGTTAACATTTCCCCCTCCTTCCTCAGGGCAACACAGTGATAGCCAGTCATAAGATCACTTGCATATCACTGTGTTGCCATGGGGAAAGAGTGGTTTTTTTAAAACGTGTACAAATACCTTTTTTGAACGTTGTTATACGAGTTATAATGTTGTTACACATCACACTTGTAATAGCATAGTGTGATATGTGAATTGTCAGCTCTGGTAATAAAGATGGATTATGGTGATGGGAGTGGTGGTGGTGGTGACGATGTTGATATTGATAATGATTGATTGATTGATTGATTGATTGATCATGACGATGGTGATGATGATGATGATCATGATGATGTTAATGATGATGATGTTGATGTTGATTATGATTGATTGATTGATTGATTGATTGATCATAACGATGATGATGATGATGATGGTTAATTTTCCACAGATGGACAGGATGAAACTTTCTCTACACCAACGGGATCACCCACCTCCTCCTTCATCCGCACATTCACTTCAGGTCAACTGCCAGTAGCCACCCCCTCCCCCAACCTTCTCCCCACTTCATGTCAACTGTCAGCGGCCAGCCCCTCCCCCACCCATCTCCCCACTCCAGGTCAACTGTCAGCAGCCACCCCCTCCCCCACCCCTCTCCCCACTTCAGGTCAACTGTCAGCAGTCACCCCCTGCCCCACCCATACCTTCACCCCTGCTATTGCGGACGTCATGGCGGCGACACCCAGACGACTGTTCAGTGCACGGCCAGCAGAGAAAGGCGACAGGGAGAAACCCTGGATCAGCGCCATTGTCTGTCTGCCCGATGACAGG
>CM065712.1:29380591-29385591 GCA_017654935.2 Phymorhynchus buccinoides | reverse complement strand
CTGCTGCTGAGTCTCTTATGTGGAGCTTAGTGAAGCCTATTCAGGACACCACCTACTAAGCCCCCTACTGACGACACTATTCTCTTAGTCGCGGAGCCAGCGTGAGTGAGGTCCTCCTCCGAGGGCGCCACCACGACCGTCCACCGACAGCTCCCCAGAACACACTGATCCTTCTCACTTTGACCCGAACGCACCAAGGCATAGACTGGATTGGAAACCGAAACTGAGGTCACCATGAGAGCAGGACATGCAAAGCCACATAATTGGAGACATTTTTCTTTTTTAATACTTGATGGAAATGAGGAGGATGACTATGATGATGATGATGCTATGGAGTTCCGTATCAGTATGAGATTACAATGACAGGGCTGTATTCTACGCTTCCTTTCATAATGATATCCCGGCGTTAACCAGGCCCGAGAACTACAGACACCTGCAGTGTTGGACTTGAAATTAGAGCAACACTCTCAGAATCGCATCCATTAAGCAGATGAAGCTCGACTGTGTGGCTACAGTCTTCCCATTGAGCCCTTTTTTTATAAAGGAGATCAGAGTTATATATCATCCTATGTTGGCTACAGCGTGAGGAACAAAAACGCAAAGCATTGTTATCCCATTAACGTAGTGGCCCATATGAATGCAAAGGGAATGGGCACCTATTTTGCAATGAACATTCATTTTGATTATGCTGTTCTAATCTCTCTCTCTCTCTCTCTCTCTCTCTCTCTCTCTCTCTCTCTCTCTCTCTCTCTCTCTCTCTCTCTTCTCTCTCTCTGTCTCTCTGTCTCTCTATCTCTCTGTCTCTCTCTCTCTCTCTCTCTCTCTCTCTCTCTCTCTCTCTCTCTTTATCTCTCTCTCTCTCTCTCTCTCTCTCTCTCTCTTCTCTCTCTCTGTCTCTCTCTCTCTCTCTCTCTCTCTCTGTCTCTCTCTCTCTCTCTCTCTCTCTCTCTCTCTCTCTCTCTCTCTCTCTCTCTCTCTCTCTCTCTCTCTGTCTCTCTCTCTTTCTCTCTCTCTCCCTCCCCCTCTCTCTCTCTCTCTCTCTCTCTCTCTCTCTCTCTCTCTCTCTCTCTCTCTCTCTCTCTCTCTCTCTCTTCTCTCTCTGGTCTGCTTTCATTAATCACTATTAGTGCTTTAAATATTGAAAGCGTCATAGAATCAGATCATTTACCTCTTGTAATGACAGTTGATTTGAAGCCTTGTGTAACTGAAGTTAGTAATAAGAGTACAGTAAAAGAAAACAATAAAGTAACCAATCGTTTTAAATGGAATGATGATAAAAAAGTTGAATTTGAAAACAACCTTAAAAGTGATATAATACAGAAAAAACTTGCATCCGCATGTAACACTCTGGATTCTGACGTTGATGGCGCTTTAACAATGTTTGTACAAAGCTTAACTGAAGCTAGTGAGTGTATGCGCTCAAAACAGAATACTAAAACCAGAATAGGATCAGAATGGTTTGATGCAGAGTGTGCTCGTGTTAAAAAGGATACAAGAAGATGTTTAAATCGTTTTCGAAGATCAAGAGATAATGATGACAGACTTATATATGTTCAAAAACGTAAAAGAATATAAAGACTTACTAAAAAATAAGAAAAGAGATTTTAGAAAACAAAAGGTAGAATCTCTAGCTAATAATTTATCTAACTCGTCCTGTTTTTGGAAGGAACTGAAAAGCATGGGATGTAGTAATAGAACTAAAATATCAAATAACATTACAAATGAAGACTGGGCTAAGCATTTTAAGAATGTATTTCAAACAAACACAACAGACAATGTTCATCCAAGTACAGAAATAGACCGGAATACTTAGACCATGAATTGAATAAAGAAATCTCAGAAGATGAGGTGTCTAGAGCAATACATAAGTTAAAATCGGGTAAAGCAGGTGGCATGGATGGCATAATCGCTGAAATGTTAATAAATGGGGGAATAGTAGTCCTACAGTTTCTTACTAAATTATTCAATAAAAGTTTTGATGAAGGCATATATCCCAAAGACTGGTCTAAGGCTTTTATAATCCCTGTTCATAAAAAGGGAAATCCTAAAAAAGCTGACAATTATAGGGGAATGTCTTTGTTAAATATTTCGTCCAAATGCTACACTGCTATTCTTAACGCAAGGCTGTATTTGTGGCTTGAAAATAATCAGAATATTTCAGAAAATCAGGCAGGATTCAGAAAAGGTTATTTTACTGTAGACCAAATGTTCAATCTACATGCAATTGTTCAAAAATGTATGAGTAAAAAGGGTAGAAAACTGTACGTAGCTTTTGTGGATTTTCGAAAAGCTTTTGATTCGATCAGACATGATAAATTACTAGAATGTATTCGAAATAATGGGGAAAAAGGTAAATTTCTTGCATCCCTAACAGCTATGTATGAATCTTTACTTTCATGTGTTCGTGCAAATTTTGATTTATCTGAATTTTTTGAATGCCCAATAGGTGTAAGACAGGGATGTGTTTTAAGCCCTACATTATTTTCGATGTTTATAAACCAGCTTGCAGACCATATGAGTGAAAATGGTTTACATGGGTTTCAAATAGTGCCAGACATTATGGAACTGTTTATTTTGCTTTTCGCAGATGATATTGTTTTTATTTCTACTACTCCAAGGGGACGACAGCATCAATTAAATATCTTAAAATCCTGTTGTGATGACTTACAATTATTTGTCAATATATGGTATTTAGAAAAGGTGGATTTCTTGCAAAACATGAACGGTGGTTTTATGATGGTAACCAATTAGAGGTAGTTAACAAGTATTGTTATTTAGGATTCTGCTTTAACTACAAAAATTAGCGCTAAATTAGGAACGGAACATTTTGTTATTAAGGGAAAGAGAGCTGTTGTTGAATTGAACCGAGCATATCAAATGTATAAAGAAATGAATGTTAACACTTTCTTTAAAATATTTGACATGAAAATACAACCTATATTGCTGTATTCTTCTGAGATTTGGGGTCTCCAAAGACTAGAACATATAGAGAAAGTCCATCTCATGGCTTGCAAGAGATTCCTAGGTGTGCCACAAAGAACTCCAAATAAAATGGTATATGGTGACCTTGGAAGATACCCCCTTTATATCAACTCTATGGTTAATTCTGTCAGATACTGGTTCAAACTCTGACATTTAACCCCTAGCAGATTATCATATAATGCTTATCTTATGTTGCTTGATATGGATCAGTCTGGAAAGACTTGTTGGGCTTCTCAAATACGTAACATTTTGTGTGAAACTGGTTTCAATATTGTATGGCTTCAGCAAGGTGTTGGCGATATAAAAGCTTTTTTGTATATATTCAAGCAAAGATAAGTAGACATGTTTATTCAGGAATGGTCTGGATCTCTTAGAGATAGTAATAGATGTAGTAACTATAGATCTTTCAAAACTATATTTCACAAGGAATAACATATCACTTGTATGGATTATTGTTTTAGACTTGCCATTTCACAAACAAGGTTCAATATCTTGCCTCTCAATAATAATGTACACAGATATAGTGATAACAATGTGGATAAGATGTGTCCTTTCTGTATGAGAAAAAATGAAAACGAGGAACATTTTATTTTTGAATGCTTCATGTACAATGATTTAAGGTTGACATTTCTGAAAGAGTGTATTACCTTACCATTGCCTATACTACTGAAAGCAAGCAACAGTACTCACAGACATGGTTTATCCAGATACATTTTCCATGCTATAAACAGAAGAAATAATGTGATTGGCTAGCTAATACAGATTCATTGTTAACCAAATTATACTATACACAAGAAATTCAGTTGATCAAAGATCAACAGGAGGCTAAACAGTGTTGTATTGCACTTCAAAAGTGTAAAATAATAATGAACATGTCTTTTCAAAATATCTTCAACGTGATGTAGTTGGTTACCTTAGGAAAGAAGAAGAGAAAAAGTGACATAACATATGAACGTGTCATAAAAGACGTTTGTCATCGATCGCTCAGACAGGAACAAAAAGAAGTTCAACGCAATAAAGCGAGATCATATTATATTGCTGAAAATGTAGGTTTAGTTCTGTAAGCAGATGAGATTCATCTTCCAAAGTATTTGTGATCCTAAGTTGTTTAAAAAATATACTTATGGAGAGTTCACGTTTCCAAGATTTTGTTTCACAATGTCAGAAAAGGCTTTTAAATAACAAAATGCTGTTTTCGTTAACACATAATGAGAGTGACATGAAAAATAAGAAGCACCAATTGAAACAAATGTACACTTTACACATTTTCATGAAACCAGACAAAGTTGATAGGGTTAGGATCAGCCTAGAGTTGTTGTCATGAAACTGAAAGAACCAGACTTTGAGATCAAGAGTCATAAACATGAAGAGAATAGGATTAGAATCAGCCTAGGGTTGTTGTGAGTAAACCGAAAACAAACCCCAGACTTTTAGATCGAGACTCATCAACACGAAAAGGATAGGGCTAGGATCAGCTTAGGGTTGTTGTCATGAAACAGAAAGAAACCAGACTTTGAGATCGAAAGTTGTAAACACGAAGAGCATAGGGTTAGGATCAGGCCAAGATTGTTGTCATGAAACTGATGAAAACCAGACTTTGAGATTGACAATCATAAACACGAAGAGAATAGGGTTAGGATCAGCCTAGGAGTGTTGTCATAAAACTGAAATAAACCAGACTTTGTAATTGAGAGTCGTAAACGCAAGGAATATAGGGTTAAGATGAGCCTAGGGTTGTCAGTAAACTGAAAAGAAGCAGACTTTGAGATCGAGAATCATAAACATGAAGAAGATAAGGTTAGGATCAGTCTAGGGTTGTGGTCATTAAACTGACAAAAAGCAGACTTTGAGATAGAGAATCATAAACACAAAGAGGAGAGGGGTAGGATCAGCCTAGCGTTGTCATGAAACTGAAAGAAACCAGACTCTGAGATTGAGAGTCATAAACATGAACAGAAAAGGGTTAGGATCAGCCTAGGTTTGTTGTCATGAAACTGAAAAGAACCAGACTTTTTAAA
>CM065712.1:29361395-29371395 GCA_017654935.2 Phymorhynchus buccinoides | reverse complement strand
CGTGCAAAGGTAATAACAGCCTGTGTTCTTTTTAGAGTTTTACTCACACAAATTGTGTCTCGGCCTCGCACGGTTGTTTTTGTATTCACTCCTTGAATGATTGTCTTGAAGGAAGGCTGGAGTCTGTTTTGTGTGTGCGTGGGGCACACAGGCCTATTTGTGGCGAGCCTGCATGGTTTTGCAGGTAATATAAGTTTCTATTGTAAAAGTGAAAATAACGCATCATATGTAGTGATGATTATAGTGTGGTGGTGTTTCAATATGTGTGATGGTTAGGTTGTGGCAACCAAACATGTGTAATGATTAGAAATGGGTGAATACTAAAAGATTAATTTATGAATTTTGTTATGATGTATAATCGGGGCGCCACATGTGTTTACAGTACACAGGCTGACCCCTGGGCGGTACATGGGTGTACCTGGAGGCCCTGACTGATGTCACCCAAGGAGAGGTGATGGGTGGACGCTGTCGCGAGTTCCATCCCCTGGAAGCGTTATTCCAGTGAATCCCGCCGAGATATCGCGGAGGAAAGAATTTAAGAAGAAAGAAGAACGAACACCCTGAAATTTGAAAACCACTAGAGAAAGATATCAAGCTTGAAAACTGAGGAATCGACGTCGCGATCGAGAGAGAGAGAGAGAGAGAGAGAGAGAGAGAGAGAGAGAGAGAGAGAGAGAGAGAATGAGATATTGTTTTGACAAAGTGTTTTGTTTGGGGACTTATTATTTCGTTTGTTAACTTTGCATTTTGTGACTATTTAATATTTATTTTGTATTTATAAATAAATTTGTTCTCTTCTTTTGTCGTTAAGAAGAGGGGGTATTCCAAGATTGGTATTCATTGACTATTATTTGCTCGCACTGGTTGAGAGGAGTGATAGCGTGTGTTTGCGGAGTTTGCTGTCTGCTTGCGGGGTTGTATGCGAGAAAAAGACAGTATGACATCGCCCTTTCTTTCTAATTCGACAGGAAAATCGAACTGAACGCCGAGTCTTTCGGATGGGGACTTAAAGCTAGTCTGACCCGTGCGCTTTACGCACGTAAAAATCCCACGGCTGTTGAAAGTCGGTAAGAGCAGGGATAAATCCCGCTGCCTGGTATGGCCAAATTGATAGCTAGGTTTTCCAAGTATGTGCCCCCCCCCTTCTCACCCTGCCTGACCCCCCCCCCCCTAAGAACATAAAAAGGGAAGGCGCTGCACTTGCGGCGACGCCCTCTCCGTGGAAGAGCAGCCCGAATTTCACAGAAATAAGTCTCTGTGACTAGAATGTACCAAAATACCAAATAGAGGGTTGGGTTCATAACACACAGTGTCCTTCAGTCGACTCCACACCCCGTCATGGTTGGTTTCTGTTACATAGCCTCACTCCTTGATTGGCTAAAACAAAACGGAAGCTCCAAAGGGGGGTTCCCCTTTTCTTTCTGCCATGTACTTGTCTTCTGCGGGTTTTTTTCATTGTCTTCTTCTTCTTCTTCTTTTTGTTTTTGTTGTTGTTGTTGTTCTTCTTCTTCTTCTTTCTTCCTTCTTCTTCTTCTTTCTTCTTCTTCCTTCTTCTTCTTCCTTCTTCTTCTTCTTCTTCCTTCTTCTTGTTCTTGTTCTTGTTCTTCTCTTCTTCTTCTTCTTCTTCTTCTTCTTTTTCTTCTTCTTTCGTTCTTCTTCTTCTTCTTCCTTCTTCTTCTTCTTCTTCCTTCTTCTTGTTCTTCTTCTTCTTCTTCTTCTTCTACTTCTTCTTCTTCTTCTTCTTCCTCTTCTTCTTTTTCTTTCTTCTTCTTCTTCTTCTTCTTCTACTTCTTCTTGTTCTTGTTCTTGTTCTTCTTCTTCTTCTTCTTCTTCTTCTTCTCTTGATAATATTACCTGTTGCGTCACAACCTTTTCTTTCAAGCTTCAGTAAACACAGTTAGTATAGTTCTCCATAATTACATAGCTACACAGTGCTGAACAACCGGAGCAAAGATAGGCCTTTCTTCTGCATTTGTCTGTGTGAACCTCTATTGTGAATCCATCTGTAAATACACGTTGGGTCCATAAACATTTTCGACCACTTATTGTGGCGTAAAATAAATTTTAAAAACACGAAGACATGTTTGACAAAATATCCCGTTTAGATAAGAAATTATATCCAGCGATTCAAGGTCACACAAAATTCATGATTAACGACTTTAATAATTAAAAAAACACTTGTGTTCTTTGTGAAATTTCTACTTTTCAAGCGATCTGGATTGTTTAAAAACGTGGGTTTTTTTCACATAGGGATTTGCCTCCTGTAGATGTGAATCCTATTGTGTGTGTGCAAATTGTACTGCTTTTAATTGTCAAAGCTCTTGATAACTGGCGACAGGTTTATGTACATGTTTGATCCTTTGTCTGTCTTTGTTCACTGTCCCAAAGCTTGCACGTCTTCTCTTGTACTCTTCCCCCTCCCTCTCTCTCTACCCCCTCCCCATCTCTCTTTCTATCTCTCTCTCTTTCTCTCTCCTCTCTCTCTCTCTCTCTCTCTCTCTCTCTCTCTCTCTCTCTCTCTCTCTCTCTCTCTCTCTCTCTCTCTCTCTCTCTCTCGTGTGTGTCTGTATGTGTATGTGTGTTGATAATATGTTTAGTTCTAAATCTTCTGTTCTTGATCATTATTTGTGTTGCTTAATTTGTTTTGCAAGAAAACGTTGCACGAAATGATGATGGTGTTGTACAAACCCCCATGACACGAAAGCTGTATCTGGCTAATGTCATTAAACAATCAAAGTGTCAAGTGTGTCTCTCTCTTTCTCTCTCTCTCTTTCTCTCTCTCTCTCATTCTTAGTTCATAATATTTGGACAGATCTGTCTAGCCATTCATGTATTGAAGCAACGTAATACAGCATATAGTCACATGGGGTGCGTAAGACTATCGCTACGTATCGAAAGAACTACCCGTTGTTACCACTACTACCCTTAGAGAACAATTGATGATGACTGTGCCAATCCGTCAGCTGGAACTCCGACAGACTAACCCTAACCGTATTCTTAATCCTAACCCGAACCCTTTTTGTAACCTAACCCTTTTCATTACTCTTCGTTTTAACCTTATGTTGGTCCTAACCCGAACCTTTAGTTGCCGTAGTGATTTAGCCCGGTAGTGCTTTCGATACGTAGTGATAGCCGTACTGATTGATCTTGGTGGTGTTATCGATACGTAGCGATAACGGGATGTCACCTACCACATGTGCAGTTGGCAGTTACCGTCCGTTCTATAGTAGCACAAAGCCAACACGCAACAGTGATGACACTGATAGCAGAGGTCTGTTCTTCCAGGTCTCTGAGCACTATCAGGTTTCGTTTCCTCTGCCAAAAAAACATTTAGATTTTGCGTGACACTGGTTTGCCTAAGTGTTGGTCTTTTTGTCTGGAAGTATGATTTCTTACATAGAAATAGTGAACAGACTGTAATAAGTTTTCTGGTGATGGTATTATGGGTGTGTAACCTCCAACAAGCAACTCACGTGAAATACATTTGCATTTATGTTAATTTAGTTTCTTCCTGTATATTTTTGTCTTCAGAATTACTTTTGGATGTGCTGCTGGTAAGCCACTTAGGAATGTTAGAACATTTATCGGGTGTTTTTGTTGTTGTTGTTGTTGTTGTTGTTGTGTGTGTATGCTGTATTTTAATGAAGGATGGTATTGTATCACAATTGAGACAACAACACAGAGCAAACAAAAACAGCGATTCAATACGTCCTGTCGTTCTCATTGAACACTAAATTACTACAAGAACATTGTTTTGTTAATTATTTTTTTTTTGAAAACTGTTGAATGACCCAACATTTCTCAGTGGCTTTAGTAGTGAGTTGTTTAATTGGCAGATGTTTAGCTAGTGACAGTGCTCTCGAGTTGTTGTTTTTAAGCGTGTTTGGTGTCATGTGAGCTTACATATATGTATGCTGGTGCGCGGACAAAAGCCCACCGGACAGAAGCCCTCCGGACAAAAGCCCACCGGACATAAGCCCACCGGACATAAGCCCACCGGACAAAAGACCACCGGACAAAAGTCCACCAGACATAAGCCCTCCGGACAAAAGCCCACCAGACAAGCCCTCCGGACAAAAGCCCACCGGACAAAAGACCACCTAATTATCTTGGGAAACGGCCAAAACCCCACTCAAGGGGTGATATAATACATAGATAGACAGGGAGGAGATAGGCAGAGATAGAGAGACAGAGAGAGAGAGAGAGAGAGAGAGAGAGAGAGAGAGAGAGAGAGAGAGAGAGAGAGACGGAGAGAGAGAGAGATATATATAGAGAGAGAGATGGAGAGAGAGATAAAGAGATAGAGAGACAGAGAGAGAGAGAGAATACGAATACGAATGTTTTATTGAGGGTAAAAAGGATAAGCTACAATAGCTTCTTTACACCTGGCCCTCTCACTCACACACTCACACCATGCATCAGGCAAAACTCGGACTGGAACTTGAACGGAGAATTCAACTGGCCTATCGATGTGTAAAATGTGTCACGTTTCAAAGGGACATAACCAGTGTTTCTGTCCTCACTACTCATATAGGGAAAAGAGACCGGATGCTTATCTTCCCCTGTACAGTCTTTGATAACATCCCGGCACACTCAATAACATTTTATACACCGGTTTTTTTTCCAGGGCACACTGAATAGAACGACATAAAAAAAATAATAGCCTACGTGTTTATTTTCCTGACAATGAAATCTCACTGAGGTGTTTTCGATTTACTGCCCTTCACCTACTACTGTAGCTGCATCCGGGGACCACAGTGCTTATACGGGGTACAGTGGAACCTCCCATATAAGACCTCCCGTTATAAGGCTCCCTCCCATATAAGACCTACTTCTCCGAGACATTGCCCTTCTTTGTAAGTATTAAAATTATCCCCTTGTAAGACCCCTCCCTTATAAGACCCCATTTGGGATGATTTTTGAAGGTCTTATATTGGAGGTTCCACTGTGTCACCAAAAAGCCTAAATGTTACAAAGACTGATCACTTCGCAGCCTACAAACCTTGCAAAGAACGAAGCCAACTTTCTCTCTCACTTCCCACCTGGAAGGTGAAAAGGCGGAAGGTGGGAAGTGTTACGTATGGTTACAGAGGCAGTGAGTGAGTTCACACTGATCCCCACCTGTAGTATAGGTGAAAAGGGTGGGAGTAAAAAACAACCAGGCTTCAGTCAGCTGCGGACTGCGAACTCTTTGTATATTCAGTGTTTTTTTGTATCACTGCATTTACATTGTTCATTATGCAAGGTTAGCTTTAAAGTCGATGATGGTTTAAACCGAAATTAGTTTCAAAGCAACCTTTCGGGAGGAACTAAAAACTCTGTTGGTATTTGGTATAGTCCAGTCACAGAGACACTAGTCTGTTGATGACACACTGTTGATGACAGACTAGAGACACTAGTCTCTGTGAAATTCGGGCAGCTCTTCTCCGGAGAGCGCGTCGCCGCAAGCGAAGCGCCTACCCATTTTTCTTTGTTGGGGGGTGGGGAGGTGGTGAGGAGGGGGGGGGGGTGCAGAATTGGAAAACATAGCTATATATTTCTTCCTGCTCTTACCGAATTTTAACTGCCGTGAGATTTGTACGTGCATAAAACGTACGGGTCAGACTAGCTTTAAGTCCCCATCCGAAGGACAACTAATTCAAAGAAGCAAGTACCCACACAGCATTGTATCTAGACATGCGCCCCTACCCGTCAGAGAAAGGACAGAAAGCCCTTTCGTTCTTGCTCGCTTTTATGCTACCTATTACGCACTTTCAGACTTCGACAAAAAACAAGTCCAGTGTTATCTAACACTAACAATAAACTTAGAATAAGTAACCGTAACCTTCCAGGGGCGGATCTGATGGGGTTTCCATGGTTTTCGACCGACAGGGACATAAAAACAATCAAGTCAAGAAAATGAAACAAAACATTGGCACATGAAATAAATGACAGAGAATCAAATTGGAACATTAAACAGATATACAGAGAGACATACAAAACTTACAAGAATCTTGGCATAAGTTGATAATTGCAGTAAAACTCATTAACATAACTGGTGGACAAGATTGTCCATTATGTACTTGTGATAAGATTTGCGAAAGGAAGATACGCTAGTTTTATTTTTGAAATTATCATGGATGTCGTTCCACAGTTTACCACCTGAGTATGTAAGGGATGCTTTATATAGATCTGTTCTGGGGCGGGGCATTATTAATTTGGTTTTGCTTCGAATTGCATACTTTAAATTTAGTAATAAGATATTTTGGTACTAACTTATTTATGATCTTGTACATAAGGGTACCTTTGTTTAGTCAACATTTCAAATCAAATGGTAGAATGTTGAGTTCCTTATAGTCAATGGTTTCAAGGGAGAACGATTTAAGGAGTATGAGTTTAAGAGAACGTTTATATAATCTTTCAACGTGTTTGAGTGTGTTTTTACTAGCTGAATCCCAACATGTTGATGCATAATCAATGTCAGGCTGAATATAGGCATGGAAAAAAAGTTTACGGGTATGTTGATCCAAAAAGTGCTTTATTCTATTAAGCTGGAATACTTTTTTTGAGATTTTCTTGGCCAGTATTTGCATGTGTTTTGACCATGATAAGTTGTCAATGTATAGGCCGAGTAATTTGTGTGAAGTAACTTCTTCTAGAGACTTTTCATAGATAGTTGGTGTACTTAATTGATTTTTAAAGTTTTGCCTCTTTTGTCTTGTTGTGATTAACATGAATTTAGATTTTTTTGGATGTAATGCCATATGATTTTGCTCTGACCAGTCAACTAAATTATTAATGTCACTCTGCAATTCAGAACAGATTGAGTCAGCATTATAACCGTTTTTATGGATTGTGGTGTCGTCTGCAAAAAGTTCACATGGTGAAGTAAGATGAAGCGGGAGGTCATTTATATAAATGGTGAAGAGCATAGGTCCTAAGACAGAGCCTTGGGGAACTCCATAATAGACTGATTGCAATGAAGATGTAATAATATCTTTGGAGACGGTTTGTCGTCTGTCAGATAGAAAGGACGAAACGAGGGCGATAGAATCTTGGGTCAAACCGTACAGTGATAGGTTTTTTTAATAGAAGGGCATGGTCAATAACATCAAAGGCTTTAGCAAAGTCAACGAAAATAACACCGAGAGAGAGAGAGAGAGAGAGAGAGAGAGAGAGAGAGAGAGAGAGAGAGAGAGAGAGAGAGAGAGAGACTGGAAGAGATAGAAACATACAGAGACATAGAGAGAGAGAGACAAAGTCTGGTTGACAGATAGACAAAGTGACAGAGAGAGACAACAGCGACAGAGACAAAGTCTGGAGAGAGACAGACAGAGATAGACAACAGAAGGAATGCGAGATACAGCCACAGAGACAGAGACTCGCAGAGAGACAGAGACAATGTCTGGAGAGAGGAAAGAGGAGAGAGAGAGAGAGAGAGACAGGGACAATGTCTGGATAAAGGAAAGAGGAGAGAGAGACAGACAGGGACAATGTCTGGGCGAAAGGCAGAGAGAGAGAGAGAGAGAGAGAGAGAGAGAGAGAGAGAGAGAGAGACAGAGAGACAGAGAGACAGAGAGACAGAGAGACACACAGAGAGAGACAGAGACAAAGTCTGGAGAGAAACAGAAATATAGAAACATGCATCATATCACCCCTTGAGTGGTGTTTTGTCCGTTTTCCTAGATAACGAGGTGGGCTTATGTCCGGAGGCTTTTGTCCGGTGGGCTTTTGTCTGGTGGGCTTTTGTCCGGGATCCATGTACGCTTGCCAGTGCGAGCTTGAATTAGCCCTTGCGTGCGCTACAGTCATAATAATCTTTGACTTTGACTACACTATGTAAAGGTAGACTCCTTTCAGGCACCCATACATTACGTACACACTGACAAAGGGATTGGTGCCAAGTTCTGGTCCCGTGGAGATGTCTGTACGCGCGCGCGCGCGTGTGTGTGTGTGTGTGTGTGTGTGTGTGTGTGTGCGTGTGTGCGTGTGCGTGCGTGCGTGCGTGTGTGATGGATGTGCGTGTGCGTGTACGTGCGTGCGTGTGTGCGCGCGCGCGCGTGTGTGTGTGTGTGTGTGTGTGTGTGTGAGAGAGAGAGAGAGAGAGAGAGAGAGAGAGAGAGAGAGAGAGAGAGAGAGAAAGAGTGTGTGTGTGTGTGTGTTGTGTGTGTGTGTGTGTGTGTGTGTGTGTGTGTGTGTGTGTGTGTGTGTGTGCGTCTGTGTGTGTATGTGTGTGTGTGTGAGTGTGTGTGCATCTGTGTTTGTGAGCCTCTCTCTCTCTCTCTCTCTCTCTCTCTCTCTCTCTCTCTCTCTCTCTCTCTCTCTCTCTCTCTCTCTCTCTCTCTCCCTCTGTGTGCGAGTGTGTGCTTGTATGTGTCTGTGTCTGTGTGTGTGCGTGTGCGTGTACATGTGCGTGTACATGCTTGTGCATGTGGTTTAATACGGGTGTCAAGGTATCCGGTTGTAAAGAGAGGATCAAACCAAAGCCTAGGAGACCTGTAAGCAGACACCAGACTCTGTCAAGAATAGGAAAGGGGCAGAAAGGAGAGATTAGGCAAAGGGAGTGGGGAACACAACGTGATTCAATCTTAAACAACATGTTTGAGCATGCGTGCATGTTCTATGCAATACCCTTCATCCGATAGACCAGTCTTTGTATTCGACGATGCTGTGATTAACGTCCTTTTGGTGATGCTTTTTGTTCTCCAAGGACCCGCTGTTGTCCCGCTTTTCATAAAGTTTCTTTGCTCCGTACCGCAATCAATCCAGGCTATGACTTTTTGCCTTTGTCTTGTTCTTTCTTATTGTTGTTTGTCTATTGTATCAATTTTTTGGAGGGGCCTTTGTTAAGTAAATGCACTGGATCTGATCAACATGCAAGAAAGTATTGTTGGTTGTTTCGATGTATTCAACAGCCCATTAGGTCAGCTGACTTCCAACGTGCTGAAAGTGAGTACTTGTGTAGAGATCTGCACGGCGTCTGTGCTTTCAAGTGATGGAAAGCTTCTTTGATTAAGAAACAACATCAGCAAAGTTGTTCCCGTTCAAGGATCACAGGTTGGATTGAAGCTAAGCGGGTGATGGAGAGGGGTACTATTGTAAGGCAAATTGCATGTGTATCAATTTGAATGTACCTATTTACTCATTTGTATTTGCTTTTCATACGACTTTTACTCAAACGATTCCGTTTGTCGTTGGTTGATATGATACATACTGCTCACAAAAAGTAGAGGATATTGTGATTTGTAAGATCACCATGAGTTCAATAACACAAATATATAAGTTCTATTCAATTTAAAAACAAAAGCATGATATTCTTTAAACATAAAATTGATTACTAAAATTAATTTTGAAACGTCACGTGATTGCCAGAGAAGACGGACATCAATGGGTGCAATGTCCAAAGTCACACAAATAGTCATAAAGCAATTGAAAACTTGCTGGACCACGGTTTCCTGCAAGTCATAGCAACGCATTTGATTGAAAATGGTCAGGGGACCTTGTAGACCGTGGGAAGGTCTGGGTTTCGTGGATGTGAAGGTGATCTTGCACAAAATGTGCTCAGTGGAGATGCGAATTGTCATTTCGGATGTTAGAATCTGCCCAACGCTGGCGTTTGTCAGCTTCAGCTTGCACCATTGCTATGACTTCTAGAAATAGCGAAACTGTTAGAACATTGTGCATTTTTATATACCAAGCTCTAAAGGCAAGACAAATTGCTTTGTCCTAAATTAATTCCTTTGTAAAAATTGTGCATGAAATGACACTATGTTTCTGTTACTGGTGTCGTACCCCCCTTCCAAAGGAGGCTTAGGCCTTATGGAATACATATTTTCATTTCATTTCTCTCTCTTTCTCTTAGTTTACAACTGTCTGAAAGAAACACATCGAGATCACCAGAAAGACAGCCTTTTCAAGTATCGGAATACTCACTTTGCTCTGGTTTCCTAGAAATCAAACCGTCACAAACGGCGATTCCTCCTTGGCGGAGTTGCCGGAGAGAGAAGCCATTTTGGACGGG
>CM065712.1:29343536-29346036 GCA_017654935.2 Phymorhynchus buccinoides | reverse complement strand
TATTTACCCTGGTAAGCACATGCAAAAGCACCCATGCTATGTTGACGGTCCCATTATGTTGACGTCACATTCATGTTTTATTGCAATTTCAACTTTAGTGTAAGAGTTTAACTGTGTAAGTCACAATAGCTTTTTAGAAGCTGCATGTCTTCAGAGCGTTAGCACATTCTTGTGGCTGGTAAATTTGTTGATCATTTTACTGTTTGTTATGGTCTGATAAAACTGGTTTGATATCTGGCTGTGAAATTTGGTTAGATACATCCTTGTTTCAATCGAGGTTCTGCCTGGGAGAAAAAAAATAGCATCAGGGCCAATTAGGTTTTCTGTGGTACCCTTGTGGTTTGCAGCCTCAAGGCTGCAGCACACATTAGTTTGAAGGTGTGCTGCAGCCTTAGGTTTAAGTTTGTTGAATGTGTCCTGATGCCTTAGGGCTAGTAATGTGTGCTGCAGCCTTAGGGTTAGTAATGTGTGCTGAGACCTTAGGATTAGTAATGTGTGCTGCAGCCTTAGGGTTCGTAATGTGTGCTGAGGCCTTAGGGTTAGCAATGTGTGCTGCAGCCTTAGGGTTAGTAATGTGTGCTGCAGCCTTAGGGTTAGTAATGTGTGCTGCAGCCTATAGGTTAGTAATGTGTGCTGAGACCTTAGGGTTAGTAATGTGTGCTGCAGCCTTAGGGTTAGTAATGTGTGCTGCAGCCTTAGGGTTAGTAATGTGTGCTGAGGCCTTACAGTTAGTGATGTGTGCTGAGGCCTTAGGGTTAGTAATGTGTGCTGCAGCCTTAGGGTTAGTAATGTGTGCTGAGAGGGTTAGTAATGTGTGCCTTAGGGTTAGTAATGTGTGCTGCAGCCTTAGGGTTAGTAATGTGTGCTGCAGCCTTAGGGTTAGTAATGTGTGCTGCAGCCTTAGGGTTAGTAATGTGTGCTGAGGCCTTAGGGTTAGTGATGTGTGCTGCAGCCTTAGGGTTAGTAATGTGTGCTGAGGCCTTAGGCTTAGTAATGTGTGCTGCAGCCTTAGGGTTAGTGATGTGTGCTGAGGCCTTAGGGTTAGTAATGTGTGCTGCAGCCTTAGGGTTAGTAATGTGTGCTGAGGCCTTAGGCTTAGTAATGTGTGCTGAGGCCTTAGGGTTAGTAATGTGTGCTGCAGCCTTAGGGTTGTGCTGCAGTAATGTGTGCTGAGGCCTTAGGCTTAGTAATGTGTGCTGAGGCCTTAGGGTTAGCCTTAATGTGTGCTGCAGCCTTAGGGTTAGTAATGTGTGCTGAGGCCTTAGGGTTAGTAATGTGTGCTGCAGCCTTAGGGTTAGTAATGTGTGCTGAGGCCTTAGGTTTAGTAATGTGTGCTGCAGCCTTAGGGTTAGTAATGTGTGCTGAGGCCTTAGGTTTAGTGATGTGTGCTGAGGCCTTAGGGTTAGTAATGTGTGCTGCATGTGTGCTGAGGCCTTAGGGTTAGTAATGTGTGCTGAGGCCTTAGGTTTAGTGATGTGTGCTGAGGCCTTAGGTTTAGTGATGTGTGCTGAGGCCTTAGGGTTAGTAATGTGTGCTGAGGCCTTAGGGTTAGTAATGTGTGCTGAGGCCTTAGGCTTAGTAATGTGTGCTGCAGCCTATGGGTTAGTAATGTGTGCTGCAGCCTATTAGGGTTAGTAATGTGTGCTGAGGCCTTAGGTTTAGTGATGTGTGCTGCAGCCTTAGGTTTAGTGATGTGTGCTGCTTAGTAATGTGTGTTGCAGCCTTAGGGTTAGTAATGTGTGCTGCAGCCTATGGGTTAGTAATGTGTGCTGAGGCCTTAGGTTTAGTGATGTGTGCTGCAGCCTTAGCGCTAGTAATGTGTGTTGCAGCCTTAGGGTTAGTAATGCGTGCTGCAGCCTTATGGTTAGTGATGTGTACTTCTATAATGAGGGGTTTTCAGTCTAAGATCAGTATTGATGACGTCATAACTAGGAAATCCCAAGGGAATATTGTTTCGGGAAATTTCACACAACGATTCTTCACATCATAGTGTATGACGTGCACCAACAAATAGCCTGTAGTGTCGAAAGAGGACTGTCTAGTATAATGATTTGTTCATATGATGATGCGTTTTCAGTCTAAAATAGCATTGATGACGTCATATCCCGTCAGCTCCGCTCTTCTCGCAGATACCCGTCTCTTGCGCATTCCGACAGTCAGAACCAAATCCTTTGGTCAGCGAGCTTTTGCCTTACAAGGCCCTTCTCTCTGAAACAACTTACCTCTCAATGTCCGCCATTCCCAGTCTGTCAGCTCTTTCAAATCCTCCACAAAAACCCATCTCTTTCAGCTCAGATAAACACCTCTATCCTGTCGTTATAGTAATGCTGGAAACACTGCGTTTCGTATGTTTCTTCAGGACGAGCTGCATGCGTGCGTGCGTGCGTGTGTGTGTGTGTATGTGTGTGTGTGTGAGTGTGTGTGAGTGTGTGTGTGTGTGTGTGTGTGTGTGTGTGTGTGTGTGTGTGTGTGTGTGTGTGTGTGTGTGTGTGTGTGTGTG
>CM065712.1:29333536-29338536 GCA_017654935.2 Phymorhynchus buccinoides | reverse complement strand
TCTGATTCAGGCACTTGTAAAGTTTTCCATACCTCAGCCTTCTGTACAGCAGTGCTTAATGTCTTCGAAGTGAAGTTTTCGAACGTATTATCTTTGAAATCGTCATCGGCGAAATGTAGGCTTTGCCTGTCAAGCTTGTTTTCCGCGCGATGAAGAATTACGAAGGGAGATAATATTTACCAGCTGCGCTATCGGGGACCCTGCTAAGGGAGATAATGAGCGAACGTGAATCTACTCGTAAAAATAATTTTCTAATTATTTTTTTCTTCTGTAGTTTGCTCAGGATATGACAGGATATATTTTAACTGCACATTGTTTAGGTATTTTTGAACACGTCTGTGTAGTTAGATTGTAGTCCTAAACAATTGTCATCGGAAAAGAATAATTTCGATGTCTTGATCCCAGACTATTTTGTTCGTCATTTGCTCGCCTCTGCTACAAACTCTTCTATCGATTTTATATCGTCTTTTCTTTCTTTGTTTGCAGTAAAGAACTCAGGTCACACCTTTCTGCAAAAAAAGGGGATTGAAAAACATCACATTTCCTTTGAAGATTATTGTATTCTTTACATAAAAAAGGACTCGTTTTCAACAGTATTTATTTGAACCTACATACTGGACAGTTAACACCACTCTAGTGGTGTAGAGTGGCACAGTGGTAACGCGTTCGCTTCCTGTCAAGTAAACCCGAGTTCGAACCTGGGTACAGGGGATTTTTTCCTCTCACTTTGCACTAGTCCTTGCGGTCTGAATGTGGAGTCTTTCGGATGAGACGATAAACCGAGGTCCCGTGTGCCCATGCACTTAGCACACGTTAAGCCCAGTGGCAACGAAAAACTTGTCAATTGATCAAAATTTACCCCCGCCCCCTTTTCTTCCTCATCAGTCACACAAAAATTCGCATGTCCCCAAAAAGAGAAATGGGTGACACGCCTCTGGCTGCGACGCGCTCTCCAGGTGGAAGCAACCCGAATTTCACAGAGATGCCTCTGTGTGACTATAAAGTACCTAATACCTTAACATTGTGCTGTATTTCCGTGTTATACCATCGCTGACTACCCCATCTAAAACAAGGATTCGCGTTCTTAAGCGTGCCATTTTCTAGTAACAATAGACACATACTTGAGAGAGAGAGAGAGAGAGAGAGAGGAGAGAGAGAGAGAGAGACGAGAGAGAGAGAGAGAGAGAGAGAGAGAGAGAGAGAGAGAGAGAGAGAGAGAGAGAGAGAGAGAGAGAACGAACGAACAAAAGAACGAAATGTTATTTATTCATGGTAATGAGATAAGCTAATTAGTTACATATTTTTTTCACTCAGTCCTGAGGCAAACAACAACAAAAGCAACAAACAAATAAAATTAAGAAGAAGAAAACAAGAAAGAAGAAAACGAAGAAAAGCAACAATTCATTTTAAAAAAATCATGTACATATGTATATACATAACCAAGGGTAAGGGGAGATGAGGAATGGGGATTTTGAGAGAGAGAGAGAGAGAGAGAGAGAGAGAGAGAGAGAGAGAGAGAGAGAGAGAGAGAGAGAGAGAGAGTCATACTGGCAAGTATTTTAAAGTGAATATGATATAAAACAAAATTAATTGTATATATTAAATAATATATTTCCTCATAAAGCACATTTTTCAATGATGTGTCATCTAATTATACTTACTGTCACGAGTTTTGTGATCCAACGTCTTTCCTTCTTCTGGCAGATTAAACAGGTGTCTGGGAACAGGCATGATTTCTTGCGAGAGGCTGTTGACATTACACTTGATGATCGCAGGATTGGGCAAATGTTTTCATTTTCTGGGATTTCAGGCGTGTCAGTCTCTGTTTTCTTTTTCTGCGCTGAATCAATTCGTCTCTGAACCGTAAATTTGGTATAGCAATGCTTATGAAACACCAAGTCACTGGGATTTGACACATTTGACGTAGCCACACTCAAAAACGTGCTTGCTATGTCTGATTCAGGCACTTGTAAAGTTTTCCATACCTCAGCCTTCTGTACAGCAGTGCTTAATGTCTTCGAAGTGAAATTTTCGAACGTATTATCTTTGAAATCGTCATCGGCGAAATGTAGGCTTTGCCTGTCAAGCTTGTTTTCCGCGCGATGAAGAATTACGAAGGGAGATAATATTTACCAGCTGCGCTATCGGGGACCCTGCTAAGGGAGATAATATTTTCAACTGAGCGAACGTGAATCTACTCGTAAAAATAATTTTCTAATTATTTTTTTTTTCTGTAGTTTGCTCAGGATATGACAGGATATATTTTAGCTGCACATTGTTTAGGTATTTTTGAACACGTCTGTGTAGTTAGATTGTAGTCCTAAACAATTGTCATCGGAAAAGAATAATTTCGATGTCTTGATCCCAGACTATTTTGTTCGTCATTTGCTCGCCTCTGCTACAAACTCTTCTATCGATTTTATATCGTCTTTTCTTTCTTTGTTTGCAGTAAAGAACTCAGGTCACACCTTTCTGCAAAAAAAGGGGATTGAAAAACATCACATTTCCTTTGAAGATTATTGTATTCTTTACATAAAAAAGGACTCGTTTTCAACAGTATTTATTTGAACCTACATACTGGACAGTTAACACCACTCTAGTGGTGTAGAGTGGCACAGTGGTAACGCGTTCGCTTCCTGTCAAGTAAACCCGAGTTCGAACCTGGGTACAGGGGATTTTTTCCTCTCACTTTGCACTAGGCCTTTGCGGTCTGAATGTGGAGTCTTTCGGATGAGACGATAAACCGAGGTCCCGTGTGCCCATGCACTTAGCACACGTTAAGCCCAGTGGCAACGAAAAACTTGTCATTTGGTCAAAATTTACCCCCCCCCCTTTTCTTCCTCATCAGTCACACAAAAATTCGCATGTCCCCAAAAAGAGAAATGGGTGACACGCCTCTGGCTGCGACGCGCTCTCCAGGTGGAAGCAACCCGAATTTCACAGAGATGCCTCTGTGTGACTATAAAGTACCTAATACCTTAACATTGTGCTGTATTTCCGTGTTATACCATCGCTGACTACCCCATCTAAAACAAGGATTCGCGTTCTTAAGCGTGCCATTTTCTAGTAACAATAGACACATACTTGAGAGAGAGAGAGAGAGAGAGAGAGAGAGAGAGAGAGAGAGAGAGAGAGAGAGAGAGAGAGAGAGAGAGAGAGAGAGAGGGAGAGAGAGAGAGAGAGAGACGAGAGAGAGAGAGAGAGAGAACGAACGAACAAAAGAACGAAATGTTATTTATTCATGGTAATGAGATAAGCTAATTAGTTACAGCTATTTTTTTCACTCAGCCCTGAGGCAAACAACAAGAAAGCAACAAACAAATAAAATTAAGAAGAAGAAAACAAGAAAGAAGAAAACGAAGAAAAGCAACAATTCATTTTAAAAAAATCATGTACATATGTATATACATAACCAAGGGTAAGGGGAGATGAGGAATGGGGATTTTGAAGAGAGAGAGAGGAGAGAGAGAGAGAGAGAGAGAGAGAGAGAGAGAGAGGAGAGAGAGAGAGAGAGGGAGAGAGAGAGAGAGAGAGAGACGAGAGAGAGAGCAGAGAGACAGAGACAGACAGATACTCTCCTCTCGGTCTCTTAAATGTGTGTGTGTGTGTGTGTGTGTGTGTGTGGTGTGTGTGTGGTGTGTGTGGTGTGTGTGTGTGTGTTTGTGTGTGTGCGCGTGCGTGCGTGCGTGCGTGCGCTGTGCGTGTGCGCGTGCGTGTGCGTGTGCGCGTGCGTGTGCGTGCGTGTGCGTGCGTGCGTGTGCGTGCGTGCGTGCGGTGTGTGTGTGTGTGTGTGTGTGTGTGTGTGTGTGTGTGTGTGTTTCATTTAACGTCTATCCACTACACGTGATAGACCCCCAATTAAGAAGCACAAAAGAGAGAGGGTATGCATACAGGTGAATATGTGTTTGTGTGCTTGCACTGTATGTGTGTGTGTGTGTGTGTGTGTGTGTGTGTGTGGTGTGTGTGTGTGTGTGTGTGTGTGTGTTGTGTGTTGTGTGTGTGTGTGTGTGTGTGTGTGTGTGTGTGTGTGTGTGTGTGTACGTGTGTGTCCGTACGTGTGTTTACGTTATTACGAATCACAATTGTTTTGAATGACATATTCAAGGAGAGTGGTAGCTTGATTGTTATTCGCAAGAGTTTTTTTTTAATGATGTGCATGTGTTCGTGCATGTGTGTTCAAGCATGCATGCGCTTGTACTTATGCGTCTATGGTCTGTGTGTGTTTCTACACGTATGTATGCGTGTGTGTCAAACCAAGTCAAAATGATCCTTAATGAGGATAACAGAATGAGCTTGTGTGTGTGTGTATGCATGCCACGTATGCACGCGTAGTGTGTATGCATGTATGCATGCGTGTGTGTGTGCGTGTGTATATGTGTGTGTGTGTGTGTCTGTCTGTGTGTCAACAGGTTCCGACGCAGTGTCAACACCCACAAGAGATCAGTGGAAGAGCTGAGCGACTTGAAGTCGGATGGTGAGTCATATCAACTCAGTTCCGTTGAACTCAATCCAATTCATATTTCATTAGAATGTAACATCCTTGTGTATTCCTGTTTAGTTAATTAAGCCAACTCGCCTTGGCTTAAGTTAAGACTGTGTCCTGGACCAACTGACTGTAGGCTAGAACACCGAAACACGAGCGCTACATCAAAATGTTTGTTATGCTGTGCCTAGTTATGCGGGGATTATTATTCAGCCATGACAAGCTCCTAGCATAACATAATCAGTCTCCAAATCTTCCGAAGTCGGAGTGCGGCTGCCCACGTGGCAATACAAACAAATCCGGCCACATTATTACGTAATGTTCTCATCCCTAGCTGGTGCATTTGTACCAAAGTGCTCAAGTGCTTCGGCTGTTGGGATGAACCCTTGAGTCTTTTAGCCAGGATACAAAAACAGCAACAACAGTGATATACTGTACTTTAGTAACCCCCCTTAAATTTAGCACGCAACATACTGCAATGTTTAGGAAAGGGGTAGGGTTAGGATCAGCCTAGGGT
>CM065712.1:29321036-29323536 GCA_017654935.2 Phymorhynchus buccinoides | reverse complement strand
ACATTCCACTCATGCAGACTCTAGAAAGAAAAATACATGTCATGTTCTACATAATCAATAAACAAATGGGGATGAGGATGACACAAGGCGAAGATGACATTCACTCGCTTTGTCGTGGTCATCGATCGATCATGTAGATCTGGCTAATGAATAATAATATTTTAGAAAAAGTACGGAACGCGAATACAACCCCGTTTGACCTGAAACGAAATCGATACCTTGGAAGAATGAGTATGATGACCAAAAACGATGCTAAATGAATGAATGTGTAGCCTACCCCAAATAAATCAGAATGTGGTCGAGACTCAACGGTCGTGCTGCCAGGTCTACCTCTCCTGGTCCGCCTTCGTCGCAAGAAGTTGACGATCCGTGTCTCAGTCGACCTATGGCATCTCCCAGTATTGGCCTAATACTTGGGCGAGTTCTTGACAATATAGCTGTTGATGGAACTGCTTTTACTTAGTTCCTAACTGCCGCAATTGTCTGACTGGCTGGAGCTGGTGTCCTTCTTCTTCAGCCGAAATGATCCCAATGCCAGTTAATGACGAGGCAGTCACGTGGTACGTGCACATTTCAAGACAGTAAGCTAAATTATCACGTCATCGTGAATGACGTATGTTTCTTATGACGAATGTGATGACTCTTTCCTATACTAATGTGTAAATGAACGCGACACACACTCTCTCTCTCTCTCTCTCTCTCTCTCTCTCTCTCTCTCTCTCTCTCTCTCTCTCTCTCTCTCTCTCTCTCTCTCTCTCTCTCTCTCTCTCTCTCTCTCTCTCTCTCTCTCTCTCTCTCTCTCTCTCTCCGTCTCTCTCGCTCTCTGTCTCTCTATCTCTGCCTATCTCCTCCATGTCTATCTATGTATTATATCACCCTTTGAGTGGGGTTTTGGTCGTTTTTTAAGATAATTAGGTGGGCTTTTGTCCGGTGGGGTTTTGCCGGTGGGCTTTTGTCCGGTGGGCTTTTGTCCGGAGGGCTTTTGTCCGGTGGGCTTTTGTCCAGTGGGCTTTTGTCCGGTGGGCTTATGTCCGGTGGGCTTTTGTCCGGTGGGCTTATGTCCGGTGGGCTTTTGTCTGATTGTCTTATGTCCTGTGGGCTTTTGTCCGGTGGGCTTATGTCTGATTGTCTTATGTCCTGTGGGCTTAATATGTCCGGTGGGCTTAATATGTCCGGTGGGCTTAATATGTCTGGTGGGCTTTTGTCCGGTGGGCTTATGTCTGATTGTCTTATGTCCGGTGGGCTTTCTTCGGCGCACCAGCATACATACATGTAAGCACACAAGACACAAACACGCTATAAAAAAAATCGAAAGCACTGTCACTAGCTAAACTTCTGCCAAATAAACAACTCTAACTACTAAAGTCACTGAGAAATGTTGGGTCATTCGAAAGTTTTCAAAAAGCTCCCAAAAGCCCACAAATTAACAACACAAATTTCTTGTAGTAATTTAGCGTTCAATGTGAACGACAGGACGCATTGAATCGCTGTTTTTGTTTGTCTTTATTGTGATGCAACACCAGCCTTCATTAGAATACAGCACACACAGAAACACGACAACAACTAGATATGTTCTGACATTCCTAAGTGACTTACCAGCAGCGCATTCAAAAGTAATTATGAAGAAACAAATACTACAGGATGAAACTAAAATAGTGGTAACAACGGGTAGTTCTTTCGATACGTAGCGATAGTCTTACGCACCCCATGTGGCTATATGCTGTATTACGTTGCTTCAACACATGAATGGCTAGACAGATCTGTCCTAAGATTTTGAACTAAGAATGAGAGAGAGAGAGAGAAGAGAGAGAGAGAGAGAGAGAGAGAGAGAGAGAGAGAGAGAGAGAGAGAGAGAGAGAGGGAGGGAGGGAGGAGAGAGAGAGAGAGAGAGAGAGAGAGATGGGGGGGGGGAGACTACAAGAGAAGACTTGCAAGGTTTGGGACAGTGAACAAAGACAGACAAAGGATCACAGACATGCACATAAACCTGTTGCCGGTTATTAAGAGCTTTGACAATTAAAATCAGTACAAATTTCACACACACAATAGGATTCACATCTACATGAAGTAAATCCCTATGAAAAAAACCCACGTTTTTAAGCAATCCAGATCGCTTGAAAAGTAGAAATTTCACAAAGAACACAAGTGTTTTTTTAATTATTAAAGTCGTTAATCATGAATTTTGTGTGACCTTGAATCGCTGGATATAATTTCTTATCTAAACGGGATATTTTGTCAAACATGTCTTCGTGTTTTTTTAATTTATTTTACGCCACAATAAGTGGTCGAAAATGTTTATGGACCCAACGTGTATTTACAGATGGATTCACAATAGAGGTTCACACAGACAAATGCAGAAGAAACATTTAGAGCCAATGCAGGCCTACCGCATACTGAAAGCATAATATTATACAATGTATTGCCAGAAATACAGAGCAGTTCAACACGCGTCGTTCTCAGACAAACACCAACGGCCAAACACCTCCACCTAATTAATATG
>CM065712.1:29303536-29316036 GCA_017654935.2 Phymorhynchus buccinoides | reverse complement strand
GATGATGATAATGACGATGACGACGACGACGACGATGATGATGATTATGATGATGATGATGATGACGACGACTACGACGATGAAGACGACGATGATGGTAATGATGATGCTAATTATGTTGATGCTGCTGCTGCTGCTGCTGCTGCTGCTGATGATGATGATAATAATAATATCTAAAGGGGAGAATCTTAATGATAATAATAATAATAGAGGGCTTATGTTTGTCTTTAAGGATTCTCCCCTCCATCAACCATCTTTATCTCATCTTCAATCAAATATTACCTCAGATTCTATTTTTCGTCATTCTAGTCTCTCTCTCTCTCTCTCTCTCTCTCTCTCTCTCTCTCTCTCTCTCTCTCTCTCTCTCTCTCTCTCTCTCTCTCTCTCTCTCTCTCTCTCTCTCTCTCTCTCTCTCTCTCTCTCTCTCTCTCTCTCTCTCTCTCTCTCTCTCTCTCTCTCTCTCTCTCTCTCTCTCTCTCTCTCTCTCTCTCTCTCTCCCCCCCCTCTCTCTCTCTCTGTCAAGCTTTGCATATTATGGACCAACTATATGGAATTTCATTCCCATGTATATCAAAGCCTGCCAATCATTACAGACTTTTAAGCTACATGTAAGTTAATATACTATAAGTATACTATATGTGTACTGATTTGTTTATTTTGTAATCACTTCATAATTATTACGATTAATCATCTTCCCAATTATGTAACGTCTTGTCAGAGTTTCTCTCCATAACACTTCAATTTTGATGCCTTCATCATTATGTATCCCAATATTTGTTTGCCCTTTTGTTTTACTCTAATGCGATCTCTCTCTCTCTCTCTCTCTCTCTCTACATCCAAGCCAATCAGGATTTAGGAAACAACACTCATGCCACACAGCTCTAGTTAACATGGTTGATACATGGCTAGGAAATATTAATAACAATCAGTATACTGGAATTGTCTTTGCTGACTTTGCAAAAGCATTTGATGTAATCAATCACTCACTACTTATGAAGAAACTACGTATTTACAATATAGGTGATCAAGTGTGCCAACTGCTTGAGTCATTTTTATCAAACAGACAACAACAAGTATGCACTGGTATTCACCAGTCTTCTTCTCTCCCAAACAACTATGGTGTTCCACAAGGTTCAGTTTTGGGCCCATTGTTGTTTTTATTATATATCAATGATTTACCTTTGCTTGTTAAAGACAATTGCAATCTCTTTGCGGACGATAGTTCAGTCGAATCCGCTCATCCTTCATTACACGTTTTGTCATCTAATATTCAAGAAAATGTAAATTAACTGGCCAGATGGGCTGAACTAAATCACATGTGTCTGAACCCAAACAAAACTAAGTATATGTGTTTGACAACCAGACAGAAACGCCAAAATCTTTCATCTACTTCATTCCCAATTCACATCTCGGGACAAACAATCGAGGAATCCAGTTCACACAAGGCCCTAGGTATAACGATTGATAACAAATTATCTTGGTCAGAACACATAGACATATTAAGTAAGAAGGTATTGCAAATAATATTTCAACTATCAAAAATAAAACATTTCCTCAATCTCAATCTCAGGAAGCAGTTCTATTATGCACATATAAATTCACTTATCAGCTATTCCTATACTTTGTGGAATTCAGCAAGTGCAAATGTTCTAAAACCTCTCGTTAGACTGCATAAACGAGCTGTTAAATTGGTGCTGCTCAAATCAACTTCTCTTACGAACAATGATTACAAAACAATAGGTATATTACCTTTTAAATTACAGTTGGAGCATAACAAAGCAAGGATGATGCACAAAATCATGACAGGAAATGCTCCTCAATCTTTAATCGACCGCTTCACCATAAACAGTTACAGGCAGTCAAACAAACTACTAATTCCAACCCCAAGATTAGACTTATTTAAAACCAGTTTAATATACAGTGGTGGATCTTACTGGAATAATTTGCCAGCCACCTTAAAAGCGACCAAACGCCCAGCATCCTTCAACAAACTAATGAAGAACTACCTAATGAACAAACTCCACTGACAATGAACAATGAAAACTCTCTCTCTCTCTCTCTCTCTCTCTCTCTCTCTCTCTCTCTCTCTCTCTCTCTCTCTCTCTCTCTCTCTCTCTCTCTCTCTCTCTCTCTCTCTCTCTCTCTCTCTCTCATCAGGTATATAACATTAGCAAAACATGACTTATTGTATATGTTTTACCCAACAGTTTGTTTGTTTTTTCTTGGGTTTTTTGGGTTTTTTTAACAAATAGCATTGTCATTGCTGCTGACTCCGATGAACTAACATAAATAAATATTGAACGTATGCACTGTTATTTATCATGATGCCTACATGTGGGTTTTTAACTCATGAATATTTTGCGCATCTAACTTTACCTTGTTTTGATCTGTCATGCATAAAGGTATGCATGTTAAAATTGGCTATGTTAAACACAATTAAGTTTGATTTAATAATGTGTATGTGTTTTATTCTATTTTTTGCATTTTACAGACAAGTGTGTAATGTTGGCTTAGGCTTGATTTTCTCATGTTATATATAAAAATATTAGTGTCGTTTTTTGTATTTGTTAACAATTAAGATGATATGTAGGATTTATTTTGCTGTTGACATGTGCACATGCTTACTTTTAAATTTGTTTTCTTAGTTGAGTGTATATTTGAAACTTGAGTGTATAAGGTAGGATTAGGTTTGATTTTGTCGAGTGTGTATGCTAATTTACAAATTTGTGCATGCTAAAAATCAATAAATAAATACTTATATAAAGTAAGATTAAGTTTGATGATGTTATGGATATGTATTTACTATGGTTTTATAACGTGTGTGTGTGTGTGTGCTTACTTTTAAGTTTATTTTTTAGTTGAATATGCGAAGTAGGCCTACAAGTAACTAGGCTCGACTTTATCATGTATCGGTGTTTATCGGCTGTGTTTATAATGTTATGATTGTTAAAGATGAGTGTGTTAGATATGCTTCTCTCTCTCTCACTCAGTCTATCTATCTCTGTCTCTGTCGGCCTGTCTGTCTGTCTGTCTCTCTCTCTCTCTCTCTCTCTCTCTCTCTCTCTCTCTCTCTCTCTCTCTCTCTCTCTCTCTCTCTCTCTCTCTCTCTCTCTCTCTCTCTCTCTCTCTCTCTCTCTCTCTCTCTCTCTCTCTCTCTCTCTAGTGTGTGTGCGCATGCATGCGCGCGCGCGTGTATGTGTGTGTGTGCGCGCGCGCGCGAGCGTGTGTGCTTACTGTCATAAAATAATTATTTAGTATACACATTTTTTTTTTCTTTAGGCTTATATTGTTTTATTTTGTTTATTGTGATTTAGCCAGAATGTTTATATATATGTAACGAAAAGTGTCTCTTTGATATATTGTATTGGGGATCCTGTATGATGAGAGAGAGAGGGAGAGAGAGAGAGGGGGGGGGAGAGAGAGGGGGAGAGGGGGAGAGAGAGGGGGAGAGAGGGGAGGGAGAGAGGGAGAGGAAGAGAGAGGGAAAGAGAGGGGGGGGGAGAGAGAGAGAGGGGGGAGGGGGAGGGGAAGAGAAGAGAGAGAGGAGAGAGAGAGGGGGGAGGGAGGATAGAGAGAGAGAGAGTATGGGCCGTGCGTTACTTGTTTACATTTTTATTAGTTTTTGTGAGTGTGATGTGTAATGAGAGAGTGACAGTGCTTGGTGAACGAGGGTGGATGTCTTTGTGAGTGAAAATCATGTTATTTCGTTACTTTATTTCTTTGTATTCGAATGTTGGTGGTATGACTTTCTTGCTGATTTTAATTAATGTTTCTCATCTTTCATTGTTGCTTTTGTAACGTGCAACGAGCATACTACTATATGGAGTTTAGCGCTATATGAATTATTATTATTTTGATTATTATTATTATTATTATTATTATTATTGCTACTATTATTATTATAGGATTGGGTTTCATCTTGTTATGCATAAGTGTTTACTCCAAAATGCGTGCATGTTAAAGATGAGTATGTAGAATAGGATTTGGTTTTATTCTGTCATGTGTATGTGCTTACATTTAAGCTTGATGTATTTTTAAGATTAGTATGTAAAATGGGCTTAGGCTTGATTTTATTATGTGTATCGGCTTTAAATTTAAAATGTGTACATGTTACGAGTATGTAAAATAAGGATTAGTTTTAATTTTGTGATGAGTTAAGTTTTACTTATGTGCATGTTAAAGATGAGGACTAGAAAGTAGGTTCAGGCTTGATTTCGTTATGAGCAGTATTTACTTTTTAATATGTGTATTCGCTTGCAAACAATATGACTAGGTTTGCTTTTGTTACGAGTGTGTGTTTACTTTTTAATATGTTCATGCTAAAAATGAATAATGGAATGTAGGAATAGGTTTCATGTTGCCATGGGTACATGTATTTACATTTAAAATTGTGCATGCTAAGATGAGTAGGTAAAGTAATACTATGTTTGACTTATTATATGCATGGGTTTCTTCAAATAAGTACATTTTAATGATGAAGTATGATTGAGGTATTTTTTTATTTTTTATGTTTGTGCACTTCTCCATTTTGAATGTTTAAAGATGAGTGTGAAAAGTAGTGGGTTTTATTTTCCCGTGTGTATGCGCTTACTTCACACATTTTGAATGTTAATAATTAGCATAGTTAATAATAATAGGTTTGATTTTGTTATTGATGTGTTACAATATAGGGATTATCTTTTTGCCTGCTTTATATTACTTTGTATGTGTTTATTTTCGTTTTCCATTTTCTACTTTTATATATGTATTTTGTCAGAGGGCTTGTAAAAAAGAATGTTATTGCTTACTCTATTACCCTCTATAAATAAAATTCAATCAATCAATCAATCAATCATCTCTCTCTCTCTCTCTCTCTCTCTCTCTCTCTCTCTCTCTCTCTCTCTCTCTCTCTCTCTCTCTCTCTCTCTCTCTCTCTCTCTCTCTCTCTCTCTCTCTCTCTTGCCCCCCCCCCCTACTTGTTAGTATTTGTTTATATTATTTTGCTCTAATTTTGTTTACTTTGATGTCTTGTATCAACATATGTGT
Organism: Phymorhynchus buccinoides; assembly: GCA_017654935.2. Classification (NCBI taxonomy): domain Eukaryota; kingdom Metazoa; phylum Mollusca; class Gastropoda; order Neogastropoda; family Raphitomidae; genus Phymorhynchus; species Phymorhynchus buccinoides. Next base: position 29,311,011 of record CM065712.1, on the reverse strand, counting down.
TCATATAATTATCTGTTTGCCTTATCGTTTTGTATTAGTCTTGTTTCTGTCTCAAGGACAGGTTGTAAGAATAGGCCTGCATAATAAAGTTTTCAAGTGTCAAGTGTCTCTCACTCACTCTCTCTCTCTCTCTCTCTCTCTCACTCTCTCTCACTCTCTCTCTCTCTCTCTCTCTCTCTCTCTCTCTCTCTCTCTCTCTCTCTCTCTCTCTCTCTCTCTCTCTCTCTCTCTCTCTCTCTCTCTTCTCTCTCTCTCTCTCTCTCTCTCTCTCTCTCTCTCTCTCTCTCTCTCTCTCTCTCTCTCTCTCTCTCTCTCTCTCTCTCTCTCTCTCTCTCTCTCTCTCTCTCTCTCTCTCTCTCTCTCTCTCTCTCTCTCTCTCTCTCTCTCTGCCTGTCTCTCTCTGTGGCGATATTTTTGTGGTCTACTGCAATGTCAAAAGCTAGTACTAAACGTCACAGCTTACCTCAAGACAGCAATGACGCCAGTGTCACTTTGCGTCACTGTAAGAACTCTCTCTCTCTCTCTCTCTCTCTCTCTCTCTCTCTCTCTCTCTCTCTCTCTCTCTCTCTCTCTCTCTCTCTCTCTCTCTCTCTCTCTCTCCGAATCCGAATCCGAAACTCCCTCTCTCTTGTTTTCTCACTTTCTCTGTCTGTCTCTGTCTCACTCTTGTTTTCTCTGTTTCTATCTCTGTCTCTGTCTCTCTGGAAACAAAGTTGTTGTTAAAGATAGAAAATATCAATCCACACTGTCAAAGGGTTTTCGTGCAAATAAACTGAAAATTTGCCCAAATTCCGCAATTTTCGGACATGCTTCCGGTTGATACTTCCGGTTTCATTTTACATAGAAAGTGTTGCTATGCTACTTTTCATAAAATACTGAGAATATGAACACAATCCGTGCAGCCCTTCTCAAGTTATTCAAGATTTAAAGTTTGGCCATTTTCGGCCATAGTTTGGCCACATTTAGGCCAATCAGTGTAATATTTAACATTCGGCATACGAATAGTGTCCGTCAAATATTCTGCAAATTTCAGCGGAATCGGTTAAAAAATAATAAAATGCTATATATCAAAAACAGTGAAAGTCACACAACAAAATTTACATAAATTTGCATAACTTCCAAACTATGTAACATATCATCACCAAACTCCTTTCCGATCTGGGCCAACATAAGGGCTACAATATCCAATAGTTAGTTTTGTGACGCCGCTTTCGGTTTTGGCTATTCCGTGAACCAAATGAAAGCTGCAGGTTCCTAGCTGGAGCACTTCCGGTTCGTACTTCCGGTTATGTTTTATAACGCAAATGTTGGAAGTCTATTTTAAAGTACATTCTGAAAATATGAACGAAATCCGTTCGGCCGTTTTTGAGATTTTCAAGATTGAACTTTCGCCGATGTCGCGATTCTTTGACAATATTTTGCCGAAAATTCGGCGAAATCATTTAATATTTCAAATTTCACATACCCATATGGTCCTGCAACTTTTCAAAAAATTTTTTTTATTATTTTTACAAATGCAATAGTATTCCCCTTAAAGGGGAGAATCCTAATAATGATGATGATGATATTTTTAACAGATCAGGACAGTCTGATTCAAACTTCCTCTTCACAAGTGGGCTTACCCATATCTTCTCACACACCCCTCCCCTCTTCAGCTCAAGTGCCAACAGCCACCCCCTCCCCCACCCCCACCCCCCTCCCCTCTTCAGCACAAGTGTCAGCAGCCACCCCTCGCCCCACCCCCACCCCCCTCCCCTCTTCAGCACAAGTGCCAACAGCCACCCCTCGCCCCACCCCCACCCCCCTCCACTCTTCAGCACAAGTGTCAGCAGCCACCCCTCGCCCCACCCCCACCCCCATCCCCTCTTCAGCACAAGTGCCAACAGCCACCCCTCGCCCCACCCCCACCCCCCTCCACTCTTCAGCACAAGTGCCAACAGCCACCCCTCGCCCCACCCCCACCCCCCTCCCCTCTTCAGCACAAGTGCCAACAGCCACCCCTCGCCCCACCCCCACCCCCCTCCCCTCTTCAGCACAAGTGCCAGCAGCCACCCCTCCCCCACCCCCACCCCCCTCCCCTCTTCAGCACAAGTGTCAGCAGCCACCCCCTCCCCCACCCCCACCTTCACCCCTGCTACTGTGGACGTCATGACGGCGACACCAAGACGACTGTTCAGTGCGCGGCCAGCAGAGAAAGGCGACAGGGAGACATCCTGGATCACCGCCATTGTCTGTCTGCCGGATGACAGAATCGTCATGACGGACTACAGTAACAGCAAGGTGAAGGTGATGGGGGTGACTCCTCCACACAAGGTGTCTGACTCTGTAGAATGCAAGGAAGGACCATTCTGCCTGGCTCTGTTGTCTGACGGCCTGGTTGCCATGACGACAAACACCAACATGATCTATTTCATCAGTGTAACGAACAAACTGACAGTGACGTCACAGATAAAGACAGTTAGGGAGTATGATGGAATAGCAGGACTGAGTGACGGAGACATATTGGTAAGTTGTTGTGAAGGAATTACCGGTCCTGCTGCACTACACGTGCTGACCCGACGTGGTGACGTGGTCAGAACTGTCACTGACAGCACCAGGCTGCCAGGACTGCAGTCACCATTTTACATCTTTGTTGACCTGGACAACCACGTCCTGGTGGCTGACTTCGATAAACACCTGGTGCACAGGATAGACGTCAGTTCTGGCCACGTCACCCACACCTATGACCACACTGACATCAGGGGTACTGGACAGGTGTGTGCAGACAGGGCCGGGAATGTTTATGTAGCGTGTTATGACGATAGTGCTAGGGATGGTTGGGTGTTGGTGAGGAACAAGGGCGGACAGTGGAGACGACTGGTGACCTCTGACCTCAGTGACCCCGGGTATGTCTGGCCTTGTGGGCTGTGTCTGACCAGGACAGGACGTCTGGTGGTGACGTGGGACAAGGGAGTGGACTGTGTTGTTGTTTGTTATGACTTGGTGTAGACTTCTCTCCTTCGCCTTCAGCCTACTATGTGTGTGTGTGTGTGTGTGTGTGTGTGTGGTGTGTGTGCGTGTGTGTGCGTGTGCGTGTGTGCGTGTGCGTGTGTGCGTGTGTGCGTGTGTGTGTGTGTGTGTGTGTGTGTGTGTGTGTGTGTGTGTGTGTGTGTGTGTGTGAGAGAGAGAGAGAGAGAGAGAGAGAGAGAGAGAGAGAGAGAGAGAGAGAGAGAGAGAGAGAGAGTGAGAGAGAGAGGGTGAGTGTGCACGCACGCGTGTTTGTGCGTGTTATATATATATGTGGTGTGTGTGTGTGTGTGTGTGTGTGTGTGTGTGTGTGTGTGTGTGTGTGTGTGTGTGTGTGTGTGTATATGTGTGTGTGTGTGTGCGTGTATGTGCTATATGTGTGTGTGTGCGCGTGCGTGTGTGTGTGTGTGTGTGTGTGTGTGTGTGTGTGTGTGTGTGTGTGTGTGTGTGTGTGTGCGCTTACGTGTGTGTGAGTGTGTGTGTGTTGTATCAGACGTTGTAGCATGACAGTGGACTGTAGTGTGACTTGACGAACACTCAGACAGTCAGGGACCAGGCCTCAGTCATCAGCAACAGAGCAGAGCTGGTGTGGCCAATTTAGTCAATTCAGTTTTCATTAGTTTTAAATCTAGTCCTTTGTGTCGTGTTTTGTTTCCAGACCAGTCCGAAAGAATGAGCAGTTGATCTTATCCATTCTTTGTATATTGTTTAGTTCATTCGATTAGTGTCTTCTTTGTTGTACAATCCACTGTATGGATACTATGGTTTCATTAGGTCGAGTCCAACGTTTTGTTGTTGTTTTTTTACACCGATCCTCTGATTCATTCTGTCATGATGTCCATTCAACGCATTGTTTCTGTTGTATTCAGTTCATTCTTTTAACCCCAATGATGAATACAGTTTGATTATGGAATTATGTGCATGAAACAATGACGATTCACACATTTTTTCCTTGATTTTTTTCTGTTCGTTTATGTTACGCTTTCGTCTTATATTTGTTTTCACTTCTATTTGGGCGTAGATTTATTGTTTGTGTTTTCTAATTACAGACTTCTGGAAAGTAAACTGGAAATTGTTATTTTTCAATCAGTTGCTGGCTTTTGCTTTATGTGTCATAATCACATTCTTATATATTGAACTTTTCTTGTGGAGGGGAGTAGGGGAGCTGGCTTAAAACAGATCCGATACATTCTGAGGGCAATAATTATATTAAGTAAATTCCATAGTTTAAACGCTCTTGATTTGTTTAATGCATGTCATTATGCTTCAATCTCTCTCTCTCTTATTCTCTATCTTGTATGCTAACAGTGTTTTCCTGTCTCTCTCTATCCCTATTCTAAATGTCCCACAATGGACATTCTGACAGTCGATTGCTTATAGTCAAATATATTGTCTATGTACTATAGAGGGTTTAGAGGGAGTTGTGTGTGTCAAAACTTTTGTGGCTGTGGTACAAGAAAGTATTCTTTATTGGATTGCATGACCATAGTTTAAACGCTCTATTGATTGAAAGTTGTTATTGTAAGGTGCTTTATGCTTCAAGGAAATAATATAAATATTGTATCATTATTATTATTATTATTATTATTATTATTATTATTATTATTATTATTATTATTAATTATTATTATATATAATATAAAAAGCATATCCATATCCTGTCCCAAATGGACATTCTGACAGTCGATGGCTTGGAGTCAAAACGGACTATCTTTAGATAGTCCACTGACGTATTACTAAACTTATTGCGAAAACTAATAACTTGTATCAAAAAAGGACTGCAGAAATATAAAAAGCATAATCCCCATTAGTATTTTTGCATATATATGCTCAATACTTCAGTTTTTGCAATGACTTCAATAAGTCAATGGACTATCTAAAGATAGTCCGTTTTGACTCTAAGCCATCGCTGTCGTCTCCTGGACAATAACGTAAGATTGAGGAATCTTGCATGCTTTTCTCGGAGCAGTGGGTGGATGCCTCGTCCATCCATACGGGGAGCTGGACGACCCCGCCCCCTCCACGAGTCTGTCCCCGTGGGGATACAGTGGGGGGGGGGGGGGGGTGTGTGTTTAGGGGGAGGATCTTTCGTACAAATGGTTGCCCCACCTTCTGGAAGTTCTGTGCTTGTAGCTTCCTCTAACCTGTCACTCTTTGATTCTGCCTTTTCCCTTTGTTGTCTGTCATCTACTATCTTTCTGACACATTGGCCCATTCTCCTGCCTTGAAAATAAAAATCCCAATAATTGTCTCCTTTGAGCTCCCTCCAAATCGGAATGTGTTGGCTGAATGCAGCGGGGAGACCAGTTACAACTGAAAACTGGACACGTGCATACTTTACCCATTGTGGGCATTTTGCTGGAGAAGAGAATGCTTTTCTTGATCAGCATCACCCAAAGAACGCAGTAGGGATGGTGGAGGGGATATTGGGGGAAGTTGAAGTGGAGGAAAAGAGTGTAAGGCCTGGTACACAGTACATCCGGATTTTCAATGCGGAAATAATCCATAAGTAAAAGAAAGAAGGAAACAAATATACGGATTTGGGGAAATAGGACACGTGCACTTATTGTTTTCCTTCTTTCTTTTACTTATTGATTATTTCCACGCGGACAATCCGGATGTACTGTGTATGTGCCCTGATAGTATTAATTGAATTGATTTTATTTAAAGTCTGTTCACACAATGTGATATTAGACTTAAAAAATAAATAAACAAAATGAGGCTTTGTGATTGTGTATTTATGCCTGCGTGTATGTGTGAATGTGGGTGTGCATAATATTATGTGATAGCATGTGTGTGTATGAGTGTGTGAGTGTATGTATGTGTGTGTGTGTGTGTGTGTGTGTGTGTGTGTGTGTGTGTGTGTGTGTGTGTGTGTGTGTGTGTGTGTGTGTGTGTGTGTGTGTGTGTGTGTGTGTGTGTGTGTGTGTGCGTGTGCGTGTGTGTGCGTGTGTGCGTGTGTGTGTGCGTGCGCGTGTGTGTGCCTGTGTAATTGCCCTAGAATGGGGTAATCGACCATGCTTTTTCAGTTTACACTGGGGTAGTGTTTTAGAATGAGGCAATGCAAACTTACCTCTGTTGTTTTAAGGTTAGCAGGGTATTCCGAAGACCTAAAATGAGCCCTACATTCAATATAACTCAACTTTCCCATTTGTCGAGTTTTACTGTTTATCCGTTTCCTTGACGATAACAGACGTTTTTGAATTTCGGCACTTAGTATTTTTATGACTAATTAATTTTTCAACAATTTTTAGGGAGTGCCATCATTCCACAGCCTTAAGCTATATATACTCATCGTTCTTCACAGAAAATGTAGTGTTCTAAGGGTAGACCTCATTTTACCTTAAATACTGGTTTACCCCATTTTAGGGTCTTTACATGTATGTGTGTGTGTGTGTGTGTGTGTGTGTGTGTGTGTGTGTGTGTGTGTGTGTGTGTGTGCGCGCGCGCGCGCACGTGCGTGTACGTGAGAGAAAAAAAGACACGGGGCAAAGAAAACAAAATTAATATTAACTAACGCATCAATTATAGTAATCTTGCAATTCCAGAGCGCGAGCTGGATACGACTGAACCGATTTTGATAATTTCATGGCTGTAATCTACATCTGTTAAAGTTCCTATTTGTGCTGCTTGTATCCCAGACAAGCTGTATAGCGATGACAGCAAGAGGCAAAGCCTTCAAGGCTCACTCGCTGTGTTCTGTTGGAGGTAGATCTAAATGCAAAATCATTTACTTTCAAATAAACTCCATATTGATTATATAGAAAACATTGATCATACCCTTTTATTGAGCATACATCATGAAACTAACATGTACATGTAATCAATTTGACAGTTGACAACACGTCATGACACATTGGCAAACATGACAAGGAGAACACACACAAAACTGTATTATGAACAGAACTTTTATCAAAAGGATGCACGTTTTAATCAAGGATCATGAAATGAACACGCTCGTGAAATAAACTTGACACATCAAAAGACACTATTGCAGAATATGAAAAAACATGTATTATGAATACACTAAAGAATACAACTAAACCAAACTAAAGATTACAAGTTTGAAACAAAAACCATAGACTTCTTCTTCTGCTTCTGCGTTCCCAGGCCATATGGTCATAATAGGTAAGGTACAGCCTAAAGGTTTTCTTTTCACTGGTCTTCCCGCTGCATTCATTTTTTTATTAGGTACTTTATTGTCACAGAGGCGTCTCTGTGAAATTCGGGTTGCTCCCACCTGGAGAGCGCGTCGCAGCCAAAGGCGCGCCACCAATTTTTATTTTTTTGCAGCAACACTGATGAAACCAAACTAAATGAATAAATTTTTACTAAATGACAACTTTTTCGTTGAACTGGGCTAAACGTAAACTAAAGTGCATGGGCACACGGGAAACGGTTTATTCTCATAAAGAATACCGTTAAGGCCTAGTGCACTAATGAGAGGGAATAAAAAGCTAAACCAAAAC
>CM065712.1:29266950-29294450 GCA_017654935.2 Phymorhynchus buccinoides | reverse complement strand
GAAAGTAAACTGGAAATTGTTATTTTTCAATCAGTTGCTGGCTTTTTCTTTATGTGTCATAATCACATTCTTATATATTGAACTTTTCTTGTGGAGGGGAGTAGGGGATCTGGTTTAAAACAGATCCGATACATTCTGAGGGTAATAATTATATTAAGTAAATTCCATAGTTTAAACGCTCTTGATTTGTTTAATGCTTTATGCTTCAATATAATTATATCTTGTATGCTAACAGTGTTTTCCTGTTGACTCTATCCATATTCTGTCCCAAATGGACATTCTGACAGTCGATGGCTTGGAGTCAAAACGGACTATCTTTAGATAGTCCACTGACGTATTATAAACTTATTGCGAAAACTAATAACTTGTATCAAAAAAGGACTGCATAAATATAAAAAGCAAAGTCCACATTATATCTTAGTTGCATACTTTTTTTTCAAATACAAGCTCTTAGTTTTTGCAATAACTTCAATACTTTATACTTCAATACTAAGTCAATGGACTATCTAAAGATAGTCCGTTTTGACTCTAATTCATCGCTGTTGTCTCCTGGGCAATAACGTAAGATTGGGGAATCTTGCATGCTTTTCTCGGAGCAGTGGGTGGATGCCTCGTCCATCCATACGGGGAGCTGGACGACCCCGCCCCCTCCACGAGTCTGTCCCCGTGGGGATACAGTGGGGGGTGGGGGGGGGTGTTTAGGGGGAGGATCTTTCGTACAAATGGATACCCCACCTTCTGGAAGTTCTGTGCTTGTTACTTCCTCTAATCTGTCACTCTTTGATTCTGCCTTTTCCCTTTGTTGTCTGTCATCTACTATGTTTCTGACTTATTGGCCCTCCTGCCTTGAAAACATATCAATCCCAATAAGTTTCTCCTTTGAGCTCCCTCCAAATCGGAATGTGTTGGCTGACTGCAGCGGGGAGACCAGTTACAACTGAAAACTGGACACGTGCATACTTTACCCATTGTGGGCATTTTGCTGGAGAAGAGAATGATTTTCTTGATCAGCATCACCCAAAGAACGCAGTGGGGATGGTGGAGGGGATATTGGGGGAAGTTGAAGTGGAGGAAAAGAGTGTAAGGCCTGGTACACAGTACATCCGGATTATCAATGCGGAAATAATCCATAAGTAAAAGAAAGAAGGAAACAAATATACGGATTTGGGGAAATAGGACAAGTGCACTTATTGTTTTCCTTCTGTCTTTTACTTATTGATTATTTCCACGCGGACAATCCGGATGTACTGTGTACGTGCCCTGATAGTATTAATTGAATTGATTGTATTTAAAGTCTGTTCACACAATGTGATATTAGACTTAAAAAATAAATAAACAAAATGAGGTTTTGTGATTGTGTATTTATGCCTGCGTGTATGTGTGAATGTGGGTGTGCATAATATGTGTGTGTGTGTGTGTGTGTGTGTGTGTGTGTGTGTGTGTGTGTGCGTGTGCGTGTGCGTGTGCGCGTGTGCGCGTGTGTGTGTGCCTGTGTAATTGCCCTAGAATGGGGTAATCGACCATGCTTTTTCAGTTTACACTGGGGTAGTGTTTTAGAATAAGGCAATGCAAACTTACCTCTGTTGTTTTAAGGTTAGCAGGGTATTCCGAAGACCTAAAATGAGCCCTACATTCAATGTAACTCAACTTTCCCATTTGTCGAGTTTCACTGTTTATCCGTTTCCTTGACGATAACAGACGTTTTTGAATTTTGGCACTTAATATTTTTATGACTATTTAATTTTTCAACAATTGTTAGGGAGTGCCATCATTCCACAGCCTTAAGCTATATATACTCATCGTTCTTGACAGAAAATGTTGTGTTCTAAGGGTAGACCTCATTTTACCTTAAATACTGGTTTACCCCATTTTAGGGTCTTTATATGTATGTGTGTGTTTGTGTATGCGTGCGCGCGCACGTGCGTATACGTGAGAGAATAAAAGACACGGGGCAAAGCAAACAAAATTAATATTAACTAACCCATCAATTATAGTAATTTTGCAATTCCAGAGCGCGAGCTGGATACGACTGAACCGATTTTGATAATTTCATGGCTGTAATCTGCATCTTTTAAAGTTCCTATTTTTGCTACTTGTATCCCAGACAAGCTGTATAGCGATGATAGCGAGAGGCAAAGCCTTCAAGGCTCACTCGCTGTGTTTTGTTGGAGGTAGATCTAAATGCAAAATCATTTACTTTCAAAGTAAACTCCATATTGATTATATGCAAAACATTGCTCATACCGTTGTATTGAGCATACATCATGAAACTAACATGTACATGTGATCAATTTGACAGTTGACAACACGCCATGACACATTGGCAAACATGACAAAGAGAACACACACAAAACTGTAGTATGAACAGACCTTTTATCAAAAGGAAGCACGTTTTAATCAAGGATCATGAAATGAACACGCTCGTGAAATAAACTTGACACATCAAAAGACACTATTGCAGAATATGAAAAAACATGTATTATGAATACACTAAAGAATACAGCTAAACCAAACTAAAGAATACAGCTAAACCAAACTAAAGAATACTCGCTAAACCAAACTAAAGAATACAGCTAAACCAAACTAAAGAACACAGCTAAACCAAACTAAAGAATACATTGCTAAACCAAACTAAAGAATACAGCTAAACCAAACTAAAGAATACAGCTAAACCAAACTAAAGAATACAACTAAACCAAACTAAAGAATACAACTAAACCAAACTAAAGAATACAGCTAAACCAAACTAAAGAATACAGCTAAACCAAACTAAAGAATACAACTAAACCAAACTAAAGAACACAGCTAAACCAAACTAAAGAACACAGCTAAACCAAACTAAAGAATACAACTAAACCAAACTAAAGATTACAAGTTTGAAACAAAAACCATAGACTTCTTCTTTTGCTTCTGCGTTCCCAGGCCATATGGTCATAATGGGTAAGGTACGTATGTGTCCGGTTTTCAGTTTTCACTGGTCTCCCCGCTGCATTCAGCCAACTCATTCCGATTTCGGAGGAGTTCAGAGGAGATAACTATTTGGAAGATTTTTGTTTAATGCAGGAGAATGGGCCAATAAATCAGAAAAATAGTAGATGACAGAAAGCAGAGAAAGGGAAAAGGCAGAGTCAAATAGACAGATTAGAAGAAGTTGCAAGCACATAACTTCCAGATGGTGGGAGAACTATTTGTGCGACAGAAAGCAAAGACAGGGAAAAGGCAGAGTCAAACAGACAGATTAGAAGAAGTTACAAGCACATAACTTCCAGAAGGTGGGGGAACTATTTGTACGACCGAAAGCAAAGAAAGGGAAAAGGCAGAGTCAAAGAGACAGATTAGAAGAAGTTACAAGCACATAACTTCCAGAAGGTGGGGAACTATTTGTACGACCGAAAGCAAAGAAAGGGAAAAGGCAGAGTCAAAGAGACAGATTAGAAGAAGGTATAAACACAGAACTTCCAGAAGGTGGGGGAACTATTTGCTATACAGAAAGCAAAGAAAGGGAAAAGGCAGAGTCAAGGAGACAGCTAAGAGGAATATACAAGCACAGAACTTCCAGAAGGTGGGGGAACTATTTGTACGATATATACCCACCCACCCCCGGTATCCCCACAGGGAGAGACTTGTGGATGGGGAGGGGTCGTCCAGCTCATAAGTCATAAGTCAAAAGTCAAGTCATAAGTCAAGTCATAAGTGTCCTTACTGTCCATTGACATTGCACAAACGCACAAGGAAAACGGTCTTCCACCGTGTAAAATAAGATAAAATACATCAACATTATAACATTAATCAAAAACATGAAACAGAAAATTTACATTTAAACAAACTATGTAACTCTCACGCCACACCCAATCATTCATCCTCCCCGCATGGAGGCACGAGGCATCCACCCACTGGCCTAAAGCGAGAGGCTGTAAAGGCCCAGCCACACTGCATACGATTTGACCCCAATACGATACGACTGTGACGATGTCTGTGAGTCATGATTCGCGTGAAACACTTCCGTCTTAAAATAACTCTACCGTTTTCGCTCACTAATACTCACGTAGACCGCAATACACGAATGAAATGAAATGTCCGACACAAAACATAAGATATTTCATCAGATTCGTGTACGGGAGACTACAAGAATAGTGAACATAACTAGTAGGATTTCATCAGATTTATTCAGACGGTAGAATTTCACGTCAATCATGCCTCACGAATGTCAAAATCGGATCGTAGTGACTCGAATCGTATGCAGTGTAGCCGGCCCTCAATACTGGAGTCTTTCGGATGAGACGATAAACCGAGGTCCCGTGTGCCCATGCACTTAGCACACCTTAATCCCAGTGGCAACGAAAAAGTTGTCATTTTGGTCCAAATTTACCACCACCCCCCTTTCCTTCCTCATCAGTCACAAAAATCGCATGCAAAAAAAAAAAAAAAAAAAAAAATTGGGAGCAACCCGAATTTCACAGATACGCTTCTGTGATGATAAAGTACCTAATACCTAATACCTAATGCTATGTGAGAACGAAGTGGATGCAACCAAGTAAGAGATTACAAGGTACAGATCATAATTTATGTTCAAACACAGAGGAAAAGAAAGGACGATGAGTTGTGCTATACAGAACGTAATTGCAAATGTCCCTCTCCCCATCCCCATGTCAAATCTTATTATGCGAGGGTTGCTTGTATAGGGGAGATAACCTCTGCATTATTGACGATGCTTACACAATGCAGAGTTATTTACCTTGCTCTGTATCCGACGGTTGCCCTTATCGGGGAAAAAAAAGTTAATGAAAGATCTACTGTATTGTTCTCTCGTCTTGTTAGTTTTAATTATGCATCTATCCATCTGTTCGTCAGTTCGTCCGTCCATCTATTCGTCTGACTGCCCCTCCATCCATCCATCCATCCATCAATCTATCCATCCATCCATCCATCCATCCATCCATCAATCTATCCATCTCATGCACGAGTCTGTAGGCCTACGGCGAACCGTTCATCATTATATCTGCTTTGTCTATCCGTCGGTGTGTGTGTGTGTGTGTGTGTGTGTGTGTGTGTGTGTGTGTGTGTGTGTGTGTGTGTGTGTGTGTGTGTGTGTGTGTGTGTGTGTGTGTGTTTCTCTCTTTCCTCTCTCTCTCTCTCTCTCTCTCTCTCTCTCTCTCTCTCTCTCTCTCTCTCTCTGGACGACAGCAACATCTCCATGCATGCCAGTTCTGTCTCCCCTCTACATGTGTCTGAGGAAAAGAGCGCAGCACCACAAGGTTTTGTTCTTCTGGCACCAACTCCACAAGTCACCACTGAGAAATCCACAGTGACCCCCCCCCCCCCTTGCAGTCCTTGTGCACAGGTGCAGGCCACCCCACCATATCTGATACGACGTTCTCCACAGCAGACCATGAAGAGACATTGCTGACTCCTGACGAGAAGAAACTTAGTGATGAAAAGCAGGCGTCTTATTCACTACAAAACAAACCCACTGACCCCCGAACCCCCCAACGGAAAGCAGACATGGGAATAGCACAAGCCCGCAGACTTAGGAGACGTGCCCTATATGTCACCTCTTCGCAAAGACGGACTCCACGTGACTCACCGTCATCTGTATACTATACAGAAAGATTCCAACGCTTACAAGAAACTGTTGCTGAACTCCAGCTCTCTCTTTTGGAATCTCAAAAAACTGTATCCTCCCAGATTGAAGATGCTAACGTAAGGGTTAAAAATGAACTCAAAGCACATATATCATCCAAGACTGACGCTCTTCTAACAGTTATTGATTCTTTAAAGACAAATGCTGTTGATACGGAAAAACAAATAAATGCTCTCAAACAGGAAAATCACTCGCTCAAAACCCGGATGGGAAATCTCTTTGCCGATCTAAAGAAACTGAAATCCGCTGGCTCCTGTAATGCCAGCACTCAGTATGAAGTAACCACCCCTTTCAGAGTGACGGACGATGACCCAGCCAACATAAGACCTGCACAATTATCATCTGTAATGCAGACCAGCCCTCATCAACTGGAGACCACCACTCGGGTGATTGCTGTGAAAGTGGACACAGAAGAAAAGCCCACAGAGTTCAGCAAAGAGACCAACAGCACATCTTTGACAACTTCCCAGTACCTTCATGACATGGCCAATTTACCAACTGAAGACAGAAATCCTTCAGAGCATACGCCTGGGCCCTCCACTTTCATAGTGGTTGACGAGGACAGTGAATCAGGTATTTTCAACAGTAGACCTCAGGCCCCTGGTGGGGAAGCTGACCTTTCCACCAAAGAGGTCTACGGAAACAGCAGTGACCCCCATGCTTCCCTGTCCTCCAGTAGAGCTGACCAGCCCCCCAGAGAGCCCTTCGAAAACAGGAGTGACCCCCATGCTTCCCTGTCCTCCAGTAGAGCTGACCAGCCCCCCAGAGAGCCCTTCGAAAACAGGAGTGACCCCCATGCTTCCCTCTCCTCCAGTAGAGCTGACCAGCCCCCCAGAGAGCCCTATGGAAACAGGAGTGACCCCCATGCTTCCCTCTTCTCCAGTAGAGCTGACCAGCCCCCCAGAGAGCCCTTCGAAAACAGGAGTGACCCCCATGCTTCCCTGTCCTCCAGTAGAGCTGACCAGCCCCCCAGAGAGCCCTTCGAAAACAGGAGTGACCCCCATGCTTCCCTGTCCTCCAGTAGAGCTGACCAGCCCCCCAGAGAGCCCTTCGTAAACAGGAGTGACCCCCATGCTTCCCTGTCCTCCAGTAGAGCTGACCAGCCCCCCAGAGAGCCCTTCGAAAACAGGAGTGACCCCCATGCTTCCCTCTCCTCCAGTAGAGCTGACCAGCCCCCCAGAGAGCCCTTCGAAAACAGGAGTGACCCCCATGCTTCCCTGTCCTCCAGTAGAGCTGACCAGCCCCCCAGAGAGCCCTTCGAAAACAGGAGTGACCCCCATGCTTCCCTGTCCTCCAGTAGAGCTGACCAGCCCCCCAGAGAGCCCTTCGTAAACAGGAGTGACCCCCATTTTTCCCTCTCCTCCAGTAGAGCTGACCAGCCCCCCAGAGAGCCCTTCGAAAACAGGAGTGACCCCCATGCTTCCCTCTCCTCCAGTAGAGCTGACCAGCCCCCCAGAGAACCCTTCGAAAACAGGAGTGACCCCCATGCTTCCCTCTCCTCCAGTAGAGCTGACCAGCCCCCCAGAGAGCCCTTCGAAAACAGGAGTGACCCCCATTTTCCCCTCTCCGCCAGTAGAGCTGACCAGCCCCCCAGAGAGACCTATGGAAACAGGAGTGACCCCCATTTTCCCCTCTCCGCCAGTAGAGCTGACCAGCCCCCCAGAGAGACCTATGGAAACAGGAGTGACCCCCATTTTCCCCTCTCCTCCAGTAGAGCTGACCAGCCCCCCAGAGAGACCTACGTGAATGGCCCAACAAATGAACCCCGCGATTCCCTTTCCTACGGCAGAGCTGACCAGCCCCCCAGAGAGCCCTACGGGAATGGCGCCACGAGTGACCCCCGCGATTCCCTTTCCTACGGCAGAGCTGACCAGCCCCCCAGAGAGCCCTACGGGAATGGCCCCACGAGTGACCCCCGCGATGCCCTCTTGTCCAGTAGAGCTGACCAGCCCCCCAGAGAGCCCTACGGGAATGGCCCCAGGAGTGACCCCCGCGATGCCCTCTTGTCCAGTAGAGCTGACCAGCCCCCCAGAGAGCCCTACGGGAATGGCGCCACGAGTGACCCCCGCGATGCCCTCTTGTCCAGTAGAGCTGACCAGCCCCCCAGAGAACCCTACGGGAATGGCCCCAGGAGTGACACCCGCGATTCCCTTTCCTACGGCAGAGCTGACCAGCCCCCCAGAGAGCCCTACGGGAATGGCCCCAGGAGTGACCCCCGCGATGCCCTCTTGTCCAGTAGAGCTGACCAGCCCCCCAGAGAACCCTACGGGAATGGCCCCAGGAGTGACCCCCGCAGTGCCCTCTCCTCTGGAAGAGCTGACAGGCCCCCCAGGGACCAGTACAGGAACAACACCAGGAACAATCCCCGTGAAGTTCTCTCCACACGCTCCATACCAGAAAGAGCCTCAGTGTTGCTGATCGGGGACTCAGTAGTCAGGAATATTGATATGCGCAGAATAACACCGCGACAAGAACTGGTGGAAACCATCTGTGTACCAGGCATGACTATCAACGATGTGTTTGATTGGTTACATCACCAGCATATGTCCCCACGTGTACGAACTGTCATCCTGCATGCAGGCATCAATGACTGCAGAATCACTGGGGAAATATCTAGAGAAACATGGTGTGATCTGATCCACTTCACCTCTCAGATATTCCCAAACGCAAAAGTGATCCTTAGCTCCATTATACCAGCCCGTGGAAGACACCACTTAAACACTCTCATTGCACCCTCCAACTCCAATATGCATGAGGCCTGTAGAATGCTGAACACTGACTTCATTGACAACTACGATACCTTCACAAACGATGCTGGAAGACCTAGGTTAGCAATGTACCGCAACCTAACCCACCCAAGTGAAGTAGGTACCTCAAAGCTGGCCCTAAACTTCAAGCAAATATTTTTCCCTTCCCAAGAGCGTGCTACTTACTTCAACCAAAGAGGCCCAGTCAACAGCACTCAGACCATGAGTGCTAACCGCTCCCAAGACAATATATACCAGTTTCAGGATAGGCGCCCTGGGTACGACAACAGCCAGGC
This sequence comes from Phymorhynchus buccinoides, assembly GCA_017654935.2. Lineage (NCBI taxonomy): Eukaryota > Metazoa > Mollusca > Gastropoda > Neogastropoda > Raphitomidae > Phymorhynchus > Phymorhynchus buccinoides. The sequence continues at coordinate 29,285,766 of CM065712.1, read as the reverse complement.
CTCAAACCTTTCCAGAAATTGTCCCCATATAGGGTCTCTTGAACAATACCCATGTCTCCCTCGCACACACAATACCAGTGCACAGCCTTCTGCTACAACTGATCAAAATCGCACTGACCCTCCCCCTCCCCCCTCCCAAAACAACAACGGAGGCCATAACACCTTTCCAGTTGTAGGAATGCCTGTTTTCCCCCCTTCTTCCACCTACTCTAATCCTGCAAACGCCATAGATTCTGGTAGATGTCCTGATCCCAGTCTCACTCACAACATTCCCGCGCCCCCCCAACAATCAATCTACCCATCTTTTCAATACGACCAATTGTATAATCTAATGACCTACCTGAACAATCAACTACCGCAACACCGTCAATTTTCCCAGTGACCATGATGAGCAACTGTTGCCAGTGTGTGTGTGTGTGTGTGTGTGTGTGTGTGTGTGTGTGTGTGTGTGTGTGTGTGTGTGTGTATGTGTGTGTGTGTGTGTGTGTGTGTGTGTGTGTGTGTGTGTGTGTGTGTGTGTGTGTGTGTGTGTGTGTGTGTGTGTGTGTGTGTGTGTGTGTGTGTGTGTGTGTGTGTGTGTGTGTGTATGTGTGTACGTACGTGCGTGAGTGTGTGTGTGAGTGCGTGCGTATGTGCGTGTGAGCATGCGTGCGTGCCAGTGTGGGTACGCGCATGCTCGTGTGTGGGTATTGTTGTGAGAGAGAGAGAGAAGAAAGAGAAAGAGAGAGAGAGATAGTGAGACTGGGGGGGGGGGTGGTGGCGTGTGTGTGTGCGTGCTTGAGCGTGTGTGCGCTCTCTCTCTCTCTCTCTCTCTCTCTCTTCTCTCTCTCTCTCTCTCTCCCCTCTCTCTCTCTCCCACATTTCTCTCACTTCTCTCTCTCTCTCTCTTTCTTTCTCTCTCTCTCCCTCTCTCTCTTTCTTTCTTTCTCTTCCCCACCATTTTACTCGCTCTCTCCTTCTCCCCCCCCCTCTCTCTCTCTCTCTCTCTCTCTCTCTCTCTCTCTCTCTCTCTCTCTCATCTCTCTCTCTCTCTCTCTCTCTCTCTCTCTCTCTCTCTCTCTTTCCATAACCAACATTCAGAATAAGAAAAAGAAAGACCCGATTTGAATAGAGTTATTGTGGGGATTTTATGACAGTGTTGACTGAAACACGTTGACATATCACTTCAGGGCCGGACCTACGGGGGGCGGGGGGAGGGGGGGGGCTTAGGGGGCTCAGCCCCCACCCTTTTAGCGGCAGCTAAATTTCCTCGCGGGTTATACCTATAGCACTCATCAGCACCACCAGTTGATAGAAACATGTTTCAAATAGTGAGTGTTCTGATCCTTGAAAAGGCTGTCTTTCGGGTGATCTCGACGTGTTTCTTGCAAAAACTCATCCGTCAGGGTCCACCTTTAGCGTCAAAGAGAGAATTGAGTTATCTACCCTAGATTTCACCCCACCCCTCCCCCAGTTTAAGCTAAAAATAGACTTCAGCCAACCTACTCTTTCATTGCACATGCGCATTGATTCTAAAATTGGCTCAATTTCCGGCACAACCATCTCTCTATCAACAAGCGGTAAGTTTCCAGAATGAAATTAGGCCTACAGTTTTTCTGGATGCAAGTGATTGTTTCGAATCTTGGCATAATAATTGTCGAAAAATGTGTATACATTAAAGTCCTTGTACAAAATGTAAAAAAATAGAGAGGATAAATGTAAGATTTTAAGGGAATCTTTGCACATGTGGCGGGATATTTGGCCTAAATCCGAAATCGCTTTTCAAAATCTGAATCAAATCAGCCGTGTGGGAAGATCATGTCGGGTTCAAATTCCCAGCGTGGTCAAATTCCTAGCTCGCTACTATGAGAGTGACTATTTGCGACAACCATTGTCGCATGAAAAAAGGTAGCTCGTAAAAATAAAAAGCTCGCTACTATGAGAGTCTGTATTTGCGACAACCACAAATTTCACTTTTTCTGTACTTTAACCATTTAACTAACTCTAACCCTAACCCTAACCCTAACCCTATCCCTAACCCTAGAACAAAGTGAAATTTGTGGTTCATGCTCAATGTCGCAAATATACACTGTCATAGGTAGCGAGCTTTTTATTTTTACGAGCTACCTATTTTCATGCGACAACCACAAATTTCACTTTTTCGTTACTTGTAGTTGAACCATTTACCTAACCCTAACCCTAACCCTAACCCTATCCCTAAGTAACCCTAGAAAAAAGTGAAGTTTGTCGTTCATGCTCAATGTCGCAAAATGCCGCAAATAGTCAGTCTTATACATAGTATAGTGAGCTAGGAATTTGACCACGCTGGGAATTTGAACCTGACAGATCATGCGTGATCGTTTATTAGTCCAATGTGCACAGTGGTTACACTACAGTTAGTGAGTTACATCGCTATCCATTGTAGCGGTCGGCCATATAATATATGTTCCAGGCCCTTCTTCTTCGCTCCACTGTTCACCTTCAAGTTCAACATACTGAAGATTCTAAAAAAGAGGTTCTGCGCTAGAAATAGAATAAGACTGGCTCAGTGGCTGAGGTTCTTCTTCTTTTTTTTTCTTCTTTTTTTTCCTTTTTTTTTCTTTCCTGTAGAGCAACCACAGTCACTTCTGCCTATTGTGTTGCTGTAACTTGAGGGGAATCTGCGGAAATGCGCACTGAGGTACTACTGAGAAGAACAAAAGTTGACAGTAGAAGAAGAAGTCAGAAAGCCTGGCCCAGCCAGCCAGGTTCCGCTGATCGGCCCCTAACGTGATGCCACGCCAAGCGAGAGAATGACCCAGCCAGCCAGGTCCCGCTAATCGGGCCCCAACGTGATGCCGCGTCATTGGGAAAAGGAAAAAACCAAAAGAGGTGGGGTGGGGTAAGTTATTGTGATTTGGAGACCCAGGACGCGAAGGTGCCCAAGGTCCCCGCCTCAACAGCCTGCTCCGGGAGGTTGTTCCATGCCTTGATGGTGCGTGGCAGGAAACTGGCCTGTCTGTATTGTGTGTGGCAGTAGATCTGGGCCAGCTGCTTGGTGTGGGCTCGACGCTGGCGTTGTGGTGCCGGGGTCAGTTTGTCTTTCATGGTCTTCATGGTAACGAATTCATGATGGAGTTTATGCATCATGACAACTCTTGCTGTTTCTCTTTGTTTGATCATCCGCCTTCATCGATTTGAAGATTCTGATGATATAGAACTGAAGGGCTCTGCGCACGTTAAGATATAGGGCCGTGTCAATTAGACTTAGAGTATGATGAGTCAGTTTGGTAGGGAATGGGAGGGGGGCACTGGAGAGATTGAGTGGGGGGGGGGGGGGGCTGAAGGGGGAGGATGGAGGGGGGGAGGGGGGATTTAGATTTGGTTCTTGAAGGCTTCCACCGTGGCTGATGAAACTGCCACCGGTGGAAGTGCGTTCCACTCAGCAATGGTGCGAGGGAAGAAAGACTGCTGGCGGTACAGAGTCCTGCATGCCTGCAGCTGGTAAGACTCAGCATGCAGGGAGCGTGTTGATCTTGTTGGGGGGTTGGGGGCTGGCTTCCTGGTGGAGTTGATCACCAACTCTCCACGATGGATCTTGAAGAAGTTGGTGAGGCGGGCCTTCCTTCTACGCTGGGAGAGTGGGGACCAGTTTAACTGCTGATACATAGTCTCCACGCTGGATGTGTTTCGATGGCGGTTGACCACCCAGCGTGCCGCCCTCCGTTGAACAGCTTCGATTTTGTTCACATTTTTGCTGGTGTAGAGGTCCCATACGCTGCAAGCGTATTCGAGCGTTGGTCGTACGAGGGAGAGGAATGCTCTTTCCTTAGTCTTGATGCTCCAGACTTTCAGTGTTCGTCTAAATGAAGCCGAGTGTCTTGTTGGCTTTGTTGATTATGTTAGTGATGTGGAGTCCCAGCGCAGATCTTTTGACATGGTGACTCCCAGATACTTTATCTCGTCTGCATTGGACAAGGTGTGGCCATGAAGTTGGTATTGGCTCATGATGGTGTTTCTTTTCCTTGTGAAATGGATGGAGTCGATTTAGAGGGTATGATCAATGTGCACAGTGGTTACACTTTCTACGATGATGTGAGAACTTTGAACTTTTCCGCGAGAAATCGGGTAGCGAATGATCGCAGTGATGCCGACTACGGACTAGAGTTTTGTGGGGTCCGACTCGATGTTGACTCCGAGTCATGGCGAGTGTTGTTCGTCCGCGGATTGGACTCTGGTGTATTCTGATGCCTGACCTTTGGAGGGGGCCCCAGTTACCATACCACAGACCTGCCTACTGCTACGATTTGGCCGTAGCAGCTACGAAAAATAAAGCTTTGCTACGGAGCTACGGCAACCTTAACGTTGCTACGGAAAAAACAAATTGCCGCTGCATTTTATTTTTGCTTATGCCGTTCACCAATCCCGGTTTTGTCGGTTTCTAAGAGCAGATGCCGTGTCACGCGCGATAACCTAGTCACTTCCGTTTTTATCAAAGTGACTGCGCATGCGTTCTTATTACTTTCTCTGGAAAAAATGGCGGACTCCAGCAGCAGTAGCGATTCGGTAGATGTTTCAAACGAAGAAAAACGAACCCAAACCAGAAAACGAAAATCATCTGGCACACCATCTTGTTCTAAGAAAAAACATCGGCCTGCCGCACAAGTTTTTAAAATAGCTTACACGGAGGAGTGGCCTTGCATCATCAGAAGTTGACTCGGTGCGAACCATGCTCGCTGCAGTGCAACCTCTGCCATGCGGACTTCTCTGTGAATCATGGCAGTAGAGACGATTGCCGTCAACACGTTCAGCGAAACATATTAAGCAGTGCGTTTCGGCTCAGGAAGAGAAGAAATCGATTGCCGTTGTTTGTGGATTCTACTGAAAAATTTGCCATGCTACTGAAAATTGATGGCTGGGCTACTGATTGGGAAAATTCCAAGTAGGCAGGTCTGATACCATACTAGATGGTGCTGGGGGTCGGCTAGCCCAGCTGATCCTCCGCTGGATGGGATGTTTTGCTGCCTGCCGATCATCACACTATTACTTTACATTGCATAGTACAGACAAACCTCTATTTTAAGACTTCCAAAATGTCCGGAAAAATCGGTCGTACATTGGAGGGGTCGTATGACGGAGGTTTTCACTGGCAGCCGTAGAAAGAAAAAGTTCAGCACAGTTCATACTCTCTTCTTCATGCACACATACAATGACATATTAAAACTGGATTTGGGTCTTTCCAACTCCATAGGATTGTGCAATCGATACATTACAGTTTCACTTTGCCGACTTCTTTTAATCACCTCCACTCTCGTCCAAAGTCAGTGGTTTTCTTTTTGAAAGTCAGTGGTTTTTGTGCTTTTCCTACGCTCTCCGCCATCTTTTCTACAACGAGGGAAGCGACTCCGCTTTCAGGCCCTTGACCGTGGTTGTTTCCCTTTGCTAGAAGTCTATGCAGACGACAGCAACGGTCGTAAAAACCAACAAAATGGCGGTCGTAAGTCGTGTTTTAGAGGAAGTCGTTTAAGAGAGGTCGTTTACATAGTAAAATGCATCCGTGCCAACAAATCCGGTCTCAAATGAGAGGTGGTCGCTTAACAGAGGGTCGTAAAATGGGGGTTTGTCTGTACTGAGTGATACTAGCTTTCCTCATGCAACAAAAGAAAAGAAGAAGAATCATAATAAAACAAAACAAAAACCAAACTTTTCTCATGTCATTCCTTGGAATGCTTGAACATGCAGTATGAGAAACTCTGTGATTGATTACAAATTATACGACAATGTGTCCTAGAAAACCATTTCGCTCAAGTTGTATTTTCTTTCTCTTTTTTATATTTATTTACATTATGACTTATCGTTTGACCTATTATGTTTTCTTCAAATTGGTCAACTGACCTATGAATGTCCTGTGACAAGATTGATCCCTGAGTAATGTTGCTTTATAATTATGTTCTTTTTTATAGGCATGTGGAGAGGCTGCATTCTGTAGGCAATTTTTATAGCCGGAAGCGACACTCGGAGTCATCGTCGTGACATCATCGTCATCGTCGTCATGGTTGTTGCTGACGAGGACCCTCCCCGAAAACGCTCACGGCTGTCGCTCAAGGCCAAGAGAGGGGACACCACTCCGGTGCCCCTCACGGCGGGGGTGGTGGGGGACGGGAAAGGTGAGGAGGATGGGGATTCCCAGTCACCTCCCCTTTTGCAGTCGACGGGGTTGGTTCCCCTTGGCCCGCAACTCAGGTGAGTGTTCCTGTACATAGCCTGCCCAGATCCTCCCCATTAACCCCTTGACTGTCAGATCCTCCCGATTAACCAGGGTTCGTAGCAGTTGGGAAGGTTTGGGGAAAATAGACTTCATTTTCAAGGCCCATGAAAGTTTGTGAAAAATGAAAAACCAAGAGTAGTGTCTTTGAAAGTTTGTGAATTTTGAGCTACTGTCAAATCTTCATCAATCTGCCCCCCCAAATCGCCCAGGACCATATTTTTGAATCATCGTGCCAAGAAAAACAATTAATGATTATGAAATAAAATGAATATTTTGATGCATATGATTTTTTACCGGAATTGATGCGAGTTGCTTCCCTTTAAAGACATCCGGGTCTTTACGCGTGCCGGGCAAATGTGTCTTCAGTGAGCTTTGGCTCGAAAATTCTGCATATAAAGTATGGCTGCGAAATGATGCAACCAACAAGCGCTCAGCATATTGTGCGGCTTGCCGAAAAACCTTCGATGTGGGAAAACCCTAAAGTTGGGCTTTGAAAGTTTGGGAAAAGTTTGTGAAAATTAGGATGCTGTTTGGCTATTAACCCTGTTAACTCCTTGACTGTCACCAACGTATTACGTACTGACCTGATGACATCACCAGGGCTCCCAATCGTCCCGCAAAACAAGGGGTCCCAGGGACTCCTCAGGGACCCCCATTTGAGGGTCTATGACGTACTAAAACTCTAAAGGACCCTCTGAAAGAATGTGCAGGGGGTCCCAGGGATGCAGTAGAAAAAATTATTTTTAGCATTCGCAATGCCACTGGGACCCTCTATCCCCCCGCCTCTAGGACCCTCTATGCTGTAAGTGAAAGAGTCCCTGGGACCCCTTGTTTTGTGGGACGATTGGGAGCCCTGCTTCTTCACTTACAGCATAGAGGGTCCTACTAGAGGCGGGACAGAGGGTCCCAGTGGCATTGCGAATGCTAAAAATAATTTTTTCTAATGCATCCCTGGGACCCCCCCTGCACATTTTTTTAGAGGGTCCTTGAGAATTTTCGTGCTTCATAGACCCCCAAATGGGGGTCCCTGGGAGCCCTGTATCACTGATGACGTCATCAGATGCGAAGAGGAATAACCCTGAGTGATGTGTTGGCTTTTGCTCTACACACAGTCATCAGATGCGAAGAGGAATAACCCTGAGTGATATGTTGGCTTTTGCTCTACACACAGTCATCAGATGCGAAGAGGAATAACCCTGAGTGATGTGTTGGCTTTTGCTCTACACACAGTCATCAGATGCGAAGAGGAATAACCCTGAGTGATGTGTTGGCTTTTGCTCTACACACAGTCATCAGATGCGAAGAGGAATAACCCTGATGTGTTGGCTTTTGCTCTACACACAGTCATCAGATGCGAAGAGGAATAACCCTGATGTGTTGGCTTTTGCTCTACACACAGTCATCAGATGCGAAGAGGAATAACCCTGATGTGTTGGCTTTTGCTCTACACACAGTCATCAGATGCGAAGAGGAATAACCCTGATGTGTTGGCTTTTGCTCTACACACAGTCATCAGATGCGAAGAGGAATAACCCTGATATGTTGGCTTTTGCTCTACACACAGTCATCAGATGCGAAGAGGAATAACCCTGATGTGTTGGCTTTTGCTCTACACACAGTCATCAGATGCGAAGAGGAATAACCCTGATATGTTGGCTTTTGCTCTACACACAGTCAAGAGAGTGATATCCCCTGACCATTTTGCCAGATTAGCTCTATGATTCAGTTGTCTTTTTTTTGTGGCATGATTTGCCCAATTATTTTTTCTTTAATTTTCTCTGGCAGTCAAGGGGTTAACTCATTCAACTCTGACCGAACGCTTCCCTTCACAACCGTTCATTCAAGACTACCCGAGTTTGCTTTTGTTAATATTACGTACAAATTATTTAAAAAAGAATGCTTAAAGGCACGAAAAAGAATGCTTAAAGGCACGGCCGGACTATAAAAGAGGGGAGGCGCTGAGCGCGCGCCGCATTTGAATCACAGCTGGCGAGAGAGACGGTTCGCCCTTCTTTGGTCCCTGTTGTGCGAGCCACCGCCAGGCAGAGCTTTTCTGGCGAGAACGACCCGATCCCTGGGATCAGTTGTTTCCCCTTTAACCGTACAGTGTTAAAATTTTGTGGCATCATTTATAGTATTGAAATGTAATGTAGAAACTGGAATAAAGTTCCCAAGCAAAATATTTATTACACTTGCCTGAAATTACTGATTTCAGAGCTTGGGATTACTGACAGTGAAGATTTGGGGTAAACAGGTTCGAATTATGACATTTTGCAAAAAAAGCATGATAAAGACAGACCTGTTTTCTCTATGGATTTGTCCGTAATGATTACGTTTTGGGACCTCCGATTACGCCATTACGGTTAGCAACACAAAAATCAGCATTTCCGCTGAACGAGTGCGAAAAAAAAGAAGAAGAAGAAATCAAAAGAAGGCATGGCGTTTGAGCCGTACTCGCTACTGTGTCGTCTGCTATCAAAGGTATCACTTTGAGTGATGTCCCTTGAATGAATACTTCCGGTTTATTTCTCCATGCCGCCATTTGTCTAGGTATGAAGTGCAATCTGAAGGCATGCCGAAAAAGCAACACTCACAAGCGGATGATCCCGACTCGGATCCTGATTAGAGTTTAGACTGCATCCAAAATTTCGGCAGTTGTCGAAGTTTGCCCCCCCCCCCCCCCTCAACAAAGGTTTGACGGCAGCGGAAAATTCTGGTGGAAGGATTTCTCGGCCAGCAAAATTACGGACAGATGCCTGAAATTACTGATTTCAGAGCTTGGGATTACTGACAGTGAAGATTTGGGGTAAACAGGTCTGTAAAGAAGACAAAGAGGCCCTCATTTCCATTTATTGCGAATATACATTAAATCTAAAATAAATGTAATTTCATTGGTTGAAAACTATTAAGGGACCGTAGAAGAATACTTTCATACCAGTTTAGTTTGCATGGGTTCATCCTAAAAATAAAAAATAAATGACCATAAGCGATTTGGGGCGTTTAGATAGAACTTGATTGTTCTATCCCTGAAGTCTCTGGGAATCTTGAAAACAGCATGGTGATATCGTATTGTTTCAACAGCAATGTCATCATTTTACAAGGCTTATCGGACTAATCTGTCTCTCAGTCCATCGTTTTAACTGTCTGTCTCGTTACCTTCTGTATCAGTGATGTACCGAGGGTCGAAAAGTGATAGGACAAACTGTCCTGAGGTGAGATAAATCAATGTCCTGGCTCTTGCAGAAATCAAGAAGAGAAAGCGTGCAAGTGTTGCACATTTTAATCAGACATTTGTCCTGACAGGGGAGAACATAATAGGGCATTTTCAATTTTAATAGGTCAATAATAATAATTATAATAATAAACGGACACTTATAATTTATATAGCGCTTTTTATTTAGCACAAAGCGCTTTGCAATCAACATTGAAACACTCACACACGCACAACAGACACATGTGCACGCATGTGAGTGAATGCGTTCTTGCACACACACACACACACACACACACACACACACACACACACACACACAGACCCACACATATTTCATCAAACACACAGAAGACTCATGCTCACTGAAACGCACCCAGACTTGAAAACACAAACATACACTTGAACAAATACGCGCACACACACACACACAAACACACCAGGCATCTGAATGGCCCGCGGATCCGCAGTTTTGGTAGCCACTGGCTGCGGTTTTGGCACTGCTGGCTGCGGTTTGTACTTCATGAGGCAGCGCGATCTTATTCTCAAATGGTATTCTTAAACGGTTTGTTTTCATACTGTGCCTTCGGAAACGAAAAATCGTGGCCATGTTTGTTTTTTCTTCCGAGTTTAGAGCTCTCTAGACTTACTTTCACTGTTTCAGAGTTTGTTTTGATGACAGTGATTGTGATTTGGGTTTTAAATGAGTCGATTTAGAGGGTATGATCGCGGGAGACTACGATGATGTGAGAACTTTGAACTTTTCCGCGAGAAATCGGGTAGCGAATGATCGCAATGATGCCGACTACGGACTAGAGTTTTGTGGGGTCCGACTCAATGTCGACTCGGAGTCATGGCGAGTGTTGTTCGTCCGCGGATTGGACTCTGGAGTATTCTGATGCCTGCTCACACACACACACACACATACACAATGGCCTATGACCGGGGCCTCAGGACATCACTGCTCTCTGTCTCTCTCGCATTGCCCCCCTGAATTCTCTAACGGGGATCTGCCCCTGTACCCCGCCGGGCATTTTTTTTTTTCATTTTTGGGAGTTGCACCCACGTGATAGACATGTCTTATTTAAAGTCAGGGCTCCCAGGGACCCCCATTTGGGGGTCTATCAAGCACTAAAATTCTACAGGACTCTCTAAAAGAATGTGCAGGAGGTCCCAGGGATGCACTAGAAAAATTATTTTTTAGCATTCGCTATGCCACTGGGACCCTCTATCCCTCCTCTAGGACCCTCTATACTGTAAGTGAAGGAGTCCCTGGGACCCCTTGTTTTGTGGGACGATTGGGAGCCCTGAAACCGTGAAAGTGTTCTTTTTTTCTCTTTTTCCCCCTTCAGTTTTCTATGCAGAGGCCTAATTGTGTGTGTGTGTGTGTCATTGAAGCTCCGCTCTCTTTCTCTTCTCTCTCTTGCCTTTAGGTCTGTTTCTGCTGTATTCCATTTATCATGTCATCCGTGTGTGTTCGCTTTGTATTGCGTTTTTGTTTGAATGCTTTATGATTATGAATGCTAACGTGTGTGTGTGTGCTGTGATTTGATTGATAATCAAGATTCATACGTCGTATAAATACTGCAGGGCTCCCAATCGTCCCGCAAAACAAGGGGTCACAGGAATTCCCTCACTTACAGTATAGAGGGTCCTTGAGGAGGGATAGAGGGTCCCAGTGGCAATGCGAATGCTAAAAAGATTTTTTTGGGTGCATCCCTGGGACCCCCTGCACATTCTTTTAGAGGGTCCTGTAGAATTTTAGTGCTTCATAGACCCTCAAATGGGGGTCCTTGGGAGCCCTGTACTGTATGTTGTGTTTGATTTGTGTCTAAGGAATGTACATAGCAGTTGTCCAATGTGGCGGTACCATAGCCGATGAGGTTTAACCGAGGCATGGTTACCGCTACACCTATCTATATTGTTAAAAACTCAGGACTTTACTGGTGTTGCACTGCCTCCGGGCATTGCAGCCAGTATTGTTCCCAACATCTTTGTATTTACAAATGTCCCATATGTGTCTATGAGTATGACCGAGAGGACGTAAAACACCATTTTTCTTCTTCTCTCTTCTAAGTTATATAACTGTCTAAGGCCGGGTTCACATTAGACGTATGTGCCTTCCCAGGTCGAGAGGACGTAAAATCCAAAATTACTACTTCACATTAGACGTTACACATTACACATTAGGAATGTACATAGTAAGACTCTTACTAAGAGCACTTGGGTAAGTTGATCTCGCATGCATGTGTGGGGGTGTTGGAGTAGGGGAGTAGGACTATGAGGGTAAGTGTGCTCATGTATTACCATATTTTTGGATCATTCAGGGGTGGGATTTTGTCCGGTTTTGGCCTGAAATACGGTATTTTTTAAAAAATTCCGACTTGAAAAAAAAAAAATTCCGGCAAAAAAAATCGGGAAGAAACACACTCTTGTTTCGTTCGGTCGCGGTATTAAGACAATCCTAACTTCCGCCATTTCAATCATGGCCGGCCGTACAGTTTATTAATCAAATTTTGTTCAGGGGGTGGGGCACGGGTTGTTGAAAATCTAGTTTTCCTTTTTTTTTTCTTTGGTCAAATCCCACCCCTGATATATACACAGCAGCGCCTAATGATTCATTAGGCGCTGCTGTGCATATAGCGAATTTTTCAATAGGGCAATTTTCAAGAAAAATCTGAAAAAATTCAAGTAAAAGGCCAGGGTTCCCAGGGACCCCCATTTGGGGGTCTATCAAGCACTAACATTCTAAAGGACCCTCTAAAAGAATGTGCAGGGGGTCACAGGATGCACTAGAAAAATTATTTTTAGCATTCTGGGACCCTCTGTCCCACTCCCGCCTCTAGGACCCTTTATGCTGTAAGTGAAGGAGTCCCTAGGACCCCTTGTTTTGCGGGACGATTAGGAGCCCTGGGAGTAGGACTAGGAGGGTAAGTATGCTCATGTATTTCATCATGAAGAAGGCCTTTAAAAAAGAAATCTTTCTTTTTAATCTTCCAGATCTGAAGAGGAAGTGGGTGCGGATTGCTCTCCCCCTGTGATCGACCTGACGGAGAGTGACCTCCCCTGCGAAGGCCCCGGAGTGCCCCCTGTGGCCTCCATGGAGAATCTCGGTAAGTTGTTGTTGTATGTTTATGAGTGTGTGTTGGTTTCACGTTGTTGTCATGGTTCGTACAGAGTCTTTAAAGTCTGGAAAAGTCTTGGAAAATAGAAAAATGGTTTCCAGGCCTGGAAAAGCATGGAATTATTAACTTTGTTTGCCTGAGTCTGGAAAAGTCTTGAATTTTTCAGTCTCAAGTCTGGCACAGTTCACAGCGACAGGCAATTTGTTTTCTCACTGAAGACAATGAGAATCTCACTTCGATTTTACATGATAATAACGACGCTACCCCGGCACGCATACTTGACGAGTGAGCGCCATGGTTACTGGCAGACGAACTTTTCTTTCCTGGCCGGCGAAGTGACGTCCCTTGTACGCAATGCGCATGTGCGGAAGTCGATTTTCTTTTCTCTTGTTGGAGCGCGGTCACTTGCTTCGCTAACATGGGAAAGTGCATGTTTAGCCAAACGTGGCTGGAAGTGGAACATAGCGAGTTCAAGGACTGGATAGCCCCATCATCTGATGGGTCGAAGTACAAAGCGCGGTGCTTACTATGCGCAAAGGACTTTGATGTCCAGAACATGGGTTTGGGAAAGTTGCAGAAATGGTCTGGAAAAAGTATGGATTTTTATTTCCAAAATTCTGTACGAACCCTGTGTTGTTTATTTTTGTTTTCTTTGCTTTACATGTGCATTTACGAAAAACAAATACAAACGTTTATTATAATAAAAAAAGTTTTTTTTTTTTTTTTTTACCTTCTGGGCCAAAAGTAAGGTGAGACTGAGTCATGTACACCAGTCTCTCGCTTGTCGATTATACGACGACTTTGTTGTTTATTTACTTTCTTGTTTTTTAACACAAATGCTTGGTTTTCGGGGTGGATATGCTCGAGTCTTTCATTGACAAAGTCATAAAATTTCAGCAAGATTCTATGAACAGTTTTGAAAATATGAAGTAAAAAGTAAAGGTATGGGTGCAAATGCACCCACGGGGTACGGGAAGGGTTGTACCAGATACAGACCTGTTTTCACTACAGATTTGTCCGTAAATATTACGTTTTGAGACCTCCGATTACGCTATTACGGTCAGCAACAAAAAAAATCTGCATTTCCGCTGAACGAGTGCGAAAAAAAGAAGAAGAAGAAATCAAAAGAAGGCATGGCATTTGAGCCGTACTCGCTACTGTGTCGTCTGCTATCAAAGGTATACTTCCTTCCTTCCTTCCTTCCAGTAAGTGACCACAGTCAAACTTGACTATTCTGTCACTGTAGAAATTGGGGATCTGCGGAAGAGCGCCTTAATACAGGGAGAGGGGTAGAGGTGGAGGGGAGGGGGAGGGGGGGAGGGGGAGTGTTGCTGGATAACTATTTGCACAGCTTTCTGGGGCAGCTCGTTCCAGTCCCGGATTGTACGTGGGAGGAAGCTGGCTTATCGGTACTGAGTACTAAAATATCACTTTGAGTGATGTCCCTTGAATGAATACTTCTGGTTTATTTCTCCATGCCGCCATTTTTCGAGGTACGAAGTGCAGTCTGAAGGCATGCCGAAAAAACAACACTCGCAAGCGGATGATTCCGACTCTGCTCATCGGACGCCAAAGAAAAAAGCGAGCTCCCGCCTCAACGCAACCAAAAGTTCGGCAGTTGTTGAAGTTGGGTTCGGACGGGATTGAAGTTGCAGCGTGTGTGTACGTTCGCCTCTCCTGCCCCGCTCAAAAGGTTCGACGGTTTCAAAAAATTCTGGTGGAAGGATTTCTCAGCCAGCAAAATTACGGACAGATGCCTGAAATTACTGATTTCAGAGCTTGGGATTACTGACAGTGAAGATTTTGGGTAAACAGGTCTGCAGATAGAAGAGGGGTCAGCTGCTATTCCGACAGGCTGGGCTAATATTTGGGCTGAGCCGTATTTTACGGACTACTTGGCGATACTTTTTTCCCCCTTCAACTGAGACCCCTGCGCCTTAACCCTTAACCCCTTGACTGCCACCAATGTATCAGTACTGACCTGATGACATCACTGATGACCAGTGATCGCGCTAGGAATTTTGAAAACCAGTCCCACCAGCGACAATGCCCCCCAACAACTGGTGTCAAAACCAGTCCCAGGGAAACAAAAACCAGTGGAAGCCACTATCAAAGCCTCTGTTAAACAATTTATCAGTCCTAGCAAACATTTATCAGTCCCTGGGACTGACAGGTCCATTTGTTTTCAGTATTTTGGTTTTGCAATCAGTATTATACTGATAATTACCGGTAAACGCGATCTCTGTGATGTCATCAGATGAAGAGGAAGTAAAAGAAAAAGTACGTGAATCATTGGAGAAGTGACTGGCTGCAGAATGTAGTTTGTGGCCGAAGAGTCGGCGATGTTATTCGGAAAAGAGACAAAGACAAAAAGTTGTCAGTTGGAAGGTGAAGTAGGATGTGAAATGAGGAAGGATGAGGAATAACCCTGATATGCTGGCTTTTGCTCTAACACAGTCAAGAGAGTTATATCCCCAGACCGTTTTGCCAGATAGGGCCTATCAGTTGTCTTTTTCATGGCATCATTTGCCCAATTATTATTTTTCTTTAATTTTGCTTCATCAGATAGCATACCTGCCAACCCTCCCTCTTCCGGTCTTCCCGGAATTCATGTGAAACTCCCGGATTTCGAAATTTCCAGCTTAGATGACCTCAGAAACGAGTGTTATGAAACCCGAAAACCGAAACTGGGTTTCAGGAAGCTTCGCGAAGCAGAGTTCGTACTGCGCATGTCGGAAGCGGGGGCTACTTCCTCCTGCAATCCTTTTTTGGCGGTCTTTAGTCCTGTCTCACGCCGCCATTGAAGTAACCTCGCAACGATGCCGAATGCAAAGGAGGAGACGAAGAAATGGAAGACCGTCTTTGCATTTTTGCTGCTGGTAAACTTTACCTTAGAATGACTTCAGTGAGCGTCCTGAGGGCTAGTTTTCACATTTAAAAGAAAAAAGTTTCTCAGCTTCAGGGGGCTGTGCCCCCTGACCCCCGATAGTCCCCCCTCCCAAACCCACCCCCCTCCAGGATTTTGTTTGGGAAAAGTTGGCAGCTATGATATAGATATCCGGATAGCAGCGTGAGTGTAACTTCTGTTGTTCTGGAGATTGTTTAGTTTGGCCTTTGGGGACCTTCTCCAACGCTAAATCCTCGAGTCCTTTTGGGGCATTTATAGCGGGGCTGTTCCTTTGGCAAGGTTTCTCTTTAAACAAATTTTGGCTTAGATATCGACATTTGTGATGGTGCATGGAAAAAAACTACATTAAGTCGCTCAGAATGTTTTTAGCAAAAGCCAAAAATGTGTCTCTGTGTGTGTGTGTGTGTGCAATATAAATAAGCTGCACTTTATACTTTTTCCGAAAAATACAGTGTGCAAACCGTGTCCCACTTATCCTGAACGCTAGAGGTGGGGGGAAAAACTGGTTTGAACCGGGAAAAACGGTGCTAAAATTTTGAAAAACCGGTTCGAGTTGCTGTGAACCGGTTTTTTTAACTGCAAACTGAAAGTAATTTTTTTTTTTAGAATAACGCATTCTTTTCAAAAAACACCATGGATTATCAGCACAGATTGGGTGTTTGCAAACCAAGGGTAGATGTTTCTAGTTTGTGGTGGTATATGGCTTTGACTTTGACTGAGTGTTCAGTTGAGTGTGTACGTGTCATAAGTCATAAGTTTATTGTGTATGTGTGCGCATGCGTGTGTGCGTGTGTGTGAGTGAATATTCTGACAAATAAATATGTTTGCATAGGTGAAACTAGTGATGCGAGTACTGGTTAAAAAAACCTGTTTGGTTAAACCGGTTCGAATAAGGAAAACCGGTTTAAATCCGGTTCGGATTTTTGAACCGGTTCTCAACTCTACTGAGCGCATGGCGGAATGATGACTCATCTTACAGTCAAATTTGCTTCTGACAGTTTTTTTAATTTAATTTTATTTCCCATTCAGGCAACACGTGTTTTCTGAACAGCGTGTTGGAGGTGCTGCGCTACACGCCGTGTTTCCTGGAGGGGCTGGAGGAGCTGTATCGGCACATCGTGTACCTGGAGAAAATCAAGTCGTCCGACGCGGCGCGAGAATCGGGAGAGGTGAGGGGGCTGGGGAGGAAGCAGACCTGTTTACTCCACTCTTTCCGAGTAGTATTCTTACTCAATTTGGACCTCTACTACTCTTCAAAACTGAAAAGAATGCTCTTTAATTCTTGCTGACTGCTCATTTTCAGTGAACAGACATGCCTACCGTCCCTGTACATCCAGGATTTGTCCCGGAAAGTTGATTTTAGAAGCGACTGTCCCGGAAAGTTGATTTTAGAAGCGACTGTCCCGGAAATCCCGGATTTGCAATACGCATCCCAGGAAAAAAAATCGGGAATCGAAAAGCCGTTCCATGGTGCCGTCCGATTAGAGAAGAACTGAGCCAGGAATCGTTATCGTCTGCTAGACGGAATGCGCATGCGCGAAGAAGATAACCTCTCTTTCGCTTCCAAGTTGAAGGCAACATGGCGTCGAAGAGACACAGAGTCGGATTCTGATTTGGATCACGGATCAGACAAGTGTGAAAAGAAGAAGAAAACGGCCGTGAAGCGCGCGTGTGTTTTCAAGAAAGAGTTCACGGAAAAGTGGCCTTGTCTAAAACAAGGTAAAAAAGGAGTTTCGTTTGCATTCTGCCCAGACGTGTGTATGCGATTTCTCAGTGAAATCTGGCGGGAGAGATGACTGTAGGCATCACATTAAGTCGGATAAGCATGCTCGGTATGCTATCTTGACCTGTCCTGTCCCTGATTTCACGGATTTGTCCCTGATTTCTTTCTTTATTGTCCCTGAAAGCAAATTTTGGGGTAGGCATGTCTGAGTGAATATTATTTGATGGTTTAATGAATAAATTTACACATTTTGCACCAAAACTACTCATTTCAGCTATCCAGACTACTCAAGACTTGTGTAGAGGGTAAACAGGTCTGGGTGAGACAACTGAGCCGTGCCAATAGACGATTTTCGGGGGGGGGGGAAATAGGGGAGAGCACTTCGTGAAAATTAGAGTTGTTTACCTCCATTACTCGGTCAAATACCATTGCAACAATGGCGTCGAAGCTTGAAACCGCAGGATGCAAGTCAGCGTCTTGCAAACAGGTTTTTTTAGAAAAATTAGGGGTGGCTAGTTGGCCACAAACTAATAAAACTTGCGAAATGCGACGTAAAAATAGAAATGACAACAATTGTTTAGAATGATGCACAGTGCAGACCTGCCTACTGCTACGATTTGGCCGTAGCAGCTACGAAAAATAAAGCTTTGCTACGGAGCTACGGCAACCTTAACATTGCTACGGAAAAAACAAATTGCCGCCAGATTTTATTTTTGCTTATGCCGTTCCCGGTTTTGTCGGTTTCTAAGAGCAGACGCCGTGTCACGCGCGATAACCTAGTCACTTCCGTTTTTGTCAAAGTGACTGCGCATGCGTTCTTATTACTTTCTCTGAAAAAAATGGCGGACTCCAGCAGCAGTAGCGATTCGGGAGATGTTTCAAACGAAGAAAAACGAACCCAAACCAGAAAACCAAAATCATCTGGCACACCATCTTGTTCTAAGAAAAAACATCGGCCTGCCGCACAAGTTTTAAAAATAGCTTACACGGAGGAGTGGCCTTGCATCGTCAGAAGTTGACTCGGTGCGAACCATGCTCGCTGCAGTGCAACCTCTGCCATGCGGACTTCTCTGTGAATCATGGCGGTAGAGACGATTGCCGTCAACACGTTCAATCGGCGAAACATATTAAGCAGTGCGTTTCGGCTCAGGAAGAGAACAAATCGATTGCCGTTGTTTGTGGATGCTACGGAAAAATTTGCCATGCTACTGAAAATTGATGGCTGGGCTACTGATTGGGAAAATTCCAAGTAGGCAGGTCTGACAGTGTTCTAAGTGCTGTATGTCTGCTCAAACACACGAGTCGATAGTCTCACGGGAGCTGGGGGGGGGGGGGGGGCAACAGACCCACGCCACGGCAATAGGAATTGTTCGGAAATGGGGATTAATTTTATGGTGTGTGTGAGTGATCTTGTCTAATGAGCAACTTATGACGTGCATTTGACAGCCAGAGGGGGGTGGGGGGGGGGGGGGGGGGGGGGGGGGGGGGGGGGGGGGGGGGGGGGGGGGGGGGGGGGGGGGGGGGGGGGGGGGGGGGGGGGGGGGGGGGGGGGGGGGGGGGGGGGGGGGGGGGGGGGGGGGGGGGGGGGGGCAGTCAAACCAGTAGGGGCTTAGCGCGCGATAT
>CM065712.1:29251950-29261950 GCA_017654935.2 Phymorhynchus buccinoides | reverse complement strand
TAGTTGTGTTTCTGAAATGTCAGTAAAAATCTTAGTCATGAAAATATGATTTTAACCATAGATCTTTTGTATTTCTTGTAAAAAGGTAATGTGACTTGTCATGTCTCAGCAACTTAGACAGTCACTTTACAAAGTGTCAACTGTCGTCTGCCAACAGAACTATGATGTCAAATCGTAATCTGTTCCTCACCGATTCCCAGATTGCAGGAGAGCTGTGGAAATGATCTCTGCAATTGCAATTGCCCCCCCTGAACCCCCCAACAGGGCGCTGCCCCTGTACCCCGCCAGGGGCCTCGGCGGCCCCTGGACCCCGGCCTTTCAGTATTTTTCATTTTTGGGAGTAGCACCCATACACCAGCGAGTGCCCGTGTTGTGGCAACTGGCATCCAATCCCCGGAGCGCGCATCCTCCAGGAGTGCCCCACTTACCACGACATCAGATGTGCTGAAGACAGGCATGGTAGACCTCCGGAATCGCAGAAAATCTGCGAAACAGTTTGAAACAAAATTATTAAAAAATGCATTGAAATGGCATGAAAAAGTGAACATTTCACTCTCATTTATTGAATTTTCTTCGGCCCCCTGGACCCCCGGCCATTTTCCTTGAAAACCACTTTGCCCCCACTACCATGCCTGTGAAGAAGGCAGCAGACTTCACCCTCCACCACCGGGGTTGGAGATTTGAGCATGGCCCTGGCACGCAGAAGGGATGGATCTCCAACAGAAGCTGTGGGGACCCACAGAGGTGCTGAAGAAGGCAGCAGACTTCACCCTCCACCACCGGATTGGAGATTTGAGCATGGCCCTGGCACGCAGAAGGGATGGATCTCCAACAGAAGCTGTGGGGACCCACAGAGGTGCTGAAGAAGGCAACAGACTTCACCCTCCACCACCGGATTGGAGATTTGAGCATGGCCCTGGAACGCAGAAGGGATGGATCTCCAACAGAAGCTGTGGGGACCCACAGAGGTGCTGAAGAAGGCAGCAGACTTCACCCTCCACCACCGGATTGGAGATTTGAGCATGGCCCTGGCACGCAGAAGGGATGGATCTCCAACAGAAGCTGTGGGGACCCACAGAGGTGCTGAAGAAGACAACAGACTTCACCCTCCACCACCGGATTGGAGATTGGAGCATGGCCCTGGAACGCAGAAGGGATGGATCTCCAACAGAAGCTGTGGGGACCCACAGAGGTGCTGAAGAAGGCAGCAGACTTCACCCTCACCACCGGATTGGAGATTTGAGCATGGCCCTGGAACGCAGAAGAAGTGGAACAAGTTGAGTGAGGCCGCCGTCAACGCAGGCTCTATCAGCGCATTTACATCAGCGCTGATCAGATCTCCATCTGAGCCTGCCCCAACTGACCACTAAAATTAGATTCTCCCCCCTCTTGTTGCTGGAAGTGGGGCCTGTTCCTTCCCGGCTGAACTTGGGGGTTTAAAACCCAGTGCAAGGTTTAGGTCTTTCCTTTCTTTGTTTTCTGTAGGTGCATGCGCCCTCCTAGTTCCGTCGCGACTATTGCCAGTAATGGCACCTGCGACGCTCTGATCCTGAAGAAGAAGAAGCATTAATTTGTGTGTGTGTGTGATCTGTTGTGACAGATGTACAAGAAGATGGAGAAACGTGAAGAAATGTTCACCCAGTTTGCGCACGCCGATGTGACCAGTATGGCCATTAGGCCTGACAAAGTACTGGACGTTATCAGGTATGTGTGTGTGTGTGTATGTGTCTGTGTGTTTGTCTGTGTGTGTCTGTGTGTTTGTCTGTGTGTGTGTAAGAAACGTTCGCCCAGTTTGCGCATGCTGACTTCACAAGTACAGACAAACCCCTATTTTACGACCCTCTGTTAAGCGACCACCTCTCATTTGAGACCGGATTTGTTGGCCCGGATGCATTTTACTATGTAAACGACCTCTCTTAAACGGCTTCCTCTAAAATGCGACTTACGACCGCCATTTTGTTGGTTTTTACGACCGTTGTCTGCATAGACTTCGAGCAAAGGGAAACAACCACGGTCAAGGGCCTGAAAGCGGAGTCGCTTCCCTTGTTGTAGAAAAGATGGCGGAAAGCGTAGGAAAAGCACGAAAACCACTGACTTTGAAAAAGAAAACCACTGACTTTGGACGAGAGTGGAGGTGATTAACAGAAGTCGGCGAAGTGAAACTGTAATACATCGATTGCACAATCCTATGGAGTTGGAAAGACCCAAATCCAGTTTTAATATGTCATTGTATGTGTGCATGAACTGTGCTGAACTTTTTCTTTCTACGGCTGCCCGTGAAAACCTCCGTCATACGACCCCTCCAATTTACGACCGATTTTTCCGGACATTTTGGAAGTCTTAAAATAGAGATTTGTCTGTATGGCCATTAAGCTTGACAACGTTCTGGGCGTTATCAGGTGTGCGTGTTTCTGTCTCTGTGTGTTTTTTGTGTGTGTGAGAAATGTTCACCCAGTTTGCTCACGCCGACGTCACCAGTATAGCCATTAAGCCCAAGTGTGTGTGTGAGGGTTGTCACTGTATGTGTGTGTGTGAGTTTGTCAGTGTGTGTGTGTGTGAGTTTGCCACTGTGTGTTTGTGTGTGTGTGTGTGAGTTTGTCACTGTGTGTGTATGTGTGTGTGTGAGTTTGTCACTGTGTGTGTGTGTGTGTGTGTGAGTTTGTCACTGTGTGTGTGCGTGTGTGAGTTTGTCACTGTGTGTGTGTGTGTGTGTGTGAGTTTGTCACTGTGTGTGTGTGAGTTTGTCACTGTGTGTGTGCGTGTGTGAATTTGTCACTGTGTGTGTGTGTGTGTGTGTGTGTGTGAGTTTGTCACTGTGTGTGTGTGTGAGTTTGTCACTGTGTGTGTGTGTGTGTGTGTGTGTGTGTGTGTGTGTTTGTCACTGTGTGTGTGTGTGTGTGTGTGTGTGAGTTTGTCACTGTGTGTGTTGTGTGTGTGTGTGTGTGTGTCACTGTGTGTGTGTCACTGTGTGTGTGTGTGTGAATTTTGTCACTGTGTGTGTGTGTATGTGTGTGTGTGAGTTTATCACTGTGTGAATTTGTCACTGTGTGTGTGTGTGTGAGTTTGTCACTGTGTGTGTGTGTGTGAGTTTGTCACTATGTGTGTGTGTGTGAATTTGTCACTGTGTGAGTTTGTCACTGTGTGTGTGTGTGTGTGAGGGTTTTTCTGTCACTGTGTGTGTTTGTGTGTGAGTTTGTCACTGTGTGTGTGTGTGTGTGTGAGTTTTTCTGTCACTGTGTGTATGTGTGTGTGAGGGTTTTTCTGTCACTGTGTGTGTGAGGGTTTTTCTGTCACTGTGTGTGTATGTGTGAGTTTTTCTGTCACTCTGTGTGTGTGTGTGAGTTTTTCTGTCACTCTGTGTGTTTGGGGGTGTGGTGTGTGTGGGTGGGTGTGCCTGAAGCTTGAATCAGTAACTTTTTTTTCCCCATTTTATTCTTTCACATCTCAGGGAGTTCAACCCGATGTTTGAAGGCAGCATGCAGCACGATGCCCAGGAGGTGCTGCGCTGCCTCCTGTGCTACCTCGAGGACTCGGAGCGGGAGCTTCACGCCGACTACGCCAACATCCTGGCCTCCCACCCCGCCCTGCTCAAGGCGAAGGGAGGGCCTCACGATTCCTCACTGCCGTCATCATCATCACTGCCGTCGTCATCATCGTCACTGCCGTCGTCGGCAGCAGCAGTTTTGGCGGCGAAAGAATGTGGAAGACAGGTACAGTTGGGTTTTTTTCAAAGGTGAAGGTCGTTGGTCAAAGGTCAAGGTCACTGGAGCCGAAAAATTGCTGCTGCGCGAGATCCTCGCTGGCGCAGGGGTGCTGTAAAGACTTTGATCGGCCAAGTTCGAAGATGAAGGTTCAAGGTCACGGGAGCCGAAAATGCGGGTTGATGTGGCGTTTTCACGCTCTGGTGTTGTTTGTTTTCGTTTGTGTTTTTTCTGAGAAATGGTGGCCCGGGATCGTTGCCCATTTATTGTTCACAAAATGTACATCAGCTTTAACTCATTCAAGTCGTTCCGGCCATATATGTCCCCTAATCCGATGCATTCCTTTCTTTCTGTGGCTCACCAGGCAGGGGCCACCACTCTGGAGAAGTTCCTGTCGGCGGGGAAGTCCACCAAGCTTCGCGGGGGGAAACCTGCAGCCGTGGCGGCCCTCAAGTTCGAATCTCCGCCCTCGCCAGAAAGCCAAGCTCGCCTGCAAAATGGCGACACCAAACCGGGAAACGAACCCACCCGCTCACCCCCCACCATCAAGCAAAGTTCTCCCCCTTCCTCCTCCTCCTCCGCCTCTATACACAAATCCGTTCTATCAGACACGCTAAACGGAAGTTGCGCAGGTGAGCTTCCGGAAATCTTGCCTCCGAGAGTGAAGAAACGCAAACTGCGGCAACAAAAAAGAAGCGATGGCGATGATGAAGTTGATGGTGAGAATCTGAACGCTTCCTTCGCTCCACAGCTTCTGCCTCGAGCTGACGAAAACCGCGACGTTTGCGAGCCCGGGCTTCGCCGGTCTGCCCGGAGCCGGGTGTGCAGCAAGCGGTTGTCGGAGTTTGTGCTGCGTCCGAAAGGGAGTAAGGTAATGGGGGCGGCGGTCATCGCAGAAAAGGAAACCTGCGTGAATCCCCCCCAAGCGAAGTCCGCTGCCTCGCTGGCAGAGAGAGAGGGAGGGAGGAGCCATGATCCCGCCCGACCCTGGCAGCAGTCTTCTTCTTCTTCTTCTTCTTCTTCTTCTCTTCTTCTTCTTCTTCTTCTGGAAGGGACACGGACAGCTTGGAAAGAAAGCGAGAGTGGTCATCATCATCCTCCGCCTGCTTCCAGAGAATGGGATGACGAGCGTCGTCAGCCAGAGGCGGAAGAAACGGCCAAAGAATCTCGGCAAGGAGGAGAAAAATCTCGGCGAGTTCCCAGGACGAAAAGCCGACCGGTTTGTAGAAAGGCAGAGGAGCCTCTGCAAACTTGGAAGGATGCGGAGAAATCCGAAGGTACTTCTTCTACTTCCACTACTGCTGATGCTGCTACTGCTGATGCTACAGCGGTGATGACAAATGGAAACCACCGAGCGGAAAGGCCCGCTGTGGCGGACAGATCTCAGCCGACGATTTTATCCATGTTCGGGAAGAAACCTCCGGGGCAGTGCCGAAGACTGGGGATGAGCCGGAGGGTCATTCCTCACTCCCACTCTCAACAACCCCAGCCCTCTGCCTTCACCGCTCCCCCCCCCACCTCTCCACCCCCTTCCCCCGAACTCCGCCGATCGCCGCGGAAGCCGGCTGCGGCCACCCTCCTCCCCTCCCGCCCCCCGTCTCCGTGACTACGGCGTCGCTGTCGTCGTCGTCGTCGCTGCGGAAACGTGGCAGTGTGGTGCCCTCGCCCTCGGAGGCTTCCCCCGCCCGCCCGGACGAGTTCCCTTCGCACGCTGCGAGCCAAAGTTCTGGCGCAGACGTGGAACGCAACAACGACGGTCGCGCCACAGCAACATCAACAACAACCCTGCTAGACGAGGGGCAGCAGGCTGCTCTGTTCGAGGAAAACGGGGCTTCGCTCGGGGAGAGGACGACGACCGCGGATGGAAGAACGGAGGAGAGAAGCGCCGTCAATGGAGAAAGAGTCCTGCGCAGGTCTCCCGTCAAAGCTGGGGGCTGCAGCTGGAGACGGTCGGAAACGAGAACCCGGCTTTCCCCGATCGGGGAAAACTCGGCCGCTTCGCAGACGCATTCCGGGGTCTCGGCTTCAACGTGGATGCTGGGCGAACTGCCCGACCTGGTTTCGCCTTTGTCGTCGGAAGTTGTTGAAGAGGAGGAGGAGAAGGAAGAAGAGGAGGAGGAGGAAGGAGGAGCGGGCAGGGGGGTGGTGGGTGTGAAGGAGGAGAGAGCAACACTGACCTCTTCCCCTCCGCCAGCCAAGTCTCGTCTGGAGAGAATGCTGAAAAAATCGAAATCGTCCGCTGCAGGAGTTCTTCCCCCTTCCTCTCCTTCCTCTTCTTCTCCTCGGACTGAGGCGAAGAGGGTGCTGTTTGCGTCGCCCTCTAGTGGGGGGGATAACGAAGAAGGAGGGGGAGGGAGGGAGGAGGTGAAAGGTGGGATGAGGAAGGGGTCTTCTGACCTCCCTTCTTCGTCGTCGTCTAAGCTGATGATCAAGCTGGAAAAGTGCGACCACCTGTGCAGTTCTGGCTCTTCCAGCATCTCGGCTTCTGCGGCTATGAAGGCCTTGAAAGGTGGGTGGGTGGAATGGGAGGGAGGGGTGGGGGATGCATGGGACGGGGGTGGGTATGGGAAGGGGGGGTGGGTGGGTATGACGTTTGTGTGAAAAGAGGAGTGTGTTTGTGTGTCAATTCAAGTCAAAATTTTGTTTCCAGATGGAACATTGAATAAGCAAATAATATACTGTCTGTGTGTGAGACTGAGAGAGACGCTTTGTAAGAAAGATGGCTGTGTGAACAGTGATCGCGTAGCAGGTAGTAATTACAGGGGTGCTAATTTTCCGGTATGTGCCGGATTTCCGGTTTTGATATGACTAAAAAATGTAGTCTCTGGTTTTTGAGTTTGGAAAAAAAAATTCCGGCATCGGAGAAACAGGTGACGATTACAAACATCGTACATGTATTGGCCGAAGTAGCAAACCGATTGAAAATTATCTTTATACGGCACAATCTTCATTTCGCGCCTTTTTGCTCTTCCGCCGTTGTTATTTCCAAGATGGCGTCCGCCGAGAACGCATGTATTGAGTTGGCGAAACCAACATGTAAAAAAAAAAAGGAAAAGTATGTGAATCATTGGAGAATTGAGTGGCTGCAGAATGTAGTTTGTGGCCGAAGATTCGGCGATGTTCATTCGGAAAGAGACAAAGACAAAGAAAGAGTTTGAAGAGTAGGATGTTAAATAGGAGTACTTGCCCCCCCCGCTCAACAAAACTTCCACGATGCTAGCCGCTGAAAAAACGTGTGTGCGGAAAATTTTATATTTTGGAACAGACTAATTGATCCCATCCTTCGCTCAACAAAACTTGTTATGTTACTGTTAGCTGCTTGAAAAATTTTTTGGGGAAACACTGCTCTACAAAACTTTGTTCATTTTCAGGTTAACAAGAAATTGGAACTTGCCGTTTAGATTGGTTTCAGGTTTTCGGTTTGGGGAATTCCTAGTTTCAGGTTTGGGGACCCTTTGGCGCTAGCACCCCTGTAATTACCCGTGAAATACTGATTGCAAAACCAACACGCAGTGTTAGGAGTACTCCACTGGACTGGAACAAAATATTGGACCTGTCAGTCCCATAGACTGATACATTTTTGCTAGGACTGAGGCTTTGACATTGAAGCTAAGATTGTTTCCCTGGGACTGGTTTTGGCACTAGGTTGTTGGGGGACATTGTCACTGGTGCATGGTTCGTGGGGTCCTTTCAGGTGCTTTAAAGTGCTGTGAAATTGATCGGTCATCAAAAGGCCTGTTAAGTCCTTTATATCAGCAAGGAGGTCCTTTCAAATCAGTCAAAGGTCCTTTTAAAATTGGTGCGGTCAGTTTAAATCCTTTAATCGGGCCAAAAAACAAAACTAAGTACCTTGTCATAAGAAATGAACTCAAAACAATATATTAAATGAAATAAAATTTGCCAAAAATCGATCGCCTTCGTATCTTTCGAGCAGACGATCTAATTTTAATAGTCACTGTAAATCCGGTCACGTGCGCGAGATTCGGCGAGATATCTTATGCGCCATGTTGAAATTCTTCCCACATGCGGCTGCTTCAGTGCTTGTTTTCAAGTAAAAAGTGTAAAAATGCCTGGAAAGTGTTCGTTTTCATGATCGTTGGCTGAGAGGACATTTATAAGGACTGGGTCCGAAAAGTGATGGACAACAAACATGCAGTTTGTTGTGCATATTGTGAAAAAACCATCAACAATCTTGTCAATGGGAGAGTCGGTACTGAAACAACACGCAAAGACTTAAAATCACAAAGAAAGCTGAAAGAAGGCACAAAGCGGAATCGAGGTGCAATGTGACCGACTTTTTTTTGCAAGCAGCAGAAGTACACTACTGTAACAACAAATGAATCTGCTCAGACCAAAAAAAAGAAAAAAAGAATCTGCTCAGCCACAATCATCGGCGACTGGCTCTGCGCCCACCACGTCTGCAAGTACAACTACAAACAAGGTTTAAAAATAGGTCCTTTTAAAAAATTTTGCTGGTCCTTTAAAGGTCCTTTTTTTAAGGTCCTTTTTTTGGCACTCTTCCAAGTCCCCACAAACCATGTGGTGGGACCGGTTTTCGAAATTCCCAGTGCGATCACTGATTTCAGTATTTTAAAATTTTACCAGAAACTGAACTTCAGTTTTTTGTAATTCATCAACAACAACAAAACTGACCACAAGCGATTTGGGGCATTTTGAACTTAGTCTGGTTGTTCTATCTTGGAAGTTTACAAAAGGCAATGTTATAATTTTACAAGGCTTATCAGACTCAAAACTGTCTCTGTCTCTCATTTTAACGTGTCTGTCTCGTTTATCTCTCTCTCTTAAATTGCCCCCCCTGAATCGTCCGACAGGACTCTGCATCTGCCCCTGTACCCTGCCTTGGGGCATGGGTCCCTGGACCCTGGCCTTTCATTTTTTTTCATTTTGGGGAGTAGCACCCATGCTGGCTGCAAATTGGCTGGCAGGCATCAGAACTGTCAGAGGATTTGCAAAGTTTCAGAAGTATTGAACATTTTCTGGCGGATGATTTTTGTTGGTGGTGGCGACAGAGGTTTTGTCTTCATTTCGAGGGGTCAAAGTTGACTGTCAGGTAACTTTTTAACCCTCTTGCTCTGTGAAATGTCCTAGAACGTTCGGGAACGTTCGGTCTCCATGTGGCCGGTTTGGGCGCTTCCATTTTATTTCTATTACATGGCAGTCACGTGAGCGCTTCAGCCTCGCTTTTGCTATAGATTACATTTCCGTCCTGTTGCTTGCATTGGCTTATAGGCTGATTGGTTTGGAAGATATGAATTTTTTTAAATTAGTGACCGACTTCGGCATTTTTCACGATTTTTCCAATATGGATGACGAATAGTTAATGAGTTATGACATCCATTGATTGAGGAAAGCAATGAATATTCATATTTTTGTGAAAGATGGGACTTATGAGATCGAGAAGTGATGAGTAAGGAGTGTATTCTGACCTATTTCGTCAGTGAGCTTGTTTTTGTTCAATCGATGCAAATTTCTGAAGTCGTGTTACTGACATAGGCATTTTCCCGACTTTTGCAACATGGATGACGAATCGTAATTGTATGCACCGAGTGATGACGGCAATGAAAATTCCCTTTTTTGTGAAAGATAGGACTTCTAAGATTGTGAAGTGAAAGCGTAAGTGAATGATTTTGATCTACATTTACATTTCAGTCGTCTTAGGCTTCACCAGTCTGCAAAAAGAAGGCAGTGAATGCAGTTTTTCGACTACACTTTTGCATTTTGATTTTTTTTTTTGTGGAGCCATGCATCCCCAAAACATTTTGAAATTCATTTTGCAAATCAGACATCTCGGCAACACATTCAAAAAACACAAAAATCTGGTAGGGTATATTTTAATTTATTATTTTTCTGACGCATCCCCTCCCCCCCCCACCCCTTTTGTACGGAGTGACATCCCTTGGGTGTAGATTTCAGAAGTGACGATAGCACAGAGCGTTAGGACTAAGAGGTTTAAAGTAATTTGTTATGTTTGGAACTGGTTTCAGAGTTGGGCCTCTGCTATGCACAGCCTCGATGGTTCATTTTTTTCTGTGGTTTTCAGGGGATTGAACCGTTGACAGTTCTGGTGGGTAGGTGGGGGGCGTGTGAAGTGTTTGCTGAAAATTGCGCTCATTAATGTTAAGGCTTAGCTGTTGTTAGCGCCACCAATCATTATCATCATTATTATTGCGACAAGAGTCTAAAGCATCACCATCCATGGTCATAATGATCACTTCATCACAACACTACATTACAAAGATTACGTCAACTCCATCACCACACATCATCATCACACCCAT
>CM065712.1:29250189-29251450 GCA_017654935.2 Phymorhynchus buccinoides | reverse complement strand
ACGTTCAAGTCCGAGGT
Organism: Phymorhynchus buccinoides; assembly: GCA_017654935.2. Lineage (NCBI taxonomy): Eukaryota > Metazoa > Mollusca > Gastropoda > Neogastropoda > Raphitomidae > Phymorhynchus > Phymorhynchus buccinoides. Next base: position 29,251,433 of record CM065712.1, on the reverse strand, counting down.
GTCCTTGACTGGTCTTATCAAAGACACTATGGAAATTGTCGCACTGGGTAGAGAGCTCGTAGTTAAGTGGACAGTCAACCGTGCGAGTAACCGTGTTTAGAGCCTTATGAATGTATGCTTGGGACTTGGGGTCGATAGGACCCACCGAATTATCAGACCTGATGTGAAACTATAAGATAGTTTGGCTGCGCTGTAGCTTGAAATGTCCCGATGGACTGGATCAAGCAGCTATACAGAGACAAATCATTAACCTTGTTGTGGACGGATTGATCAAGGCATCAATCAAAATGAAACTATTAAGAGAAAAACCCCGTACATTTGAGGATGCTGTGAATGTTGCCAACGAAGAAGAGAGTCTCTTCAAGAGATTCGACCTGCGGTTTGGGCAACATGCAAAAAGCGCGACTCTCTGACTATTCCCATTTACGCGACCGTACGAAAAGAGCGAATGTCACTGACAGAAAGAGCGAATGTCACTGACAGAAAGCGCGAGGGTCGTTGAGGATTGGGATGGGGCAAGAAGTATTCCTAACTCTATCCCTAACCTATCCCTAACCCTATCCTAACCTATCCCTAACTTTCTGAGTTTTATGCGAAAGTGCGACTCTCTGAAATTCGCTCTTTTTGTCATTACTGTTCGCTCTTTTCGGCATCTTGTAGTTCGCGCATTTCGTATCGCGATTTTCGAAAAGTCGCGCTTTTCGAACGCTCCGGACGTAGATCACATGAGGTCCTAGCGTGTGTGTGCGCGTGCGTGTGTGTGTGTGTGTGTGTGTGTGTGTGTGTGTGTGTGTGTGTTTGTGGCACTGTGGAGGACGTGTGTGTGTGTGTGTGTGTGTGTGTGTGTGTGTGTGTGTGTGTGTGTGTGTGTGTGTGTGTGTAACGCCGATGGTAGCATAGTGTGTGTGTGTATGTGTGTGTGTGTGTATGTGTGTGTGTGCTATTGCACGCTAAACAGTGTTAAGGGGCCGACTCACGCGCGTACGATTTCGTTCGCACGACTCTCCAACTGTGAGACAAGGTCTATAAGGCATGATTCGCGTGAAACACTATTGTCTGCACATATCCGATGACATCGTAGCCTACTTTATATTTTCGATCACTATTGTTCTTTGAGTTCCCCTGGACTTTCTCCAGAGTTATTGTTCTTTGAGTTCCCCTGGAATTTCTCCAGAGTTATTGTTCTTTGCGTTCCCCAAATGATTTCTCCAGAGTTATTGTTCTTTGAGTTCCCCTAGACTTTC
>CM065712.1:29245189-29247689 GCA_017654935.2 Phymorhynchus buccinoides | reverse complement strand
TGTGTGTGTGTGCTTGATGGGTCTGTGACAGTGGGTGTCATCTGCGAACAGCCGGGATGTTGATGACAGTTTTTTAGGCAAGTCGTTGATGTAGAGTGAAAACAGGGCAGGGCCCAGGACTGATCCTTGGGGGACTCCTGACGCTACAGGTACGGCTTCTGACTTGGCGCCATCCACCACGACTGCTTGGTTCCTGTCCTTCAAGAAGTTGTGGATCCAGGTGTTGATGTGCTCGGTGATCCCATAATGTCGGAGCTTGTGGATTAGCAAAGGAGTGGCAGACTTTGTCAAAGACTTTGGAGAAATCCATTACCAAGACGTCGGATTGTCTACCCTTCTCCATCGAGTATGATAACTCGTCCACAAGCCCAAGGAGCTGGCTCTCATGCGAACATCCCTTCCTGAACCCGTGTTGTTCTTCTCTCAGGATGCTGTTCGCTTCAGCTAACCCCATGATGGTGCTGACTAAGATGTGCTCCAGGATCTTGCACAGCACACTTGTCAGGGAGATCTTCTTCTTCTTCGTTCGCTCAGACAGTTTCCCGTCACATGAGCGTAGATGCGTCATGCTGTCCTTATGCGCCTAACTAAGAAATAGTTATTAGGCCCAGCATGTCCGACTTCGACTGAAGAAATCTTTGTAAGAATGCATAGAAAGAAAGGCAGGAGAATGGATGGACCAATGAGATAGAAAGATAGCAGATGACAGGAAAGCAAGGGGAAAAGGCAGAGTCAAAGAGAATGACAGAATTAGAGGAAGTTACAAGCACAGAACTTCCAGAAGGTGGGGAACTATTTGTACAAAAGACCTCCCCCACCCCCGGTATCCCCACGGGGGAGGGGGGGGGTGTGTGAGGGAAATTGGGCGATAGTTTTCGGCACGATAACGCCCGCGCCCGCGATATTTTTTGCTGTTGAAATTACGATGCTCGAAAAATACTGAACACACATGCACACATACTTGTAGCTTAGCAGGTACCTGCTAAGGTCTGTACTCTAGCACTGTCACTTTGTTATGAAGGAGAAAGTGTGGAAACTAACGAATATTTCGACCTTTGACCCGTGTATGCTCCACATTTGGTATTTTCAAATGAAAGTCGCATTTTATTATGGCATTTTTATTCATAATTAACATTATGTTGAGTAAAACTCAAAATGTTGTGATTTAGAAGACAACACATGACCGACCCATTTAACCCTTTCACTGCCAGCCATATTTCAGCCAAAAATATCCATTCATTTGACCTGAGTAGAGAACAAAACCCATCCTCAGTATCAGGGATTCTTCTGTGACATATATAAAATAAGGTCTATCCTTACTTTCTAAAACTAAGACAGTAGGGTCTTTGGATAATAGACCCCAATTTGATGCCTTTTAATGACATAGGTCTTAAATCACTGTGGTGCTAAAATGCGACTTTGGCGGTGAAAGGGTTAAGGCTTCCGTACAACATGTTTCGCTATTTCTCCTTGACAATACAATGTTAATGATAGTATCATGGACATATTTCAATATCACAGCGCTATCAGTTCTTTGCTACTACAGTGGAACCTCCCTTAAAGACCTTCAAAAATCATCCAAAATGAGGTCTTATAATGGAGGGGTCTTATAAGGGATGTAATTTTAATACTTTCAAAGAAGGGCAATGTCTCATAGAGGTAGGTCTTAAGTGGGACGGAGTCTTATAATGGGTGGTCTTATAAGGGAGGTTCCACTGTATATCGCAATAGAACACCATTCTATGTTTCAATGATGGTATCATAACACGTAACACAACCAACCATTGCCCGCCAAGGCCACACAACCCCAAGGCCACACAACCCGAAGGACAGACAACCCGAAGGACAGACAACCCGAAGGACAGACAACAAGCAATCATTAATAATAATAAAAAAACAATAGCAGCTATCTCGATTGACGGATAAACGTGCTGATTCATTTAGTGTAACTGTGATACTCTTGACTGTGAGATATCCTTGACCTGTGGCTCCACGTCAGAAGTGCTTCAAACGAAGCATGTTACCGTATCATACAAATCGTTAGTGTCCTATCAAAATCTCGTATCTCAATTTTTGGCTGATTTGGGATTTTTATATGGTTATGTCCCTTGAATTCTTGCCCATGTTCCAACCAAACCTCGAAACTGAGCAATAATTACAAATAGCGTTAATTGCCCTGTAAAAACAACAACCTTGTAACTCAACCCTGAAGCAGAATGACCTCGTAAGTTCTGTGAAGAGGTTTTTCGGGACAAAATTGCGCGAAAACGAACCATACGAAGTTAGCGCAGCATGATTCTCTGCCTTCATTTCATGAGCTGAGGTAACAGTGTTTGCTTGTCTGTTAAGAGACTACTCGAAACATACACATAAGGGTATATTTTATTGCACAGATTTTAAATCATATCTAGTATGTCAAGTTCATTTGCACGATTATGTTAGAGCATTATGGATTGTAACTGAAATGAATTGACAGGTAACATCCATTGCATGGCTACAT
>CM065712.1:29237689-29240189 GCA_017654935.2 Phymorhynchus buccinoides | reverse complement strand
GAAATTCTACCGTCTGAATAAATCTGATGAAATCCTACTAGTTATGTTCGCTATTCTTGTAGTCTCCCGTATATGCACGAATCTGATAAAATATCTTATGTTTTGTATCGAACATTTTATTTCATTCGTGTATTGCGGTCTACGTGAGTATTAGTGAGCGAAAACGGTAGAGTTGATTTAAGACGGAAGTGTTTCATGTGAATCATGACTCACAGACATCGTCACAGTCGTATCGTATTGGGGTCAAATCGTATGCAGTGTGGCTGGGCCTTTACAGCCTCTCGCTTTAGGCCAGTGGGTGGATGCCTCGTGCCTCCATGCGGGGAGGATGAATGATTGGGCGCGGTGTGAGAGTTACATAATTTGTTTCAATGTAAATGTTCTGTTTCATGTTTTTGATTCATGTAATAATGTTGACGTATTAATCTTATTTCACACGGTGTACGTTTGTGCAATGTCAATGGGCAATAAAGACACTTATGACTTATGACTTGACTTATGACTTATGCCTTGACTTATGTCTTATGACTTGACCTATGACGTATGACGTATGACTTGACTTATGACGTATGACTTGACTTAAGACTTATGACTTGACGTATGACTTGACCTATGACTTGACTTGACTTATGACTTGACCTATGACTGGACTTATGACTTATGACTTGACTTATGACTTATGAGCTGGACGACCCCTTCCCCTCCACAAGTCTCTCCCCGTGGGGATACCGGGGGGGGGGGGGATATATCGTACCAATAGTTTCCCCACCTTCTGGAAGTTATGTGCTTGGAACTTACTCTTATCCGTCTCCTTGACTCTGCCTTTTCCCTTTCTTTGCTTTCTGTCGTACAAATAGTTCCCCCACCTTCTGGAAGTTATGTGTTTGTAACTTCTTCTAATCTGTCTCCTTGACGCTGCCTTTTCCATTTCTTTGCTTTCTGTCATACAAATAGTTCACCCACCTTCTGGAAGTTATGTACTTGTAACTTCCTCTTATCTGTCTCTCTCTTTGACTCTGCCTTTTCCCTTTCTTTTGCTTTCTGTCGTACATATAGTTCCCCCACCTTCTGGAAGTTCTGTGTTTGTAACTTCTTCTAATCTGTCTCTTTGACGCTGCCTGTTCCATTTCTTTGCTTTCTGTCGTACATATAGTTCCCCCACCTTATGGAAGTTCTGTGCTTGTAACTTCTTCTAATCTGTCTCCTTGACTCTGCCTTTTCCCTTTCTTTTTCTTTCTGTCGTACAAATAGTTCCCCCACCTTCTGGAAGTTATGTGTTTGTAACTTCTTCTAATCTGTCTCTTTGACGCTGCCTTTTCCCTTTCTCTACTATTTTTCTGATTTATTGGCCCATTCTCCTGCATTAAAAAAAAATCTTCCAAATAGTTCTCTCCTCTGAACTCCTCCGAAATCGGAATGAGTTGGCTGACTGCAGCAGGAAGACCGGTGAAAACTGAAAATCGGATACATACGTACCTTACCCATTATGACCATATGGCCTGGGAACGCAGAAGCAGAAGAAGAAGTCTATTATCATTTAGTGTTTGTCTCGTTTTTGTTTCAAACCTGTATTCTTTAGTTTGGTTTAGTTGTATTCTTTAGTGTATTCATAATACATGTTTTGTCATATTCTGCACAATTGTCTTTGTATGTGTCAAGTTTATTTCACAAGCGTGTTCATTTCATGATCCTTGTTTAAAACGTGCATCCTTTCAAAAGAAAATTCTGTTCATAATACAGTTATTTTTGGTTCTCTTTGTCATGTTTGCCAATGTGTCATGGCGTGTTGTCAACTGTCAAATTGAGTACATGTACATGTTGATTTCATGATGTATGCTCAATAAAAGGGTATGAGCAATGTTTTGTATATAATCAATTCGTTATTAAGTAAGCAGCAAAGAACTATTTCACTTGAGGCTATTCTGTTGCTCCAATCCATCACCCGGTGGCCGTAAGTGCCAAGTAATACACTTTGCTTCATAGAATCAGAAACGTGGCTCTTGACTGTTCTTTGTATAGTTTATAAACTGTATGCAGTTTGAACCTTTATAGTCGTCGTCTTCCTCCTCATCTTTTTCTTCATACCCTTTGCTCTCTTTCCTTGTCTGCCTGTCTGTCTGTCTGTCTCTGTGTCTGTCTATATGTCTTTATCTCTCTCTCTCTCTCTCTCTCTCTCTCTCTCTCTCTCTCTCTCTCTCTGTCTCTCTCTCTCTCTCTCTCTCTCTCTCTCTCTCTCTCTCTCTCTCTCTCTCTCTCTCTCTCTCTCTCACAATATGTGTGTGTGTGTGTGTAGGTGTGTGTGTGCGTGCGTGCGTGCGTGTGTGTGTGTGCGCGTGCGTGTGTAGGTGTGTGTTTGTATGTATGTAGGTGTGTGTGTGTGTGTGTGTGTGTGTGTGTGTGTGTGTGTGTGTGTGTGTGTGTGTGTGTGTGTGTGTGTGTGTGTGTATGTGTGTGTGTGTGTGTGTGTGTGTGTGTGTGTGTGCGTGTGCGTGCGCGCGCG
>CM065712.1:29222689-29232689 GCA_017654935.2 Phymorhynchus buccinoides | reverse complement strand
GAGAGTTCCTGCTACAGTTCCAACACTTCGGATACCAGTGCCCACTCTCTGGCCCAGTTCCCAACGGACATTCTGACAGCGGACGTACAATCAAACTGTACTAACAACAACAAACGTAAACGAAGAAAGAGAGGAAAGAGAGGAGGAGTACGAAGAAGATTGAAAAAGAACGGCATCTATACACCTCTGCCATCCATCATCCTAGCCAACGTACGATCCATGAGGCCCGCATCTGACAACGCCAACTTCTCTGAATTAGAGCACAACACCCGCTTCATCAATGACTTTACGAGTGCCTGTATTTTGTGTTTGACTGAAACCTGGCTGTGTGAGAGTGTAACGGACGAATATGTTGCTTTGAATGGTTTCAATTTGTTGCGTGCGGACAGGGATAAGGTTGCTAGTGGTAAATCTCAGGGGGGTGGCGTGTGTATGTATGTGAATGAAGAATGGTGTAGAATGGAGTGTGTGAAAGTACGAAAGACGCTGTGCTCGGCTGACCTAGAACTTCTTTGTGTGTCCCTCCGGCCTAAGTACCTGCCGAGAGAATTTGGTCAATTTTTTGTGACTGTAGTGTACATCTGCCACCAATTGGCATCTCAGATCACAACACCATTCATCTCCTCCCTGCATACAGACAACGCATCCACACACACCCTGTAGTTAAGAAAGTAGTACAGTGCTGGTCAGAAGAAAGTCGCACTGAGTTACAAGGATGTTTTGATTGTACTGACTGGAATGTGTTTCTTGATTCAAGTGATAGTATTCATGAAGCCACATAAGTTATATCTGATTATGTTTTATTTTGTGAAAATATGATTGTACCTACTAAGACTGTTAATATATGTCCTAACAACAAGCCATGGGTTTCCAAGTCGCTTAAAACGACACTTAATGAGAAGAAGGTAGTATTTAGTTCAGGGGATACAGCTAAGCGTAGTGAAGTGCAGGCAAAGATTAGGAAGGAAATAAAAGAAGCCAGAACACAGTACAAAAATAGAGTAGAGCTACAGTTTCAGTCAGGGAATATGCGGGATGCCTGGAAATGGATTAAGCTTATGTCAGGAACTACTAAGCACACACAGGGCTGCAGTACTAATAGGCCTAGTAGCGACAGCCAGCAAGATTTCTCTAACCAGCTAAACACGTTTTATTGCAAGTTTGACACGAAGACTTCAGCAGCGATTTAAACTCTATTACGAGTGACTTGCATAATGAGTTGGGTGGGGAGGGGGCGGATGAAGAACAGTATGAGGTAGAACAAAGTGTAGTTCAGTCTGTGTTTTCGCGTCTAAATGTTAGAAAAGCAAAGGGCCCAGATGGCATTAGTGGTCGAATTTTGAAAAAAGTGTGCCTCCCAACTATCAGATGTTTTTAGTTCTTTGTTCTCTTGGTCTCTTAGAGTTTGTACAATTCCTGCTCAGTAGAAGGCCTCTACAATATGCCCAGTCCCCCCAAAACGCAGTCCATCGTGCCTCAATGACAATCGTCCTGTCGCACTCACATCAATTGTTATGAAATGTTTTGAAAACATCGTTTTACAACGTCTTCTCCAGACCACAACAGAGCATCTTGACCCACTTCAATTTGCATACAAGCAGAACAGATCCACAGATGATGCAACGCTCACACTTCTACATAATGCATACACTCATCTAGAAAACCGAAATGCTTTTGTCAGAATTCTCTTCGTTGACTTCTCGTCTGCTTTTAACACCATCCAACCCCATATTTTAGCAAAGAAACTAATAAACATGAGTGTCAACAATAGACTAGTCTTATGGATTATAGATTTCCTACTCAAACGTACGCAGACTGTGAGATTTCAAAACGCTCTGTCCTCCACAATGTCTGTATCCACCGGCTGTCCCCAAGGCACTGTCTTATCTCCTGTTCTCTTCACCCTTTACACAAATGACTGTAAAGGAACAGATTCTGCCCCTGTCATTAAATACTCAAGTTCAAGTTTTATACAGCTTTAGTTGACCTTTCTAACTCAGACAGTACTTACTTTGAGCAGGTTGAAAAGTTTGTGTCCTGGAGAGAACGTATGAATACCAAGTCTGGCTCAGAAAACAAAATAACAACAAAAAATAGTGTCAAAGAACACGCTGCACGCACTTTTTTGAAGTTATTTTGCCCCCCTCGATCCAGTCCAAGTATTCCATAGTTCTCCCCCTTTGCACGTACTTTGTAGGAGGTTATTGTTTTCCCTGATCCGGCTTGGGTATTCCAACGTTCTCTTAAGACATTTCTTTCTTCACAAACACTTATACTGCCTAGGGTAATCTGTTTTTAACACTAGTTTACAATACTTTTGATTACTTAGTTTTTGCTTAACCAACTTCCTTTCTTCTTTTGATTCAATAACATTATTTTCATCTAAACATTCTTCAAAGCTATCTTTATCTTTAGTAAAAAACAAAACAACCGTCTTTAATTGTTCTCTAAAGTCCTTTAAAACCGAATTATACTTCTGCGTTAAAATCCATACGCTAATTCCTGCATGCCGACCACTGAATGCTAGTTTTGCTAAACTATTTCTTTTTTTAACAATGTCTCTTTCAGCTGAGCAATCATCAATAATAAACAAAGTTGATGTTCCTTTAAACAGTTTATAAAAATGCTCTAAACATTCGCTTAGTTTATCACTTGGATTGACTAAATAGATTTTGTCATCTGCCCAAATAAACTTTCTTTCTTTATAAGACTTGTTGTATTCTAAAGTCGTGCAGAATATTACTATGTGTTCAAAGTGATTACAATAAACCGTTTGTATTAAATCTAAAGCGAACACACTTTTTCCGCAGCCTGTCATTCCGCAAAATAAACCACAATGAGGTTCTTTTGTAAGGAAATTTAAATTAGTTTTTAAATCCATTATTTTAATACACAATATCTTTTAATCTGTTGTCTTCAATGTTCAGCTGAGCATCATATAGTAAATAAACATAAATAAATATTTGCTTACTCTCTTCCGCTTCTTTATGGATTTGAATGTTTATTCCCCCTGACCCATCACCAACTGTTCTTCCACTACCATGTAGTTTGTTATCTTCTGTTGTTCTAAGATCTAGCCACATAGCATACTTGGAAGATAAATAATCTTCAAGTCTAACATCATGAAGATGAAGGTCTTTGCAAACAAGATCAGCCACCGGGTCTTTTTGTAGCCCACCTCCACCAAACAACTTTTGTACTTCATCAAAATGCTGATAAGGTAAAAGACCGCTTGCAAACAACTGATTCGGTTGTCCTTCAATCGTGCACATCAGTTTAGTTATTTTAGGATTATAAAACTTCTCGCTTAATCTGTTAAAGGGTTTTTTAGACTCTTCAAACAGCAACAAAATTCCTTTCAATGACCTTGCAGACACATTCAAATCGATGTTCCAAATTGTGTCTGATTTGTTTTTAGGTATTTTACTATGATTTAAAATTCTGTTGTAGTAAATTGCTAATCTTGTCTGGTATTGTTGTGAGATCAACCGAGCTAATTCTGGATGACGAACAACATCAAACTCTAATGTGATGTCTGAAATACTATATTTTACATCAGTATCTATTGTTGATCTGATAACACGGCTGTAATCATTAAAAGTTAATTCATACATAAGCCTATCTTGTAAAGCACCCTGATAATACGGGGTGTGCGTGTTTAACAGCTCGAAGTCAAGAGGTATATAAAATCGATTACCATAAACTTGTGCAACCAACTCCTCTCGATTGTTATCTTTTTTATCTTCAGCACCAATTCTATGTTTGATTCCATTATCTCCCTGTATTCCTTGATAAATCCTATCTTTCCTTTCATTTTGTGTGAGCCATAAATCACAATAACTCAAAAAGACATCTGCGTTATCTAAAGACATTACCTCTCTCCCTTCAAGTTTAATAGTAATCTTACTAACGATCACTCTACCAAGATTAGCAACTAAAGTTCTATTCGGATCCGTCGCTGACTCCAGCTCTATTTTAAATGCGAGACGTGCAGTGCCTGGCACAATGACTTCATTAGATCCTAGACTAGGAAATCTTACTGATAATATTTGTCTTTGATCGATAGTTGAAGGATTATTACTTATAACGATACTCTGCCTGGTTCCTTTAACACCGAGTGGTTCTTTTAACCGTCTGTATGGATCAAGAATTGTTCCGTATGATTGTGACATCTCTTTTTTTTAAAAATAAAATAAAAACATAATTATAATAAAAACATGGCTGGAATAGAAGCCGACCACGATTATGATGTTTTTGATCCTGGAGATGACATGAGTGAAGCTATTCAATCTCGTAATCGATCATCTTTAAGACGGGAACTAATGGAAGATAAAGTAGGATTTTTTTATGAAAGTATAGGACAAGAACCACCCGATGTTATTAATACTAATGACTTTGAATTTGAAGATGGCCATTTATTTGTGAGGGATAAATATGGAAAACTAGTCCAACTTACAACGAAACCAAACCCTGCAAAGTTTATAAAAAAGAGTACAGTTCGTAGCAGGCTCAGTGTTGCCGACCAAGTACGGCTAACATTGACCCAGACCTAAGCACACAAGCTGTTTCTACACTCCAAAACACACTGCAAAGACTACCTACTGATTCCCAACTTCAATCGATTCCTCTTAAAGACTTAAGCGCAACTGCGGACGACATCATAGAAATGGAAACCAGTTTTATAACTTTAGAAGATGAAGAAACCCAAGTAAAAACATTGCATGACCCACCATTACCTATGAGAGAAATAATAGCGCTCAACGAATCATTAAAATATATCAGAGGCGAGTTAACAAATAATGTAGCAAAGTTAAGCGAACTTGATTCTCACATATACAGAGAAAAACAAAAGTTGACCGAAGCGGACGACAACAACCTAGGACAAGACGTGAAAGACAGAATCACACAAAGACTAAATGATCTTCAACAAGAAAAATCAGCAAGACTAGAAGTACTGTCAACTAACCGCGAACAATTACGCACACAAGTGAACAGAATAAAAGAAACCATCCAAATAATGTTATACGAAAACACAACTCTAGCAGAAAGAATAAGAACTTTATTTAGAGAGCAAGGAGTCATGATTGCGAGCGTTATGACGGCTTTAGGGTTTGCAATCTCTACTTTATTGTTTGCTTTAACAGGACCAGGTGGTGGTCAATTACCTTCGCCACCTTCACCACCTTCACCATCAAAAGATACGAACTGGATTAAAAAAACAACTGGAATATTTAACGAATCTATTAAAGAAATTAGCAGAAAAAGCTCTAGACGCACTACCCGGTATATTAGGCGCAATTGTTAGTTGGCTTTTTTCTACTGCAAGCAAAGTAGTCGGTTTTATGGCTGAACACTTATGGATGCTAATAGTTTTAGTTGTAGGATTACTCTCTAGTAAAATAAAAATAAACTAGACCAGCCGTAGTTAGAAAAATAACTAATGCTGTTTTTTCGTTTTCATGACTGTCGGTTAAGTTCGTTAAATTCATATTCTTTTTTTGACTGACAGGGATGGGATAGTGTATTCTTTGTATGATCGATGGTGCGGTTACTTTAGAATTCATTTCTTTGTTTTTACCAACTGCTTGGTTATCTCCGGCTACAAGGATTTCGTTGTTGTAGTTTACAATTGTTCCTATTTGAAGTCTAAGATCAGAGGGTAGCATGTATAATCCACTACCAACAGCAAAGTCTACCTTCGATCTTGCAAATCTCAAAACGTCTTGATACCTTTTAATACTTGCTGGGAGGTCAACTGTAGAATTGATTGCATCTTCTAAATTAGCTAAATACTGTTTTTGTGCATCAAACCCAGTTGAAGGATCCATTATCTCAGACCTCACTTGCGCTTGAGATCCCAGCAAACACCACACATAAGTACGAATAGAATCATTTACTCGTTCTATTCCCGCCTTAGTCAGTCCTTCAGAAGTATCAAGAATAAATGTAGTCCACGCGTTTTTATGTTTTTGCTCTGAATAGATTCTAAATGAACGGTCGTACCCGAAGAAAAAGACGTGTAAGGAGGATTCCAATCATAGTTATACTTTCTGTGCACACCCCAATAATAAAGTGTACCCAAACCATGATTACGATCTAACTTTTGTCTAAAGTCTGTATTCAAGTTAATGTTAAACTCGTTACAAATCCGTTCAAATACCTTCATGTTAATTCTGTTGTTGAACAGATTAAAAGTTGAATCATTCGGTAATGGCGCCTGCAGTTCAGACAAAATACGCTTGAATGTATAATAGAAATGAAATCTATAAACTGCTTTTACCATGAGATCAGGATGATTTAAGTGATCAGCGAAAGAAACACCACACCCTGTTGTTGCACAAAACACAGCAAAGTTTAACTGGTTTTGATAAAACTGCATTGGATGACTAAACCATGCCTTTGCGATGTTATCATGTTTGATACTAGGATTTAAATAATGGTTTAATGGATTACTGACCTTAACCTTAAAGGCATCAACTCCCACTGCAACAACTAAACCGTCAACAGCTATAGTTTTAGGGTTATATGATCCAACTGAATATTTAGCGTCTTTGTTATATTTAAAAGCATTCATTTATACATCCGTAATAAAAAATGTTTATTTATATAACTGATCAAGACGAGCCAATACTTTTACAACGTCCTATTGAAAATCATGGTTCTCTAAAAGTAGCGCTCCATGAAATTTATTACAAAGTTAAATGGATTAACATAAGCGAATCCTTAAAGAATAATTGGATAACAAAACTTGATGACGGAGGACAACCAATAAGCAAACTGACTATACCAGACGGTTATTACGGTTTTTGTTCATTAAAAGACATTTTAAGCGATTATGACATTACTTTAAAACTTAATGATGGAAATTTAAAAGTAACGTTAATATTCAAAGAGCAAGAGAGGAGTAGGTTACAACTTTGCAGGAGAACTAACAAAAATATTAGGGTTTAGAACTGATGGTAGTAATAAGCATATTTTTTTACCCACAAAAAATATTTATACTTTTAAAGGAGAAAACTCTCTGAATCTTGCTATTCATTCTTTATTATATTTTCATTTAGATATCCTGAGTACAGATAACAACTTATTTGATAACCAACCGTCTACTGTGTTAAGAGTTCTTCCATCAGCAAAAGCAGCATACTGCGATTACGAAATTATAACGTTTCCAAACTTACAGTTTAAAGAATTAATTTGCGGGATTCACCATTCACTAAAAATCGGAATAACTGAACAAAAAGGAAAAGAAGTTCAGTGCGACAGCCTAAATGCTTTATTAGAAATAAAATAATTTGATATAAAAGACAATGTCGCGTGGACCAGATCAACCGGTTATGATTGATCCTGTTAGATGTACAACTTTAGAACTGAAGGACCTAGCAGACACAGAAGACTTCGATCTAAATGGAGAGATAGGAGCATTGTATAGTTTTGAGTACACGAAAGACGGCTATTATAAACGAGCAGAAATAAGTGATAAAAAGGTTCCTAAACTAGAGCAATTGCGCAATGTAGTAGCTGATAATGTTGGTCAGTTTGAATATAAAGTTGTTAAAAAAAGGGATAACAAGTGGCATTTAATTCCATTCGTTGATTGGGAAATTAAGTTTGAATTTTTAAGTCTGTTTACGTTCTTTGACAGTAACAAACACTTTCGTAAATCATTTAACTCAGGACCGCTACATATCAGTCTGATTCCACAAAACAACAGCAGAAGAGAAATAGCGATCAAACCTTATAAAAAGAGGCAGTACATGCTGCATAGAAAAAAGACAGTGACAAAAGACGCAGCCACACAATTAGAGTTCATTCCTAAAATGGTTTTAGCAGACGAATTTACTATGATATTTGAACTTTCTGTTAGAGCGGATGATCCTGATTCCCCACCTGCTGGTGTTAGTGACGTCCTGATGAAAGGGATTAACATTTCTTGGCAAAACTTGGATGTTGAATCAGTGAGATGTACTGTTGTTATTCAAAACAGTGGTGAAGAAATTAAGGCAGTGTCGACTATTAAGTGTTGATCCAAACAATCTTAAAGAATTAACGTTCATTAACCTTACTAATTTAGATCTCATTGGGTTTTATTACACTGAAAGCATTTTGTCTGATGGTCTTCTTAAAATGATAACAAGCGCAAATTGAATGTTAAATATTTTTTAAATATAAAAAGATGTCCGTTAAAGTATGTCCAAAATTACCAAAAGAAAATACTGACAAAGAAAAGACTGAGAGTGGTGATGATCCTGAAATAAGAAAGTTCAGATTGTCTACCATTACAGAAATACAAAGAGAATTGGAAAAAGACCTCACTAATTATAACAGAACCAAACGAAGGTACTCTTCTATCTTTAATGCTGCAACTTACTTAAATACAGGATTTGGAACTCTAGGTACTTTAACAGCAGGAAGCTCTGTAGGGTTGTTAGCGACAGGTGTTGGATCACCCGCAGCTTTGCCGCTAGGGTGTGTGTCATTAACTCTTGGTGTATTTTCAATCGGTATGTCTGCTTTCAACAACAAAATAATAATAAAACTTCAAAAGCATACAGCCATAGTTCAATTAATAATGGCAAAACTTAGTTCATTTCGATTGATAATCAGTAAAGCTTTGCAAGACTCTCAAATTACAGATGAGGAGTTCAATCGATTGCAAGCAGACTACAACGACTACAAAATGCAAAAGTTTGAACTTCAAAAAAAGTCAAGGACGACTTTTTCACAACCACAAGACATAGAAGCGATAAAAAAAGAATGCAACAGACGAGTAAACGAAACATTAAACTCTGTTCTAGGGAAATAACAATAAGAACTCCAAAGGGTGCTTATTCAATAACGTATGATTACAAGATTAGAAAATCTACTGACTATGACAATTAGTTATCCAGTGTCCAACTGCATACGAAAACTCTGGTGATTTAAACACACGCTTTGTATTGTTTGAGTCAAGTGATTTATTATTTACAACTGTTGTGTTTATTTCATGTAACTTAGATTGTATTTTAATGTTATCATGATAAAACGTCTTGCTGTCGAACAGTGCTTCTTTATAGTTGTCGTGTGACATAACCATTTGAACAACCGGTCTACTGATTCCCTTAGCCTTTTTAATAACGCTAGTCTGACTAGCAACGCTATACATCTTTGCTCTCAGTCCAACGTACTCTTTGATTATAGTTCCATTCAGTTCATCCTTCATTTTTCCAATCACCTTTTTATTTACAGTTGAATGCAATGGAGAGTCGTTTG
Organism: Phymorhynchus buccinoides; assembly: GCA_017654935.2. NCBI lineage: Eukaryota > Metazoa > Mollusca > Gastropoda > Neogastropoda > Raphitomidae > Phymorhynchus > Phymorhynchus buccinoides. The sequence goes on along the minus strand of CM065712.1, from coordinate 29,223,440 downwards.
AGTAGTCAGATGTATCATACTTAGAGTCTGCGCCTTTTACTACTTCTGTTTTTAAATCTTCATAAAAGTCTTCAGTCGGAATGTCTAGAATAAATTAATCTGTATCTGTGTACAATACTTTAGAGTCTGGATACAGCGGCTTAAAGTAGTCATATAAAAATTCTAACATCAATAACTTAGATAATTCTAAAACAGCAAACCCAAATGAAGACTGGTTTGTCCAGTGCTACTGTACGTTTCTTCATCATTATACCGTAAAGGTTGTTATGGAACTTCCTGAAGTCTTGATAATTAGGTTTTGAAGTTAGTTTGATTGCTTTGTTTTCTTGGGTGACTAATCTAACGTCTTTGCGTTTGTGCGGGTTTTCCATAGTCTTTCCAAAACAACTGTTATTCATTAGCTTAAAGAAGTCTTTTTCTGAGGTGTCAGTAGCCTGTGTTCTAAGATTAGTGTTCTTCATTATATACGGCTCCATGAATTTCTCCTGACTAAACGAAATGATTCTATGAACTGCTGTTAGTTTTAATCCGTGACGTAAATAGAATTGGAGGAGTCTATAATGACAAACATATTTTTTTTTGTTATGTAGATTAGGCACAAGTTTTAGTAGCTCTGATCCCACCTGAAGTCTTTCAGCGGCTAACGGGTAGTCATTGTGCAGGTCATGGAGTTCATCCGGATAATCTAAGTCGACTTCTAAAATAAAACCTGTTTTGTAGCAATCTGGTAATTTCAACAGCCATTGTAAAA
>CM065712.1:29197583-29222189 GCA_017654935.2 Phymorhynchus buccinoides | reverse complement strand
TTACTTGGGTTTTCTTCATCTTCTAAAGTTATAAAACTAGTTTCCATTTCTATGATGTCGTCCGCAGTTGTACTTAAGTCTTTAATAGGAATCGATTGAAGTTGGGAATCAGTAGGTAGTCTTTGCAGTGTGTTTTGGAGTGTAGAAACAGCTTGTGTGCTTAGGTCTGGGTCAATGTTAAGCCGTACTTGGTCGGCAACACTGAGCCTGCTACGAACTGTACTCTTTTTTATAAACTTTGCAGGGTTTGGTTTCGTTGTAAGTTGGACTAGTTTTCCATATTTATCCCTCACAAATAAATGGCCATCTTCAAATTCAAAGTCATTAGTATTAATAACATCGGGTGGTTCTTGTCCTATACTTTCATAAAAAAATCCTACTTTACCTTCCATTAGTTCCCGTCTTAAAGATTGATGACGATTACGAGATTGAAGTAGCTTCACTCATGTCATCTCCAGCATCAAAAACATCATAATCGCGGTCTGCTTCTATTCCTGCCATGTTTTATTTATAATTATGTTTTTATTTTATTTTTAAAAAAAAGAGATGTCACAATCATACGGAACAATTCTTGATCCATACAGACGGTTAAAAGAACCACTCGGTGTTAAAGGAACCAGGCAGAGGATCGTTATAAGTAATAATCCTTCAACTATCGATCAAAGACAAATATTATCAGTAAGATTTCCTAGTCTAGGATCTAATGAAGTCATTGTGCCAGGCACTGCACGTCTCGCATTTAAAATAGAGCTGGAGTCAGAGACGGATCCGAATAGAACTTTAGTTGCTAATCTTGGTAGAGTGATCGTTAGTAAGATTACTATTAAACTTGAAGGGAGAGAGGTAATGTCTTTAGATAACGCAGATGTTCTTTTTGAGTTATAGTGATTTATGGCTCACACAAAATGAAAGGAAAGATAGGATTTATCAAGGAATACAGGGAGATAATGGAATAAAACATAGAATTGGTGCTGAAGATAAAAAAGATAACAATCGAGATGAGTTGGTTGCACAAGTTTATGGTAATCGATTTTATATACCTCTTGATTTCGAGCTGTTAAACACACACTCCCCGTATTATCAGGGTGCTTTACAAGATAGGCTTATGTATGAATTAACTTTTAATGATTACAGCCGTGTTATCAGATCAGCGACAGATCCTGATGTAAAATATAGTATTTCAGACATCACATTAGAGTTTGATGTTGTTCGTCATCCAGAACTCGCTCGGTTTGATCTCCCAACAATACCAGACAAGATTAGCAATTTACTACAACAGAATTTTAAATCATAGTAAAATACCTAAAAACAAATCAGACACAATTTGGAACATCGATTTGAATGTGTCTGCAAGGTCATTGAAAGGGATTTTGTTGCTGCTTGAAGAGTCTAAAAACCCCTTTAACAGATTAAGCGAGAAGTTTTATAATCCTAAAATAACTAAACTGATGTGCACGATTGAAGGACAACCGAATCAGTTGTTTGCAAGCGGTCTTTTACCTTATCAGCATTTAGATGAAAGTACAAAAGTTGTTTGGTGGAGGTGGGCTACAAAAAGACCCGGTGGCTGATCTTGTTTGCAAAGACCTTCATCTTCATGATGTTAGAATTGAAGATTATTTATCTTCCAAGTATGCTATGTGGCTAGATCTTAGAACAACAGAAGATAACAAACTACATGGTAGTGGAAGAGTAGTTGGTGATGGGTCAGGAGGAATAAACATTCAAATCCAGAAAGAAGAGGAAGAGAGTAAGCAAATATTTATTTATGTTTATTTACTATGCGATGCTCAGCTGAACATTGAAGACAACAGATTAAAAGATATTGTGTATTAAAATAATGGATTTAAAAACTAATTTAAATTTCCTTACAAAAGAACCTCATTGTGGTTTATTTTGCGGAATGACAGGCTGCGGAAAAAGTGTGTTCGCTTTAGATTTAATATAAAACAGTTTATCGTAATCACTTTGAACACATAGTAATATTCTGCACGACTTTAGAATACAACAAGTCTTATAAAGAAAGAAAGTTTATTTGGGCAGATGACAAAATCTATTTAGTCAATCCAAGTGATAAACTAAGCGAATGTTTAGAGCATTTTTATAAACTGTTTAAAGGAACATCAACTTTGTTTATTATTGATGATTGCTCAGCTGAAAGAGACATTGTTAAAAAAAGAAATAGTTTAGCGAAACTATCATTCAGTGGTCGGCATGCAGGAATTAGCGGTATGGATTTTAACGCAGAAGTATAAAAATTGATTTTTAAAGGACTTTTTTTTTTTTTTTTTGTTTTTTTTTAGAGAACAGAATTAAAGACGGTTGTTTTGTTTTTTTACTAAAGATAAAGATAGCTTTGAAGAATGTTTAGATGAAAATAATGTGATTGAATCAAAAGAAGAAAGGAAGTTGGTTGCGAAAAAAACTAAGTAATCAAAAGTATGTTTTGTAGAACTAGTGTTAAAAACAGATTTACCCTCGTCAGTATAGGAGAGAAGTGGGGTTTTGCAGAAATAAATGTCTTAAGAGAACTTTGGAATACCCAAGCCGTATCAGGGAAAACAATAACCTCCTACAAAGTACGTGCAAAGGGGGAAACTATGAATACTGCACTTGGACTGGATCCGCCGAAGGGGGGGCAAGAATAACTTCAAAAAATGGCGTGCAGCGTGTTCTTTGACACTATTTTTTGTTGGTTATTTTGTTTTTTCGAGCCGACTTTGGTAGTCATATGGGGTTTATGAACGTTCTCTCCAGGACACAAACTTTTCAACCTGCTCAAAGTAAGTACTGTCTTAGTTAGAAAGGTCAACTAAAGCTGTATAAAACTTGAACTTGAGTATTTAATGACAGGGGCAGAATCTGTTCCTTTACAGTCATTTGTGTAAAGGATGAAGAGAACAGGAGATAAGACAGTGCATTGGGGACAGCCAGTGGATACAGACATAGTGGAGGACTTGGAGTTTTGAAATCTCACAGTCCGCGTGCGTTTAGGTAGGAAATCTAGAATCCATAAAACTAGTCTTTTGTTGACACTCATGTTTATTAGTTTGTTTGCTATAAGTTGGGGTTGTATGGTGTTAAAAGCAGAAGAGAAGTTAATGAAGAGAATTCTGACAAAAGAATGTCGGTTTTCTAGAGGAGTGTATGCATTATGTAGAAGTGTGAGCGTTGCATCATCTGTGGATCTGTTCTGCTTGTATGCAAATTGAAGTGGGTCAAGATGCTCTGTTGTGGTCTGGAGAAGACGTTGTAAAAACGATGTTTTTCAAAACAATTTCATAACAATTGATGTGAGTGCGAACAGGACGATTGTCATTGAGGCACGATGGACTGCGTTTTGGGGGGACTGGGCATATTGTAGAGGCCTTCCACTGAGCAGGAATTGTGCAAACTCTAAGAGACCAAGAGAACAAATAACTAAAACATCTGATAGTTGGGAGGCACACATTTTTTTCAAAATTCGACCACTAATGCCATCTGGGCCCTTTGCTTTCCTAACATTTAGACGCGAAAACACAGACTGAACTACATTTTGTTCTACCTCATACTGTTCTTCATCAGCCCCCTCCCTACTCAACTCATTATGCAAGTCATTCGTAGTAGAGTTTAAATCGCTGCTGAAGTCTTCGTGTCAAACTTGCAATAAAACGTGTTTAGCTGGTTAGAGAAATCTTGCTGGCTGTCGCTACTATTAGGCCTATTAGTACTGCAGCCCTGTGTGTGCTTAGTAGTTCCTGACATAAGCTTAATCCATTTCCAGGCATCCCGCATATTCCCTGACTGAAACTGTAGCTCTACTCTATTTTTGTACTGTGTTCTGGCTTCTTTTATTTCCTTCCTAATCTTTGCCTGCACTTCACTACGCTTAGCTGTATCCCCTGAACTAAATACTACCTTCTTCTCATTAAGTGTCGTTTTAAGCGACTTGGAAACCCATGGCTTGTTGTTAGGGAATATATTAACAGTCTTAGTGGGTACAATCATATTTTCACAAAACAAAACATAATCAGATATAACTTCTGTGGCTTCATGAATACTATCACTTGAATCAAGAAACACATTCCAGTCAGTACAATCAAAACATCCTTGTAACTCAGTGCGACATTCTTCTGACCAGCACTGTACTACTTTCTTAACTACAGGGTGTGTGTGTGGATGCGTTGTCTGTATGCAGGGAGGAGATGAATGGTGTTGTGATCTGAGATGCCAATTGGTGGCAGATGTACACTACAGTCACAAAAAATTGACCAAATTCTCTCGGCAGGTACTTAGGCCGGAGTGACACACAAAGAAGTTCTAGGTCAGCCGAGCACAGCGTCTTTCGTACTTTCACACACTCCATTCTACACCATTCTTCATTCACATACATACACACGCCACCCCCCTGAGATTTACCACTAGCAACCTTATCCCTGTCCGCACGCAACAAATTGAAACCATTCAAAGCAACATATTCGTCCGTTACACTCTCACACAGCCAGGTTTCAGTCAAACACAAAATACAGGCACTCGTAAAGTCATTGATGAAGCGGGTGTTGTGCTCTAATTCAGAGAAGTTGGCGTTGTCAGATGCGGGCCTCATGGATCGTACGTTGGCTAGGATGATGGATGGCAGAGGTGTATAGATGCCGTTCTTTTTCAATCTTCTTCGTACTCCTCCTCTCTTTCCTCTCTTTCTTCGTTTACGTTTGTTGTTGTTAGTACAGTTTGATTGTACGTCCGCTGTCAGAATGTCCGTTGGGAACTGGGCCAGAGAGTGGGCACTGGTATCCGAATAGTGTTGGAACTGTAGCAGGAACTCTCTGCTGTAACCCACGCTGCCATCTTGTTTGGGCAGCGCGTTGCTCGCGTGGCACACAAATCCAAAGAAAATGATGGAAACAAACGCCACAGTCACTGCCATGTTCGACAGTTTGATGATAGTCATCTTCACCACTTCATACACAACTAGAACTGCTCTATTAAACAAACGAAGAAATGTAAATATTATGAATAAAAAGACGAAAACTGGACAGAGACAGAGACCACCGTGTCGCCACTCACGCAGCGCCAATGTGTGTGTGTGTGTGTGTGTGTGTGTGTGTGCGCGTGCGCGTGTGTGTGTGCGTGCGTGCGCAGAAAGTGAGATGTATGGAAGTGTGTGTGTGTGTGTGTGTGTGTGTGATGTGTTTGTGTGTGTTTGTGTGTGGATGTGTGGTGTGTGTGTTAGAGAGAGACGAGAGAGAGAGAGCAGACTGAGAAGGGCGAGACGAGTGTGTGTACGTTTGTGTATGTGTGTTTTGTGAGTGTGTGACAAGAGAGAGAGAGAGAGAATAAAGTGAGTGAATTAGTGTGCTTTTGTGTGTCTGTGTGTTTTAATTAATGTGCATGATGTGGTCAAATGTTACCGGAGGGAGAGAGAGACACAGACAGAAGAGACGCTTTGGAGAGAGACACTGAGAAGAGAAGATGAGGAGAGAGAGTCGAGAGCATCTGACTGTGTGTGAGAGAGAGAGTAGCGTGATTGAGAGAGGAGAGAGTGATTGTGCAGCGCACGAGTTGTGTATGTCTGTGTATGAGAGTAAGTAAGTGGAGTGAGTCAACTGGTGGTGTATCTGTGTGTGCATGCTGACAGACTGCGCATGTGGTGTGTGTGTGGGGTAGTGTCGTGTGTGTGTTGTGTGTGTGTTAAGCGGAGAGAGAGCGAGAGAGAGAGGTGTGTGTGTGTGTGTGTATATGTGAATGTGTGTGTGTGTGTGCGCGCGTTTGCGTGCGTGCATGCGCTGTCGCGTGCATTGCGCATGTAATAATGTGTGTGTTGTGTGTTTGTTGTGTGTGTGTGTGTGTGGTGTGTGTCGTGTGTGTGTGACGTGCGTGCGTGCGTGCCGTGCGTGCGTCTGTGCGTGCATGAGTCCTTGGCGTTGTGTTTGTTTCAGACGTTGTACCATGACAGTGGACTGTAGTGTGACTTGACGAACACTCGGACAGTCAGGGACCAGGCCTGTCATGAGCAACACAGCAGAGCTGGTGTGGCCAATTTTGTCATTTAAGTTTTTATTATTTTAAAATCTAGTCATTTGTGTTGTTTTTTTGTTTCCAGACCAGTCTGAAAGAATGAACAGTTTATCCTATCCATTCGTTTTATATTATTTAGTTCATTCGATTCGTTTCTTCTTTGTTGTACAATCAATGTGTATAAATACAATGGTTTCATTTGGTCGAGTCCAACGTTGTTGTGTGTTTTTGTTTTATTTATACCGATCGTCTGATTCATTCTGTCATGATGTCCATTCAACGCATGTGTTTCTGTTGTAGTCAGTTCATTCTTTTAACCCCAATGATGAATACAATTTGATTATGGAATTATGTGCATGAAACAATGACGAATCACACATTTTTTACTTGATTTTATGTTCGTTTATATTGTTACGCTTTCGTCTTATATTTGTTTTCACTTCTATATGGGTGTAGATTTATTGTGGTTCATAATTACAGACTTCTGGAAAGTAAAACGGACATCTGCATTTTAAATCAGTTGATGACTTTGGTTTATGTGTTATATTCACATTCAGTATTGACTTTTTGTGTTTAGAGTGGGAGGGGGGGAGGGCGAGGGGGGGGGGATTCAGGGGGAACTGGGGGGGGAGTGGGGAGAGGGAGAGGGAGGGGGGGGGGGGGGGGGGTGGTGGGGGGGTGGGGTGCGGCTTAAAACATAGATCCGAGTTACGTTACTGAGGGTAGTAATTATATTGAGTAAATTCCATAGTTTAAACGTTCTTGTTTAATTTGTTTAATGCTTTATGCTTTCATATATATCATATATCCTAACAGTATTTTCCTGTTGCCTCTATCCATATCCTGTCCCAAATGGACACACTTCGGACGTGCGCGTGCGCTTGGAGTCGAAACGGATTATATTTAGATAGTCCATGGACGTGTATTGGCTAGCAAACTTATTGCGAAAACACAATAACTTGTATTTTTTTTTAAAAAAAGCTGCGTAGGAAATATTACAAAAAATCATAATCCCCATTTTATATTAGTTGCATACTTTTTTTTAATACAAGCTCTTAGTGATTTTTGCAATAACTTCAATAATAACTCAATCGGACTATCAGGGACCAGTCCTTGACTCTAAGCCAACACAGCTGAGCTCTCCTGGCCAATTTAGTCATTTAAGGAATCTTGCATGCTTTTCTCTAGAGCAGTGGGTGGATGCCTCGTCCATCCATACGGCCAGTCTGGACGACCCCGCCCCTCGATCCTATCCATTGGGGATATAGTGGGTGTGGGGTTCATTCGATTCGTTTCTTCAAATGTTGTACAATCACCTTGTATAAGTTCTATGGTTTCATTAGGTCGAGTCTAACTCTGTTTTTTTGATTTTGCCTTTTGCCTTCCCTTATACCGTCTGTCTGATTCTATCTTTCGTGATGTCCATTGCAACCCATTCCTCCTGTTGAAAAAAAAAAATCCCAAAAATTTTAACTCCAATGATGAATACAGTTTGATTATGGAATTGTGTGCTTGAAACAATGACATTCGGGGAGACATTTACAACTTGAAACTGTGTTCGTGGCATACTGTTACCCAAGAGACTACAATAATAGTTTTCCACTTCTATATGGGCGTAGATTTCATCAGTTTGTGTTTTCTAATTACAGAATTCTGGAACGTAAATCGTGCCTCACGAATGTCAAAATCGGATTGTAGTGACTTGAATTTATGCAGTGTAGCCGGCATTCAAGTACTGGACTTTTTTCTTGTCGAGAGGGAGTAGGCCCCGTGTGTTTTATGCACTTTAGCACACGTTACGTTCTGAGTGGCAATAAAAAGTTGTCAGTAAATTCCATAATTTACCCCCCCTTGTTTAATTTGCCTAATGCTCTATGCAGTCATATAAATCATCGCATGCAAAAAAGTAGTTTTCCAAATGGCTGCTACGTGCTCTCCAGGTGGGAAATGGAAATTCTCACAGTCGACGGCTCTGTGACTCATAAAGTACCTATCTTTACCTAATCCATATGTGCGTATTATATAATTATGCGCGAACGAAGTGGATGCAACCAAATAACTTGTTTAAAAGGCACAGATAATTGTCTGCAAACAGAGGAATAAAAAGGGGGGGGCGTGTGCACATGCGTAGTTGGTAGGTGTGTGGTAATACAAGTGTGTGTGTGTTTTTGCAATAACGTCAATAATTGTGTGCGCGTGTGAATGTGCTTAAATAATAAGTTTGTGACTGTGTGTGTGCGTGTGTGTGCGCGTGCGCGCATGCGCGTGTGTGTAATATGTGTGGGTGTAATAACGTGTGTGGTGTGTGTAGTCTTGTGTGTGTGTGTGTGTGTGCTGAACCCGTCTGTGTGTGTGCTCGTCCATGCATGCGTGCGTGCGTGACACGTGCGTGCGCCCGCGCCGCGAGTGCGTGCTCGCCCGTTTGTGTGCGCGTGTGTGTGCGCACGCGATTGGGTGTGTTTGTGTGGGGTCGCCACATTGAAAGGGGTCGCCATCGCAATATCCCAAGAGAGGACAGTTCTTTGTCAATCTTGTAGCGTGGTGGAGGACGAACTTCATTTTCTAGATGCATGTACACTGTATACCTCTTTTGCGGCTGTCATCTACTATCTTTCTGTATTAACAGACCCATGCATTCTGCCTTGTTAACAGATCAACCCCAGTACTCCAAGCCTTTCAGCTCCCTCAAAATCGGAAATTGTTTCAACCTGAAATGCAGCGGGGAGACCCAGTTATGAACTCTTTGCTGTCCGCAGTAAATAATTTACCAAGATTATATAAATGTTGCTGGATAAGAGAATTTTTTTATTGATCTGCATTTACCAAAGAACGAACTTTAACCTTGTGCTGGAGGGGATATTGGGGGAAGTTGAAGTGGTATGTACTTAGTGTACTTCTGTGTACACAGTACATTCCAGATTGATGCGGAAATAATTGACAAATAAAAGAAAGATGAGTTTGAGTATTACGGGTTTTTTTTGAGGTGTGTGCGGTGTGTGCATGTGCGTGTAGTGTTTGTGGGTAATATGTGTGTGTGCTTTGTTGTTGCGCGCGCGGACGTCCCGGCTGTACCTCACGTACGTGCCTGCGTTTGTGTTGCATTACTCATTCAATTTATTAGACACCCCCCTCCCCACCCCCCAACGTAATGGAAAATGTCCCTCTCCCCATCCCCACGTCAAATCTTATCATGTGGGGGTGTGCATTTATGCCTGCGTGTCTATCTCTCTGTCAGTCTTGGTCAACAGTTTAATAAGCAAAGCAGAGTCATGTACCTCTCTCTGTATGTGTGTGTTGTCCGATGTGTTGTGTGTGTTGTGTGTGTGCTGACTCTCTTGTTGTAATCGTCTTGTACGTTGTCATTATGCATCGTGACATGTGTGCGTTCATCCCCATGATTTGTAAGTGGCTGTCAATCTTGTGTGTGGTGGTGTGTTCACATGGTGTGTCTGATAGAGAATCACCCTGAGAGAGAACGTACGGACGCAGACAGAGAACATCACGAGCATCAGATCACACGCACGCACGACAGGGCGAGACACGTTCAATTTTGTGACACACACTATGTACACACGAACTGCACACAATGCCATGTGTCCGGTGTGTGCACGTGCATGTGTGTGCACGTGTGTGTGTGGTGTGTGTGTGTTGTGACAAGTGTGTGTGTGTGTGTGTGGTCGTGTGTGTGTGTGTGTGCGTGCGTGTGCATGTGTGCGGTGCGCAGCGCACAAACGCACATGCTGCGCGCGCGCGTGCGTGCGTATTAGCCTACATTGAGACACACACATATGATAGGGGGCACAAGACACAGCACAAACCTTTTATTCAATATTAACTAACGTGCACACAATTATAATAAACTTGTCACATATCCAGGGTGCAGCTGGACAACAGACACGTATAGCTTATTTTGTTTCCTGTCATGACTGTTAAACTACATTGATTATTAAAATTTCCAACTGTGTGTAACTTGTATGCCATTTACAAGCGGTACAAGTGCTGATTGAATTTTGAGCTCAAAGCCTACTCAAAGTGTCATAACGAGATTGTGTTTTTTTGGAGATACATCTAAACTGTGCATAGATAGACGTCTGAATGCCAAATCGTTTACTTTCAAATACACAAGCATACCAAAATTTTGCTGGACTCATCTGCTTGATGTGATAAATCACCCTACAAAGTTTTGAGCGAATCCGTGCAGCGGTTCATGTGCTATTGTCATAGACACAAATTCAATGTCAAAGGTCAAGATGATCATGGTCACCGAGGTTGACAACAATTCGCATTCCATTTGATCTTAAGCTAGTCTACCTGTTTGCCCAGTTTGGGGACTGTATCTGCCAGGATATAATAAGTATATGACCAATGCAAATAATTGACATGAATGGCTATGTTCAAGTGTCCAAAGGTCAAGGTTAGGTCAAGATAGTAAAGGTCTTTGTAGAGACCGATTATTAGCATATTATGTGCTAATGACCACTATTCAATGCCAAATAGGGGGACGTTTAATTGCGAAACCTGTGAAATATCTATGTGACAAAAACGAAAAATGAGTCTAAACTTAAAGGTTAAAGGTCAAGGTCGTGATCTGTGTTAATTTTAATATGCAATTCATAGTGCTTTCTTGAAACGCTTGCATAAAACATCGTGTTCTGTATGCAAAGTTTGAACAACAAATAAAGGTTACTAACAGACTAGAGACACACACGCATGTAGGCGGCCCCGCAACCGCAGTTTGGCGCGTACTGCACTTGGCACGGCACTAACATTAATACTCCATACGAGAGATGTTATTTATAAACAAGAAGAGTGGCAAAAGAGTCACTACACACGAACACACACACACACACATAACATCACACTACACACACCTACACACACACAGCGCACACACACATACACACACACACACACATCACACACACACACACTTCTACATACACGACAAATCAACATCCAACACACGATCACCAACGCACTACATGATATCCCACACATGCTGCTACCAATAATTCTCGCACGCGATAACTACGCGAACATAATGCGGGTGCGCACACCATCGACACCTCACGACACACACACAATATTGTTGAGAGAGAGAAGAGAGAGAGTAGAGAGAGAGAGAGAGATAGAGAGAGAGAGTAGAGAGAGAGAGAGACAGACAGAGAGTTCAGAGGAGAGAGTAGAGAGAGAGAGAGAGAGAGCTAGAGAGATATCAGACAGATAGACAGACACATTGACAGACAGACAGACAGGCAGACAAGAATCAGAGAGACAAAGGTTATGAAGAAAAAGATGAGGAGGAAGCTAGACGAACTTATAAAGGTCAAACTGCATACAGTTTATAAACTATACAAAGAACAGTCAAGAGCCACGTTTCTGATTCTATGAAGCAAAGTGTATTACTTGGCACTTACGGCCACCGGGTGATGGATTGGAGCAACAGAATAGCCTCAAGTGAAATAGTTCTTTGCTGCTTACTTAATAACGAATTGATTATATACAAAACATTGCTCATACCCTTTTATTGAGCATACATCATGAAATCAACATGTACATGTACTCAATTTGACAGTTGACAACACGCCATGACACATTGGCAAACATGACAAAGAGAACCAAAAATAACTGTATTATGAACAGAATTTTCTTTTGAAAGGATGCACGTTTCGGTAAACAAGGCCAATCATGAACATGAACAGAGTTTGTGTGAAATGGGAGAAGTCTTGACACATAGGCGGCTGACATCTCTTGCAGAATATGACAAAACATGTATTATGAATACACCTAAAGAATACAACTAAACCAAACTAAAGAATACAGGTTTGAACACAAAAACGAGACAACGACTAAATGATAATAGAAACTTCTTCTTCTGCTTCTGACGTTCCCCAGGCCATGTTGGCCATAATAGGTATGGGTTACGTATGTATCCGATTTTCAGTTTTCACCGCAAACTCCTGCTGCAGTCAGCCAACTCATTCCGACCTTTCGGAGGAGTTGGCATAGGAGAAAAAATAGCGAGGACCAATAGATTTGGAGAAAAAGGCAGGAGACTGGGCGCAAAAAAGTCAGATCCCCACACTTTAGACGAAAGGGATATGTTAGGACTTCAGTTACGTCATTGTTTTACATGCTAAGTTCCCACGTACCGCTATCCGGTTCTCAGTTGAGTAATCACTGGTACTTTCCCGCAAGCCATCAGCAAACATTCATTCGCGACTTTCGTGAAGTCATATCAAGGCATAAAGCAGAGTCACAGAGGAGATAACTATTTAGAAGATTTTGTTTTACAATGCAGGAGAATGAGAATTGGCTCAATAAATAGGGGGAAAGGAAAAGAGTAGACGACAGAAAGCAAAGAAATGAGAACACGCAGAGCAGACACCAGAGTCAAAGGAGACAGATTAGAGAAGAAGTATAACAAAAACCACATGAACTATCAGAAGGAGGTGGGAAAACATATTTGTCTGCACGATCATAAAGCAATAGAAAGGGAGAAAAGGCAGAGTCAAGGAGGACAGATCTAGAAGAAGTAGAAGATCTGACCAGTAACAAGACTTCCAGAAGGTGGGTCAAGGAAACGTATTTTGTATGACACGCAGAAGCAAAGAATGGGAAAAAGGCAGCCGTCAAAAGAGAGCAATAGTCTTAGAAGAAGTCGTACAAAGCATCATAACGTTCCAGAAGGCGGCGGAACTATTATGCTAGCGGATCATAGAAAGCAAAAGAGAAAGGGAAACCACCGGCCAGAGTCAAGAGACAACGGAAATAAGTAGTTTCCAAGCACAAACTTCCAGAGGTTGGGGGAAACTAGTTGTACGATATATCCCCCCCCCCCCCGGTATCCCCACGGTGAGAGACTCGTGAGGGGAAGGGGTCGTCAGCTCATAAGTCATAAGTCCAAGTCATTAAGTCCATAAGTCCAGTTTCATAGGTCACCAGTCCATAAGTCAAGTCAGTCATAGGTCCAAGTCATAAGACAAGTCATAAGTCATAAATCAAGTCATAAGTCATAAGTCAAGTCATAAGTCATAAGACAAGTCATAAGTCATAAATCAAGTCATAAGTCATAAGTCAAGTCATAAGTCATAAGTGTCTTTATTGCCCATTGACATTGCACAAACGTACACCGTGTGAAATAAGATTAATACGTCAACATTATTACATGAATCAAAAACAAGAAACAGAACATTTACAAGGCGGGGGAACTATGTAACGACTCAAGCCGCGCCCAATCATTCATCCTCCCCGCATGGAGGCATTAGAGGCATTTCCACGCACATAAAACTTCCATAAGCGAGGGAACTATTTGTTATAGGTCCGCAGCAAAGACATGCATACTATTTGAGTCCCAATACGATACAGATAAGAGGATTGTGTCCTACAAGTCATGATTCACTTGGAGAAGGTGGGGGAACTATAAATACGAACTCTACCGTTTTCACCTCGGTAATACCCACGTAGACCGCAAGACTTGTGGATGGGGAGGGGTCGATCCAGCTCATAAGTCATTTCATAAGTCATAAGTGCAAGCCATACGGGATAACTACAAGTCATAAGTCGAGTTCATAAGTCAAGTCATTTCATAAGATCAAGTCATAAGTAGAAGTTTCACGTCAATCAAGCCTCATAAGTCAAAAGTCATAAGTCATAAGTCTCGAATCGTCTTTAGTGGTTTGCCAGCCCGTCCCTCATACTGGAGTCTTTCGGATGAGATGTCCCTGTGCCTCATGCACTTTTAGCACACGATAAACCAGGCCATTGGAACGAAAAAAAAAAAAAAAGTTTTTGGGGTTCAATTTTTTTTGGTCAACATTTACCCCCGCCCCTCCCTTTCCTTCCTCATCATTCCACACAAAAATCGCATGCAAAAATAAAGAAGAATGTTGTAATGTGTGGCGCGCCTCTGTCATTTACGCGCTCTCCGTTTTGGGAGCAACCCGAAATTTCACAGAGACGCCTCTGTGACTATAAAGGTACCTAATGCCTAAGTAATATGTGCTTTAAAAAATTTTTTTGTATAATAATTTATGCGCGAAACGAAGAGGTGCAACCAAATAAGAGTTTTAAAAGTCGCAATATTGTCTCAAACAGAGGAAAAGAAAAGGGGGGTGCGTGCGTGTCGCATGCGTGTGTGTGTATGGTGTGTGTGCGTGTGTGCGCGCGCGCGTTAGTGGTGCGCGTGTGTGTGGCACGCGGATTGGGGTGTGTGGATGTGTGGTTGTGCGTGTGTGTGCGCGTGCGCTCATGCGTGTGTGTGTGTGTTGATGTGGTGTTTGTTTGTTGTGTGCTGCGCGCCCGTGTGTGTGTGTGCGTGCGTACGTGCGTGCGTGCGTGCGCGCGCGCGTTTTCGTGCGCGCGCGCGTTTGTGTGGCGCGTGTGTGTGTGTGTGTGCACGCGATTTGGGTGTGTTTGTGTGTGGGTGTCGCCACATTTGAAAGGGGTCGCCATCGCAGATATCCCAAGAGAGAGACAGACTTTGTCAATCTTGTAGCGTGGTGGAGGATGAACTTCATTTTCTAAGATTGCATGTAGAAAAAAAAAAAAAAGAAAAAAAAAAAAAAAAAAAAAAAAAAAAAAAGAAAAAAAAACACCTTTTTTCCGATTTGCGGCTTGCTCTTATTAATGGTATTAACAGACAGATGCATTCTTCATTGTTAACAGATTTTCAGTCTCCAAGTCTCATACTGAAATCAAATTTATTTTCAACCTGAAATAGCAAGATATATTTTATGAATGCTTTGCTGTCCGCAGTAAATGATTAGCAAGAATATATAAATGTTTTATTATTCTTTTTATCTGCTGCATTTACTTTTGTCACGAACTTTACTACCTTGTGTTTTTTTTGTTTATTTTCTTTCTTTCTTCCGTGGTATGTACTTACTACTTCTGTGTGTCAATAATTCCTTTTGATGGGTTTACGACAAATAAAAGAGTTTGAGTTTGAGTTTGAGGGTTTTTTTGTGTGTGCGTGTGTGTGCATGTGCGTTTTGTGTTGGGGTAATATGTGTGTGTTGATTGTGAAGTGCGCGCCCGCGCGTGCGTTGTGTCGTTTGTGTTCATTTTATCTCATTCATTCTTAGAACACCAAGCGTGTCGAGTAGACTCCCCCCACTCCCCACCCACCCCAACGTAATTGAAAATGTCCCTCTCCCCATCCCCACGTCAAATCTTATCATGTGGGGGTTGCTTGTGCAGGGGAGATAACCTCTGCATTCTTGTCAACGTTTAATAAGCAAAGCAGAGTTATTTACCTTGCTCTGTATGCGACGGTTGCCCTTAGCGGAAAAAAAGTTAATGAACGATCTATTGTTATATCGTCTTGTCCGTTTTCATTATGCATCTATCCCTCTGTCCGTTCGTCCGTGCGTCTGTTCATCTATTCATCTGTCTGCCCCTCCATCCATCCCTGTCCATTTGTATCTTTTTTTGGGTTTTTTTTTTCCCTTCATCCATCCATCCATCTCATCCATCAATCTGTACGGCGAACCGTGTCATCTCTGTCTCTCTGCTTTGTTCTGTCCGTCCATGTGTGTGGTTGTGTGTGTGTGTGTGGTGTGTGGTGTGTGTGTGTGTGTGTGTGTGTGTGTGTGTGTGTGTGTGTGTGTTGTGTGTGTGGTGTTGTGTGTGGTGTGTGAGACACAGAGAGAGAGAGAAGGAGGGAGAGAGAGAGGAGAGACACAGTGTTAAGAGACAGGGAGAGAGAGAAATGAGAGTAGGAAGAGACCAGAGAGAGAGAGACAGAGAGAGAGACAGAGAGCAAGAGAGAGAGAGAGAGAGAGAGATTGTGTGAGAGAGAGAGCGAGAGAGAGACATATAGAGAGAAGGAGGGAGACAGAGAGAGAGAGTGAAGAGAGAGAGAGAAGAGAGAGAGATAGAGAGGAAGGGAGAGAGAAGAGAGAGAGAGACAAATAAAGAGAGAGAGAGAGACAGCGACTAGAGGGAGAGACAGAGGGAAGAGAGAGAGAGAGAGAGAACAGAGAGAGACAAGAGAGAGAGAGACAGAGAGAGAATGAGTGGTAGAGACAGGAGTGAGAGAGAGAGATATAGAGGGAGAGATAGAGAGAGAGAGATTGAGATAGAGAGATTGAGAGAGAGAGACATAGAGAGAGAGGCAGAGCGAGACAGAGAGAGAGAGACAGAGCGAGACACACCACTAGAAGAGGACAGAGAGAGAGAGAGAGAGAGAGAGAGAGAGGGAGAGAGAGAGAGTGGGTTGAGAGTAGAAGAGAGAGAGAGAGAGAGAGAAGATAGAGAGTAGAGAGAGAGAGAGCGGAAGAGAGAGAGTTGAGAGAGAGGGGAAGAGATAGAGAGAGAGAGAGAGGAGGGAGAGGAGAGAGAGAGACAGAGAGACAGAGACACAGAGAGAATCAGAGAAGAGAGAGACAGGAGAGAGAGAGAGAAACAGAGAGAGAGAGTAGGAGAGAGATAGAGAGAGAGAGAGAGAGAGAGAGAGAGGAGAGAGAGATGGAGAGGAGAGGAGAGAGAGAGAGAGAGAGGGTGAGAGAGAGGAAGAGAGAGAGAGAGGAGAGAGAGAGAAAAGAGAGTAGAGAGAGAGAGAGAGAGAGAGAGAGAGAGACACACACAGAGAGAGAGACCCGAGAGGTAGAGATAGAGGGAGAGAGAGGAGAGAAGAGAGAGAGAGAGAGAGAGAGTATAGAGAGATAGAGAGAATCAATGATCTATAGAGAGATAGTGAGACCTAAGCGACAATGTGGATGCCTAGGCCGTGCTGGCTTTAGGGTCCAAATGCAAGCGCCACCTAGTGACGAATCAGGGGAAGATAATTTTCAGTATAAAGCCTCATTTTCACACAAACAAATGCAAACCGGTCGAAAAAATGGCTAGACTCAGACAGCAGGAAGTCGTACGAGTGCTACGAGCTTTCTGATTGGTTAGCTGCATTCGCTTATTCGATTGGCCAAAGTTCAGCGCGAAATATGAATGAGCCGAACAGAGCCCCGATCGTGGCCCATCGTGCTCGTCCCAGGGAGCCCCGATCGGATCGGGGCTCATCGTACCCAGAGGTAACGAGACAGACAGCCAGTTAAAATGATAGACAGACAATTGAAGCATCAACTCGTCGTCGTATTTGAGAACATCTTTTCCACTGGAAACAATATGAATTACTTTTTGGCTCGTTGTTGGCTTAGATCGATTCATTTTTATTGAAAAGCTCCCAGTCTGGTTTAGACTAGTCTGATCTAGATCTAGATTTTACTCTTCTAGACTACTGTCATCGTGTCGATGTCACTGTGCCACTGGTCTGTTGGCTCTCAATTTTTCGAAAACGCAAAAAAAGGAAAACACCATTCGTGTTATGGGCAAATTTGACTGAAAGTTTCTATTTATTTCATGAGATAATTGGGGTGGGCTTCGTACGCCCATGCGCTTTTTACCCCGTCTCCCCCGAGTAACGTTTATACCCCCGCGATTAGCAACGCACTTGCCACTGCTGGCTCTCGAATTTTTTCGAAAATGCAAAAAAGGAAAACACCAACCGATCGTGTCAGTAATTCCATCAGTGTCCTATACCTCGTATCTCAATTTTTGCTGTTTTGAGAAAAACGCGAAAAACATTCTCATAAACTCAAATTACATTTGTGGATTCACATTTTTTTTTTTTTTTTTCCAGAGATGATAGGCTATGTTATAGACTCTAGTAATGAAGCTCTAGTCTAAGTCATTTTGAACGAAAGCAGGTCCAATCAGAAAGGGTGGAGATGATATTTTGTGCTATACTAAACTCTTTTTTATGTTTGTTACGTGGTTTCAGTTACGCGGGATACAGGTGGCGCTAATTTTCACCTAGTGGCTGACTGTGTCGTAAGAAACACGTACTAAAGGGTTTCAGTGACGGCGAATACACGTGTTGCGATAAGATCCCCTTTAAGGATGAAATGACTCTTTTTCCTGAATGAAGTTGCCTACTCTCTCGTAAGAAATATTACTAAAGTGCTAGCAGTGAATGAATAACCTATGGATAATATGACGTAAGAATAAAATGACGAAATTGTGAATGAAATGGCCTAACTCTCATATGTTGATTGATCGTGCTTAGCAGTGAATGAACTGAACGTATGGATAAGCATGACGTAAGATATGAATGGGAAACGAAATGGTGAATGAAATGGCCTACGAAAGTGAATGCCTTCTTTCGTCCTGTCTGCTTTGCTCTCTCTCTCTCTCTCTTCTCTCTCTTCTCTCTCTCGTCTCTCTCTCTCTCTCTCTCTCTCATCTCTCTCACCTCTCTCTCTTCTCTCTCTATCATCATCCCTCTCTCCTTGAACTTCTGTCAATTGATCCTTCCGAGTCCTGGGGAAAATATACAGCCATTGAGATATACACAGACGACAAGAAAGAGAGAGGAGAGAGAGAGAGAGAGAGAGAGAAAGAGGAGAGAGGCAGCTTTCTCTCTCTCTCTCTCCCCGCGTCTCCCCCCTCTCCTCTCTCCTCTCGTTCCTCTCCTCTCTCACTCTCGTCATACTCCCTCATATAGAGAGACGCTGCTCTCCTCCGCTCTACACGCTCTCTCTTTCCTCTCCCCCTCCTCCCCCTCGTCTCTCCTCCTCTCCTCGGCATGTCTCTCTCCATCTCTCTCGTCTCCGCTACTTCCCTCTCTCTCTCTCCCCTCCCTCTCCCCCCATCTCTCTCTCTCACTCTCTCAGAGACAACAAGACCTCTCGCTCCCCCAAACTCGGCTCCGGTCCAATATCTCCTAACCTCCTCTCCCCTCTCTCTCTCTCCTCGCTCTCTCCACTCATCCTCGATCTCCTATCTCTCGACTCTCTTAATCCATCGTCTCTTGTCCTCTCTCTCCCCTCTGTCCTCTCGCCCATCTGGTCTGCTCTCTATGTAAGCTCTCCCTCTCCTCCATGCCTCCACCAAATAATCCTGTAATCCCTGATCCCTTTCGACACGGCCTGGCTCGGTGGCGTAGACATACGTCCCACTATCCTCCTTCCCCTGACGTCTGGGAGAAAGTCCTGTCTCTGTCTGTGGCCACCCTGGTTTTCCCTCTGTGGCCCAGAGAGAGAGACAGAAGGGTTTCGGAGGGTCGGGGTCGGGTGGGTCGAGTCGAGCATGGAGAGCCGCTAAGAGAGATTCTTCTTTTCTCGGGTATTAGGTGATCGGATGGCTCGGCCCCCCTTGTCGCCAGTTTTGTCAGTGGTCCTGAGTCCGGGGAGGGTCCCATCACTTGGCTCGGAGTCTGCTCCCGCTTCGGCCGTCCCGGGCCATTGGGTCGGCGAGGTCTCCTCCACGCACTCTGTTGCCGGACGGGGGGCTTGCCATATGCAGTCCCTCCACTGTCTCTGGTCCTTTGTCTCTGTACTCTCTCGCTCATGTCTCTCTCGTCTCCCCTCGGGCTCCCCTCCTCTCCTCCCTCCTCTCCCCTCCCTCCTCTCCTCCTCATCTTCCTCAACATGCACCCCTCTTCTCCTCCTCGTCGTCTCTCTCCTGCTCTCGTCATTCTACACAGAGCAATTCGGTCTCCAGTCCCACACCCTACATATCCTCCATCTTCACAGGCTCTCCCCTCTCCTCTCTTCTCGGGGGCCTTTCTCTCTCTCTCTCTCTCTCTTCTCTCTCTCTCTCTGCATGTGGTTTCTGTCTCCTTTTTGACTCTCTATCTCTCTCTGACAATCAAATATTGTTTATTCCATCCCCCACCCCCACTCTCGCATAAAAAATAAGATGAAAGAAACAGGTAAGTATATCAAACTGCTGAATTGCAGAAAAGGAATGTTTATCTGAGAAGTGTATGTAGCCATGCAATGGATGTTACCTGTCAATTCATTTCAGTTACAATCCATATGCTATAACATAATCGTGCAAATGAACTTGACATATTAGATATTATTTAAAGTCTGTGCAATAAAATATACCATTATGTATTTGTTTCGAGTAGTCTCTTAACAGACAAAGAAACACTGTTACCTCAGCTCATGAAATGAAGGCAGAGAATCATGTTGCGCTAACTTCGTAACTATGCAAAATGGTTCGTTTTCGCGCAATTGTGTTTCGAAAAACCTCTCAACAGAACTTACGAGGTAATTCTGGTTCAGGGTTGAGTTACAAGGTTGTTTTTTTACACGGCAATTAAAGCTATTTGTAATTATTGCTCAGTTTCGAGGTTTGGTTGGAACATGGGCAAGAATTCAAGGGACATAACCATATAAAAATCCCAAATCAGCCAAAAATTGAGATACGAGATTTTGATAGGACACTAACGATTTGTATGATACGGTAACATGCTTCGTTTGAAGCACTTCTGACGTGGAGCAACAGGTCAAGGATATCTCGCACTCAAGAATATCACAGTTACACTAAATGAAGCGGCACGTTTATCCGTCAATCGAGATAGCTGCTATTGGTTTTTTTATTATTATTAATGATTGCTTGTTGTCTGTCCTTCGGGTTGTCTGTCCTTCGGGTTGTCTGTCCTTCGGGTTGTGTGGCCTTGGGGTTGTGTGGCCTTGGCGGGCAATGGTTGGTTGTGTTACGTGTTATGATACCATCATTGAAACATAGAACGGTGTTCTATTGCGAAATACAGTGGAACCTCCCTTTAAGACCACCCATTATAATGACTCCCTCCCACTTAAGACCTACCTCTATGAGACATTGCCTTTCTTTGTAAGTATTAAAATTACATCCCTTATAAGACCCCCTCCCTTATAAATACCTCATTTTTGGATGATTTTTGAAGGTCTTTAAGGGAGGTTCCACTGTAGTAGCAAAGAACTGAATAGCGCTGTGATATTGAAATATGTCCGTGATACTATCATTAACATTGTATTGTCAAGAAGAAATAGCGAAGCATGTTGTACGGAAGCCTTAAATGGGACGGTCATGTGTTCTCTTCTAAATCACAACATTTTGAGTTTTACTCAAAATGACTGTTGCATAATAATGTTAATTATGAATAAAAAATGCCATAATAAATTAAATGCGACTTTTATTTGAAAATACCAAATGGTGGGGAACTATTTGTACAAAGGTCGAAATATTCGTTAGTTTCCACTCTTTCTCCTTGACAACAAAGTGACAGTGCTAGAGTACAGACCTTAGCAGGTACCTGCTAAGCTACAAGTATGTGTGCATGTGTGTTCAGTATTTCTCGAGCATCGTAATTTCAACAGCAAAACATATCGCGGGCGCGGGCGTTATCGTGCCGAAAACTATCGCCCCATTTCCCTCCCCCCCCCCACCCTCCCCCGTGGGGATACCGGGGGTGGGGGGGGTCTTTTGTACAAATAGTTCCCCACCTTCTGGAAGTTATGTGCTTGTAGCTTCCACTAATTCTGTCATTCTCTTTGACTTGACTCTGCCTTTTCCCCTTGCTTTCTATCATCTACTATCTTTCTGATCTCATTGGGTCCATCCATTCTCCTCCTGCCTTTCTTTTCTATGCATTCTTACAAAGATTTCTTCGAAGTCGAAGTCGGACATGCTGGGCCTACTAACTATTTCTTAGTTAGGCGCATAAGGACAAACAGCATGACGCATTCTTACGCTCATCATATGACAGGAAACTGTCTGAGCGAACGAAGAGAGAAGCCATATCTCCCTGACAAGTGTGCTGTGCAAGATCCTGGAGCACATCTTAGTCAGCACCATCATGGGGTTAGCTGAAGCGAAACAGCATCCTGAGAGAAGAACAACACGGGTTCAGGAAGGGATGTTCGTATGAGAGCCATCTCCTTGGGCTTGTGGACGAGTTATCGTACTCAATGGAGAAGGGTAGACAATCCGACGTCTTGGTAATGGATTTCTCCAAAGCCTTTTGACAAAGTCTGCCACTCCTTACTAATCCACAAGCTCCAACATTATGGGATCACCGGGCACATCAACACCTGGATCCACAAACTTCCTGAAGGACAGAAACCAAGCTGTTGTTGTGGATGGCGCCAAAGTCAGAGGCTGTTAGTGTAGAGTCAGGAGTCCCCCAAGGATCAGTCCTGGGCGCCTGCCCTGTTTTCACTCTACATCAACGACTTGCCTAAAAAAACTGTCATCAACATCCCGGCTGTTCGCAGATGACACCCTCTGTCACAGACCCATCAAGCACACACACACGCGCGCGCGCACACACACGCACGCACGCACACGCACGCAACACGCGCGCGTGCACACGCACGCACACACAGCACACACGCACGCACACGCACAGCACACACACACACACACACACACACACAGTCACACACACACACACACACCACAAGACACACACGCACACCACACATGCTCGCACACACACACATGCACGCACACACCACACAGAGACAGTCAGTAGACAGATGAGAGAGAGAGAGAGAAAAACAGGAAGCGCAGGATTAACTGTGGTGTTATGGTTACTAGATCTTTTGAAGTGTAATCTTCTTCCTTCTTCTATTGTTGTTGTGGATTCTTTCTTCTTCTTCTTCTTCTTCTCGATCTTCTTCTTCCTTTTTCTGTTTCTTCTTCTTCTTCTTACGTCTTCTTCTTCTTTCTGCTTCTCTTCTTCTTCTTCTTCTTCTTAATAATTCTTCTTCTTCTTCGTCTTCGATCGCTCGGACATTTTCCCGTCAACTATGAGCGCAGTTGCGCCATGCTGCCATTATACACCTAAGTAAGAAACAATTATGCCCAACAAGTCCAACTTCAGCTGGAGGAAATCTTTATTTCAAAAAGCGTTTCTTGAAAAATTTTAAAAAAGGCCGCATAATGGGCCGATAAGGTCAGAAAGATAGTAGATGACAAGTACGCAAAGGGAAAAGGCAGAGTCAAAGAAAGTGGACGATTTAGAGGAAGTTACCAGAACAGAATCTTCCAGAAGGTGGGGGCTATTTATTACAACAAAAGACCCCCCGGTATCCCCACGGGGGAGATGGTGTTTCTAGTTTTTGGATTGTGCACATTTTGGACTAAAGTTACCACTGCAAATTCACAGCAGATTGAGTAACAGGGGAACTCAAAGAACAATAACTCTAAAGAAATTCCAGGGGGAACTCAAAGAACAATAACTCTAAAGAAACTCCAGGAAAACGCAAAGAACAACAACGCTGGAGAAACCCCAGGGAACCGCTAAGAACAACAACTCTGGAGAAACCCTAGGGAAACGCAAAGAACATTAACTCTGGAAAAATTCCAGGGAAACTCAAAGAACAATAACTCCGGAGAAACTCCAGGGAACTCAAAGGAACAATAACTCTGGAGAAATTCAAGGGACATTCAAAGAACAATAACTCTGGAGAAATTCCAGGGTAACTCAAAGCGCAATAACTCCGGAGAAACACCAGGGAAACGGAAAGAACAATAACTCTGGCGAAACTCTAGTGGAATCGGAAAGAACAATAACTCTTGAGAAATTCTATGGAAACTCAATAGAACAATAAACTCTGGAGAAGCTCTATGGAAACGCGAAGAACAATAACTCTTGAGAAACTCCAGGGGAACGCAAAGAACAATAACTCTGGAGAAATTCCTAGGGGAACTCAAAGAACAATAACTCTGGAGAAAGTCCAGGGGAACTCAAAGAACAATAACTTCTGGAGAAAAGTCCAGGAGAACTCACAGACACAAAACTCTGGAGAAACTCAAGAACATAACTCTGGACGGAAAGTCCAGGGGAACTCAAAGAACATACCTCTGGAGAAGTCGGGGAACTCAAAGAACAATAATCTGGAGAAATTCCAGGGAAACTCAAAGAACAATAACTCTGGAGGAACGTCCAGGGGGAACTCAAAAGAAACAATAACTCTGGAGGGAAATCCGAGGGACTCAAAGAACATAACTATGGAGAACTCAAAGAAACAATACCCTGGAGAAAAGTCCAGGGGGAAACTCAAAGAACACTAACTCTGAGAAAGGCCAGGGGAACTCAAGAACAATAACTCTGGAGAACTTCCAGGGAACTCAAAAGACAATAACTCTGGAGAAAGCCAGGGGAACTCAACCGAACAAATAAACTCTGGAGAAACTCAAAGAACAATAACTCTGGAGAAAGTCCAGGGGACTCAAAGAACAATAACTCTGAGAAAGTCCAGGGAACTCAAAGAACAATAACTGTGGACGAAAGTCCAGGGGAACTCAAGAACAATATTGACTTGGAGAAATCCCAGGGGAACGCCAAAGAACAATAAATTGTCGAAATCCAGGGGAACTCAAAGAACAAAACTCTGGAGAAATTCAGGGGAACTCAAAGAACAATAACTCCTGGGAACTCAATAGAAACAATACTCTGGAGAAAGTCTAGGGGAACTCAAAAGAACAAAACTCTGGAGAAATTCAGGGGAAAACTCAAAGAACAAAACTCTGGCGAACTCAAGAAAAACAATAAAACTGGAGAAAGTCCAGTGGAACTCATGACAATAACTCTGGGAGAAATTTCAGGGGAACTCAAAGAACAAAACCTGGAGACTCAAAGAACAATAACTCTGGAGAAAAGTCCAGGGGAACTCAAGAACAATAACTTGGAGAAAATTCAGGGGAACTCAAAGAACAATAACTCTGGAGAACTCAAAGAAACAATAAACTTTGGAGAAAGTCCAGGGGAACTCAAAGAACATAACTCTGGAGAAAGTCCAGTCCAGGGAACTCAAAGAACAATAACTCTGGAGC
>CM065712.1:29181929-29186929 GCA_017654935.2 Phymorhynchus buccinoides | reverse complement strand
CTTACACAATGTTAGGCTTAATACATGGGGAGAGGTAATTTATTTGGTAGACTTCATACAGCTGATTCGATTATGTTAGTGGTTTTTTAAGCCCTCTTATCCCCCGAAGACGGAGTGTGGCTGCTCACGTGGCAGGGTAATTTTTAAAAAACCGCTCACACACGTAATGATGCACTTGTACCATAGTGTTCGAGTGCTTCTGCTGATGGGATGATCCCTGGAGTCGTTTAGCAGGGGTAGACCAACAGCAAGCCCCCTCAAGCACTCTAGGCTACTCGCATTAAAAATAATCTGAAGATTGACTTTTCATCCGAAGATTTGTGTCTCCAGATGTAATTTTTGTATCCACATGTAATGATTTTAAAGTAATTATGAGCATGGGCAATTGCTGCTCAAAAGCAGCATAGGCTACTTTGGTACGGTTTTGACAAATGTTAAAGTATGTCTTTTGAAACACTGCATATAATCTTTTCCAATTTTGTAGTTTGAAAAAGGAAATTAAGCTTTATCACCATGTTACAATGTCAATCCTCGACTTGCCCTTTTTTAGGTTATATTTTGTCTGTCCGCATTTAATATTTTGGCAATTGCGATGTGGTACAGTTTGGTCTATTGTGTATTGTGTTGCATAGTATGTCTAGTCAATTGTATAGTCATTTGTGTATGGCTATGACTCTCAATTGCGATGTGGTACAGTTTGGTCTATTGTGTATTGCGTTGCATAGTATGTCTAGTCAATTGTGTAGTCATTTGTGCATGGCTATGACTCTCAATTGCGATGTGGTACAGTTTGGTCTATTGTGTATTGTGTTGCATAGTATGTCTAGTCAATTGTGTAGTCATTTGTGTATGGCTAGGACTCAAATGAATGGCCTTTGAACTGGATCTAGTACTGCAGCCTCGGAGATGGGTTGGCCTGAGGAAGTTCCTCAGCGCCAGCTGTCATCAAAGTCAAACCCTTTGGCTGAGAGACTGGGATGTAACTTGGGTGAGGCATCTCGACTATAAACGAATTCCAGCCCTGCCTGCTGGAACAGCAATGAGGCTTTACACTGCTTCTTCGTGCTGCCCAAGGGCGATAATTTTATGTAGGTGGCGCTTTCACGTGAGGCCCTCTGTTCACTTGAGAGAGAGAGAGAGAGAGAGAGAGAGAGAGAGAGAGAGAGAGAGAGAGAGAGAGAGAGAGAGAGAGAGAGAGAGAGAGAGACAGAGACAGAGACAGAGAGAGACATATACAGACACATAGACAGGCAGATGGACGGAAGGAGACAGAAACAGAGACAGACAGATTGAGAGACAGACTGAGATAGAGAGACGGAGACAGAGACACAGACAAACACAGACAGACAGAAAGGCAGACAGAATGAGACTGAAGTAGACAGAGACAGAGAGACAGATGAACAAACAGGCAGACGTCCCTCGTCGCGACAGGGATTTGACTGGTTTGATTTTTGTTCAATCAAAGAAGGAAAAGTAGGCCTACAGTAACACAACAGGTAGTTGAAACTATAAGGAGAGAGGCGAATGGGAGATTAAGAACAATTCGTGTACGTGATTATAACGCACATGCTTGTGTGTGTGTGTGTGTGTGTGTGTGTGTGTGTGTGTGTGTGTGTGTGTGTGTGTGTGTGTGTGTGTGTGTGTGTGTGTGTGTGTGTGTGTGTGTGTGTGTGTGTGTGTGTGTGTGTGTGTGTGTGTGTGTGTGTGTGTGTGTGTGTGTCTGTGTCTGTGTGCGTGTTGTGTGTGCGTTTGTTTGTGTGTGTGTGTGTGTGTGTGTGTGTGTGTGTGTGTGTGTGTGTTCGCGAGCTTAATTTTTATAAGCGTAAATGTGTCCACCCAACGCGTGTGTTTGTGCACCTGTATGTACGTGCACATTTAAATGATGAAATAACATTACATATTTACATGTACATGCGTGTGTGCGTGTATTTGTGTGTGTATGCGCACACACGTGTGTGTGTGTGTGAGTTTTTGTGTGTGCGAGCACAACCAGGTGTTTGCTATGGTATATGTATGCATACATTCTCTCTCTCTCTCTCTCTCTCTCTCTCTCTCTCTCTCTCTCTCTCTCTCTCTCTCTCTCTCTCTCTCTCTGTACGTGCGCACGCGCGCGCGCGTGTGTGTGGTGTGCCACTGCGTCTGAATGTGTCTGAAGTGAAAGTCAAAAATTAATACTTTATTATCTCGTTAGGACAACTTACAGTGTGGTCTCACACAAGCACAATACAAGCAAGAAACCCCATTGCCATGCATTAGAAATGAACACAAAACTAAGGGAAGGAATGGACAACAAATCCCGCTTCGCCCAGCCTAAATTCTTATCCTTGTAAAATAAAGTATCTGAAGTCTGAACTCTCTCTCTCTCTCTCTCTCTCTCTCTCTCTCTCTCTCTCTCTCTCTCTCTCTCTCTCTCTCTCTCTCTCTCTCTCTCTCTCTCTCTCTCTCTCTCTCTCTCTCTCTCTCTCTTTCTCTCTCTCTCTCGCTCTCTCTCTCTCTCTCTCTCTCTCTCTCTCTCTCTCTCTCTCTCTCTCTCTCTCTCTCTCTCTCTCTCTCTCTCTCTCTCTCTCTCTCTCGCTCTCTCTCAATTGATTAATATTTGTGTGCAGTTTAAAATCAATGGAAAATTAGCCCACATTATTTGCTCGCAATTAACCCAGTGACATGGGCCACTGGCCTATTCATTGAAATTATTCAATGTGTCCAATGTCCAGTATTCAGTCTTCAATGTTCTCTCTCTCTCTCTCTCTCTCTCTCTCTCTCTCTCTCTCTCTCTCTCTCTCTCTCTCTCTCTCTCTCTCTCTCTCTCTCTGTCTCTCTGTGTCTCTGTTGATGTATCTCTGTCTGTCTGTCTGTCTGTCTGTCTGTCTCTCTCTTTGAAACACTTAAAGCAGTCTACCACCCGAGGGATAGATGAATTAGATAGTAAAATACTAAAAATTGCTGCGCCTGCTATTTCAGATAATCTCACTTACATTTACAATCTCTGCATTACAAAAAATACTTTCCCAACAATTCTTAAGCAAGCAAAAATAATTCCTTTCTACAAATCTGGAAGAACCGACGACCCATCTAACTACCGACCCATTTCTATTTTGCCTGTACTCTCAAAACCATTAGAACAACATATTTTAAAATGTTTATTGTCACATCTAAATAAATATAATTTGATTCACCCAAACCAATCAGGATTCCGAGCTAAACATTCTTGCCACACAGCCTTACTTAAACTGACAGAAATATGGCTTTCCAACATAAACAAATCTCACTTTTCTGGAGTTATATTCGTTGATTTTGCCAAAGCATTTGATACTGTTAACCATAATCTTCTCATAAAAAAACTTACATGCTACAACTTATCTTCCAATGCTCTAGGCCTTATCTCATCGTTCTTAAACAATAGGCAGCAAACAGTATATTTAAATAACAAACAATCGAATTTACTTCCAACCAAATACGGTATTCCACAGGGATCGATACTTGGACCTGTACTTTTTACATTAAATGTAAATGACTTACCACTGGCCATAAGGACATCATGCGATCTGTTTGCAGACGACACGACTATTGACACAGGCAATAATGACCCAACCGAAGTATGCAAAACCCTACAGCACAACATAAATCTACTTTTAGAATGGACACACCTTAACCATTTAGTTCTACATCCTAAAAAAAACTAAATTCATGTTGTTAGCAACTCGACAGAAACGGCAAAACATAAATTATTTATCATTACCTCCCATATACATTAATGCAGACACAGTCGAACAAGTCTCAAGCCATAAGCTGTTAGGCGTAACTATTGATCACAATCTTTCCTGGTCCCCACATATAAATGCCATTTCCAAAACAATTGCATCTAAAGTCTATCAGCTCAACAAGATTAAATATATTTTAAATTTGCATACCCGTAAAATATTTTTCTGCTCATTTATTCAATCTACCGTTGATTATGCATCCACACTTTGGGATTTGGCAAGTCAAAATTCACTGAAATATTTATAAACGTGCTGTGAAGGTAACTCTAAACAAATCGTCTTCTTTAACCAGCGAGGACTACAAGTCTGCTAACATTCTTCCTCTTAAGTCCAGATTGCTTTATAACAAAGGCATTCTTATGCACAAAATTTTAAATGGTAACTCCCCACCTTCGCTAACAGCTAACTTTACTACCAATGAGTTTCGACACAGCCATAAATTAGATCTTCCTCTTCCCAGTATCACCCTTTATAAATCAAGCTTTGTCTACTCTGGAAGCTGGCTGTGGAATAGACTTCCTATCTCCTTGAAACATGAATCAAATTTTAAGAGATTTAAACAAATATTTTACGATTTTCTGATGAATAACTCTAATACCTCAATATTGTCCCCTGAAATGTTTTGAAAAAGTTTAAAACTTTATCAATTATTTTGCTTTAAAATATACCATGTTTGCACACATGTGCTATTATATAATTATATTTTATGTCAATTGTGGCTAGATATTTGACATAATTTGTGTGTGCATAACTGTATGAAGGAATGTATTTACATACAAGTATATATGCATATCTCTCCAACATTCTCGTATACCTTTTTTTTATAACTTATTTTTTATATTTATGACACTTTTGATATTGTTCTATTTTATATGTGAAATGCAATGAGATTCTCTCTCTCTCTCTCTCTCTCTCTCTCTCTCTCTCTCTCTCTCTCTCTCTCTCTCTCTCTCTCTCTCTCTCTCTCTCTCTCTCTCTCTCTCTCTCTGTCTCTCTGTCTCTCTCTCTCTCTCTCTCTCTCTCTCTCTCTCTCTCTCTTCTCTCTCTCTCTCTCTCTCTCTCTCTCTAAATTTGTTCCGAGTTTATTTGTATCTTCATGTTTATATGCTTATGATACCTTGTGCATAGAGGGGTGGTGGGGAGGTGGTGTGTGTGTGTGTGTGTGTGTGTGTGTGTGTGTGTGTGTGTGTGCCTAAAAGAAGGATGGGGCAGACAATTGTTTAGTTTAAGATTGTATTTTCT
>CM065712.1:29154429-29169429 GCA_017654935.2 Phymorhynchus buccinoides | reverse complement strand
AGCCAGGACAGCGTGGTGGTCGGAGGTCAGGGTCAGACTGGTGGTGGCTGGCTCAACCAGGTCACCATCAGAATGGACAACCCAGTCAAGGATGTGACCCGATCTGTGAGTGGGGGAGGTGACGGACTGGTTCAGACCAAAGGACTCAAAGAGATCCATCAGTCGCGCTGTGTTGCTGTTAGCAGGATTATCCCAGTGGAAGTTGAAGTCGCCCACCAGTACAGAACGGCCTTTCACACAGTTCATGTACTCCAGCAGATCCGGAAACTCTTCCAGAAAGACAGAGTCTTTCAGCTGGTTCTTCTTGCTGGGAGGGGGGCGGTAAAGGCAGAAGATGTGAAGGGAGGACTTGGGTGAAGACACAGTTAGCTGAACCAGTTCATAGGAGGAGTGGACAAATGAGAAGTCGGAGGTAGTAGAAACTGAAGGGGACACAGCGTCAGACACCACAAAGGCGATGCCTCCACCGCGGGTTTGCCGAGGGAAGCTGAGGGTGGTGTAGCCAGGAGGGGAAAGGTCGCAACACTTGGCTTCGTCACCACTGGGTAGCAGCCACGTTTCCGTGATGCACATAAGGTTGACGTCGTTGTCAACGATAAAATCGTTGATTGCGGTCCTTTTCTCCTTGGCACCAACGGATTGAGCATTGAACAATGCTAGAGTCAGTGTGCTGTTACGACCGGCGACAGAGAGAGACTTGAGCAGGGGCACAGCGATCAGGTTGGAAGCAACAGCAGAGCGAGATGGTTTGCCAAGGGGAAAGGGGCGAGGATGGCTGATGACGGCGATCTTTCTCTGCTTTCTCCTCCCTCCCCTACACCCCCGAACACGCGGAAGATTAACGCCGATGCGAAACTGTCGCAACTTCAGGTTGAGGGCGGGGTCGAGGGACGCAGGTTTCACAGCCAGCAACTCGTCACGGGTGTAAGAGAGAGAGGGTGAACGGGGAGGGGTGGACATGACAACATGGTGACAGTTGAGTGGAGGTGGGTGGGAAGGAGAGGGTGGGTGTGATTGCTCACACATTGCAGCGGTGTCAGTGGAGAGGAGTGGGTAGAGGGGAGAGTGAGGTGGCACAGCGACAGAAAACACGGGTGAAGGGAGAGAATGACTTGAAAACTGCACGTGCGGCACGAAGGTAAAATAAAATGGAGGACAGCCATCATTCGTCAACAGTACAGTACCTGCCAGTCTTGTCAAAAACAAAAACCATAAAACTCGGAGATCCGGGGGAAGAGAGGCACAAAACACTGACCAGAAAAGAGTCCACATCGTCACAAAACAACTAGTATAACTTTCACCACAAACAAAACACTACAACCACAGTAATCCACGGAAAAAAAAGAGCGAGAGAGGAAGCTCAGCCTGTCAGGCGAAGGGAAGATAATCATGTCGATTCCTCCATGAGGAAAAAACAAGGGAGATATTGCTTTGGCTGTGTCAATATTACGCTGGATTTTTGTTTTCAAAGCACATGTAATTTCAACTTTAGTGTAAGATTTTAACTGTGTAAGTCACAATAGCTTTTGAGAAGCTTCATGTCTTCAGAGCGTTAGCACATTAGTGTGGCAGGCAAGTTTGTTGATCATTTTACTGTTTGTTATGGTCTGATAAAACTGGTTTCATATCTGGCTGTGAAATTTGGTTAAATACATCATTGTTTCAACCAAGGTTCTGCCTGGGAGGAACAAATAACATCAGGGCCAAATCAGGTTTTCTGTGGTACCCTTGTGGTTTACGGCCTTAAGGCTGCAGCACACATTAGTTTGAAGGTGTGCTGCAGCCTTAGGGTTAAGTTTGTTGAATGTGTGCTGAGGCCTTAGGGTTAGTAATGTGTGATGCAGCCTTAGGGTTAGTAATGTGTGCTGCAGCCTGAGGGTGAGTAATGTGTGCTGCAGCCTTAGGGTTAGTAATGTGTGTTGCAGCCTTAGGGTTAGTAATGTGTGCTGCAGCCTTAGGGTTAGTAATGTGTGCTGCAGCCTTAGGGTTAGTATTGTGTGCTGCAGCCTTAGGGTTAGTAATGTGTGCTGCAGCCTTAGGGTTAGTAATGTGTGCTGCAGCCTTAGGGTTAGTAATGTGTGCTGCAGCCTTAGGGTTAGCAATGTGTGCTGCAGCCTTAGGGTTAGTAATGTGTGCTGAGACCTTAGGGTTAGTAATGTGTGCTGCAGCCTTAGGGTTAGTAATGTGTGCTGCAGCCTTAGGGTTAGTAATGTGTGCTGCAGCCTTAGGGTTAGTAATGTGTGCTGCAGCCTTAGGGTTAGTAATGTGTGCTGCAGCCTTAGGGTTAGTAATGTGTGCTGCAGCCTTAGGGTTAGTAATGTGTGCTGCAGCCTTAGGGTTAGTAATGTGTGCTGCAGCCTTAGGGTTAGTAATGTGTGCTGCAGCCTTAGGGTTAGTAATGTGTGTTGCAGCCTTAGGGTTAGTAATGTGTGCTGCAGCCTTAGGGTTAGTAATGTGTGCTGCAGCCTTAGGGTTAGTAATGTGTGCTGCAGCCTTAGGGTTAGTAATGTGTGCTGAGGCCTTAGGGTTAGCAATGTGTGCTGCAGCCTTAGGGTTAGTAATGTGTGCTGCAGCCTTAGGGTTAGTAATGTGTGCTGAGGCCTTAGGGTTAGTAATGTGTGCTGCAGCCTTAGGGTTAGCAATGTGTGCTGAGACCTTAGGGTTAGTAATGTGTGCTGCAGCCTTAGGGTTAGTAATGTGTGCTGCAGCCTTAGGGTTAGTAATGTGTGCTGAGCCTTAGGGTTAGCAATGTGTGCTGCAGCCTTAGGGTTAGTAATGTGTGCTGAGACCTTAGGGTTAGAAATGTGTGCTGCAGCCTTAGGGTTAGCAATGTGTGCTGAGACCTTAGGGTTAGTAATGTGTGCTGCAGCCTTAAGGTTAGTAATGTGTGCTGCAGCCTTAGGGTTAGTAATGTGTGCTGCAGCCTTAGGGTTAGTAATGTGTGCTGCAGCCTTAGGGTTAGTAATGTGTGCTGCAGCCTTAAGGTTAGTAATGTGTGCTGCAGCCTTAGGGTTAGTAATGTGTGCTGCAGCCTTAGGGTTAGTAATGTGTGCTGCAGCCTTAGGGTTAGTAATGTGTGCTGCAGCCTTAGGGTTAGTAATGTGTGCTGCAGCCTTAGGGTTAGTAATGTGTGCTGCAGCCTTAGGGTTAGTAATGTGTGCTGCAGCCTTAGGGTTAGTAATGTGTGTTGCAGCCTTAGGGTTAGTAATGTGTGCTGCAGCCTTAGGGTTAGTAATGTGTGCTGCAGCCTTAGGGTTAGTAATGTGTGCTGCAGCCTTAGGGTTAGTAATGTGTGCTGCAGCCTTAGGGTTAGTAATGTGTGCTGCAGCCTTAGGGTTAGTAATGTGTGTTGCAGCCTTAGGGTTAGTAATGTGTGCTGCAGCCTTAGGGTTAGTGATGTGTGCTGCAGCCTTAGGGTTAGTAATGTGTGCTGCAGCCTTAGGGTTAGTAATGTGTGCTGCAGCCTTAGGGTTAGTAATGTGTGCTGCAGCCTTAGGGTTAGTAATGTGTGCTGCAGCCTTAGGGTTAGTAATGTGTGCTGCAGCCTTAGGGTTAGTAATGTGTGCTGAGGCCTTAGGGTTAGTAATGTGTGCTGCAGCCTTAGGGTTAGTAATGTGTGCTGCAGCCTTAGGGTTAGTAATGTGTGCTGAGGCCTTAGGGTTAGTAATGTGTGCTGCAGCCTTAGGGTTAGTAATGTGTGCTGCAGCCTTAGGGTTAGTAATGTGTGCTGCAGCCTTAGGGTTAGTAATGTGTGCTGCAGCCTTAGGGTTAGTAATGTGTGCTGAGGCCTTAGGGTTAGCAATGTGTGCTGCAGCCTTACGGTTAGCAATGTGTGCTGCAGCCTTAGGGTTAGTAATGTGTGCTGAGGCCTTAGGGTTAGCAATGTGTGCTGCAGCCTTAGGGTTAGCATTGTGTGCTGAGACCTTAGGGTTAGTAATGTGTGCTGCAGCCTTAGGGTTAGTAATGTGTGCTGCAGCCTTAGGGTTAGTAATGTGTGCTGAGACCTTAGGGTTAGTAATGTGTGCTGCAGCCTTAGGGTTAGTAATGTGTGCTGAGACCTTAGGGTTAGTAATGTGTGCTGCAGCCTTAGGGTTAGTAATGTGTGCTGAGACCTTAGGGTTAGTAATGTGTGCTGCAGCCTTAGGGTTAGTAATGTGTGCTGCAGCCTTAGGGTTAGTAATGTGTGCTGCAGCCTTAGGGTTAGTAATGTGTGTTGCAGCCTTAGGGTTAGTAATGTGTGCTGCAGCCTTAAGGTTAGTAATGTGTGCTGCAGCCTTAGGGTTAGTAATGTGTGCTGCAGCCTTAGGGTTAGTAATGTGTGTTGCAGCCTTAGGGTTAGTAATATGTGCTGCAGCCTTAGGGTTAGTAATGTGTGCTGCAGCCTTAGGGTTAGTAATGTGTGCTGCAGCCTTAGGGTTAGTAATGTGTGCTGCAGCCTTAGGGTTAGTAATGTGTGCTGCAGCCTTAGGGTTAGTAATGTGTGTTGCAGCCTTAGGGTTAGCAATGTGTGCTGCAGCCTTAGGGTTAGTGATGTGTGCTGCAGCCTTAGGGTTAGTGATGTGTGCTGCAGCCTTAGGGTTAGTAATGTGTGCTGCAGCCTTAGGGTTAGTAATGTGTGCTGCAGCCTTAGGGTTAGTAATGTGTGCTGCAGCCTTAGGGTTAGTAATGTGTGCTGCAGCCTTAGGGTTAGTAATGTGTGCTGAGGCCTTAGGGTTAGTAATGTGTGCTGCAGCCTTAGGGTTAGTAATGTGTGCTGCAGCCTTAGGGTTAGTAATGTGTGCTGAGGCCTTAGGGTTAGTAATGTGTGCTGCAGCCTTAGGGTTAGTAATGTGTGCTGCAGCCTTAGGGTTAGTAATGTGTGCTGCAGCCTTAGGGTTAGTAATGTGTGCTGCAGCCTTAGGGTTAGTAATGTGTGCTGCAGGCCTTAGGGTTAGTAATGTGTGCTGCAGCCTTAGGGTTAGTAATGTGTGCTGCAGCCTTAGGGTTAGTAATGTGTGCTGAGGCCTTAGGGTTAGCAATGTGTGCTGCAGCCTTAGGGTTAGTCATGTGTGCTGCAGCCTGAGGGATAGCAATGTGTGCTGCAGCCTTAGGGTTAGCATTGTGTGCTGAGACCTTAGGGTTAGTAATGTGTGCTGCAGCCTTAGGGTTAGTAATGTGTGCTGCAGCCTTAGGGTTAGTAATGTGTGCCGCAGCCTTAGGGTTAGTAATGTGTGCTGAGACCTTGGGGTTAGTAATGTGTGCTGAGACCTTAGGGTTAGTAATGTGTGCTGAGACCTTAGGGTTAGTAATGTGTGCTGAGGCCTTAGGGTTAGTAATGTGTGCTGCAGCCTTAGGGTTAGTAATGTGTGCTGCAGCCTTAGGGTTAGTAATGTGTGCTGCAGCCTTAGGGTTAGTAATGTGTGCTGAGGCCTTAGGGTTAGTAATGTGTGCTGCAGCCTTAGGGTTAGTAATGTGTGCTGCAGCCTTAGGGTTAGTAATGTGTGCTGCAGCCTTAGGGTTAGTAATGTGTGCTGCAGCCTTAGGGTTAGTAATGTGTGCTGCAGCCTTAGGGTTAGTAATGTGTGCTGCAGCCTTAGGGTTAGTAATGTGTGCTGCAGCCTTAGGGTTAGTAATGTGTGCTGCAGCCTTAGGGTTAGTAATGTGTGCTGCAGCCTTAGGGTTAGTAATGTGTGCTGCAGCCTTAGGGTTAGTAATGTGTGCTGCAGCCTTAGGGTTAGTAATGTGTGCTGCAGCCTTAGGGTTAGTAATGTGTGCTGCAGCCTTAGGGTTAGTAATGTGTGCTGAGACCTTAGGGTTAGTAATGTGTGCTGCAGCCTTAGGGTTAGCAATGTGTGCTGCAGCCTTAGGGTTAGTAATGTGTGCTGCAGCCTTAGGGTTAGTAATGTGTGCTGCAGCCTTAGGGTTAGTAATGTGTGCTGAGACCTTAGGGTTAGTAATGTGTGCTGCAGCCTTAGGGTTAGTAATGTGTGCTGCAGCCTTAGGGTTAGCAATGTGTGCTGAGACCTTAGGGTTAGTAATGTGTGCTGCAGCCTTAGGGTTAGCAATGTGTGCTGAGGCCTTAGGGTTAGTAATGTGTGCTGCAGCCTTAGGGTTAGTAATGTGTGCTGCAGCCTTAGGGTTAGTAATGTGTGCTGCAGCCTTAGGGTTAGTAATGTGTGCTGCAGCCTTAGGGTTAGTAATGTGTGCTGCAGCCTTAGGGTTAGTAATGTGTGCTGCAGCCTTAGGGTTAGTAATGTGTGCTGCAGCCTTAGGGTTAGTAATGTGTGCTGAGACCTTAGGGTTAGTAATGTGTGCTGCAGCCTTAGGGTTAGTAATGTGTGCTGCAGCTTTAGGGTTAGTAATTTGCGTTGCAGCCTGTGTGTTGCAGGGATTAGTCCAAATGGTCTAGGTTGTATTTTCTAGTGCTGCATCCAAAGACAGTGCAACCTAATCCATTTGTCTGCAGCACTAGAATAAACAACCTAATCCCTTTGGCTGCAGCACTAGAAAAGACAGTGCAACCTAGTCCGTTTGGCTGCAGCCAAAGACAGTGCAACCTAATCCCCTTGGCTGCAGCGCTAGAAAAGACAACCTAATCTCTTTGGCTGCAGCACTAGAAAAAACAGTGCAACATAGTCCGTTTGGCTGCAGCATTAGAAACGACAGTGCAACCTAGTCCCTTTGGTTGCAGTACTAGAAAAGACAACTTAATCCCTTTGGCTGCAGCACTAGAAAAGACAACCTAATCCCTTTGGCTGCAGCACTAGAAAAGACAACCTAATCCCTCTGGCTGCAGCACTAGAAAAAAAACCAGTGCAAGGGACTGTCTTTTCTAGTGCTGCAGCCAAAGGGATTAGGTTCCACTGTCTTAGACGAATCTCTAAAACAATCACATACAAAAATAGGTGACAACCTCATGTAGGACATCAGTGAGTTAGGATGTGTTATCCCAGGAAGTGGTGTGTGTTGTTGTGTTCCAGCCACTACTCGCCATGCTGGGTAAGACAGGAATCGTGCTGGTGGTTCTCTTCCTGGTCCTCGCCATCGATGTCCTCACATCGGAGGGAGCCGCGAACCTCATGGACCATATCAAGACACGTAAGTTGGCATCCTTCTTCAATTATGTCGGTATGTCTGCGTCTCTATCTTGTCTGTCGGTTAGTTTGACCGTGTAATGGGCTTGTCGATGTCTAGGGGTGACGGCTCTTATGTCGGTTAGTTTGACCGTGTACTGGGCTTGTCGATGTCTAGGGGTGACGGCTCTTATGTCGGTTAGTTTGACCGTGTACTGGGCTTGTCGATGTCTAGGGGTGACGGCTCTTATGTCGGTTAGTTTGACCGTGTACTGGGCTTGTCGATGTCATGGGGTGACGGCTCTTATGTCGGTTAGTTTGACCGTGTAATGGGCTTGTCGATGTCATGGGGTGACGGCTCTTATGTCGGTTAGTTTGACCGTGTAATGGGCTTGTCGATGTCATGGGGTGACGGCTCTTATGTCGGTTAGTTTGACCGTGTAATGGGCTTGTCGATGTCATGGGGTGAAGGCTCTTATGTCGGTTAGTTTGACCGTGTAATGGGCTTGTCGATGTCATGGGGTGACGGCTCTTATGTCGGTTAGTTTGACCGTGTAATGGGCTTGTCGATGTCATGGGGTGACGGCTCTTATGTCGGTTAGTTTGACCGTGTAATGGGCTTGTCGATGTCTAGGGGTGACGGCTCTTATGTCGGTTAGTTTGACCGTGTAATGGGCTTGTCGATGTCATGGGGTGACGGCTCTTATGTCGGTTAGTTTGACCGTGTACTGGGCTTGTCGATGTCTAGGGGTGACGGCTCTTATGTCGGTTAGTTTGACCGTGTAATGGGCTTGTCGATGTCATGGGGTGACGGCTCTTATGTCGGTTAGTTTGACCGTGTAATGGGCTTGTCGATGTCATGGGGTGACGGCTCTTATGTCGGTTAGTTTGACCGTGTACTGGGCTTGTCGATGTCTAGGGGTGACGGCTCTTATGTCGGTTAGTTTGACCGTGTAATGGGCTTGTCGATGTCATGGGGTGACGGCTCTTATGTCGGTTAGTTTGACCGTGTACTGGGCTTGTCGATGTCTAGGGGTGACGGCTCTTATGTCGGTTAGTTTGACCGTGTAATGGGCTTGTCGATGTCATGGGGTGACGGCTCTTATGTCGGTTAGTTTGACCGTGTACTGGGCTTGTCGATGTCATGGGGTGAAGGCTCTTATGTCGGTTAGTTTGACCGTGTAATGGGCTTGTCGATGTCATGGGGTGACGGCTCTTATGTCGGTTAGTTTGACCGTGTACTGGGCTTGTCGATGTCATGGGGTGACGGCTCTTATGTCGGTTAGTTTGACCGTGTACTGGGCTTGTCGATGTCATGGGGTGACGGCTCTTATGTCGGTTAGTTTGACCGTGTACTGGGCTTGTCGATGTCATGGGGTGACGGCTCTTATGTCGGTTAGTTTGACCGTGTAATGGGCTTGTCGATGTCATGGGGTGACGGCTCTTATGTCGGTTAGTTTGACCGTGTAATGGGCTTGTCGATGTCATGGGGTGACGGCTCTTATGTCGGTTAGTTTGACCGTGTAATGGGCTTGTCGATGTCATGGGGTGACGGCTCTTATGTCGGTTAGTTTGACCGTGTAATGGGCTTGTCGATGTCATGGGGTGACGGCTCTTATGTCGGTTAGTTTGACCGTGTAATGGGCTTGTCGATGTCTAGGGGTGACGGCTCTTATGTCGGTTAGTTTGACCGTGTACTGGGCTTGTCGATGTCTAGGGGTGACGGCTCTTATGTCGGTTAGTTTGACCGTGTAATGGGCTTGTCGATGTCTAGGGGTGACGGCTCTTATGTCGGTTAGTTTGACCGTGTAATGGGCTTGTCGATGTCATGGGGTGAAGGCTCTTATGTCGGTTAGTTTGACCGTGTACTGGGCTTGTCGATGTCATGGGGTGACGGCTCTTATGTCGGTTAGTTTGACCGTGTACTGGGCTTGTCGATGTCATGGGGTGACGGCTCTTATGTCGGTTAGTTTGACCGTGTAATGGGCTTGTCGATGTCATGGGGTGACGGCTCTTATGTCGGTTAGTTTGACCGTGTACTGGGCTTGTCGATGTCATGGGGTGACGGCTCTTATGTCGGTTAGTTTGACCGTGTAATGGGCTTGTCGATGTCTAGGGGTGACGGCTCTTATGTCGGTTAGTTTGACCGTGTAATGGGCTTGTCGATGTCTAGGGGTGACGGCTCTTATGTCGGTTAGTTTGACCGTGTAATGGGCTTGTCGATGTCTAGGGGTGACGGCTCTTATGTCGGTTAGTTTGACCGTGTACTGGGCTTGTCGATGTCATGGGGTGACGGCTCTTATGTCGGTTAGTTTGACCGTGTACTGGGCTTGTCGATGTCATGGGGTGACGGCTCTTATGTCGGTTAGTTTGACCGTGTAATGGGCTTGTCGATGTCATGGGGTGACGGCTCTTATGTCGGTTAGTTTGACCGTGTACTGGGCTTGTCGATGTCATGGGGTGACGGCTCTTATGTCGGTTAGTTTGACCGTGTACTGGGCTTGTCGATGTCATGGGGTGACGGCTCTTATGTCGGTTAGTTTGACCGTGTAATGGGCTTGTCGATGTCATGGGGTGACGGCTCTTATGTCGGTTAGTTTGACCGTGTAATGGGCTTGTCGATGTCATGGGGTGACGGCTCTTATGTCGGTTAGTTTGACCGTGTACTGGGCTTGTCGATGTCATGGGGTGACGGCTCTTATGTCGGTTAGTTTGACCGTGTAATGGGCTTGTCGATGTCATGGGGTGACGGCTCTTATGTCGGTTAGTTTGACCGTGTAATGGGCTTGTCGATGTCATGGGGTGACGGCTCTTATGTCGGTTAGTTTGACCGTGTACTGGGCTTGTCGATGTCATGGGGTGACGGCTCTTATGTCGGTTAGTTTGACCGTGTACTGGGCTTGTCGATGTCTAGGGGTGACGGCTCTTATGTCGGTTAGTTTGACCGTGTACTGGGCTTGTCGATGTCATGGGGTGACGGCTCTTATGTCGGTTAGTTTGACCGTGTA
The DNA here is from genome assembly GCA_017654935.2 of Phymorhynchus buccinoides. Classification (NCBI taxonomy): domain Eukaryota; kingdom Metazoa; phylum Mollusca; class Gastropoda; order Neogastropoda; family Raphitomidae; genus Phymorhynchus; species Phymorhynchus buccinoides. The sequence goes on along the minus strand of CM065712.1, from coordinate 29,159,369 downwards.
ATGGGCTTGTCGATGTCATGGGGTGACGGCTCTTATGTCGGTTAGTTTGACCGTGTACTGGGCTTGTCGATGTCTAGGGGTGACGGCTCTTATGTCGGTTAGTTTGACCGTGTACTGGGCTTGTTGATGTCATGGGGTGACGGCTCTTATTGGGGTGCGTCTACACACCTTCCCCCACCCACACACACGAGCAACACCGGAAACCAGTTTACAACACAAAAACAAATGTAGTCCTTGACATCAGTCATTTGGCATACAAGGAAACTGAAAAGCTAGGGACTTAATTGGAACTGAAGAAATGACTTAATTGACTTTAACCTAAGAATCCCCCACCTTCCTTCCCAGTATTAACTACCTAACAAACCTACCCGGGGTAAGGACCAGCCTAACCCAAACGGTACAATTGTTACAATGCCATCCATCGGCGGGAGATACTTGAAAAAATAGGACGGGGACGAGCAAGCTTAGTATTTGAATATAATGCGTTGATTAACGCAATACCAGAGGCCTGGAAACATTGGATGACAGAACCCCTTCTAGAGGGACAACACTCAACCAATCAAGTGGAAACTAAAATATTTATCTCTAAACCAAAACTAATCAGGACAATTATGAGGGAAAATAGTAGCAATATCAATGATTTAAAACCATGTGCTCATGGGTTTTGGTTTAGAACTCTTAACTTCGAAATGAACAAAGAGACGTGGTTAATGGCAAAACACTCCAGCAAAGAAACACGATGAAGAGAGCTTCAGTGGAAGATACTGCATAATATTTATCATACAAATATACTATTAAACAAAATGAAACTTGTAGAAAACAATAAATGCTCTATTTGTACAAATGAAATTGAATATTTAGAACACATTTTCTTCAACTGCCCTCCAGTAAAAATATTCTGGAAGCAAATTGAAAATTACATACACACTCAAATTGATTTAAGGTTAAATATAACCGTATTTGATGTGCTACTTGGAGTAAGCAGAATTAATCTAGAAAGTGACATGAAAAATGCATCCAATCATACAATATTAGTTGGGGAAATGTGTATAAGTATTCAAAAGAAAACAAATGCAAATATACAAATATTTTTAATTTTTGAACAGCAGATACAGTGCACAATGTTACTCTCAAAATAAGTCTAGGAAAATAATTTGTTGTTAATATGATTTTATGTTTTGTTCTTGTTAGGAATGTGTTACATAAAAATTTTAAAACAAATATCAGGTAGGCAGCCGCGTTCACTGGCACACACTTTCGGTAGCACACACGCACATCCACAAACCCTGTACGTGTCTGTGCGATAACGTGATTAGAAGAATTATGTAAGCTAAGCTAGGCTTTGATTACAATGATAGGGTTGGCAATATCAGATTGTACAATACAATATGTACAAAACAACTCAATGCAATTGAACTCCACACAAAACAACAGAACACAATGCAACGTTCAAGCAGTTTGCGGGAGACTGATGTGAGGGATACAGGCCAATAGTTTTCCGCCAGGTGTTTGTCCCCTTTCTTGAAAACTGGAGCTACGTTGGCGTTGGTCCAGTCATCGGGCAGTGATCCAGTGTCGACTGATCTTTGGAATATGCATGTCAGTCCTTCCGCCAGTTGGCTGGAACATCGGGCAGGGATCCAGTGTCCACTGACCTTTGGAATATGCATGTCAGTCCTTCTGCCAGTTGGCTGGAACATCGGGCAGGGATCCAGTGTCCACTGACCTTTGGAATATGCATGTCAGTCCTTCTGCCAGTTGGCTGGAACATCGGGCAGGGATCCAGTGTCCACTGACCTTTGGAATATGCATGTCAGTCCTTCTGCCAGTTGGCTGGAACATTCCTTCAGCACTTGGTTGGGGATGCCATCTGGGCCTACAGCTTTGTGTACACTGATGTTATTCAGGAGCTTTTCAACACCTTTGCTGCTGATCTTCAATTCACCAACGGAAGGGTATTGGTTAACGTCGTTTGTTTCCGAGGGAGCTGGCGATGGTGGAGTGAAAACTGACTGGAATTGGTTTATCAAGATGTTTGCCTTTGTTCGTGCGTCACTGTGTAGGGTACCATTCTGTTTCAATGGGGCAACTCCGATGTTATCTTGCCTCTTGGACTTGATGTATTTCCAGAATGGTTTTGAGTTGCTCTGGGTCAAGCTGGTGTTTGTATCGATGCACAGAAGATGGAATGTGTTGCTGGCTGGCCTCAGATAGCTGATCTTTGGATTCTCTCCCCAGGGTGTTGACATCTGCCCTCTCATGGAAGAGGGAACGCAAAGTCAGTGAAGCTCGCCGGAGTGCTACTCGGAAAAAGTCAGGACAACCTCCTGGTGAATGGGTATAGGGGCTATGTACACCCGAGCGGTTCCAGACGAGGAGTTCGACTCGCTGACTTCCTCTCCCGGGTCCAACCTCCTCCAAGGTTCCTTGAAGGTTCCAGCACCGGTCGCTGCTCTCTCCTCATGTGAGAACCGAATCTCACTTCGCCTCTGAATGGGACAACGAGGTCCTGGCGCAGTCGGCGAAGATATGTCCTTTCCTCAGGCAGGCTACTTCTCCTCTTCCCTGTAAGTCAGTCGAGAGCGAACTGACAAACACAGCTTTCAAAAACGTCAACACTTTCGAATCCCAGGGAACAGATTTCTCTTTTCCTCTCGAAGTCCCTCATTGGCCGGCCTCGACCAATCAGTGAGAATAAAACATACCCACACAAGGTGCGACATAAAACTCTTATCAGCAGCACGATCTTTGCCCTTTCCTTGGTAGTCGACTTGGCCGTTTAACATTCCGTTGCCGTGGAAGTTGTAAAACTGGTTGACTGTCACAAAGAAGTCCAAAATTTGTGACAGACCGTTTGTGTGTGACTGCCATACACATGACCACAAAGTGTATGAATTATGATTTAAGTAATTAACCCTTTCACCGCCAGCCATACTTCAGCCAAAAATTTCCATTAAATTTACCTGGGTATAGAACCAAATCCATATGCAGTATTGGGGATTCTTCTGTGACATATATAACATAAGGTCTATCGTTACTTCCCAAAACTAAGACAATAGGGTCTTTGGATAACAGACCCCAATTTGATGCCTTTTGGTGACATAGGTGTTAAATCACTGTGGTGCTAAAATGCGACTTTGGCGATGAAAGTGTTAAAACGTAACGTATAGCCATACTAACGATGTTTCAGGCGAGGCGCTTGAGAACGGACAGTTGGACAACAAAGAGGGAGACCTTCAGAAACGGTTGGTCTCACGATATTGTTTCTATGCAGTTACCTCCCTCTCTCTCTCTCTCTCTCTCTCTCTCTCTCTCTCTCTCTCTCTCTCTCTCTCTCTCTCTCTCTTGTCTTATGCACCCACGTACACATTATTATTATTATTATTATTATTATTATTATTATTATTATTATTATTATTGTTATTATTATTATTATTATTATTATTATTATTATTATTATTATTGTTGTTATATTATTATTATTATTATTATTATTATTATTATTATAATGCGCTAAGGCCCGAAGTGTAAAATAGCGTAAAATCTCAGACCTCAGTAAGTGTCAGACTTTTGCTGGCCACACAGTTCCAGAAGAACGCGTTGGGACGCGATTCCGCTATGTCTGGTTCAAAATGTTGCTTTGAAAGTTGATTTTGAAAGCAAAATGGTATGAAATTTTGTGTCGTCTGCGTCGCCCGAGCTGTGTCGGAAATTGCCGAATCTACCTCGGAAAACACGAAGAATGCCGAACCTGTGTTTTGTAACTTCCGCCCTTTTATTTCCCGCCCTTTACTTTCCGGGGGTGTGATGTTGGCTAACTTTTTTGTAATCATACAGTAAGTAAATCTGTATGTGAGGAGTCCATGAATCCGATGAACCGTTTGTTAAAGGGGCTCCCTGACGGATAGGTTTTTGTAAGAAACACGTCCTGGGACGGTATTCACGTTGAGATAGCATGAGACTTAGCATGATGCTAACTTAGAAGCTCTTCCAATGTCCTATAGGATTTAATAGGACTTTTGGAAGAGCTTCTAAGTTAGCATCATGCTAAGTCTCATGCTATCTCGACATGAATACCGTCCCAGATCACCAGGAAAACACCCTTTACAAAGATTGCAACACTCACTTTGCTCTGTTTTCCTAGAAATCAAACCGTCAAATCGGCGATTCCTCCTTGGTTGAGGTGCTGGAAGTCAAATTCTTTCACCCAAAGAGAAGGCGTGTGCTGTCTCTTTTCTAATGGCCGCCTGCGTTTAGACCAAATCGTCTGCACGAAATGTTCGCAATACAAACCTTCTTTTTTTTTAACATTTTAAGCAGATTATCTAAAGGAGTTTCGCTCACAACAAAGGAAACAGCTCAATCGTTTTTTAAGTGCACTACAAAAAATTAAAACGCTTCAACCACAATGAATGAGTGGCCTCCACCCACCCCATCCAAATTGGCTTATCTCTCCAGCATCTCAGCCAAGGAGGAATCGCCGTTTTGACGGCTTAATTTCTGAGAAACCAGGGCACAGTGAGTGTTCGGATCCTTCAAAAGGCTGTCTTTCTGGTGATCTCGACGTGTTTCTAGCAAAAACTCATCCGTCAGGGTCCACCTTCAAATTGTTGTCATGTCTGTATTGTTGCATGATTACATTGCATGTAATATATTTCAATTGATTTCTAACAGATTGACTCACACCACGCTGTTCTTCTTATTTGCTTGAACACCCTTCGTCATCATGTTGACGGTTCAGATGTGTACATAATAGCCTAAGGTTCTCTGGTATAAACTACCATAACACTGTTGGTGGTTCAAGTCAGTCAAAGGCTTCCACATTTCAGCATAGCATAGCATAGCATAGCCAGAGCTTCAGATTGACGGCGCGCCCGCGCCAATGACGCATATTTTTCGTTAAATCGCACATCAATAGGTTGGGTGGTGGTGATTCAAGT
>CM065712.1:29039429-29139429 GCA_017654935.2 Phymorhynchus buccinoides | reverse complement strand
TGTATATGTATGTATAAACAATGTATGTGTGTATGAGTCACAGAGAGAGAGAGAGAGGGAGAGGGGAGAGAGAGAGAGAGAGAGAGAGAGAGAGAGAGAGAGAGAGAGAGAGAGAGAGAGAGAGAGAGAGAGTAGAGAGTATGTTTGCAAATGTTTTTTGTTTCTTAAATTTGTTTTTTGTTTGTTTTTTAATCCAAGGACAGATTGTAAGAATAGACATCGCCTAAAATCTTTATCCTTGTCAAATAAAGTTGTCAGTTGTAAGGCTGGAGGAAATCTTTGCAAGAATTTATAGAAACAAGCGCGGATTCGCAATCGTTTGTGGCACGCGACTATTTCAACTACAAACAAGGGCATCGCTGAGCGGCAGAATTCTTAAATATAAAGTTTGAAAGAGAAATGTTGCGCATTTACATTATGCTCTTCACACACACCATTTTTGATCAAACACTTTCACTCCACAAGACTGCAGCCCAGCGGTCTATTTTTACCACTCCAATCATTACATACACTGAGTCGCCTCCCCTGGCTTTTCAATAATTTTAATCTGTAAACCAGAATGTTATCTCTGCACCATTTCGTAACGTTTTATATCTTTTGGAAAACATTTAAAACTATTTATCCTACTTATACTCAGCCGCATACTCGTCGTGTCTGTATTACGTATGTATGTATTATTTTGTACGCTTTAAAATGAAGATTCATGTGCTCTGTTCAGTATACAATTATTTCCATATCTAAGGACTGTAGATAGAATGAGGGGGCACCACAGTGGCTCCACTTTCTCCCGTGGTAGCAAAAGTGATTTTACCCACGGCTTCACTTATAAGGACACATTTTTCATATAACAACAAGAACATACACAGCGTAACGGTTTAGACACCACACTGAGGTTCCAGGTTCGAACCTGCCTGGCTCCGTCTTTTATTTTTTATTAAATTAAACCCACCACACACGTAAAAATCTTTACTCAAGTCAGCCTCATTATGAAGCCAAATTATTTCTTGTACATAACCTTATTTGTTTTTCGCGATTTTAACCGACCTTACATGACATTTTAAAAGTTTTTGACAATAAAGATTACATTTTTAACTTTGTGGTCCTGAAAATTTTAACTACAGCACTTGGAGCGGCCTTTCTCAAATAACATATTTTATAAGTAACGATTATAACATAGCTATCTATATTTTTTTTATTATTGTGTGTCAACTGGTAGTCTGTAGAATGCGAGCTCGGAACCAACCAAGAGTAATAATCAAAGATGCTGAGATCCTCCCCCCCTCCCCCTTCTCTTTACATCCCCAAGTAAAATCTGTGCTTGTAACTTCCTCTAATCTGTCACTTCTCTTTGACTCTGCCTTTTTGACTCTGTGATATCATTTGCTTTCTTTTTTTTTCTCTTTGAGTTTTTGTTTGTGGCTCAAGCCACAAACATATAACTCACTTTGTCGGTCGGTCTGTCTGTCTGTCCAAAATTGTCGCACTTCAAATCGAGGCGACGACGAAAATGGAGTTTTACGTCCTCTTGGTCTGAATCAGACACATATGGGACATTTGTAAATACAAATATGGTGGGAACAATACTGGAGGCAATGCCCGGAGGCAGTACGAAACCAGCAAAGCCGATTTTGTATTAATACAGATAGCTGTAGCGGTGACCACGCCTCGGTTAAACCTCATCGGCTATGGCACCGCCACAAGTTAGTATAAATCGACGACGAACGACGAAAATGGTGTTTTACGTCCTCTTGGTCTGAATCAGACACATATGGGACATTTGTAAATACAAATATGGTGGGAACAATACTGGAGGCAATGCCCGGAGCCAGTATGAAACCAGTAAAGTCCCGATTTTTTTTATTAATACAGATAGGTGTAGCGGTAACCACGCCTCGGTTAAACCTCATCGGCTATGGCACCGCTACAAGTATTTGTTACATTAGTATAAATGAATAGTATAAATCGAGGAATGAATGAATGAAATATAGTGTTCTACGTCCTCTCGGCCCGGCAGGGCACATATGGGACATTTGTAATTGATTAGTTGTTTGAAAATAATAAAAAAACAAAACAAAGGTGGACGATACAAGACGTGGACAAACAGTAAATATGAAAATGGGGTAGTGGGAGAATTAAAAAAGCACAAGTCAAGTTATTTTGAAAATATGATGTAAAATTTATAAAAAGTTTAATTTATTATTAATGTTTGATAAAACAGCTATGGAGATATAAAAGTGTTGCGTTAAATATTACTTTGGTATTTTGGCCTGAGGTGAAAGAAACCAACCCTCCCAAGTTGATTAAAGCTTCAGGGCTATGAGTTAAAATTCAAGTTTTTATTTTATTATTAAAAACCAAATATGGCCCTTATATTATGTTAAAACAAACGTTTTATACAAATATTTACTTTTATTAACAAAAATATACATTATTTCTTTTATTTACAAAAGATTGAGAAAAAAGTTTATGTCCAGCCGGGGGGGAGCAAACTTCTCCACCTGTCTAAAGTGACAGGGGAAATATTTACATCAAGAGTATAAATCGAGGCGAGAAAATAATGCTTTACGCCCTCTTCGACCTTTCGGCCATGTGGGGCATTGAGATTTTACTTGGGGATGTAAAGAGAAGGGGGAGGGGGGGAGGAGGGGAGTGACCCGGAGGATCTCAGCATCTTTGATTATTACTCTTGGTTGGTTCCCAGCTCGCATTCTACAGACTACCAGTTGACACACAATAAAAATTAAAAAATAGTTAGCTATGTTATAATCGTTGCTTATAAAATATGTTATTGAGAAAGGCCGCTCCAAGTGCTGTAGTTAAAATTTTCAGGACCACAAAGTTAAAAATGTAATCTTTATTGTTAAAAACATTTAAAATGTCATGTAAGGTCGGTTAAAATCGCGAAAAACAAATAAGGTTATGTACAATAAATAATTTGGCTTGATAATGAGGCTGAATAAATCGAGGCTACACTTCAAATTGAGGCCACTCTTTAAAATGATGTATTTTAAAAGCGTACAAAATAATAAACATACGTAATACAGACACTACAACAGACACGACGTGTATGCGGTGCTTCTTTCGATGAGTATAAGTAGGATACATAGTGTTAAATGTTTTCCAAAAGATATAAAAAGTTACGAAATGGTGCAGAGATAACATTCTGGTTTACAGATTAAAATTATTGAAAAGCCAGGGGAGGTGACTCATGATTGGAGTGGTAAAAATAGACTGCGTGCCACAAACTATTGCGATTTCGCGCTTGTTGGTATTCATTTCGGAAGAAATATTGCCTACGACTGACATGCTAGAACATTATTGACGAATTGTCTAGCCATTAGACAAACCTGTGTTTGTGTGTGAGTGTATCTGTGCGTGCGCGCGCGTGTGTGTGTGTGTGTGTGTATGAGTGTGTGTGTGTGTGTGTGTGTGTGTGTGTGTGTGTGTGTGTGTGTGTGTGTGTGTGTGTGCATGTGTGTGTGTGTGTGTGTGTGTGTGTGTGTGTGTGTGTGTGTGTGTGTGTGTGTGTGTGTGTGTGTGCGTGCGCGCGCGCGCGCGCACGCGTGTGTGTGTGTGTGTGTGTGTGTGTGTCGTGTGTGTGTGTGTTGTGTGTGTGTGTGTGGGGGGGGGGGGGTGCGTGTGTGTGTGCGTGCTTGAGCGTGTGCGCTCTCTCTCTCTCTCTCTCTCTCTCTCTCTCTCTCTCTCTCTCTCTCTCTCTCTCTCTCTCTCTCTTTTCTCTCTCTCTCTCCCCTCTCTCTCCCACCATTTTACTCACTTCTCTCTCTCTCTCTCTCTCTTTCTTTCTCTCTCTCTCCTCTCTCTCTCTTTCTTTCTTTCTCTCTCCCCACCATTTTACTCGCTTCTCCTTCTCTCCCCCCCCCCCTCTCTCTCTCTCTCTCTCTCTCTCTCTCTCTCTCTCTCTCTCTCTCTCTCTCTCTCTCTCTCTCTCTCTCTCTCTCTCTCTCTCTCTCTCCATAACCAACATCCAGAATAAGAAAAAGAAAGACCCGATTTGAATAGAGTTATTGTGGGGATTTTATGACAGTGTTGACTGAAACACGTTGACATATCACTTCAGGGCCGGACCTACGGGGGGCGGGAGGAGGGGGGGGGCTTAGGGGGCTCAGCCCCCACCCTTTTAGCGGCAGCTAAATTTCCTCGCGGGCTATACCTATAAGCACTCATCAGCACCACCAGTTGATAGAAACATGTTTCAAATAGTGAGTGTTCTGATCCTTGAAAAGGCTGTCTTTCGGGTGATCTCGACGTGTTTCTTGCAAAAACTCATCCGTCAGGGTCCACCTTTAGCGTCAAAGAGAGAATTGAGTTATCTACCCTAGATTTCACCCCACCCCTCCCCCAGTTTAAGCTAAAAATAGACTTCAGCCAACCTACTCTTTCATTGCACATGCGCATTGATTCTAAAATTGGCTCAATTTCCGGCACAACCATCTCTCTATCAACAAGCGGTAAGTTTCCAGAATGAAATTAGGCCTACAGTTTTTCTGGATGCAAGTGATTGTTTCGAATCTTGGCATAATAATTGTCGAAAAATGTGTATACATTAAAGTCCTTGTACAAAATGTAAAAAAATAGAGAGGATAAATGTAAGATTTTAAGGGAATCTTTGCACATGTGGCGGGATATTTGGCCTAAATCCGAAATCGCTTTTCATAGTTTTCAAAATCTGAATCAAATCAGCCGTGTGGGAAGATCATGTCGGATTCAAATTCCCAGCGTGGTCAAATTCCTAGCTCGCTACTATGAGAGTGACTATTTGCGACAACCAGTGTCGCATGAAAAAAGGTAGCTCGTAAAAATAAAAAGCTCGCTACTATGAGAGTCTGTATTTGCGACAACCACAAATTTCACTTTTTCTGTACTTTAAGTTTAACCATTTAACTAACCCTAACCCTAACCCTATCCCTAACCCTAGAACAAAGTGAAATTTGTGGTTCATGCTCAATGTCGCAAATATACACTGTCATAGGTAGGGTGGTTATAAAATTTGAAAAAAATATTTACTTTTTGTCAAATCCTAATGAAATTTATGTCATTGGAAAGAGCCCGACAAGACCTTTAAAATGATACCCAAATTATCAAAATCGGTCAAATTGAGAAAGTTACGACGTTTTAAAATGTTAGCTTTTTTTACATGAGCTATATAAGAAAAAGTTGATCAAGGTTACCGGCCCTTACCGTATCAAGGTTTGGATGAATAAAACAGCCATAACTTTTTCTTTTTTTTACCAATAAACAAAACATTGGTACCAAAATAAAGCTTATTCAAAGGGGCAACATCAACCCCAAACATTAGACAGATTAGGCCTAAGCTTTTTGTGCGACTCACAAGATCGCAACATCAACATGCGCGTGACAGAAAACATGTCAGACAGTCTTCGACGTAACACCTCCCGACTTGTGGAGACCTTGAGCAGCATTGAGATTTATTCTAGATGCACCAAATTTGGTGTACTTGTAGAAAAATAATTAAATGTAACTGCGCATTTGTTTTAAAGAATTATGTAATTACCGTTCAGAAATGATAAACGAATGAATTGGACCCAAATATTGGATCACTTGTCTCTCGCGATCGGCCGTCTTAGCGTAAAAAAAGATCGTTCCCGAATGACCGAGTAGGTGTCTGCTTCCCGAAAGAAAGAAACTCGGATGGTCAGCGCCAAGAATAACCACCAATAAAAACAAGCAAAGGAAGTGACCGTTTGGCACATAGCCAAAATCGCGGTTCGGATTTTCAACGAGAAAAATCGCTGCGGCTTGACCTAATTCCGTCGTTCCTATCATAGGTAGCGAGCTTTTTATTTTTACGAGCTACCTATTTTCATGCGACAACCACAAATTTCCTTTAACCCTAACCCTAACCCTATCCCTAAGTAACCCTAGAAAAAAGTGAAGTTTGTCGTTCATGCTCAATGTCGCAAAATGCCGCAAATAGTCAGTCTTATAGGTTATAGTATAGTGAGCTAGGAATTTGACCACGCTGGGAATTTGAACCTGACAGATCATGCGTGATCGTTTATTAGGCCAATGTGCACAGTGGTTACACTACAGTTACGTCGCTATCCATTGTAGCGGTCGGCCATATAATATATGTTCCAGGCCCTTCTTCTTCGCTTCACTGTCCACCTTCAAGTTCAACATACTGAAGATTCTAGTAAAAAGAGGTTCTGCGCTAGAAATAGAATAAGACTGGCTCAGTGGCTGAGGTTCTTCTTCTTTTTTTTTCTTTTTTTCCTTTTTTTTTCTTTCCTGTAGCGCAACCACAGTCACTTCTGCCTATTGTGTCGCTGTAACTTTAGGGGAATCTGCGGAAATGCGCACTGAGGTACTACTGAGAAGAAACAAAAGTTGACAGTAGAAGAAGAAGACAGAAAACCTGGCCCAGCCAGCCAGGTTCCGCTGATCGGCCCCTAACGTGATGCCACGCCAAGCGAGAGAATGACCCAGCCAGCCAGGTCCCGCTAATCGGGCCCCAATGTGATGCCGCGCCATTGGGAAAAGGAAAAAAACAAAAGAGGTGGGGTGGGGTAAGTTATTGTGATTTGGAGACCCAGGACGCGAAGGTGCCCAAGGTCCCCGCCTCAACAACCTGCTCCGGGAGGTTGTTCCATGCCTTGATGGTGCGTGGCAGGAAACTGGCCTGTCTGTATTGTGTGCGGCAGTAGATCTGGGCCAGCTGCTTGGTGTGGGCTCGACGCTGGCGTTGTGGTGCCATTAGGCCTGGAACCTAAACAGAATCCTCAGATTTACAGTTGGGTCCGTTATGTTCAAGGCCCAATATGTCCCACTTTTGAGACACAAAGGGATCAACCAGAAGTGGGACGTATCGGGCCTCCTGGGACACAATGTGCCTGGGACACAGCGGGCTTATCCCCCATTGTAACTTAGCGTTTTATTAACCTTTCAGGTATCAGAACAGCCCGCGGATTTCCGCGGTTTTGGTAGCCACTGGCCGCGGATTTTGGCACTGCCGGCCGCGGTTTGTACTTCATGAGGCAGCGCAATCTTATTCTCAAATAGTATTCTTAAACGGTTTGTTTTCATACTGCGCCTCCGGAAACAAATCGCGGCCATGCTTGTTTTTTCTTCCAAGTTTAGAGCTCTCTAGACTCTTACTTTCACTGTTTCAGAGGTTTGTTTTGATGACAGTGATTGTGATTTGGGTTTTAAATGAGTCGATTTAGAGGATATGATCGCGGGAGACTACGATGATGTGAGAACTTTGAACTTTTCCGCGAGAAATCGGGTAGCGAATGATCACAGTGATGCCGACTACGGACTAGAGTTTTGTGGGGTCCGACTTGAAGTTGATGTCAACTCCGAGTCATGGCGAGTGTTGTTTGTCCGCGGATTGGACTCTGGAGTATTCTGATGCCTGACCTTTGGAGGGGGCCCCAGTTACCATACTACAGACCTGCCTACTGCTACGATTTGGCCGTAGCAGCTACGAAAAATAAAGCTTTGCTACGGAGCTACGGCAACCTTAACGTTGCTACGGAAAAAACAAATTGCCGCCGCATTTTATTTTTGCTTATGCCGTTCCCGGTTTTGTCGGTTTCTAAGAGCAGATGCCGTGTCACGCGCGATAACCTAGTCACTTCCGTTTTTATCAAAGTGACTGCGCATGCGTTCTTATTACTTTCTCTGAAAAAAATGGCGGACTCCAGCAGCAGTAGCGATTCGGGAGATGTTTCAAACGAAGAAAAACGAACCCAAACCAGAAAACGAAAATCATCTGGCACACCATCTTGTTATAAGAAAAAACATCGGCCTGCCGCACAAGTTTTTAAAATAGCTTACATGGACATGATGGAGGAGTGGCCTTGCATCGTCAGAAGTTGACTCGGTGCAAACCATGCTGGCTGCAGTGCAACCTCTGCCATGCGGACTTCTCTGTGAATCATGGCGGTAGAGACGATTGCCGTCAACACGTTCAGCGAAACATATTAAGCAGTGCGTTTCGGCTCAGGAAGAGAACAAATCGATTGCCGTTGTTTGTGGATTCTACGGAAAAATTTGCCATGCTACTGAAAATTGATGGCTGGGCTACTGATTGGGAAAATTCCAAGTAGGCAGGTCTGATACCATACTAGATGGTGCTGGGGGGTCAGCTAGCCCAGCTGATCCTCCGCTGGATGGGATGTTTTGCTGCCTGCCGATCATCACACTATTACTTTACATTGCATAGTACAGACAAACCTCTATTTTAAGACTTCCAAAATGTCCGGAAAAATCGGTCGTAAATTGGAGGGGTCGTATGACGGAGGTTTTCACTGGCAGCCGTAGAAAGAAAAAGTTCACCACAGTTCATACTCTCTTCTTCATGCACACATACAATGACATATTAAAACTGGATTTGGGTCTTTCCAACTCCATAGGATTGTGCAATCGATACATTACAGTTTCACTTTGCCGACTTCTTTTAATCACCTCCACTCTCGTCCAAAGTCAGTGGTTTTTGTGCTTTTCCTACGCTCTCCGACATCTTTTCTACAACGAGGGAAGCGACTCCGCTTTCAGGCCCTTGACCGTGGTTGTTTCCCTTTGCTAGAAGTCTATGCAGACGACAGCAACGGTCGTAAAAACCAACAAAATGGCGGTCGTAAGTCGCGTTTTAGAGGAAGTCATTTAAGAGAGGTCGTTTACATAGTAAAATGCATCCGTGCCAACAAATCCGGTCTGAAATGAGAGGTGGTCGCTTAACAGAGGGTCGTAAAATGGGGGTTTGTCTGTACTGAGTGATACTAGCTTTCCTCATGCAACAAAAGAAAAGAAGAAGAATCAAAATAAAACAAAACAAAAACCAAACTTTTCTCATGTCATTCCTTGAACATGCAGTATGTGAAACTATGTGATCGATTACAAATACGACAGTGTGTCCTTGAAAACCATTGCGCTCAAGTTGTATTTTCTTTCTCTTTTTTATATTTATTTATATTATGTCTTATAGTTTGACCTATTATGTTTTCTTCAAATTGGTCAACTGACCTATGAATGTCCTGTGACAAGATTGATCCCTGAGTAATGTTGCTTTATAATTATGTTCTTTTTTATAGGCATGTGGAGAGGCTGCACTCTGTAGGCAATTTTTATAGCCGGAAGCGACACTCGGAGTCATCGTCGTGACATCATCGTCATCGTCGTCATGGTTGTTGCTGACGAGGACCCTCCCCGAAAACGCTCACGGCTGTCGCTCAAGGCCAAGAGAGGGGACACCACTCCAGTGCCCCTCACGGCGGGGGTGGTGGGGGACGGGAAAGGTGAGGAGGATGGGGATTCCCAGTCACCTCCCCTTTTGCAGTCGACGGGGTTGGTTCCCCTTGGCCCGCAACTCAGGTGAGTGTTCCTGTACATAGCCTGCCCAGATCCTCCCCATTAACCCCTTGACTGTCAGATCCTCCCGATTAACCAGGGTTCGTAGCAGTTGGGAAAGTTTGGGAAGGTTTGGGGAAAATAGACTTCATTTTCAAGGCCCATGAAAGTTTGTGAAAAATGAAAAGCCAAGAGTAGTGTTTGAAAGTTTGTGAATTTTGAGCTACTGTCAAATCTTCATCAATCTGCCCCCCAAATTGCCCAGGACCATAATTTTGAATCATCGTGCCAAGAAAAACAATTATGATTATGAAATAAAATGAATATTTTGATGCATACGATTGGTGCGACTTACTTTCGATTTTTAACCGGAATTGATGCGAGTTGCTTCCCTTTAAAGGCATCCGGGTCTTTATGCGTACCGTGCAAAATGCTGGGCAAATGTGTCTTCAGTGAGCTTTGGCTCGAAAATTCTGCATATAAAGTATGGCTGCGAAATGATGCAACCAACAAGCGCTCAGCATATTGTGCGGCTTGCCAAAAAACCTTCGATGTGGGAAAACCCTAAAGTTGGGCTTTGAAAGTTTGTGAAAATTAGGATGCTGTTTGGCTATGAACCCTGTTAACCCCTTGACTGTCACCAACGTATTACGTACTGACCTGATGACATCACTAGGGCTCCCAATCATCCAGCAAAACGAGGGGTCCCAGGGACTCCTCAGGGACCCCCATTTGAGGGTATATGAAGTACTTAAACTCTAAAGGACCCTCTGAAAGGATGTGCAGGGGGTCCCAAGGATGATCATGCAGTAGAAAAAATTATTTTTAGCATTCGCAATGCCACTAGGGCCCTCTATGCTGTAAGTGAAAGAGTCCTTGGGACCCCTTGTTTTGTGGGACGATTGGGAGCCCTGCTTCTTCACTTACAGCATAGAGGGTCCTACTAGAGGCGGGACAGAGGGTCCCAGTGGCATTGCGAATGCTAAAAATAATTTTACTAATGCATCCCTGGGACCCCCCTGCACATTCTTTGGAAGGGTCCTTGAGAATTTTCGTGCTTCATAGACCCCCAAATGGGGGTCCCTGGGAGTCCTGCATCACTGATGACGTCATCAGATGCGAAGAGGAATAACCCTGATATGTTGGCTTTTGCTCTACACACAGTCGAGAGAGTGAAATCCCCCCGACCATTTTGCCAGATTAGCTCTATGATTCAGTTGTCTTTTTTTGTGGCATGATTTGCCCAATTATTTTTTCTTTAATTTTCTCTGGCAGTCAAGGGGTTAACTCATTCAACTCTGACCGAACGCTTCCCTTCACAACCGTTCATTCAAGACTACCCGAGTTTGCTTTTGTTAATATTACGTACAAATTATTTTAAAAAGAATGCTTAAAGGCACGGCCGGACTATAAAAGAGGGGAGGCGCTGAGCGCGCGCCGCATTTGAATCACAGCTGGCGAGAGAGACGGTTCGCCCTTCTTTGGTCCCTGTTGTGCGAGCCACCGCCAGGCAGAGCTTTTCTGGCGAGAACGACCCGATCCCTGGGATCAGTTGTTTCCCCTTTAACCGTACAGTGTTAACATTTTGTGGCATCATTTATAGTATTGAAATGTAATGTAGAAACTGGAATAAAGTTCCCAAGCAAAATATTTATTACACTTGCCTGAAATTACTGATTTCAGAGCTTGGGATTACTGACAGTGAAGATTTGGGGTAAACAGGTTCGAATTATGACATTTTGCAAAAAAAGCATGATAAAGACAGACCTGTTTTCCCTACGGATTTGTCCGTAATTATTACGTTTTGGGACCTCCGATTACGCTATTACGGTCAGCAACAAAAAAATCTGCATTTCCGCTGAACGAGTGCGAAAAAAAAGAAAGAAGAAAAATCAAAAGAAGGCATGGCATTTGAGCCATACTCGCTACTGTGTCGTCTGCTATCAAAGGTATCACTTCGAGTGATGTCCCTTGAATGAATACTTCCGGTTTATTTCTCCATGCCGCCATTTGTCTAGGTATGAAGTGCAATCTGAAGGCATGCTGAAAAAGCAACACTCGCAAGCGGATGATCCCGACTCGGATCCTGATTAGACCGCATCCAAAATTTCGGCAGTTGTCGAAGTTTGCTCCCCCCCCCTCAACAAAGGTTTGACGGCAGCGGAAAATTCCGGTGGAAGGATTTCTCGGCCAGCAAAATTACGGACAGATGCCTGAAATTACTGATTTCAGAGCTTGGGATTACTGACAGTGAAGATTTTGGGTAAACAGGTCTGTAAAGAAGACAAAGAGGCCCTCATTTCCATTTATTGCGAATATACATTAAATCTAAAATAAATGTAATTTCATTGGTTGAAAACTATTAAGGGACCGTAGAAGAATACTTTCATACCAGTTTAGTTTGCATGGGTTCATCCTAAAAATTAAAAATAAATGACCATAAGCGATTTGGGGCGTTTAGATAGAACTTGATTGTTCTATCCCTGAAGTCTCGGGGAATCATGAAAACAGCATGGTGATATCGTATTGTTTCAACAGCAATGTCATCATTTTACAAGGCTTATCGGACTAATCTGTCTCTCAGTCCATCGTTTTAACTGTCTGTCTCGTTACCTTCTGTCTCAGTGATGTACTGAGGGTCGAAAAGTCCTGAGGCGAGAGAAATCAATGTCCTGGCTCTTGCAGAAATCAAGAAGAGAAAGCGTGCAAGTGTTGCACATTTTAATCAGACATTTGTCCTGACAGGGGAGAACATAATACAGCATTTAATATTTTAATAGGTCAATAATAATAATAATAATAATAATAATAATAAACGGACACTTATAATTTATGTAGTGCTTTTTATTTAGCACAAAGCGCTTTGCAATCAACATTGAAACACTCACACACGCACAACAGACACATGTGCACGCACGTGAATGAATGCATTCTTGCACACACACACATGCACATGCACATGCACACGCACACACACACACAGACCCACACATATTTCATCAAATACACAGAAGACTCATGCTCACTGAAACGCACCCAGACTTGAAAACACAAACATACACTTGAACAAATACGCGCACACACACACACAACACACCAGGCATCTGAATGGCCCGTGGATCCGCAGTTTTGGTAGCCACTGGCTGCGGTTTTGGCACTGCCGGCTGCGGTTTGTACTTCATGAGGCAGCGCGATCTTATTCTCAAATGGTATTCTTAAACGGTTTGTTTTCATACTGTGCCTTCGGAAACGAAAAATCGCAGCCATGTTTGTTTTTTCTTCCGAGTTTAGAGCTCTCTAGACTTACTTTCACTGTTTCAGAGTTTGTTTTGATGACAGTGATTGTGATTTGGGTTTTAAATTAGTCGATTTAGAGGGTATGATCGCGGGAGACTACGATGATGTGAGAACTTTGAACTTTTCCGCGAGAAATCGGGTAGCGAATGATCGCAATGATGCCGACTACGGACTAGAGTTTTGTGGGGTCCGACTCGATGTTGACTCCGAGTCATGACGAGTGTTGTTCGTCCGCGGATTGGACTCTGGAGTATTCTGATGCCTGCACACCCACACACCCACATACACAATGGCCTATGACCAGGGCCTCAGGACATCACTGCTCTCTGTCTCTCTCACATTGCCCCCCTGAATTCTCTAACGGGGATCTGCCCCTCACTCACCGCTGGGGCCCTGGGCAGCCCTAACTTTCAGCGGTTTTTTTTCATTTTCATTTTTGGGAGTTGCACCCACGTGATAGACATGTCTTATTTAAAGTCAGGGCTCCCAGGGACCCCCATTTGGGAGTCTATCAAGCACTAAAAGTCTACAGGACCCTCTAAAAGAATGTGCAGGGGGTCCCAGGGATGCACTAGAAAAATTCTTGGTAAAGGTAAAGATGTGCCACCCCCCATGCATTTCTCAGTTAATTCTATTTTTCCGTTTTTGCCTTTCTTACCATACATAATGCTGTATTTTAATATATTTTTAGGAACATTTTCAGCTAATAACCTTTTTTGAATACTAACCCTAGCCCTAAACCTAACCCTACCCCCCACTATGTACTGCAGTACACCGCGATTTGTCACTGTTGTGGTTCGTTGCGTTTTTCCGTCTTATAGGGTGGGGTGTAGGGTTAGGGCTAGGGCTAGGGTTAGTATTCCAAAAAGGTTATTAGCTAAAATTGTTCCTAAAATACAGCTTTATGTATGGTAAGAAAGGCAATAACGGAAAAATAGAATTAACCGAGATAGGTAGGGGGGGTGGCACATCTTGACCTTTACCAAATTCTTTTTAGCATTCGCTATGCCACTGGGACCCTCTATCCCTCCTCTAGGACCCTCTATACTATAAGTGAAGGAGTCCCTGGGACCCCTTGTTTTGTGGAACGATTGGGAGCCCTGAAACTGTGAAACTAAAAGTGTTCTTTTTTCTTTCTTTTCCCCTTCAGTTTTCTATGCAGAGGCCTAATTGTGTGCATGTGTGTCATTAAAGCTCCGCTCTCTTTCTCTTCTCTCTCTTGCCTTTAGGTCTGTTTCTGCTGTATTCCATTTATCATGTCATCCATGTGTGTTCGCTTTGTATTGCGTTTTTGTTTGAATGCTTTATGATTATGAATGCTAACGTGTGTGTGTGTGTGTGCTTTGCTTTGATTAATATCAAGATTCATACGTCATATAAATACTGCAGGGCTCCCAATCGTCCCGCAAAACAAGGGGTCCCAGGGATTCCCTCACTTACAGTATAGAGGGTCCTAGAGGAGGGATAGAGGGTCCCAGAGGAGGGATAGAGGTTCCCAGAGGAGGGGTAGAGGGTCCCAGTGGCAATGCGAATGCTAAAAAGATTTTTTGGGGTGCATCCCTGGGACCCCCTGCACATTCTTTTAGAGGGTCCTGTAGAATTTTAGTGCTTCATAGACCCTCAAATGGGGGTCCTTGGGAGCCCTGTACTGTATGTTGTGTTTGATTTGTGTCTAAGGAATGTACATAGACAGTAAGAGCACTTGGGTAAGTTGATCTCGCATGCATGTGTGTGTGGGGGGGGGGGGGGGGTTGGAGTAGGGGAGTAGGACTATGAGGGTAAGTGTGCTCATGTATTACCATATTTTTGGATCATTCAGGGGTGGGATTTTGTCCGGTTTTTGCCTGAAATCCGGTATTTACATTTTTTTTCCGACATTGAACAAAAATAATTCCGGCCAATAAAATCGGGAAGAAACGCACTCTTGTTTCGTTCGGTCGCGGTATTAAGACAATCCTAACTTCAGCCATGTCAATCATGGCCGGCCGTACAGTTTATTAATCAAATTTTGTTCAGGGGGTGGGCCACGGGTTGTTGAAAATCTAGTTTTCCTTTTTTTTTTCTTTGGTCAAATCCCACCCCTGATCATTAGGCGCTGCTGTGTATATAGCGACATTTTTCAATAGGGCAATTTTCAAGAAAAATCTGAAAAAATTCAAGTAAAAGGCCAGGGTTCCCAGGGACCCCCATTTGGGGGTCTATCAAGCACTAAAATTCTAAAGGACCCTCGAAAAGAATGTGCAGGGGGTCACAGGGATGCACTAGAAAAATTATTTTTAGCATTCTGGGACCCTCTGTCCCACTCCCGCCTCTAGGACCCTTTATACTGTAAGTGAAGGAGTCCCTGGGACCCCTTGTTTTGCGGGACGATTAGGAGCCCTGGGAGTAGGACTAGGAGGGTAAGTATGCTCATGTATTTCATCATGAAGAAGGCCTTTCAAAAAGAAATCTTTTTTTTTTCTTTTTAATCTTCCAGATCTGAAGAGGAAGTGGGTGCGGATTGCTCTCCCCCTGTGATCGACCTGACGGAGAGTGACCTCCCCTGCGAAGGCCCCGGAGTGCCCCCTGTGGCCTCCATGGAGAATCTCGGTAAGTTTTTGTTGTTGTATGTTTATGAGTGTGTGTTGGTTTCACGTTGTTGTCATGGTTCGTACAGAGTCTTTAAAGTCTGGAAAAGTCTTGGAAAATGGAAAAATGGTTTCCAGGCCTGGAAAAGCATGGAATTATCAACTTTGTTTGCCTGAGTCTGGAAAAGTCTTGAATTTTTCAGTCTGGCACAGTTCACAGCGACAGGCAATTTGTTTTCTCACTGAAGACAAAGAGAATCTCGCTTCGATTTTACATGATAATAACAACGCTACCCCGCCACGCATACTTGACGAGTGAGCGCCATGGTTACTGGCAGACAAACTTTTCTTTCTTGGCCGGCGAAGTGACGTCCCTTGTACGCAATGCGCATGCGCCGGAAGTCGATGTTCTTTTCTCTTGTTGGAGCGCGGTCACTTGCTTCACTAACATGGGAAAGTGCGTGTTTAGCCAAACGTGGCTGGAAGTGGAACATAGCGAGTTCAAGGATTGGATAGCCCCATCATCTGATGGGTCGAAGTACAAAGCGCGGTGCTTACTATGCGCAAAGGACTTTGATGTCCAGAACATGGGTTTGGGAAAGTTGCAGAAATGGTCTGGAAAAAGTATGGATTTTTATTTCCAAAATTCTGTACGAACCCTGTGTTGTTTATTTTAGTTTTTTTTTGCTTTACATGTGCATTTACGAAAAACAAATACAAACGTTTATTATAATAAAAAAAAAGTTTTTTTATTTTTTTTTACCTTCTGGGCCAAAAGTAAGGTGAGACTGAGTCATGTACACCAGTCTCTCGCTTGTCGATTATACGACGACTTTGTTGTTTATTTACTTTCTTGTTTTTCAACACAAATGCTTGGTTTTCGGGGTGCATATGCTCGAGTCTTTCATTGACAAAGTCATAAAATTTCAGCAAGATTCTGTGAACAGTTTTGAAAAATATGAAGTAAAAAGTAAAAGTATGGGTGCAAATGCACCCACGGGGTACGGGAAGGGTTATACCAGATACAGACCTGTTTTCACTACGGATTTGTCCGTAAATATTACGTTTTGAGACCTCCGATTACGCTATTACGGTCAGCAGCAACAAAATCTGCATTTCCGCTGAACGAGTGCGAAAAAAAAGCCGAAGAAATCGAAAGAAGGCATGGCATTTGAGCCGTACTCGCTACTGTGTCGTCTGCTATCAAAGGTATACTTCCTTCCTTCCTTCCTTCCAGTAAGTGACCACAGTCAAACTTGACTATTCTGTCACTGTAGAAATTGGGGATCTGCGGAAGAGCGCCTTAATACAGGGAGAGGGGTAGAGGTGGAGGGAAGGGGGAGGGGGGGGGGGGAGGGGGAGTGTTGCTGGATAACTATTTGGTGACCATCGACACAAAAGTGTCGATGGTCTTGGCCTGCACAGCTTCCTGGGGCAGCTCGTTCCAGTCCCGGATTGTACGTGGGAGGAAGCTGGCTTGTCGGTACTGAGTACGAAAATATCACTTCGAGTGATGTCCCTTGAATGAATACTTCCGGTTTATTTCTCCATGCCGCCATTTTTCTAGGTACGAAGTGCAATCTGAAGGCATGCCGAAAAAAACAACACTCGCAAGCGGATGATTCCGACTCTGCTCATCGGACGCCAAAGAAAAAAGCGAGCTCCCGCCTCAACGCAACCAAAAGTTCGGCAGTTGTTGAAGTTGGGTTCGGACGGGATTGAAGTTGCAGCGTGTGTGTACGTTCGCCTCTCCTGCCCCGCTCAAAAGGTTTGACGGTTTCAAAAAATTCTGGTGGAAGGATTTCTCAGCCAGCAAAATTATGGACAGATGCCTGAAATTACTGATTTCAGAGCTTGGGATTACTGACAGTGAAGATTTTGGGTAAACAGGTCTGCAGATAGAAGAGGGGTCAGCTGCTATTCCGACAGGCTGGGCTAATATTTGGGCTGAGCCGTATTTTACGGACTACGTGGCGATACTTTTTTCCCCCTTCAACTGAGACCCCTGCGCCTTAACCCTTAACCCCTTGACTGCCACCAATGTATCAGTACTGACCTGATGACATCACTGATGACCAGTGATCGCGCTAGGAATTTTGAAAACCAGTCCCACCAGCGACAATGCCCCCCAACAACCGGTGTCAAAACCAGTCCCAGGGAAACAAAAACCAGTGAAAACCACAATATCAAAGCCTCTGTTAAACAATTTATCAGTCCTAGCAAACATTTATGAGTCCCTGGGACTGACAGGTCCATTTGTTTTCAGTATTTTGGTTTTGCAATCAGTATTATACTGATAATTACCGGTAAACGCGATCTCTGTGACGTCATCAGATGAAGAGGAATAACCCTGATATGCTGACTTTTGCTCTAACACAGTCAAGAGAGTTATATCCCCAGACCATTTTGCCAGATTGGGCTCTATCAGTTGTCTTTTTCATGGCATCATTTGCCCAATTATTTTTTTTCTTTAATTTTGCTCTGGCAGTCAAGGGGTTAAAATGTTTTGAGCCTAGTGTGTGACTGAAATCTGATCAAACAAAGTTGTGAATTCCATTCATCATATCCTAATATAAGCATTGAGATCGACTATCGGGCCGAAATCATGAATTAAGCCACCGAAGCAGACGGCACATTCACACAGAGAAGGGTACAGGCATGAAAACAGCTCCGCTGTCTCCGCCGATTTTTTTTCTCCGAAATCGAGCGATCTCCGCCAGAAAAAAAAATCTTGGCCGAAAAAACCCACGAACCAAAATTATCTTTACATGGCACAATCTTCATTTCGCGCCTTTTTGCTCTTCCGCCATTGTCATTTCCAAGATGGCGTCCACAGAGAACGCATGTATCGAGTTGGCGAAACAAACATGTAAAAAAAAAAAAAAAGTACGTGAAAGATTGGAGAAGTGACTGGCTGCAGAATGTAGTTTGTGGCCGAAGAGTCGGCGATGTTATTCAGAAAAGAGACAAAGACAAAGAGTGTGAAGCTTTTTGTGAACTTTGTCAAAAAGTTGTCAGTTGGAAGGTGAAGTAGGATGTGAAATGAGGAAGGATGAGGAATAACCCTGATATGCTGGCTTTTGCTCTAACACAGTCAAGAGAGTTATATCCCCAGACCATTTTTGCCAGATTGGCTCTATCAGTTGTCTTTTTCATGGCATCATTTGCCCAATTATTTTTTTTCCTTTAACTTTGCTTGTCCCCCCCCCAAACAACCCCCCCCCCCCCCCCCCCCCCCCCCCCCCCCCCCCCCCCCCCCCCCCCCCCCCCCCCCCCCCCCCCCCCCCCCCCCCACTGAACAAAACTTCCGACGTTAGCTGAAAATCCGGGTGGAAGGATTTCTCGGCTGAAAAAATCTCCTCTTTTTGGAGGGGAACAGTAGTTTTCATGCCTGAGGGTGGGTGCGTTTGAATCAGGATATGACTTCGCAGCCTCAGTTTCGACAACCAAAGACAATAACAGTCATGGCGGACATGCGCTACTGGAGTCAAAACTCATTGTAGAAATCTACTCCGTGATTTTCAATTCTGACTTTTCCGTAATCTCTGACGCAGATGATGCGTAAAAGTGCTTCATCAGATAGCATACCTGCCAACCCTCCCGGTAAATCCGGGAGCTTCCCGGATTTTGTCACCTCTTCCGGTCTTCCAGGAATTCACGTGAAACTCCCGGATTTCGAAATTTCCAGCTTAGATGACCTCAGAAACGAGTGTTATGAAACCCGAAAACCGAAACTGGGTTTCAGGAAGCTTCGCGGAGCAGAGTTCGTACTGCGCATGTCGGAAGCGGGGGCTACTTCCTCCTGCAATCCTTTGTTTGGCGGTCTTTAGGCCTGTCTCACGCCGCCATTGAAGTAACCTCGCCACGATGCCGAATGCAAAGGAGAAGACGAAGAAATGGAAGACCGTCTTTGCATTTTAGCTGCTGGTAAACTTTACCTTAGAATGACTTCAGTGAGCGTCCTGAGGGCTAGTTTTCACATTTAAAAGAAAAAAGTTTCTCAGCTTCAGGGGGCACAGCCCCCTGACCCCCGATAGTCCCCCCTCCCAAACCCACCCCCCTCCAGGATTTTGTTTGGGAAAAGTTGGCAGCTATGATATAGATATCCGGATAGCAGCGTGAGTGTAACTTCTGTTGTTCTGGAGATTGTTTAGTTTGGCCTTTGGGGACCTTCTCCAACGCTAAATCCTCGAGTCCTTTTGGGGCATTTATAGCGGGGCTGTTCCTTTGGCAAGGTTTCTCTTTAAACAAATTTTGGCTTAGATATCGACATTTGTGATGGTGCATGGAAAAAAACTACATTAAGTCGCTCAGAATGTTTTTAGCAAAAGCCAAAAATGTGTCTCTGTGTGTGTGTGTGTGTGCAATATAAATAAGCTGCACTTTATACTTTTTCCGAAAAATACGGTGTGCAAACCGTGTCCCACTTATCCTGAACGCTAGAGGTGGGGGGAAAAACTGGTTTGAACCGGGAAAAACGGTGCTAAAATTTTGCATTTTGAAAAACCGGTTCGAGTTGCTGTGAACCAGTTTTTTAACTGCAAACTGAAAGTAATTCTTTTTAAAAGAATAACGCATTCTTTTCAAAAAACACCATGGATTATCAGCACAGATTGGGTGTTTGCAAACCAAGGGTAGATGTTTCTAGTTTGTGATGGTATATGGCTTTGACTTTGACTGAGTGTTCAGTTGAGTGTGTACGTGTCATAAGTCATAAGTTTATTGTGTATGTGTGCGCATGCGTGTGTGCGTGTGTGTGAGTGAATATTCTGACAAATAAATATGTTTGCATAGGTGAAACTAGTGATGCGAGTACTGGTTAAAAAAACCGGTTCGGTAAAACCGGTTCGAATAGGGAAAACCGGTTTAAAATCCGGTTCGGATTTTTGAACCGGTTCTCAACTCTACTGAGCGCATGGCGGAATGATGACTCATCTTACAGTCAATTTTGCTTCTGACAGTTTTTTTAATTTAATTTTATTTCCCATTCAGGCAACACGTGTTTTCTGAACAGCGTGTTGGAGGTGCTGCGCTACACGCCGTGTTTCCTGGAGGGGCTGGAGGAGCTGTATCGGCACATCGTGTACCTGGAGAAAATCAAGTCGTCCGACGCGGCGCGAGAATCGGGAGAGGTGAGGGGGCTGGGGAGGGAGCAGACCTGTTTACTCTACTCTTTCCGAGTAGTGTTCTACTCAATTTGGACCTCTACTACTCTTCAAAACTGAAAAGAATGCTCTTTAATTCTTGCTGACTGCTCATTTTCAGTGAACAGACATGCCTACCGTCCCTGTACATCCAGGATTTGTCCCGGAAAGTTGATTTTAGAAGCGACTGTCCCGGAAATCCCGGATTTGCAATACGCGTCCCAGGAAAAAAAATCGGGAATCGAAAAGCCGTTCCATGGTGCTGTACGATTAGAGAAGAACTGAGCCAGGAATCGTTATCGTCTGCTAGACGGAATGCGCATGCGCGAAGAAGATAACCTCTCTTTCGCTTCCAAATTGAAGGCAACATGGCGTCGAAGAGACACAGAGTCGGATTCTGATTGGGATCACGGATCAGACAAGTGTGAAAAGAAGAAGAAAACGGCCGTGAAGCGCGCATGTGTTTTCAAGAAAGAGTTCACGGAAAAGTGGCCTTGTCTAAAACAAGGTAAAAAAGGAGTTTCGTTTGCATTCTGCCAGACGTGTGTATGCGATTTCTCGGTGAAATCTGGCGGGAGAGATGACTAGGCGTCACATTAAGTCGGATAAGCATGCTCGGTATGCTATCTTGTCCTGTCCTGTCCCTGATTTCACTGATTTGTCCCTGATTTCTTTCTTTATTGTCCCTGAAAGCAAATTTTGGGGTAGGCATGTCTGAGTGAATATTATTTGATGGTTTAATGAATTAAAGTACACATTTTGCACCAAAACTACTCATTTCAGCTATCCAGACTACTCAAGACTTGTGTAGAGGGTAAACAGGTCTGGGTGAGACAACTGAGCCGTGCCAATAGACGATTTTCGGGGGGGGAAAATAGGGGAGAGCACTTCGTCGGTCAAATACCATAGCAACAATGCAACAATGGCGTCGAAGCTTGAAACCGCAGCATGCATGTCAGCGACTTGCAAGCAGGTTTTTTTAGAAAAATTAGGGGTGGCTAGTTGGCCACAAACTAATAAAACTTGCGAAATGCGACGTAAAAATAGAAATGACAACAATTGTTTAGAATGATGCACAGTGCAGACCTGCCTACTGCTACGATTTGGCCGTAGCAGCTACGAAAAATAAAGCTTTGCTACGGAGCTACGGCAACCTTAACATTGCTACGGAAAAAAAAACAAATTGCCGCCACATTTTATTTTTGCTTATGCCGTTCCCGGTTTTGTCGGTTTCTAAGAGCAGACGCCGTGTCACGCGCGATAACCTAGTCACTTCCGTTTTTATCAAAGTGACTGCGCATGCGTTCTTATTACTTTCTCTGAAAAAAATGGCGGACTCCAGCAGCAGTAGCGATTCGGGAGATGTTTCAAACGAAGAAAAACGAACCCAAACCAGAAAACGAAAATCATCTGGCACACCATCTTGTTCTAAGAAAAAACATCGGCCTGCCGCACAAGTTTTTAAAATAGCTTACACGGAGGAGTGGCCTTGCATCGTCAGAAGTTGACTCGGTGCGAACCATGCTCGCTGCAGTGCAACCTCTGCCATGCGGACTTCTCTGTGAATCATGGCGGTAGAGACGATTGCCGTCAACACGTTCAATCGGCGAAACATATTAAGCAGTGCGTTTCGGCTCAGGAAGAGAACAAATCGATTGCCGTCGTTTGTGGATGCTACGAAAAAATTTGCCATGCTACTGAAAATTGATGGCTGGGCTACTGATTGGGAAAATTCCAAGTAGGCAGGTCTGACAGTGTTCTAAGTGCTGTATGTCTGCTCAAACACACGAGTCGATAGGTCACGGGAGCTGGTGGGGGGGGGGGGGGGGGGGGGGGGGGGCAACAGACCCACGCCACGGCAATAGGAATTGTTCGGAAATGGGGATTAATTTATGGTGTGTGTGAGTGATCTTGTCTAATGAGCAACTTACGACGTGCATTTGACAGCCAGAGGGGGGGGGGGGCAGTCAAACCAGTAGGGGCTTAGCGCGCGATATTCTTAGTTGGGCGAAGTGAGAGAGGGAGATTCTTAATTGGGCGTAGTGAGAGAGAGGGAGATGAGTCCCTCCCTCTCTTTTCTCTCTCTCTCACTACGCCCAACTAAGAATATCGCACAATAAGCCCCTCTTGGTTTGACCACAATCATAGTCCTAAGTTGACCATTCGATAGGTCAAACAGGGGAGGTCACTCTGCCATCAGCTCTTGTGGCCTATCGACTCGTGTGTTTGAGCGGACATACAGCACTTAGAACACCGTGCGTCGTTCAAAAAAATTATGCCATTTATATTTTTACATCACATTTTGCAAGTTTTATCAGTTTTGGGCCACTGGCCACCAGAGAACGTTATTATGCGGGTTCCAGGACAGAATGACGTCATCAAAAATCTAAGTACTTGGATTCGCCCAAAAAGCACCCGATTTTATGAAGATTTAGTAAGTTAAAAAATGTTGATATTTTAATGATTCTATCGGTTTGTTGAAAAGAACTTGTGTAGATTTGATTACCTTGCATATTTCAAACAAATATGAAGTAAAATCACCCATTTTTCTGTGATTTTTATCAGCATTGTGCCCAAAAAACGATCCTTTATAAAATCACCCATTTTTCTATTGTACACACGAAGCCAAAACGAATCCAAAAAAAAAAACCCCAACTATTTTTAGAACCAAAAACATGTTGAGACACGCTCAATCCACCGATGACGTCATCCAAAAAAAACCCAACTATTTTTAGAACCAAAAACATGTTGAGACACGCTCAATCCACCGATGACGTCATCAAAAATCTAAGTACTTGGATTCGCCCAAAAAGCACCCGATTTTATGAAGATTTAGTAAGTTAAAAAATGTTGATATTTTAATGATTCTATCGGTTTGTTGAAAGAACTTGTGTAGATTTGAAAACAAAATACTAAAAACGTTAAATTTAGTAAGTTAAAAAAAAAAAGACGATCCTGCTCCACGCATAAAAACATCCATTTAAAATGTATTAAAAGTTAAGTGAATTCGTTAGTATAGTGAGGTTTTAGTACTCGTTAAATGATGATTATTTGATGAATCCTGTACATTATAGTAGGTTTTGCATTCGTTATTAAATAATTATTTTGAATTATGTATTTATTTGTCCTTTAAAAATGGAAGACAAAAAACCCCACAAAAAACGCTTGAATAGACAATTACGTGATTTATTTGAAGAAGATGAAATTGATTTTGGAGATGATAGTGAATTAGACCAAAGTTTTAAGGAAACTAATATGAGAATTATTGATACATTTGATGTAATTAAAAGTGTTAAATTTGCTATTACACAAATAAAAAAAAGAATATTGATTACTCCACCAGTTAAAGTTTTATTAGCAGTAAGAATAGAGTTTACTTCTGAAGGTGGTGATGAACCCATGTTAATTTGGGTCTCTACAAAACAACAAACTGTACTAACACACGATGATTTTACAAGTGAATGGGAAGATAATATGTTTGACCTGTTCGTTAAAGCCTCTGAAGAAGCAAAACAACGAGGATCCGGATGGGGCGAAGGTGAAGTGATTGAAATAGAATTAGTAGAAAGTAAATATGAACCAATCGTCGGAAACTCCTTTATACCACTACCTCCTGTCTTAGCAACCAAACGAGCCATAATTAATATAAAAAACACAGATGACAAATGTTTTATGTGGTGTATTCTAGCAAAGCTGCACACTGTTAACATCCACCCAGAAAGAATAACAAATTATAAACCATATGTTAATGAATTGAATTTTTTTAATATGGAATTCCCCATAACGTACAACCAAATTAACCAATTCGAAGAACAAAACAAACCACTAACCGTTAATGTTTATACTTGGGAAAAAAATAAAATTAAACCCATTCGCACCTCCAAAAATGCACCAAGAATAATGGATCCACACCAAAACCACATCGATCTTCTTTTAATAACAGATGAGGAAGATAAACACCATTATACTTTAATCCGTACAATGAGTAGATTATTAACCCACACGAGTGATAACAAAGGAAAACAAGATTTATGTAGAAGATGTTTACTTAGAATACCAAGTGCATCTGCTGCGAATAAACACCAAACAAATTGTGAAAGCCCCGTTAGCAGTATAATTGAAAGAATTACTCCAAAAGAAGGAAGTAAAGTATTCATTACAAATTATAAAAAGTTGTTAACCGCACCCTATGTTGTTTATGCAGACTTCGAGTCTTTACTTGTACCCTACGAAGGACCAACCCTAGAAACACTCCCTAAAACTGTTTTATTAAACAACCACCAAATCTGCTCTTATGCATATATTATTGTTAGATCTGACGGTAAACACTCCACACCTAAAATGTACAGAGGACCCAACGCCGAATCTTACTTCCTAAAGGAAATGATGGACCTGCGAAATCACTGCTCCAACAATCTTAATTTAAACGAATTAACTATGCAACCCCAAGATCAACTTAATTACGACGCCGCTACTAAGTGTTGGATTTGTAAAGATGATTTTGACGAGTTTGAAGACCCAAGTAAACCCAAAAACCACAAAGTAAGAGACCATGATCACATAACAGGTAAATTTAGAGGTGCTGCACATAACAAATGCAACCTCCTGTTAAAGATCGATCCAAAGAATTGGAAACTACCCATATTCTTCCACAATCTACGTGGATACGATTCCCACTTAATTCTTAGAGCCCACTTTGAAAAGTTAGGATTTAGGTCGAGTTCGTGCATCGCCCAATCCTCTGAAAAGTACATGACATTTACACTCGGTCAACTATCGTTTTTTGATTCGCTACAACACTTAGGAATGTCGCTCGACGGATTAACTAAAGCGTTAACCACATTCCCATTTACAAGTAAATACTTTGAACCCGAACTAATAAAAAAAGGAATCTATCCCTACGAGTACATGGATTCTTGGGATCGATTTGATGAACTTTGGCTCCCTGCTAAAGGTGCATTCTTTTCTAAATTAACTGGATTGGATATAAGCGACAAACAATATGAAGACGCACAAGCAGCGTGGACCGAGTTAAAATGTAAAAACATGGGTGATTACCACGACGCATACTTAAAAGCCGACGTTTGTTTACTTACTGATGTTTTTGAGAACTACAGAAAAACCTGCATGCGTCACTATGAATTAGATCCTGTGAATTATATAACCGCTCCAGGAATGAGTTGGGATGCATTCCTTAGATCCACCAACATTAAAATAGATTTACTCTCCAACGATGCAATAACACAAATGTTAGAACGTGGACTGCGTGGCGGAATTAGTTTGGCGTGCCACCCTTACTGTAAAGCCAACAACAAATACCTCAACGACTACGATCCCACAAAACCATCCAACTACATTATGTACTTAGATGCTAACAATCTTTATGGACACTCTATGTGCCAAACGCTCCCACTAAACAACTTTAAAATTGAAGTTATGAATCTATCCAACATTAACGGTTTTATAGAGTGGTTATTTAAACAAACCCCCAACCAACCAAGGGGTTATATTTTAGAAGTTGACTTAGTTTACCCCACGGAGCTGCATGACCAGCATAACGACTTCCCATTAGCCGCAGAAACAAAAGCAATCGGATCTGCTCTACCAAAACTTGTGCCAAATCTAAATAACAAAAAAAAAAACATTTGCCAGGTTCTTTACAGGTAGTAGTTGCTTTGGTAAAACGATGGAGAACCCACACAAGCGAAAGGAGGTTAAATTAGTTATAACAAAAAAGAAAGCCCTAAAACTAACCTCTAAACCCAACTACCAAAGTTTTAAAAGATTTAGTGACGAACTTTACGGTATAATGATGAAGAAGTTAAAAGTGTTGTTAAATAAACCAATCTTTATTGGATTTACTGTACTTGAACTCTCTAAACTGCACATGTTAGAATTTTTGTATGACTACATTAAACCGCACTACCCGGATGCAACTCTTTTGTACACCGACACCGACTCTTTTGTTTTAAATATACCCACAAATGATTTTTATGAGGACCTTAAAACCGATGTAGCAAAAGGAGCAGATTCGTGGTACGACACATCTGACTACCCCAAAGACTCTCCACTACACTCCACCCAAAATAAAAAGGTAATCGGAAAAATGAAAGATGAATTAAACGGTACGATTATTAGCGAGTACGTAGGTTTAAGAGCGAAGATGTACTCCATCCTAACACAAAAAATAACAAATGAAAAAGGAGAAGTTGTTAATAAAGATGTTAAAAAAGCAAAAGGAATTAGTTATTCTGTTGTTAAAAAACAAATAATACATAATAACTACAAAGAAGCCCTATTTGATAATAAAACATTCTACCATAATAATGTGTCACTTAGATCGGATTTACACCGAATAAATACAGTAGTAGTTAATAAAAAATCGTTAGACTCCACCAACACCAAACGCATCTTTGTAACACCAGAGTTTTCGTACGCACCAGGTCATTGGAGATCCACCGAACCCACTTAAATACAATACTAAGTTTTTTGTACACACCGCACTACTAAAGAATCGTCGCACTAATTAAGATTTATTTTAATGCTAAACACACTTTAATTATAATAAACATAAGAATACAAAAGTTTGTGTTGTTATAATAAAATATATGCGCTTTTAAACAACAACAGGCACCCTTTAATCCTTGTATGCAGATCTTCTTTAACATCTTTTTTTTTTGTTATGTTTTTTATTCTTTATAATTTTAATCCACAACACCTGCAGCAGCACAACACTTTTGGTTGTTAATAGTACAACACTCCGCATAGCGTCGAGCAAATATAGCACTCCGCACAGCGTCGAACAGATAATAACACAACACTCCGCATAGCGTCAAGCTGCTAACAACACTCTGCATAGAGGTTTACAGGTTCTTTTAACAAGTTCCTACC
Source organism: Phymorhynchus buccinoides (assembly GCA_017654935.2). Taxonomy (NCBI): domain Eukaryota; kingdom Metazoa; phylum Mollusca; class Gastropoda; order Neogastropoda; family Raphitomidae; genus Phymorhynchus; species Phymorhynchus buccinoides. Next base: position 29,112,197 of record CM065712.1, on the reverse strand, counting down.
AGGTTATTTTTAAGTGTTTTAGCGAAGATTGAATCGGCCGCCTCCCCCCCCCCCCCTTTCCCTCGTATCCATTGGACCTGCCCCCCTTTTTTCATTAGGGGGGTAGGGGGGGAAACGCCCCCACTTTTTCAAAATCCTAGAATCAGCTCTGTGTATGTGTGTTGCATACCTGCCAACTCTCCCGGTAAAGCTCCCGGATTTTGTCACCTCTCCCGGTCTTCATGGAATTCACGTGAAACTCCCGGATTTCGAAATTTCCAGCTTAGATGACCTCAGAAACGAGTGTTATGAAACCCGAAAACCGAAACTAGGTTTCAGGAAGCTTCGCGGAGCAGAGTTCGTACTGCGCATGTCGGAAGCGGGGGCTACTTCCTCCTGCAATCCTTTGTTTGGCGGTCTTTAGGCCTGTCTCACGCCGCCATTGCATTTTTGCTGCTGGTAAACTTTAACTTAGAATGACTTCAGTGAGCCCCCCCTCCAGGATTTTGTTTGGGAAAAGTTGGCAGCTATGGACTGTTGTGCAAACTGGGTTTGTGTGTGTGTGTAACATGTATGAGTGCGTTTATGTACATGTGCGTGTGTTTGCGCATGTGTGTATGTGCATGAATATGTTAATTGCGCATATAATACGTAAACAAAAATGATTCATTGTGATTTTGATAATTGATGTATCTTTTTGTTGTGTGTCCTCAGGTTAAAACTGACCCCAGCTTGGCCTGGGACCTTGTGAAGAACTTGTTCAAGGTCAGTTCCAGATTTTTTTGGAATTTTTTTTTTTTTTTTTTTTTTTTTTTTGGGGGGGGGGGGGGGGAGGCTGTCAGGCGGCGGGCGGTGTATAGCTGGTTTTAGAATATTTATATAATTAATTAAAGGAACAAACAAAGCCTTTGTAAGCATGTTCACACATCACTTTTTCTCACCACCAACCGCAACCACACAAACCTGAGCAAAGAAAAACCGGATTTAAATTCAGCCCTTTTGTTTATTAAATAGAAGAAAATAACTTGTTGTTTTGTTTAGCTCTAGTGAGTCTTTAGTATGATAGTTGTTCGGTTGTGTGTATGTGTGTGTGTTTGCGTCCGTGGTCCAATCTCCAAACTTTAACGCTGGCATTTTCTCGGGAAATAGAAGGCGTGCATTGTTCAAACTTTGCACACACATAGATGTCTATGCAAGCTTTCAAACAATAATGATTTGAATAATTAAATACTTAAAACAACACTGTAAACAGATAACAAACAGATTAGATTAGTGGGTTAGAGAATATTCAACAGGCAACATGAGTTAAGAAACTCATCAACACTGAAAGCCTCGATAGCTCATTGGTAGAGTGTCTGTCTGTCATGCCAATGGTTCCGGGTACGATTCTCGGCACGGCACTTTTTTATTTTATTTTTAGGATTCTTCTTCTTCGTTCGCTCAGACAGTTTCCTGTCATATCAGCGTATATGCGTCATGCTGCTGTTGTGCGCCTTACTAAGAAATAGTTAGGCCCAGCAAGTCCGATTTCGGCTGAAGAAATCTTTGTAAGAATTTATAGAAAAAAGGCAGGAGAATGGACCAGTAAGATAGAAAGATAGCAGATGACAGTAAGTAAAGGGAAAAGGCAGAGTCAAAGAGAGTGATGGATTTGAAGAAGTTACAAGCACAGAACTTCCAGAAGGTGGGGGAACTATTTGTACGAAAGAGACCCCCCGGTAGGTATCCCCACGGGGTAGCGACAAGGATGATCTCCAAGGCCTCAGTCGTCAAGCAAGATACTGTTCAGCACTGAGAACAACAACAACAACAACATACAGTATTTATACGGCGCTGAATCTTGATAGAAATCAAATCAAAGCGCACACACACGTTTAGCATTCAAAGCGCATTCAAACACAAACGCAATACAAAGCGAACACACACGGATAACATAAATGGAATATAGCAGAAACAGACCTAATGGCAAGAGAGAGAAGAGAAAGAGAGCGGAGCTTTAATGACGGGGGAACAGGTGGGTTTTGAGGTTAGCTTTGAAAGCAGAGAGAGTCGGTCGCTGACGGAGGGAGAGAGGAAGTTTGTTCCAGGAGGTCGGTCCTGAGACAGCAAAAGAGCGCCGACCAACAGTTGAAAGCTTATACCTAGGGATCTGGAGAGAAAGAGGGTCAGAAACTGAACGTAAAGTGCGAGCTGGCGTATAGATGGAAATATTGTCGCAGAGGTAAGATGGAGCAGCTTTATGGATAGATTTATAGCAAAGGGTGTTTAATTTATACTCAATTCTGTCTGCGACAGGAAGCCAGTGTAAAGAACGCAGAAGAGGGCTAACGTGAATGAACTTTTTCTTCCTAAGGACAAGACGAGCAGCTGTGTTTTGAATACGCTGGAGACAAGATAGAGAAGGGATTGATAGGCCAGAAAGGAGAGCATTACAGTAGTCAAGACGAGATAGGATGAGGGAAGTAACAAGCTTTGCGATACTGTTGAGCACTGAGAACGGGACACTGCCGACTCCTGTCACACCTTCCTCCACAGGATCAGCCTGACAACACATCAGCCTGGGTGCTACTACCTTCCGTATAAACGGAAATCCGTAAATTAAGTTTTCTGCTGAGACGGAAATTCCGTATTTTTAAAATTTTGTCCCCCCAAAAAAAGGTTGATCTGTTAACTGTGGTTGGGGGCATTTTGAATCTGGGTCTTCCAACCACCGGAAGTGAAAATACAACAACAAAAATGGCGGCCGCGTCATATTCACACAGACTTATTTGAATTAAATTCAACATTATCAGCATGAATTTTGTGTCATGAAAGCTACAAACTTCACAGAAAGGTAAGTTACAACTATTTTTCAATTCACCAAATGATATTTATGATGTTAAACGTATGAATATGTTAAAAATGTTGCTTAGAAAAACTCAATTGAGAGTCATGTTTGGATCCACTGACATCGTATTTCACTTATGATCTAATTATTATCTTCTATTTGAACGGCTTTATGACTTTATAGTTGTGTTTCTGAAATGTCAGTAAAAATCTTAGTCATGAAAATATGATTTTAACCATAGATCTTTTGTATTTCTTGTAAAAAGGTAATGTGACTTGTCATGTCTCAGCAACTTAGACAGTCACTTTACAAAGTGTCAACTGTCGTCTGCCAACAGAACTATGATGTCAAATCGTAATCTGTTCCTCACCGATTCCCAGATTGCAGGAGAGCTGTGGAAATGATCTCTGCAATTGCAATTGCCCCCCCTGAACCCCCCAACAGTAGCACCCATACACCAGCGAGTGCCCGTGTTTTTTTCATTTTGGGGGAGTAGCACAACTGGCATCCAATCCCCGGAGCGCGCATCCTCCAGGAGTGCCCCACTTACCACGACATCAGATGTGCTGAAGACAGGCATGGTAGACCTCCGGAATCGCAGAAAATCTGCGAAACAGTTTGAAACAAAATTATTAAAAAATGCATTGAAATGGCATGAAAAAGTGAACATTTCACTCTCATTTATTGAATTTTCTTCGGCCCTCTGGACCCCCGGCCATTTTCCTTGAAAACCACTTTGCCCCCACTACCATGCCTGTGAAGAAGGCAGCAGACTTCACCCTCCACCACCGGGGTTGGAGATTTGAGCATGGCCCAACAGAAGCTGGCACGCAGAAGGGATGGATCTCCAACAGAAGCTGTGGGGACCCACAGAGGTGCTGAAGAAGGCAGCAGACTTCACCCTCCACCACCGGATTGGAGATTTGAGCATGGCCCTGGCACGCAGAAGGGATGGATCTCCAACAGAAGCTGTGGGGACCCACAGAGGTGCTGAAGAAGGCAACAGACTTCACCCTCCACCACCGGATTGGAGATTGGAGCATGGCCCTGGAACGCAGAAGGGATGGATCTCCAACAGAAGCTGTGGGGACCCACAGAGGTGCTGAAGAAGGCAGCAGACTTCACCCTCCACCACCGGATTGGAGATTTGAGCATGGCCCTGGAACGCAGAAGAAGTGGAACAAGTTGAGTGAGGCCGCCGTCAACGCAGGCTCTATCAGCGCATTTACATCGGCGCTGATCAGATCTCCATCTGAGCCTGCCCCAACTGACCACTAAAATTAGATTCTCCCCCCTCTTGTTGCTGGAAGTGGGGCCTGTTCCTTCCCGGCTGAACTTGGGGGTTTAAAACCCAGTGCAAGGTTTAGGTCTTTCCTTTCTTTGTTTTCTGTAGGTGCATGCGCCCTCCTAGTTCCGTCGCGACTATTGCCAGTAATGGCACCTGCGACGCTCTGATCCTGAAGAAGAAGAAGCATTAATTTGTGTGTGTGTGTGATCTGTTGTGACAGATGTACAAGAAGATGGAGAAACGTGAAGAAATGTTCACCCAGTTTGCGCACGCCGATGTGACCAGTATGGCCATTAGGCCTGACAAAGTACTGGACGTTATCAGGTATGTGTGTGTGTGTGTATGTGTCTGTGTGTTTGTTTGTGTCTGTGTGTGTCTGTGTGTTTGTCTGTGTGTGTGTAAGAAACGTTCGCCCAGTTTGCGCATGCTGACTTCACAAGTACAGACAAACCCCTATTTTACGACCCTCTGTTAAGCGACCACCTCTCATTTGAGACCGGATTTGTTGGCCCGGATGCATTTTACTATGTAAACGACCTCTCTTAAACGGCTTCCTCTAAAATGCGACTTACGACCGCCATTTTGTTGGTTTTTACGACCGTTGTCTGCATAGACTTCGAGCAAAGGGAAACAACCACGGTCAAGGGCCTGAAAGCGGAGTCGCTTCCCTTGTTGTAGAAAAGATGGCGGAAAGCGTAGGAAAAGCACGAAAACCACTGACTTTGAAAAAGAAAACCACTGACTTTGGACGAGAGTGGAGGTGATTAACAGAAGTCGGCGAAGTGAAACTGTAATACATCGATTGCACAATCCTATGGAGTTGGAAAGACCCAAATCCAGTTTTAATATGTCATTGTATGTGTGCATGAACTGTGCTGAACTTTTTCTTTCTACGGCTGCCAGTGAAAACCTCCGTCATACGACCCCTCCAATTTACGACCGATTTTTCCGGACATTTTGGAAGTCTTAAAATAGAGATTTGTCTGTATGGCCATTAAGCTTGACAACGTTCTGGACGTTATCAGGTGTGCGTGTTTCTGTCTCTGTGTGTTTTTTGTGTGTGTGAGAAATGTTCACCCAGTTTGCTCACGCCGACGTCACCAGTATAGCCATTAAGCCCAAGTGTGTGTGTGAGGGTTGTCACTGTATGTGTGTGTGTGAGTTTGTCAGTGTGTGTGTGTGTGAGTTTGTCACTGTGTGTTTGTGTGTGTGTGTGAGTTTGTCACTGTGTGTGTATGTGTGTGTGTGAGTTTGTCACTGTGTGTGTGTGTGTGTGTGTGAGTTTGTCACTGTGTGTGTGCGTGTGTGAGTTTGTCACTGTGTGTGTGTGTGTGTGTGTGAGTTTGTCACTGTGTGTGTGTGAGTTTGTCACTGTGTGTGTGCGTGTGTGAATTTGTCACTGTGTGTGTGTGTGTGTGTGTGTGTGTGAGTTTGTCACTGTGTGTGTGTGTGTGTTTGTCACTGTGTGTGTGTGTGTGTGTGTGTGTGTGAGTTTGTCACTGTGTGTGTGTGTGTGTGTGTGTGAGTTTGTCACTGTGTGTGTTTTGTGTGTGTGTGTGAGTTTGTGTGTGTGTGTGTGTGTGTGTGTGTGTGTTTGTCACTGTGTCACTGTGTGTGTGTGTATGTGTGTGTGTGAGTTTATCACTGTGTGAATTTGTCACTGTGTGTGTGTGTGAGTTTGTCACTGTGTGTGTGTGTGTGAGTTTGTCACTATGTGTGTGTGTGTGAATTTGTCACTGTGTGAGTTTGTCACTGTGTGTGTGTGTGTGTGAGGGTTTTTCTGTCACTGTGTGTGTTTGTGTGTGAGTTTGTCACTGTGTGTGTGTGTGTGTGAGTTTTTCTGTCACTGTGTGTATGTGTGTGTGAGGGTTTTTCTGTCACTGTGTGTGTGAGGGTTTTTCTGTCACTGTGTGTGTATGTGTGAGTTTTTCTGTCACTCTGTGTGTGTGTGTGAGTTTTTCTGTCACTCTGTGTGTTTGGGGGTGTGGTGTGTGTGGGTGGGTGTGCCTGAAGCTTGAATCAGTAACTTTTTTTTCCCCATTTTATTCTTTCACATCTCAGGGAGTTCAACCCGATGTTTGAAGGCAGCATGCAGCACGATGCCCAGGAGGTGCTGCGCTGCCTCCTGTGCTACCTCGAGGACTCGGAGCGGGAGCTTCACGCCGACTACGCCAACATCCTGGCCTCCCACCCCGCCCTGCTCAAGGCGAAGGGAGGGCCTCACGATTCCTCACTGCCGTCATCATCATCACTGCCGTCGTCATCATCGTCACTGCCGTCGTCGGCAGCAGCAGTTTTGGCGGCGAAAGAATGTGGAAGACAGGTACAGTTGGGTTTTTTTCAAAGGTGAAGGTCGTTGGTCAAAGGTCAAGGTCACTGGAGCCTAAATTGCTGCTGCGCGAGATCCTCGCTGGCGCAGGGGTGCTGTAAAGACTTTGATCGGCCAAGTTCGAAGATAAAGGTCAAGGTCACGGGAGCCGAAAATGCGGGTTGATGTGGCGTTTTCACGCTCTGGTGTTGTTTGTTTTCGTTTGTGGTTTTTCAGAGAAATGGTGGCCCGGGATCGTTGCCCGTTTATTGTTCACAAAATGTACATCAGCTTTAACTCATTCAAGTCGTTCCGGCCATATATGTCCCCTAATCCGATGCATTCCTTTCTTTCTGTGGCTCACCAGGCAGGGGCCACCACTCTGGAGAAGTTCCTGTCGGCGGGGAAGTCCACCAAGCTTCGCGGGGGGAAACCTGCAGCCGTGGCGGCCCTCAAGTTCGAATCTCCGCCCTCGCCAGAAAGCCAAGCTCGCCTGCAAAACGGCGACACCAAACCGGGAAACGAACCCACCCGCTCACCCCCCACCATCAAGCAAAGTTCTCCCCCTTCCTCCTCCTCCTCCGCCTCTATACACAAATCCGTTCTATCAGACACGCTAAACGGAAGTTGCGCAGGTGAGCTTCCGGAAATCTTGCCTCCGAGAGTGAAGAAACGCAAACTGCGGCAACAAAAAAGAAGCGATGGCGATGATGAAGTTGATGGTGAGAATCTGAACGCTTCCTTCGCTCCACAGCTTCTGCCTCGAGCTGACGAAAACCGCGACGTTTGCGAGCCCGGGCTTCGCCGGTCTGCCCGGAGCCGGGTGTGCAGCAAGCGGTTGTCGGAGTTTGTGCTGCGTCCGAAAGGGAGTAAGGTAATGGGGGCGGCGGTCATCGCAGAAAAGGAAACCTGCGTGAATCCCCCCCAAGCGAAGTCCGCTGCCTCGCTGGCAGAGAGAGAGGGAGGGAGGAGCCATGATCCCGCCCGACCCTGGCAGCAGTCTTCTTCTTCTTCTTCTTCTTCTTCTTCTTCGGAAGGGACACGGACAGCTTGGAAAGAAAGCGAGAGTGGTCATCATCATCCTCCGCCTGCTTCCAGAGAATGGGATGACGAGCGTCGTCAGCCAGAGGCGGAAGAAACGGCCAAAGAATCTCGGCAAGGAGGAGAAAAATCTCGGCGAGTTCCCAGGACGAAAAGCCGACCGGTTTGTAGAAAGGCAGAGGAGCCTCTGCAAACTTGGAAGGATGCGGAGAAATCCGAAGGTACTTCTTCTACTTCCACTACTGCTGATGCTGCTACTGCTGATGCTACAGCGGTGATGACAAACGGAAACCACCGAGCGGAAAGGCCCGCTGTGGCGGACAGATCTCAGCCGACGATTTTATCCATGTTAGGGAAGAAACCTCCGGGGCAGTGCCGAAGACTGGGGATGAGCCGGAGGGTCATTCCTCACTCCCACTCTCAACAACCCCAGCCCTCTGCCTTCACCGCTCCCCCCCCCACCTCTCCACCCCCTTCCCCCGAACTCCGCAGATCGCCGCGGAAGCCCGGCTGCGGCCACCCTCCTCCCCTCCCGCCCCCCGTCTCCGTGACTACGGCGTCGCTGTCGTCGTCGTCGTCGCTGCGGAAACGTGGCAGTGTGGTGCCCTCACCCTCGGAGGCTTCCCCCGCCCGCCCGGACGAGTTCCCTTCGCATGCTGCGAGCCAAAGTTCTGGCGCAGACGTGGAACGCAACAACGGCGGTCGCGCCACAGCAACATCAACAACAACCCTGCTAGACGAGGGGCAGCAGGCGGCTCTGTTCGAGGAAAACGGAGCTTCGCTCTGGGAGAGGACGACGACCGCGGATGGAAGAACGGAGGAGAGAAGCGCCGTCAACAGAGAAAGAGTCCTGCGCAGGTCTCCCGTCAAAGCTGGGGGCTGCAGCTGGAGACGGTCGGAAGCGAGAACCCGGCTTTCCCCGATCGGGGAAAACTCGGCCGCTTCGCAGACGCATTCCGGGGTCTCGGCTTCAACGTGGATGCTGGGCGAACTGCCCGACCTGGTTTCGCCTTTGTCGTCGGAAGTTGTTGAAGCGGAGGAGGAGGAGGAGGAAGGAGGAGCGGGCAGGGGGGTGGTGGGTGTGAAGGAGGAGAGAGCAACACTGATCCCTTCCCCTCCGCCAGCCAAGTCTCGTCTGGAGAGAATGCTGAAAAAATCGAAATCGTCCGCTGCAGGAGTTCTTCCCCCTTCCTCTCCTTCCTCTTCTTCTCCTCGGACTGAGGCGAAGAGGGTGCTGTTTGCGTCGCCCTCTAGTGGGGGGGATAACGAAGAAGGAGGGGGAGGGAGGGAGGAGGTGAAAGGTGGGATGGGGAAGGGGTCTTCTGACCTTCCTTCTTCGTCGTCGTCTAAGCTGATGATCAAGCTGGAAAAGTGCGACCACCTGTGCAGTTCTGGCTCTTCCAGCATCTCGGCTTCTGCGGCTATGAAGGCCTTGAAAGGTGGGTGGGTGGATGGGAGGGAGGGTGGGGGATGCATGGGACGGGGTGGGTAGGGATGGGGGTGGGTGGGTATGATGTTTGTGTGAAAGAGGAGTGTGTTTGTGTGTCAATTCAAGTCAAAATTTTGTTTCCAGATGGAACATTGAATAAGCAAATAATATACTGTCTGTGTGTGAGACTGAGAGAGACGCTTTGTAAGAAAGATGGCTGTGTGAACAGTGATCGCGTAGCAGGTAGTAATTACAGGGGTGCTAATTTTCCGGTATGTGCCGGATTTCCGGTTTTGATATGACTAAAAAATGTAGTCTCTGGTTTTTGAGTTTGGAAAAAAAAATTCCGGCATCGGAGAAACAGGTGACGATTACAAACATCGTACATGTATTGGCCGAAGTAGCAAACCGATTCAAAATTATCTTTATACGGCACAATCTTCATTTCGCGCCTTTTTGCTATTCCGCCGTTGTTATTTCCAAGATGGCGTCCGCCGAGAACGCATGTATTGAGTTGGCGAAACCAACATGTAAAAAAAAAAAGGAAAAGTATGTGAATCATTGGAGAATTGAGTGGCTGCAGAATGTAGTTTGTGGCCGAAGATTCGGCGATGTTCATTCGGAAAGAGACAAAGACAAAGAAAGAGTTTGAAGAGTAGGATGTTAAATAGGAGTACTTGCCCCCCCCGCTCAACAAAACTTCCACGATGCTAGCCGCTGAAAAAACGTGTGTGCGGAAAATTTTATATTTTGGAACAGACTAATTGATCCCATCCTTCGCTCAACAAAACTTGTTATGTTACTGTTAGCTGCTTGAAAAATTTTTTGGGGAAACACTGCTCTACAAAACTTTGTTCATTTTCAGGTTAACAAGAAATTGGAACTTGCCGTTTAGATTGGTTTCAGGTTTTCGGTTTGGGGAATTCCTAGTTTCAGGTTTGGGGACCCTTTGGCGCTAGCACCCCTGTAATTACCCGTGAAATACTGATTGCAAAACCAACACGCAGTGTTAGGAGTACTCCACTGGACTGGAAAAAATATTGGACCTGTCAGTCCCATAGACTGATACATTTTTGCTAGGACTGAGGCTTTGACATTGAAGCTAAGATTGTTTCCCTGGGACTGGTTTTGGCACTAGGTTGTTGGGGGACATTGTCACTGGTGCATGGTTCGTGGGGTCCTTTCAGGTGCTTTAAAGTGCTGTGAAATTGATCGGTCACAAAAGGCCTGGTAAGTCCTTTTTATCAGCACTAGGTTGTTTCAAATCACATTGTCAAAGGTCCTTTGGGAAATTGGTGCGGTCAGTTTAAATCCTTTAATCGGGGGAAAAAACAAAACTGGGTACCTTGTCATAAGAAATGCACTAGGTTGTATATTAAATGAAATAAAATTTGCCAAAAATCGATCGCCTAGGTATGTTTCGAGCAGACATCTAATTTTGGTAGTCACTGTAAATCCGGTCACGTGCGTTGATTCGGCGAGATATCTTATGCGCCATGTTGAAATTTTTCCCACACGGCTGCTTCAGTGCTTGTTTTCAAGTACAAAAGTGTAAAAATGCCTGGAAAGTGTTCGTTTTCACTATCGTTGGCTGAGAGGACATTGTCAAGGACTGGGTCCGAAAAGTGATGGCACAACAAACATGCAGTTCGTTGTGCATATGGTGGGAAAAACATCAACATCTTGTCAATGGGAGAGTCGGTGCTGAAACAACACTGCAAAGACTGAAAATGGCACAAGAAAGCTGGGGGAAGGCACAAGGCAATCGAGGTGGTGACCGACTTTTTTTGCAAGCACTAGGTTGTGAATCTGCTCAGACAAAAAAACTGGTGGGAATCTGCTCAGGCACAATCGGTTGCTCTGGGGGACCACGTGTGCAAGTACAACTACAAACAAGGTTTTGGTCCTTTAAAAAATTTGGCTGGTCCTTTAAAGGTCACTGGTGGGACCGGTTTTCGGCACTCTTCCAAGTCCCCACAAACCATGTGGTGGGACCGGTTTTCGAAATTCCCAGTTTTACACTGATTTCAGTATTTTAAGTTTTACCAGAAACTGAACTTCAGTTTTTTGTAATTCATCAACAACAAAAAACTGACCACAAGCGATTTGGGGCGTTTTGAACTTAATCTGGTTGTTCTATCTTGGAAGTTTACAAAGGCAATGTAATAATTTTACAAGGCTTATCAGACTCAAACTGTCTGTCTCTCATTTTAACTGTCTGTCTGTCTCGTTGTCTCTCTCTCTTAAGTTGCCCCCCTGAATCGTCCGGGCTCGGGGCCTGTACCCTGGGCCATGGGTCCCTGGACCCCTGCCTTTCAGTTTTTTTCATTTTGGGGAGAGTGGCACCCATGCTGGCTGCAAATTGGCTGGCAGGCATCAGAACTGTCAGAGGATTTGCAAAGTTTCAGAGTATTGAACATTTCTGGCGGATGATTTTTGTTGGTGGTGGCGACAGAGGTTTTGTCTTCATTTCGAGGGGTCAAAGTTGACTGTCAGGTAACTTTTTAACCCTCTTGCTCTGTGAATGTCCTAGAACGTTCGGGTCTCCATGTGGCCGGTTTGGGCGCTTCCATTTTGTTTCGATCACATGGCAGTCACGTGGGCGCTTCAGCCTCGCTTTCGCGATAGATTACACTTCCGCCCTGTTGCTTACAATGGCTTCTGGGCCGATTGGTTTGGAAGATGTGAATTTTTGAAAATTAGTGACCGACTTTGGCATTTTCACGATTTTTCCAATATGGATGACGAACAGTTAATGAGTTATGGCATCCATTGATTGAGGAAAGCAATGAATATTCATATTTTTGTGAAAGATGGGACTGATGAGATCATGAAGTGATGAGTAAGGAGTGTGGTTTAACCTATTTCGTCAGTGAGCTTGTTTTTGTTCAATCGATGCACATTTTTGAAGTCATGTTACTGACATCAGCATTTTCCCGACTTTTGCAACATGGATGATGAATCGTTATTGCATCCACTGAGTGATGACAGCGATGAAAATTCCTTTTTCTGTGAAAGATAGAACTTATAACTATAAGATTGTGAAGTGAAAGGGTAAGTGAATGATTTTGATCTACATTTCCATTTCAGTCGTCTTAGGCTTCGCCAGTCTGCAAAAAGAAGGCAGTGAATGCAGTTTGCGACTACACTTTGGCATTTTGATTTTTTTTTTGTGGAGCCATGCATCCCCATAACATTTTGAAATTCATTTTGCAAATCAGACGGACAAAACATTCAAAAGCCACAAAATCTGCTTGGGTATATTTTATTTTATTATTTTTCTGACGCTACCCCCCCCCCCCCCCCCTTTTGTACGGAGTGACATCCCTTGGGTTTAGATTTCAGAAGTGACAGAGCACAGAGCGTTAGGACTAAGAGGGTTAAAGTAATTTGTTATGTTTGGAACTGGTTTCAGAGTTGGGCCTCTGCTATGCACAGCCTCGATGGTTCATTTTTTTCTGTGGTTTTCAGGGGATTGAACCGTTGACAGTTCTGGTGGGTAGGTGGGGGGCGTGTGAAGTGTTTGCTGAAAATTGCGCTCATTAATGTTAAGGCTTAGCTGTTGTTAGCGCCACCAATCATTATCATCATTATTATTGCGACAAGAGTCTAAAGCATCACCATCCATGGTCATAATGATCATCATTGTCATCATCAACACTATCATTACAAAGATTATCGTCACCTCCATCACCACCATCATCATCATCACCACCATCATTATCACGATCAAATGTTGTATCCAGGAAACGGAAACACCTGCCGAAAGATGACCTTCACCGAGAGCGACGACGATGATGACAGCAACGACGATGATGGTGACGATGACGACAACAACCAGGATTCGGACGAGGATGACACGAGCCTGGGCACCAAGTCGTCGTTCAAGTCTGTGCCTCTCAGATCTGTGTGTGTCAAGGTAAGGTCGACGTAGGTTAGGTTAGGTACATTATAGTCACAGAGGCGTCTCTGTGAAATTCGGGTTGCTCCCACCTGGAGAGCGCGTCGCAGCCCAATTTTTTTTTTTTTTTTTTTTTTTTGCATGCGATTTTTGTGTGACTGATGAAGGAAGGGGGGGGGTAAATTTTGACCAAATTAAAACTTTTTCGTTGCCACTGTATGCTAAGTGCATGAGCACACGGGACCTCAGTTTATTGTCTCATCCGAAAGACTCCACGTTCAGACCGCAAGGCCTAGTGCAAAGTGAGGAAAAATCCACTGTACCATGGTTCGAACTCGGGTTTACTTGACACGAAGCGAACGCGTTACCACTGTGCCACTCTACACTCTACACTCATAGATCTGTGTGTGTGTGTGTCGTTAAGTTTGTTGTTGTTTGTTTTGTTTTTGTCTGTGACTGTGCGTTCAGTCTCTGTTTGGCTGGCTGTTTTTTCTCGCTTTTGGTGGACGGTCATGGTGGCGCCCTCAGAGGAGGACCTCACTCACGCTGGCTCCGCGACTAAGAGAATAGTGTCGTCAGTAGGGGGCTTAGTAGGTGGTGTCCTGAACAGGCTCCTCTGAACTCCATCGAAGTGACTCAGCAGCAGTGCAGTGTCTCCTCGGTTGGTTGCCTCCTGACTGCCTAACATAGGTTTGCTCCCCTTGGACTGCTGGTCTCGGATTCTGCGACTTGAGCAAGCCGGGGTGTAGCTGCGAATTGGGACTCGGAACGAGCGGCGTGGGAGCAACGCCACTGTACGGCCCAGAAGATGGGACAGCAAAACAAAATCAAAAAAAATCTGTGCCTCTGAGATCTGTGTGTCAAGTTAATTTTCAACATAGATCTGTGTGTGTGTGTCACGTGTGTCGTTAAGTTTGTTGTTTGTTTTGTTTTTGTCGCTGTGTGTTAAGTCTCTGTCTGTTTGGCTGTGTTTTTCTCTCTCTCACACACACACACACACACACACACACAGAGACAGGCACGCACACACTCACACACTCGCACACACGCACCGACTTAAAGCTAGTCTGACCCGTGCAGCTTTAAGCACGTAAAAATCTCGCGGCAGTTAAGAGCAGGGAGAAATCCTGCTGCCTGGTATGACCACATTGATCGCTAGGTTTTCCCACCCCTTCCTCACCGTACCTCCCGAAAAGGGGGCAGGCGCTGCGCTTGCGGTGACGCGCCCTCTGGGGGGGAGGGTGGGGGGAGAGAGCGGCCCGAATTTCACACTGATAAGTCTATAATTTATGAAAAGCAACTTATGGTAAACTAAGGTTGGCTTGAAGCAACTTCTGAAAATATAGATAAACTAAATGTTCCTCCCGAAACAGCTGTGGTTACGACAAAACGAAGCATTGTTTGAGAAACAAGCGCGGATTCGCAATCGTTTGTGGCACGCGACAATTTTGGACCGACCGACAGACAGACCGACAAAGTGAGTTAAAAACCTCACAAACTGTCCGAGGCCAAAGCAAAACAGAACGCAACATGTAACAAAATCATGGAATACATGCCTTTTGCATCAGGTGAGTGAGGAAATTAGAGTCCTGTATCGTTTGACCGAAAAACTATGCTCCATGTTCTTGGGGGGTGGTTTTTATGTGAACTTGTTGAAGCCCTTTTAAATATGGCAGAATGCACAATTTTGAGAGAAAGTACACTTTTTTTGTTTAGTGGAGCAGGGCTCCCCATTCTGTGCGTCAAATGTGCATGACAGACGCATTAAAACTTCGTACTGGGGGTGAAACGACGCACTATAATTACTACTCGAGGGTTATGAGACGCACTATAAATCTGCCGAGTGGCACCCAGCGCAAAATGTCAGCCGTATCTGAATGGCGCTCTCTCTCTCTCTTTCTTTCTCTCTCTCTCTCTTTCTCTACCTCACTCCCCCCACCCCCCCCCCCCCCCCCCCCCCCCCCCCCCCCCCCCCCCCCCCCCCCCCCCCCCCCCCCCCCCCCCCCCCCCCACCCTCCCATTCCCACCACATTCGCTCCATTCGGTCCGTCTTCCATAAATAGACGGGACAAGCATTGGGTTAGAAGAGAAAAAAATCTCCATCACTTGAAAGGCATTAGCACAAGGTGAAGGTCAGGTCATGATAGTACTTGATCATTCTAGACTGGTTACAAGTTCAATGACCTTTGACACATCCCCAGAGTCTACCACCCCTGCCATGACCCATCATTATACAGTCCCCTTCCCTTTTACTTCGCCACTCTTCCTCTTAATTACCTTTCTGTCTGCAGTCAATGCAACTTTACATTTTGTTGACAGTACCCACATGTCTATGCTTATTTTGTTTTGATTTTTCACCCTCTATAAGTTCACCCTGGGGGTGAAGAGACCCTCTATGGCTGCTTCCCGGGGGTGAAAATACCCTCTATGGTCAAACAAAATGGGGAGCCCTGCACTGGAGTACAACAAGAAGAAATTGGGGGTAGGCAGGTCTGTATGTGTTTTTCCCATGCACCATCGCATATATGCTACAGAGATTGGGCACAGGATTGGTACAATCCCCCCCCCCCCCCCCCCCCCCCAATCTGTTCCTTCCTGCAGTCATTTGGTCTAAGCGCGGGCCGACGCCCGCATATTTGCAGAACTGCCTGCACTTTTTACTGCTCGCTGCGGGAATTCCTAGAATCAGCTCTGAAGAAGAAATTGGGGGTAGGCAGGCAGACCTGTTTACTCTACTCTTTTCAAGTAGTAGTCTACTCAATTTGGACCTCTACTAGTCTTCAAAATTGAATATAATGCTCTTTAATCGAGAATTACTACTCATTTTCATTCAACAATGTTTGATGGTTTAATGAATAAAACTACATACCAAAACTACTCATTTCAGCCATCCAGACTACTCAAGACTTGTGTAGGGGGTAAACAGGTCTGGGCAGGTCTGTATGTCTGTATGCTCAATACCAATCTCCTGCAGGTTGAAAAATGCAACGCAGTCTGTGCGAGCACGGACAAGTCATTTATATTTTTACGTCACATTTTGCAAGTTCTATCAGTTTGTGGCCACTGGCCACCCCTCATTTTTCTTTTACATTTTTGTGGCAAGTCGCTGACTCGCATCCTGCGGTTTCAAGCTTTGCCGCCATGGTTGCTATGGTATTTGACCGAGTAATGGAGGTAAACAACTCTAATTTTGACAAAGTGCTCTCCCCTAGTTTTTTTTCCGAAAATCGTCTGTTCCATTATGTCTGGTTTTCCCATGCACACATACATGAATGCAACTGGGCTTCGGATACCAGGCGGCGCCTGTTTTTTCAAAATTTTGACCACAAAAAAAAAATTGATTCAAAGTTCAAGGGGGAAAAAAAGTGTTGAATTCTCACTTTACAAGCATGGAGTAAACTTCAAATTGAGTTTGATTTTGATTTTTCTTCACGGGTGGCGGGGGGTGGGGGGGGGGGTGCCCCGCTGACCCAGTTCTGCCCCTGTACCCTGCCAGGGGCCTAGGCGGCTCCTGGACCCCTGCCTTGCCTGTTTTTCGATTTTCTCCAGTTGCATCCAGGCACATGTGCTAAACACCAAATGATATCTCCCCTTCCTGCCTTTCCCGCAGGTCGAGAAATGCGACGCAGTCTGCGCCAGCCCGGACAAGTCGGTCAGCGCCCGTTTCGCAGCCTCCTGTCTGGCGCGGCAGCGTGCACAGCGCTTCAACATGATCGAGAAGCTCTTCCAGGGGGCCATGCGCATGCGCACCCGGTGCCTGGAGTGTGAGCGCTGCACGGAGCGCAGGGAGTGCTTTCAGGACATCAGCGTGCCTCTCAGCGGGGGGAGCGTTGACGGCAAGAATAACGCTGGGGATGATAATAGTGACGATGATTCGGAGTCGTCGGGTGAGTTTTGCGTTTCTCTGTGTGTCTGTGAGAGTAGTCCCAGTTCGAGAGTGTTTTCAGGACATCAGCATGCCTCTCAGTGGGAGCGTTAATAATAAGAATAACGCTACCAGTATCGCTGGGGATGATAATAGTGACGATGATTCGGAGTCGTCGGGTGAGTTTTTGTGTGTGTGTGTGAAAAATTGTGCAGGTTATGTGTGTGTGTAGGATGTGTGTGTGTGTGTGTGTGAAAACTTGTGCAGGTTATGTGTCACAGTGTGTGTGTGTGTGTGTGTGTAGGATATGTGTGTGTGTGTGAAAACTTGTGCAGATTATGTGTGTAGGATATGTGTGTGTGTGTGTGTGTGAAAACTTGTGCAGGTTATGTGTGTGTGTGTGAAAACTTGTGCAGGTTATGTGTGTAGGATATGTGTGTGTGTGTGTGTGAAAACTTGTGTAGGTTATGTGTGTGTGTCTGTGAGAGTAGTCCCAGTCCGAGAGTGTTTTCAGGACATCAGCATGCCTCTCGGTGGGAGCGTTAATAACAAGAATAGCGCTGCCAGTATCGCTGGAGATGATAATAATAATGATAGCGATGATTCGGAGTTGTCGGGTGAGTTTGTGTTTGTGTGTGTGTGAAAACGTGTGTAGGATTATGTGTGTGTCGGCGTGTCTGTGAGAGTAGTCCCAGGGAGTGCTTTCAGTACATCAGCATACCTCTCAACAGGAGCGTTAATGGCAAGAATAACGCTGCCAGAATCGCTGGGGACGATAATAGTGACGATGATTTCGGAGTCGTCGGGTGTGTTTGTGTCTGTCTGTGTGTGTGAAAACGTGTGTAGGATTATGTGTGTGTGTGAGAGTGTTCCCAGGAGTGTTTTCAGGACATCAGCGTTCCTCTCAGCGGGAGGAGCGTTAATGGCAAGAATAACGCTACCTAGTACCAATACGGCTGGGGATGATAATAATACAGTCAAACCTCTATTATAAGACCCTCCGTTAAGAGACCTCCTCTCATTTAAGACCGATTTTTGGGGGGCACTTATAACTCTTGATCCTCTTATAAAAAACATGACCTCCGTTATAAGAACCCCTCCAATTTAAGACAGATTTGTCTGGACTTTTTGGAAGTCTTGAAATAGAGGTTCATGGATGCTCCTTCTTTCGGATAATGAGAATTTGAGAAATGGCGATTTTCTTACACACACACACACAAACTTGTGCAATAAAAAGGGCCTATTAAAAAATTAATTATGAGCATTTGCTATATTCAAAGGAATGTAGCACTTGTACTAGTCTAGAGGGGCGAAAAAACAGCAGTAAGTATGTGTGTGTGCTGCTCCTGCACTCTGCAGGACTTTTTAATTTTCCCATGAGCACCCATGGAGGTTTGACTGTAATAAGAGTGACGATTCAGAGTCAGGTGAGTTTTGTGTGTGTGTGTGAAAACTTGTGTAGGATATCTGTGTGTCTGTGAGAGTGGTCCCAGGAGTTCTTTCAGGACATCAGCGCTCAGCGGGAGCGTTAATAACAAGAATAACGCTGCCAGTATCGCTGGGGATAATAATAATAATGATAGCGATGATTCGGAGTCGTCAGGTGAGTCTGTGTGTGTGTGTGTGAAAACGTGTAGGATATCTGTGTGTCTGTGAGAGTAGTCCCAGGAATGGTTTTGTGCATGCTTGCGTGTGGTGTGTGTACGTTTTTGTGAAATAACGAATAAAATGGATTTTTTTTTTTTAATTAGTAAAGGTCAAGATGTGCACCCTACATCTCAGCTGTCCCCGCATTTTCACACTTGCATTTTTTGCCAAACGTTAAGCTGTATTTTATTAACATTTTCAGCTAATTATCTTTGTTGAATAATTCATTGCAGTCATGATAGAGGCCATTATCTAATAGGGCCCCCCCGCCCCTATGTAGTGCAGTACGCACAACAGTCCACAGTCCTGGTTCATTGCGTTTTCCCGTCTTGCCTTTATCTTCTACTATTATTGAATGCATGTGTTTAATGATGTCAATGGATGAAAATTAGTGTTAAATACAGCAAGCGATAGAGGACGAAGCACACAATCTGCAGTAAGAAACTCAAGACTGAAAAAGTGGAAACAACCGAGAAATGGAGGAGGGGGGGGCCAGGGCTCCCAGGGACCCCCATTTGGGGGTCTATGAAGCACTGACATTCTAAAGGACCCTCTAAAAGAATGTGCAGGGGTTCCCAGGGATGCATAGCAAGAAAATTTCTGTTCAGCATTCGCAATGCTACTGGGACCCTCTATCCCGCCTCTTGTACCCTCTATGCTGTATGTGAAGGAGTCCCTGGGACCCCTTGGTTTGTGGGACGATTGGGCGTCCTGGTGGGGGGGCGGGCGCATCTTTACCTTTACCAAAACTGTTTTGATTTTCCCCGCCAGACGAGGAAAAGGACTGCAGCCTTCAGCGGCTGATGCGAGCGTTCACCGACGTGGAACGTCTGAGGGACGACAACAAATATTACTGTGACAGGTGCTTCCGCTACGTGGAGGCAGAACGCTCCCTGCACTACGAAGCGCTCCCCAACATCCTCACCGTGCATCTGAAGCGCTTCAGCGCTACCGGGTGAGTTTGTGTTTGTGAGAGTGGGGAGGTGCCCTAGGCACGGCAGCAAGTACTACTGTGAGCAGTTGCTTCCGTTGCGTGGAGGCAGAACACTCCCTGCACTACGAAACGCTCCCCAACATTCTCACTGTGCATCTTAAGCGCTTCAGCGCTACCGGGTGAGTTTGTGTTTGTGTGTGTAAGAGAGTGGGGATGTGCCCTAGACAAGGCATCTCCATACTACTGCGACAGGTGCTTCCGCTATGTCGAGGCAGAACGCTCCCTGCACTACGAAACGCTCCCCAACATTCTGACCATGCATCTGAAGCGCTTCAGCGCTACCGGGTGAGTGTGTGTGTGTGAGAGTGGGGAGGTGCCCTAGGCAGACCTGCCTACTGCTACGATTTGGCCGTAGCAGCTACGAAAAATTAAGCTTTGCTACGCTACGGCAACCTTAACGTTGCTACGGAAAAAAAACAAATTGCCGCCGCATTTTATTTTTGCTTTAAGTGCCGTTCCCGGTTTTGTCTGTTTCTAAGAGCAGACGCCGTGTCACGCGCGATAACCTAGTCACTTCCGTTTTTATCAAAGTGACTGCGCATGCGTTCTTATTACTTTCTCTGGGAAAAATGGCGGACTCCAGCAGCAGTAGCGATTCGGGAGATGTTTCAAACGAAGAAAAACGAACCCAAACCAGAAAACGAAAATCATCTGGCACACCATCTTGTTCTAAGAAAAAACATCGGCCTGCCGCACAAGTTTTCAAAATATTTTACACGGAGGAGTGGCCTTGCATCGTCAGAAGTTGACTCGGTGCGAACCATGCTCGCTGCAGTGCAACCTCTGCCATGCGGACTTCTCTGTGAATCATGGCGGTAGAGACGATTGCCGTCAACACGTTCAATCGGCGAAACATAGAAGCAGTGCATTTCGGCTCAGGAAGAGAACAAGCCGATTGCAGTCGTTTGTGGATGCTACGAAAATTGGAAAATTGATGGCTGGGCTACTGATTGGGAAAATTCCAAGTAGGCAGGTCTGCCTAGCCCTAGGCAAGACAACAAGTATTACTGTGAACAGTTGCCATACCTGCCAGCCCTCCTGGTAAATCCGGGAAGCTCTCCCGGTCTTCCAGGAATTCACGTGAAACTCCCGGATTTCGAAATATCCAGCTTAGATGACCTCAGAAACGAGTGTTATGAAACCCGAAAACCGAAACTGGGTTTCAGGAAGCTTCGCGGAGCAGAGCTCGTACTGCGTTTGTCGGAAGCGGGGACTACTTCCTCCTAGTTTAGTGTCAATCTCATAACATACCATCAATTTTTTATTTGTGTGTGTGGATTAGACGGTTTCAGGTTAGGGTTAGTAGGGTTAGGGTCATTGGGTTTTGGTTAGGGATAGGTTTAGGGTCAGTTTAGTGTCAATCTCATAACGTACCATCAATTTTTATTTTGTGTGTGGATTATATGGTTTCAAGTTAGGGTTAGGGATACTAGGGTCAGTTTAGTGTCAATCACACAAAAATAAAAGTTGACGACTAATCTGACAGTAAACCTATCCCTAACCCTAACCTGAAACAGCCTGAAATGAATGGAAGAGGCAGAGGAGGGAGCTATTCTTAACAACAAAAAAGTTGATGACTAAGCTGACCCCAAACCTATCCCTAACCAGACCCTAACCAGACCTACTTTACTCCTTTCGAGTAGCATTCTACTCATTTTGGACCTCTACTACTCTTCAAAATTGAAAATAATGCTCTAATTACTCATTTTCAGTGAACATTGTTTGATGGTTTAATGAATAAAACTACACATTTTGCACCAAAACTACTCATTTCAGCTATCCAGACTACTCAAGACTTGTGTAGGGGGTGAACAGGTCTGCCTAACCCTAACCTGAAACAGCCTGAAATGAATGCCAAATGTTTTTCTCTTAAAAGTACAGTCCAGCTTGGGAAACCAGACCTGTTCACCCATAAGATGTCACCGTATTATGTACACATATTTGATTAAAAAAAATATGATAAATATGGTACATAGGAAAAAATATGGTGAAAAAAATCAATAATTTAGAAAATATCATTTACTGATTTGAACTATATTGCCTGATTCAGGAAACGGGTGCGCTGTGTGTGTGTGTTCTTGTAAATGTAAAAATGGATGATACTTTTGACACAGTATTTCAACAAGCTATAAAAATGTATGCATCAAGCATGGGAATTGTCAGTCTTTTGGCTGATTTCAGCTTTTTTGATGGTCCTCTTCAGTCTTTTTTTTGCAAGTTTCAGCTTTTTTGATGGTCCAAGAGGACATTTATGAGATACAAAAAAAAGAAGCCCAATGAGTAAAATAAGTTATTGGTTATAAATGAATGCAAAATGAACTAAATATATCAGTCTTATCTCTAATACTGTTTTTAAGGCTTAGATAACAGAAGAAGCTTCATTTTCTGGGGCTGTATCCCAACACACACGGTTTTCAGTTTGTTTTTGTATTCCTTGTTCAGGCATGAAAACATCTCCGCCTTCTCCGCCTAATTTTTTTTCCGAAATCGACCAATCTCCGCCTTAAAAAAAAATCTCCGCCTAAAAAAATAAAATCGAATCGAATAAAAACTCGGCATGCTGGGTCTTTAAATGGCACGATCATCATTTCGCGCCTTCTCCTCCTCCCGACGTCATCACTTCCAAAATGGCGTCTGAAGAGCAAGCCGTGCACGAAGAATGGGTGAAAAAGAAGAAGAAATATCAGGCATGAAAACAGCTCCGCCGTTTCCATTGTTTTGGAACCACCCTCCCTCCCCCCCCCCCACCGCTGAACAAGAGTTCTGACGTTAGTTATTTGTGCCGGAAAAAAAATTTGGTAACAGTCCCCACCCCCCCTTCAACAAAACTTCTGACGTCAGCTGAAAATCCAGGTGGAAGGATTTCTCGGCTGAAAAAATCTCTTTTTTGGGGACAGTAGTTTTCATGCCTGCTTGTTCCTATGCCTGCTTCCAGACCCCAATTTTCAGTCTTTTTTGTCTTCTCTAATTCCCAGGCCTGGTGCATGTTTACACTCCGTTGTGGAAACTTTCCTGTTGGAGGACTCCTATTTTGTGAAAAATACACTTATCTTGGATTTCGAATACATGAACCAGGCATCAGAACGGCCCGCGGATGTTGGTAGCCACTGGCCGCGGTTTTGGCACTGCCGGCCGCGGTTTGTACTTCATGAGGCAGCGCGATCTTATTCTCAAATGGTATTCTTAAACGGTTTGTTTTTATACTGCACCTTCGGAAACGAAAAATCGCGGCCATGTTTGTTTTTTCTTCCAAGTTTAGAGCTCTCTAGACTCTTACTTTCACTGTTTCAGAGTTTGTTTTGATGACAGTGATTGTGATTTGGGTTTTAAATGGGTCGATTTAGAGGATATGATCGCGGGAGACTACGATGATGTGAGAACTTTGAACGTTTCCGCGAGAAATCGGGTAGCGAATGATCGCAATGATGCCGACTACGGACTAGAGTTTTGTGGGGTCCGACTCGATGTCGACTCCGAGTCATGGCGAGTGTTGTTCGTTCGCGGATTGGACTCTGGAGTATTCTGATGCCTGATGAAGCCCAATCTCAGGTTAAACGGGTCTGGGAAATGTTTGAACAGCGTGTGATTATGTGTGTGTGCGCAGGATGTTTGGGTGTCTGTCGAAAATCAACGATTACGTGACGGTGCCTCTGCTGCTCTCCTGCCTACAGTACAAGTGTCCACGGGCCTGCGAGAGGCCTGACCATAGGTAAAAACCACTATGTGTGTGTCTGTGAGAGAAACTGGAGTTTTACGTCCTCTTGGTCTGAATCAGACACATATGGGACATTTGTAAATACAAATATGGTGGGAACAATACTGGAGGCAATGCCCGGAGGCAGTACGAAACCAGTAAAGTCTCGATTTTTTTTATTAATGCAGATAGCAGTGTTGCTGATGGGACTGGTTTTCAAAATTCCTAGTGTGATCACTCTGTGTGTGAGTGTGTTTGTGTATGTGTGTGTGTGTGTGAGTGTATGTGTGTGTGAGTGTGTGTGTGTGTGTGTGTATGTGAGTGTGTGTGTGTGAGTGTGTTTGTGTGTGTGTCAAATCAAATCAAAATCATCTTTATTGAGGGTTAAAGAATAAGCTCACAAAGCTTTTTTTCATCCTGCCCTCATCCAGTGTGTGTGTGTGACTGTGCTACTGCTGCTGTCAGGCCTGAGATACAAATGTCTGTGAGCCTGTGTTAGGCCTGATCATCGGTAAAAACCTCTGTGTGTGTGTGTGTGTGAGGAATCAGAACTGTCAGAGTATTTGCAAGTTTGGATTAAGAATCGCCGGCAGAGGATTGGTTTCTGGTGCCAGCAGTTTTGCCCTTTGTTGTGAGTGAGATCTCACCTGTACAGTTTAGTACTCTTAACCCTTTGAACGCCACTGTCGCCTCTTGGCACCACAATGATTTAACGCCCCTGTCACGAAAAGGCCTCAAACCAGGGTCTGTTATCCAAAGAGCCTATTTTCATAATTTTTTTGAGAATGGATAGGCCTTACTTTATACATATCACAGAGGAATCCCCACTATTGCAGATGTGGTTTTTTGTTTGTGGCTCAAGCCACAAACCTATAACTCACTTTGTCGGTCTGTCGTTCCAAAATGGTCGCACATTTTGACAAAATTGTCGCACTTCAAATCGAGGCTACACTTCAAAATAATTGAGGCCGCTCTTTAAAATGATGTATTTTAAAAGCGTACAAAATAATAAGCATACGTAATACAGACACTACAACAGACACGACGAGTATGCGGTGCTTCTTTTGATGAGTATAAGTAGGATACATAGTTTTAAATGTTTTCCAAAAGATATAAAAAGTGACGAAATGGTGCAGAGATAACATTCTGGTTTACAGATTAAAATTATTGAAAAGCCAGGGGAGGTAACTCATGATTGGAGTGGTAAAAATAGACCGCGTGCCACAAACTATTGCGATTTCGCGCTTGTTTCTCTCTACCCAATGGAAATATTTGGCTGAAAAATGGCTGGGGGCGAAAGGGTTAACACACAACTGGATTACATGAAATATTGGTTAGCTCAATCCGGACAAATTCCGAGTATACTCGGAACAAGAGAACAACCGGTCAGGGCCTACTTTTGAGTATTCTCGGAACAGCACTTTCTGAGTTTAAGGCTTGTTTAAATCCGTGTTTATTTTCAATCCGAGCCACGTTTTTCGAGTTACTTCTCTTCATCACTCTTCCAACTTTCGCTTCACTTATGTTTGGCACTTCTGTTTCAATCGTTAATGTAGAAAATGTGCAAACACTCGGCCCTACGCGAGCCTCAGGAAATACTCCAATATGTTTTCATTAATAGTGATAGTAATAAGAAGAAGAGCCGTTGTATAAGAGCCCCGATTATGCATCCAAATTGCTTTATATTGGTTAACAGTGCTCAGCTTTTTGGGCCCATTTCCTTTTTCAGACCTGTTTACTCTACTCTTTTCGAGTAGCATTCTACTCAATTTGGACCTCTACTACTCTTCAAACCAAAACTGAAAATAATGTGATTACTACTCATTTTCAGTGAACATTATTTGATGGCAGACCTGTTTTACTCTACTCTTTTCGAGTAGTATTCTACTCAATTTGGACCTCTACTACTCTTCAGAATTGAAAATAATGCTCTAACTACTCATTTTCAGTGAACATTGTTTGATGGTTTAATGAATAAAACTACACCTTTGGCACCAAAACTACTCATTTCAGCTATCCAGACTACTCAGGACTTGTGTAGGGGGTAAACAGGTCTGCTTTTTAAAAAAAGATTGTTGGGTTTAACCCTTCGCTGTTGTTTCAGGTACATTGTACGGGATCATCACCCATAACCACCATCTGAGGACACCCCCTGTCCTACATCATGTTCTGTTGTTTCAGGTACATCCTGTATGGGATCATCACCCATAGGGTCCACCATCTGAGGACACCCCCTGTCCTCCATCATGTTCTGTTGTTTCAGGTACATCCTGTATGGCATCATCACCCATGGGGTCCACCATCTGAGGACACCCCCTGTCCTCACATCATGTTCTGTTGTTTCAGGTACATCCTGTATGGCATCATCACCCATGGGGTCCACCATCTGAGGACACCCCCTGTCCTCCATCATGTTCTGTTGTTTCAGGTACATCCTGTATGGGATCATCACCCATGGGGTCCACCATCTGAGGACACCCCCTGTCCTACATCATGTTCTGTTGTTTCAGGTACATCCTGTATGGGATCATCACCCATGGGGTCCACCATCTGAGGACACCCCCTGTCCTCCATCATGTTCTGTTGTTTCAGGTACATCCTGTATGGCATCATCACCCATGGGGTCCACCATCTGAGGACACCCCCTGTCCTCCATCATGTTCTGTTGTTTCAGGTACATCCTGTATGGGATCATCACCCATGGGGTCCACCATCTGAGGACACCCCCTGTCCTCCATCATGTTCTGTTGTTTCAGGTACATCCTGTATGGGATCATCACCCATGGGGTCCACCATCTGAGGACACCCCCTGTCCTACATCATGTTCTGTTGTTTCAGGTACATCCTGTATGGGATCATCACCCATGGGGTCCACCATCTGAGGACACCCCCTGTCCTCCATCATGTTCTGTTGTTTCAGGTACATCCTGTATGGGATCATCACCCATGGGGTCCACCATCTGAGGACACCCCCTGTCCTCCATCATGTTCTGTTGTTTCAGGTACATCCTGTATGGGATCATCACCCATGGGGTCCACCATCTGAGGACACCCCCTGTCCTCACATCATGTTGGGATCATCACCCATCTGTTGTTTCAGGTACATCCTGTATGGCATCATCACCCATGGGGTCCACCATCTGAGGACACCCCCTGTCCTACATCATGTTCTGTTGTTTCAGGTACATCCTGTATGGGATCATCACCCATGGGGTCCACCATCTGAGGACACCCCCTGTCCTCCATCATGTTCTGTTGTTTCAGGTACATCCTGTATGGCATCATCACCCATGGGGTCCACCATCTGAGGACACCCCCTGTCCTACATCATTGTTCTGTTGTTTCAGGTACACCCTGTATGGCATCATCACCCATGGGGTCCACCATCTGAGGACACCCCCTGTCCTCCATCATGTTCTGTTGTTTCAGGTACATCCTGTATGGCATCATCACCCATGGGGTCCACCATCTGAGGACACCCCCTGTCCTACATCATGTTGTTCTGTTGTTTCAGGTACATCCTGTATGGCATCATCACCCATGGGGTCCACCATCTGAGGACACCCCCTGTCCTACATCATGTTGTTCTGTTGTTTCAGGTACACCCTGTATGGCATCATCACCCATGGGGTCCACCATCTGAGGACACCCCCTGTCCTCCATCATGTTCTGTTGTTTCAGGTACATCCTGTATGGCATCATCACCCATGGGGTCCACCATCTGAGGACACCCCCTGTCCTCCATCATGTTCTGTTGTTTCAGGTACATCCTGTATGGGATCATCACCCATGTCCACCATCTGAGGACACCCCCTGTCCTACATCATCACCCATGGGGTCCACCATCTGAGGACACCCCCTGTCCTCCATCATGTTCTGTTGTTTCAGGTACATCCTGTATGGGATCATCACCCATGGGGTCCACCATCTGAGGACACCCCCTGTCCTCCATCATGTTCTGTTGTTTCAGGTACATCCTGTATGGCATCATCACCCATGGGGTCCACCATCTGAGGACACCCCCTGTCCTCCATCATGTTCTGTTGTTTCAGGTACATCCTGTATGGCATCATCACCCATGGGGTCCACCATCTGAGGACACCCCCTGTCCTCCATCATGTTCTGTTGTTTCAGGTACATCCTGTATGGCATCATCACCCATGGGGTCCACCATCTGAGGACACCCCCTGTCCTCCATCATGTTCTGTTGTTTCAGGTACATCCTGTATGGCATCATCACCCATGGGGTCCACCATCTGAGGACACCCCCTGTCCTCTGAGGACATCATCATGTTCTGTTGTTTCAGGTACATCCTGTATGGCATCATCACCCATGGGGTCCACCATCTGAGGACACCCCCTGTCCTCCATCATGTTCTGTTGTTTCAGGTACATCCTGTATGGCATCATCACCCATGGGGTCCACCATCTGAGGACACCCCCTGTCCTCCATCATGTTCTGTTGTTTCAGGTACATCCTGTATGGCATCATCACCCATGGGGTCCACCATCTGAGGACACCCCCTGTCCTACATCATGTTCTGTTGTTTCAGGTACATCCTGTATGGCATCATCACCCATGGGGTCCACCATCTGAGGACACCCCCTGTCCTCCATCATGTTCTGTTGTTTCAGGTACATCCTGTATGGCATCATCACCCATGGGGTCCACCATCTGAGGACACCCCCTGTCCTCCATCATGTTCTGTTGTTTCAGGTACATCCTGTATGGCATCACCCATAGGGTCCACCATCTGAGGACACCCCCTGTCCTACATCATGTTCTGTTGTTTCAGGTACATCCTGTATGGCATCATCACCCATGGGGTCCACCATCTGAGGACACCCCCTGTCCTACATCATGTTCTGTTGTTTCAGGTACATCCTGTATGGCATCATCACCCATGGGGTCCACCATCTGAGGACACCCCCTGTCCATCATGTTCTGTTGTTTCAGGTACACCCTGTATGGGACCATCACCCATGGGGTCCACCATCTGAGGACACCCCCTGTCCTCCATCATGTTGTTCTGTTGTTTCAGGTACATCCTGTATGGCATCATCACCCACGCTGGGTCCACCATCTCCTCCGGACACTACCTGTCCTACATCAAAGTCAGGCCCAACGCACTGCCCACCCACACCCTCCACTCCTACCTCAGCTCTCCTCCTCCACCCTCCTCCTCCTCCTCCAAGAAACAACTGCCACCCCACCAGCATCCCCCCCACCACCACCACTACGACCATGATGCCTCACCCGTCTCAACTTCGCCTCTTCGTGCATCTCTACAGCAGCAAGGGGAAGAAGTGCAGCCACAACGACAATCCAACGACGATTGTTCGATAAAGACGAACGGTCCACCGGAAGAACATTATCCACAAGAGAAACGAGAGGGGACCCAGTCTCCAGCTAAAGCGAAGGATTCGCAACAACGGCAGCAGCTTGCAGATTCTCCGACAAAAACGAGAGATTCGCCTTTACGACGGCGATCGAACCCTTCGTACGTCATCTCGGAAAAAGGAGACGCCTGCTCGGGAAAAGCCGGCTCAAACTCGGAAAAGGTTGACTCAAACTGGGATAAGTCGGCCCCGAAAAGAGAAGGGAACTCGCGGAAAGAAAGGTTGCGCTCGGGAAAAGGGGACCCGGACTCGAACCCCAACTGGGAGAAGTTGGGGTCGAGTTCGCCGTGCTGGCTAACTCCCGAAAAGGGGCGGCGGGGGGAACGCGAGGAGCAAGAGCCGGGCGCTTTTTCCGCACCGAATTCCGCCTCCTCCGCTGAAGGTCAAGGTCAGGCCGAGGGCGGGGCAGAGTCGGCGGAGTTTCATTGGCTGGAGTGCGACGACGAGACGATCCGCATTCTGACGGAGAAGGAGTTTGAGGGTCGGCTGCTGGAGAGGGGAGGGGCGCTGAGGGGCACGCCCTATGTGCTGTTCTACCACCGACTGGACGCCTGGAACGCCAAGTGACGTGTCGGCACCGCCCACCATACCACCCCTACAAATTACTGGGGCGCTTCTCTCACCGAGCACGGGGGCTACATGCTAGTGGTTCTGTCTTGAAAGTTTACAAAGGCAGTGTCATAATTTTACGAGGCTTGTCAGACTCAAACTGTCTGTCTATCATTATAACTGTCTGTCTGTCTCGTTATCTCTCTCTCTTAACTTGCCCCCCTGAATCGTCTGACGAGGCTCTGCCCCTGTACCCCTGTCAGGGCCATGCGTCCCTGGACCCCTACCAGGGCCATGCGTCCCTGGACCCCTGCCAGGGCCATGCATCCCTGGACCCCTGCCAGGGCCATGTGTCCCTGGACCCCTGCCAGGGCCTTGTGTCCCTGGACCCCTGCCAGGGCCATGTGTCCCTGGACCCCTGCCAGGGCCATGTGTCCCTGGACCCCTGCCAGGGCCATGTGTCCCTGGACCCCTGCCAGGGCCATGTGTCCCTGGACCCCTGCCAGGGCCATGCGTCCCTGGACCCCTGCCAGGGCCATGCGTCCCTGGACCCCTGCAGGGTTCGTACAGGGTCCTTGAAAAGTACTGGAAAATTGACATGGCCTTTTCCAGGGCTTGAAAAGTGCTTGAAAAACAGCAAAGGCCCCAAGAGTCCTGGAAAAGTCCTGGAATTTTCCAAATCGTCTGACCACGTCCTTAATCTCAATCCATCAAAGTCAAAATCTCTCCTCAAAAAAGAATTGAAGGTTAAAACTAAATTCAAATAACAAAACAAAAAACTTTTAAGGTCATAGCGATATCGCGATCATAGCAGACGACATTTGCGCGAGTTGTCTGCCGCTGAAGTTACTTCCCTTTACCATACTTCCGTTTTCCAACAAAATGGAGACTGCATTTTCAACGATGTTTAGCTGCAAAAAAAAAAGAATATTAGAGCTGGTTAGCTCCGTCAACAGATAGTTCAAAACTGAAAGCTAGCTGCACACAGGGTTCTTAGGGGCCTTACCTGTCCTTATAAGTCTTGACCAATTGAAATCTCCAAGTAAGGCCTTACAAGTGCTTACATTCACTTCAAGGTCCTTACAAGTCCTGAAAGCTGCCAAAAAAAACCTGAGCAGCAAGACCATACTCAAAATAGATCGCAGAAGCAGCACTTTTACACTTGAGAAACATCGCTCAGCTCCTACTCCACCTTACCCCCCTCCCCCACATTCCCGTTTAAACTGACCGCTTAGCAGACGAACAATGCACCGCAAGTTGTCAAGAGAAATTGGACTGAAATCTCGTTTATTCTGGTGTCGTTTTGCGAGAAAAAGCGTATATCTGTGTCAGCCATAGTTTTTCTATCTGCTTAGACATTGTTCACAATGCTGGGAAAGTGTTCCTTTCAAGATCGTTGGCTAAAAGATGGACATTATCCTTAGGCCTACAGGTCCTTACAAGGTCCTTACTTGGGGATAGCTGAAAGCCCTGGGAACCCTGTGCACAGTGTGCAAAAAGAACTTTGACATCACCAGCATGGACGAGAGTGCTGTAAAAAGCCATTGTCAAGGCCAGGAGCACAAGCAACTCAGGCGGGAACGAAACCGACATTGACCGGTATGCCAGATTGAGTCCTTGAAATTTAGTAAACTGGGCCTGTATTCACGTTGAGATAGCATGAGACTTAGCTTCATGCTAACTTAGAAGCTCTTCCAAAAGTCCTATTAAATCCTATAGGACATTGGAAGAGCTTCTAAGTTAGCATAATGCTAAGTCTCATGCTATCTCAACGTGAATACAGGCCCTGGTCCTGGAATAGTCCTGGAATTTTGTGGACACAGATCTGTACGAACCCTGTCTCTGCCTTTCATGGGTTTTTTTTCCGTTTTGGGGGGTTGCACCCTTGCGTAACAGGGGAAAGTAGTCCAGGCATGCTCCTGAAATCAGGATTGAAAAAGCCGACAGAAAGGGTCTTCAGGATATCAAATTATCAAAGTTAGTACTTGTGGCGGTGCCATAGCCGATGAGGTTTAACCGAGGCGTGGTCACCGCTACAGTTATCTCTATTAATTTAAAAAATCGGGACTTTACTGGTTTCGTACTGCCTCCAGGCATTGCCTCCAGTATTGTTCCCACCATATTTGTATTTACAAATGTCCCATATGTGTCTGATTCAGACCAAGAGGACGTAAAACTCCATTTTCTCTCTCTCTCTTCAGGATTGGCCATCTTGTCGTCCGTGACCGCGGTCTTTTCAGATCAAACGTTTCTGCCAAAATTGATGGCATATTAAAACAAGATGGTATATAATACTAATACATGGATGCTCTTGCTTTCAGGATGTCCTGAAATGCAGGATTTTTGTTATTGCCTGGAGCCGGCGTCGCCGGATTATGAGAATTTGTGAAGCAACGAATTTCCTTTTTATAAACGCTATGTCAGTTTCTCGCATGTGTAGAATATAAAAGAAATGAATGCAGATAAATATTTTCATGCCTTTACATTTGTATTTTTAGGATTGTTTGAGTCAAGTTGTTAACTGGGCGACCCCTGCCTTGCAGGATTTCTTTTAATTTCCACGGAGCGCCCATTAACTAACACCACCCCCATCCATCCTGTACACACACACACACACACACACACACACACACACTGCTGTTTCTTAGAATGTTTGCATTTTGATTTTATAATAGTTCAATTCTGGAGTTTTTTGTTTGTTTTTTTCTTTCTTTTTTCTTAACCTGTGTTTTAATTTAGCATATATATATAATATATATGTCTCCCTAATCAGGGTTTTCATTTTTAACCGATTGCTGATCGAGAACATCGTTTAAAATCGGCTTTGAATCGGTTGTTTTTGTTGGAGCCTCCAAGTTTCGTGTGTACTGATGTGTTTCCCGTGTGACTAAGCTTAGACCGAAAGTGTTCTGATCTGTTGTTTGTACTCTTTTATCTGTTGTTTCATTTCAAAACGAAAACCCTGCCTAATGTTACATACAAATATGCACTTTAACCCTTTCACCGCCAAAGTCGCATTTTAGCACCACAGTGATTTAACACCTATGTCACTAAAAGGCATCAAATTGGGGTCTATTATCCAAAGACCCTATTGTCTTAGTTTTGGGAAGTAAGGATAAACCTTATTTTTAATATGTCACAGAAGAATCCCCAATACTGCAGATGGATTTTGTCCTCTACCCAGGTAAATTTAATGGAATTTGTTTAGGTTGAAGTATGGCTGGCGGTGAAAGGGTTACGTCAAGTTGTTAACTGGGCGGCCCCTGGACCCCTGCCTTGCAGGATTTTTTTAAATTTCCCCGGAGTGCCTATTAACTAACACCACCCCCATCCATCCTGTACACACACACACACACACACACACACACACACACACATTGCTGTTTCTTAGAATGTTTGCATTTTGATTTTATAATAGTTCAATTCTGGAGGGTTTTTTGGTGGTTGTTTTTTTTTGGGGGGGGGTTTGCCGACCCATCTTCTGGGCTGTACAGTGGCGTTGCTCCCACGCCGCTCGTTCCGAATCCCAATTCGCAGCTACACCCGGGTTTGTTCAAGTCGCAGAAACCGAGACCAGCAGTCCAAGGGGAGCGAATCTATGTTAGGCCGTCAGGAGGCAACCAACCGAGGAGACTGTTTTGTTTTTCTTCTTAAACTGTGTTTTAATTTAGCATATATCCCCTAATGTTACATACAAATATGCACTTTAAGCAATATCACACACAGACACCAGGACTGCCAACCGTCCCTCCGTAGCCGTATTTGTCCCGGATTTTTGCGAAAAGCATGACCCGTCCCGTTTGTCCCGATTTTTGAATGATCGTCCCGGAAAATGGTTTGCGCCTATTTTTATCATGCGCTATCAACTTCTTTACAGAGAGTTATTCTGATTGGTTAAATCTTCAGTTAAATCAATTCTCATTGGCTGTTGTAGCCAAATTTTCATTGGCTGTTGTAGCCAGTTTAGTCAGGGTTGAAAATATGGCGTCTAAACGGTCGTGTGAGGATGATTCTTCTTCTAAGAAAGAAAAAGTTTCAAAGCGTTCCTGTTTATTTCGAGAGACGAAGGCGGATGGTCAAAGGAAGAAGAAGAAGAAGAGACATACACAAATAAAATGGTTAAATGGCCTTTCATTGTGTCAGAAAGAAAAGGCGAAACTCACCCTGTTTGTGCGTGTGATTTTTCGATAGTCTGGTGGTAGGGATGATGTGCGCCGTTGTTATGTCAAGTTGTGGTGGGTACTGTACTTAATTTCTGATCATTATTAAAATGTCCCTGAAAATCAGGCTGTGTCCCTGATTTGAGAGTCGTTTGTCCCTGATTCACAAATGTAGGGTTGGCAGCCCTGAGACACACATGCACATATTCACTCGCGCGCACACTCACTCACATACTTTCATGTCTTTAACCAGACCTGTTTACTCTACTCTTTCCGAGTAGTATTCTACTCAATTTGGACCTCTACTCTTCAAAATTGAAAATAATGCTCTAACTACTCATTTTCAGTGAACATTGTTTGATGGTTTAACTCTTCTACTACCAAGTATTACTTGGACTGTTTACTGTTGCGCACCAAGTAATTTTTGCCGCTGCACTGATTTTCGCACACAATCACTTTAAGTTTAACAATTCATTAAAAAAAATACTTGCTCAATTCATCACTAAATTTACCAGTGTCGATCTGCTGCTGCAAACCCAAGATCGTTTCAACACTTTCGATGCTCTTTTTGATTCGCCTAAGTTCAGATTCTGCCACTTTTTCAACAGTAAATGCTTCGTCGGCACTATCGCCATCTTTGTAGAGGTTCACGCCAAAAGTTGTCAGTTTTCATCGTCGAAAATCGATTCAAAATTAAAAAATTTAGCCTACAAATGAAGATGGCGGAAGGTTGTGCTTTCCCTGAGGGAACTGCGCATGTTACAGAAGTAAAGGATGTGATGTCACTTCATATAAATGGCGCAAAGGGGGACACCGGGGTTTCCCTAGTATCTGGCGGTCAAACCCGCCCGTGGCTAGCAACGGTATACTGAAAACCGGCGGGTCAACCCGCCGATGGTAGTAGAAGAGTTCATGAATAAAACTACACATTTTGAGCCCAAGCTACTCATTTCAGCTATCCAGACTACTCAAGACTTGTGTAGGGGGTACCCAGGTCTGTCTAATATAACTTTTAAGTGAAAAGACGTTAAATTACCATGGATGGTTCTACTTTCAGGAGGTCCTGAAATGTAGGATATTTTTTTTTATTGCCTGGAGCCGGCGTTGCCGGATGATGAGAATTTGAGAAGCAACAAATTTCCTATTTAAAAACGTTTTGTCTGTTTCTCGCATGTGTAGAATATAAAAGAAATTAATATGGATAAATATGTTCATGCCTTTACCAGCAACTTGCATGTAAAGTAGCCTTTGGGTAAGAATGTCTTTTGTGTGTGTGTGCATGTGCGCGAGGCACGTGTGAACTATCGGATTTGTAGTTAATATTATATATTTATGATTGCTTTGTGTTTATTACTATTGTTATTGTTGTTGTCTAAAGTTTACTTTGTAAGCGCTCTGAGCTCTTTGGGGAAAGAGCGCAACAAATATCCATTATTATTATTATTATTGTGGGTAAGCTGTGGTGGGGTGCGCTTCATACTAAGGTGCGCCTTATAGTCTGAAAATATGGTAGACACCCGCAAGACTTGCCGTATTATTTGGACTATAAGGCGATACTTTTTTTTTCTCCCAGACTGAGACCCCTGCGCCTCATAATATGTGACCTAGCACCACGAAAGGGACATTACGTGTCAAACTGACCATTCTAATAAAATTACACATTCGAAAACTGCAGACAATTCTCTTTCTGATGATGCAAGAACCATTCTTGTATTTTTCTCCGTTCCAGAGTGACGAGCATTTA
This sequence comes from Phymorhynchus buccinoides, assembly GCA_017654935.2. Lineage (NCBI taxonomy): Eukaryota > Metazoa > Mollusca > Gastropoda > Neogastropoda > Raphitomidae > Phymorhynchus > Phymorhynchus buccinoides. Next base: position 29,077,371 of record CM065712.1, on the reverse strand, counting down.
AAGTTAGTAGGGTAAGCATCTGCCATTTTGAGAAAACAGTTTAAAGGCTAGCCCTGCTGAAGAAAATCCATTGACCTACTCGTTTTGAAACACAATAAGAGAATTTAGGCACCATGTTAAAGAATACCCTTTATGAATATGACAGATAAGACGTTAGAGAACACAACACTACCCATAACTCAAAATTGACCACAAATTGACTTTGCAAGCCTGTTGTGAGAAACTAGCCCAGCGACGTAATGTTCCTTTCGTGGTGCTGGGTCACATCTGACTAATAAAATAGTAAGATGATATAATAACAAAATCTGATTTTTGTGTACAATTTTTTTTGGGGGTGGGGGGTGCGTCTTATAATAAGACCAGATCAACGAATAAGGTATGTTGATTTGGCAGGGTTCATAGGGGCCTTTGGGTGTCCTTATAAGTCTTGACAAATTGAAATCTCCAAGTAAGGCCTTACAAGTGCTTACATTCACTTCAAGGTCCTTACAAGTCCTGACGGCTGCCAAAAACTGCCCTGAGCAGCAAGACCATACTTTTTACTCAAAATAGATCGCAGAAGCAGCACTTTTACACTTGAGAAACATCGCTCAGCACCTACTCCACCTTACCCCCCTCCCCCACCTTCCCGTTTCAACTGACCGCTTAGCAGACGAACGATGCACCGCGAGTTGTCAAGAGAAATTGGACTGAAATCTCGTTCTTTATCCTGGTGTCGTTTTGCGAGAAAACGCGTATATCTGTGTCAGCCATAGTTTTTGTATCTGCTTAGACATTGTTCACAATGCTGGGAAAGTGTTCCTTTCAAGATCGTTGGCTAAAAGATGGACATTATCCTTAGGCCTACAGGTCCTTACAGGGTCCTTACTTGGGGGTAGCTGAAAGCCCTGGGAACCCTGTTTGGAGAGCGGGCTTGTGAACACAATTGTTCTGTATAACTTGTTATATTGTATAGAAGTCACAAGCCCTTAGGAGTCAATAATTGGTGCTTAATATTATTGGCAAGTGTTGAATAAATGCTGTTTAATCAAGATTGTGAATAGTTTTGATTTTACCTTCTTTAAAAAATCTAAAAAATCATGTTGCCCCCAAATTTTTTAAGAGTTTGTAATTTTTAAAAAATAATATTTTAGCTTATTATTAAAACTTTGTGTGTGTGTAAATACGTTTTCCCTTTTAATGTTTTCTTGGCACTGTGTTTCAGAAGAGATGCAGAGGAAGAATTTTGTTACGAATAATAATTGTTCTGTGTGAAGAGAGAGAGAGATGCAACACAATAAATGAAGATATGGTACAGTATACCCATTGCATGGACTTCTTGTTTTTGAGGGGAGGGGGGTGTGGTGGAGGTAAGATGGAGCAGCTTTATCCATCCATAACGCTGCTCCATCTTACCTCTGCAACAATATTTCCATTTATACGCCAGCTCGCACTTTACGTTCAGTTTCTGACCCTCTTTCTCTCCAGATCCCTAGGTATAAGCTTTCAACTGTTGGTCGGCGCTCTTTTGCTGTCTCAGGACCGACCTCCTGGAACAAACTTCCTCTTTCCCTCCGTCAGCGACCGACCCTCTCTGCTATCAAATCTAACCTCAAAACCCACCTGTTCCCCCGTCATTGAGGCTCCACTCTCTTTCTCTTCTCTCTCTTGCCTTTAGGTCTGTTTCTGCTGTACACCATTTATGTGATACGTGTGTGTTCGCTTTGTATTGCGTTTTTGTTTGAATGCGTTATGAATGCTAACGTGTGTGTGCGCGCTTTGATTTGATTTCTATCAAGATTCAGCACCGTATAAATACTGTATGTTGTTGTAACAACAACAGTACATTTATATAGTGCTTTACCTCAACTGAGTCTGAAGCGCTTTACAACCAAGTGTTCATCCACAAGCAGGCAATAACATGATGGCTTGGAGTCAAAACGGATTAACGTATTATTCAACATAATTATTGTAAAAACTAATAACTCGTTTCAAAAAAAGACTGCATAAATATAAAAAGCATAATCCCCATTTTATATTATTTGCAGTCTTTTTTTTTAATACAAGTTCTTAGTTTTTTGCAATGACATCAATAATAAGTCAATGGACTATCTAAAGATGGTCCGTTTTGACTCTAAGCCATCAAACGTCTGTAACAGTTGTATTCAAGAATGACGCAAACAAGCAACACCACTTTTTTTTTAATTGGTATTTTGGTTTATTATTCCAGTCACAGAGACTTATCTCTGTGAAATTCGGGCTGCTCTACCCTGGAGAGCGCGTCGCCGCAAGTGCAGCGCCTACCCAATTTTTTTTGTGTGTGTGGGTGAGGAACACCTAGCTATCAATTTGGCCATACCAGGCAGCGGGATTTCTCCCTGCTCTTGCCGACTTTCAACTGCAGTGGGATTTTTACGTGCGTAAAGCGCACGGGTCAGACTAACTTTAAGTCCCCCATCTGAAGGACTCGACGTTCAGTTCGATTTTCCTGTCAAACTAGAAAGAAAAGGGCGAGGCCGGGATTCGAACCCGGGTCACTCACGCTGCAGTCACGCATTACATTTGGCAGGCGAACGTCTTAACCACTCTGCCACCTTTCTCAAAAAACAAAGGTACATTATAGTCACAGAGGCGTATCTGTGAAATTCGGGTTGCTCCCACCTGGAGGGCGCATCGCAGCCATAGGCGCGCCACCCAATTTATGTTTTTTGTTTTTTTTTTGCATGCGATTTTTTTGTGTGACTGATGAGGAAGGAAGGGGGGGGGGGGGGGGGGGGGGGGTAAAATTTTGACCAAATCACAACTTTTTCGTTGCCATTGGGTTTAATGTGTGCTAAGTGCATGGGCACACGGGACCTCGGTTTATATCGTCTCATCCGAAAGACTCCACGTTCAGACCGCAAGGCCTAGTGCAAAGTGAGAGGAAAAATCCCCTGTACCCAGGTTCGAACTCGGGTTTACTTGACACGAATCGAACGTAGGATAGATTACACATCTGTACTTTTACAAAATCGGGACTTTCCTGGTGTTGCGCTGCCTCCGGGCATTGCCTCCAGGATCGTTCCCACCATCTTTATATCTACTAATGTCCCATATGTGTCTGTTCCAGACCGGAGGACGTTAAACGGATTTTCATCGATTTCCATCCCTCTGTCCATTTATCTATCCACCAAGCCTTCTTTTCTCTGTCTGTGTCTGTCTGTCTGTGTCTGTCTATGTATATATATCTGCCTGTCTCTGCTACTCTGTCTATCTATCTGTCTCTGTCACTATCTGTCTGTCTGTCTCAGTCTCTCTCCCTCTCTCTCTCTCTCTCTCTCTCTCTCTCTCTCTCTCTCTCTCTCTCTCTCACACACACACACATACACAAATGTGCGTGCGCGAACTCACACACACAAACACGCACACACAAGCGCGCACACACTCTCTCTCTCTCTCTCTCTCTCTCTCTCACACACACACACACACACTACGCGCGCGCGCGCAGCACGCACGCACACACACACACAACCAAGCGCGCGCACACACTCTATCTCTCTCTTTCTCCCCCCCTCTCTCTCTCTCTCTCTCTCTCACACACACACACGCGCGCGCGCACGCACACACACATACATGCACAAATGTGCGCGCGCGAGCTCACACACACACACACACACACACAGCCAAGTGCGCGCACACTCTGTCTCTCTATCTCTTTCTCCCCCTCTCTCTCTCTCTCTCTCACACACACATTCTTTGTAAAAAAAATATTTTATGATTGTGAATGTGTTAAGTAATTGTTCCTCTGAAAGGGGCTATTTAGGTTAAGAGAAGTGCTGACTTCGTATATGCACGTTTGTGCGTGTATTTGCGCATAGAAGCTGTTTAGTTCGATGTTTCATGTAAATTCCCATTCAAATGGGTCAATGGCCTCTCTGAATAAACCGTCTTGCGTCTCTCTCTCTCTCTCTCTCTCTCTCTCTCTCTCTCTCCCTCTCTCGCTCTCTCTCTCTCTGTCTCACACACACACACCGCGCGCGCGCGCGCTTAAGGGAGATAACTAAACCTTTATGTCATGAATCTCGTGTAAAACGAAAATCAGCTCACTAGAAGTGGCCCACTTCGCCAAACGAAACCGAGAGTTCAGTCATTTGTAACGCGAGCAGAGCTGCCAGCAAGATGTCAACTGAAGACAGGTCCGTGCATTTTCAATATTGCGCCGGTCTGTTGGAAGCATGGCGACTGTTTGGACCAACCAATATATAACTGATAATGCCGTCTTTGTATCTTTGGAGAAGGTTAGTAATAATAATCATAATAATAAATACATCTTCTACAGCGCTATTCTCCTGACACAGCAGGACTCACTGCGCTTTACATGAAATTTTTTTTTTACACAACAAGCAAAGCATCATTCTTAAAAAAGAATGTGCCAAGCTTGTACTTAAAATTATTTCGAAAAAAAAATCACTATCACACTCGCACAACTCGCATTTAAAATACCTACATAAAATACGAATTATTTAAAATTTAAAAAAAATGAAATAAAAACAAATCTTTAGAGGGTTGTCTGACTGGATGGACAGACAGAAATCAACAGAAATATTTTCTGAAAAGGTGCGTCTTCAGGCCATTTTTGAAAGAAGACAGTAGTAGTAGTAGTTGTAGAATAGGGACTAATCAAGCCGGTAAGCTTTTTAGCAGTCCCATCGATTTTCAATTTGATATTTTTTTATTTTTTTATTTTTTATTAGCGGTCAAGGTTGTACAGTTGAATTTTCCTATAATACAAAAATTAATAATCAATGCTTCTAAATACATTTACTAATTTTGGAGAACTATCAAGACGATTTTTGAATATATTAACATTAGGTGCACATTTTAAATCAAAAGTTAAATCATTCCAACAATTAGCAGCTCTGTTATTAAAACAATTTTTTCTAGTGTTAGTTTTACATTGCTTAATACAAACTTTACTGTATGAATTTCTTGTTGAACTGCATTGAGGTGATTTAAATATGTTATTCCAAGATAAATCAACAAGGCCATTGAATATCTTATGTGCTTCAATAAGGTCTCCCCTTACCCTTCTTCCTTTAAGTGAGTATAAATTTAAATACAAAAGTCTATTTTCATAGGTCATGCTTTTACATCCCTTAACCATTTTTGTTGCCCTGCGTTGAACCTTCTCAATTGCTTTTGATTGATATTTATACTTAGGGTACCATATTGTATTGCCATACTCTACATGCGGCCTCACTAAAGCTTTATACAGTTTTGAAAAAATGTTGTAGTCAATATTAATAAATGTTCCTTTAATTAATCCTATCATTTGATTAGCCTTACTTACGCAAGTTTGGATATGACTATTATTATTAAAGGACAAATCCTTGTCAAATATCACCCCTAGGTCTTTTTCACTTTCACATGCTGTTACTGTGCACAAGTCATTGTTCTTAAACATAGTGTCTTTATTAGGATTATTTCTACCGACGTGCATAACCTTACATTTGTCTGCGTTAAAAATATCTATTCCATTTTGTAGTCCAGCCTTCTAGTTCAGTTAAATCGTTTTGTAATATCTGACAATTACAAGAAGTATTAAGAATTTTTGTGTCATCCGCAAAAAAATTGACATGATGATGTAACACACTCAGGCAGATCGTTTATAAAAATAGTAAAAAGAATAGGTCCAAGAATGCTTCCCTGAGGGATTCCACTAAGAACATCAGCCACAGAGGAGTATTTGTCCCCCACTATCACTCTTTGAATTCTGTTGGATAAAAAATCTTTAACCCAATTATATATATTTCCCACTATACCATAAGATTTGATTTTCAATAACAATCTGTTATGGGGCACACTATCAAAAGCCTTTCTAAAATCCAAATAAATTACATCCACTGGATACCCATTATCTAATAAATCCGTAATTTCTTCCATAACCTCTATTAGCTGTGTGGTGCAAGATCTCTTCTTTCTGAAACCATGTTGGCATTTTACATATATAAGCTATTATCGTTCATATGATTTACGATTGCATCCCTAATAAAAGATTCAAGGATCTTACATGCTATACAGGTCAAACTTACAGGTCTATTGTTTCCTGGGTCACATCTGGAGCCCTTTTTAAGGATAGCTGAAACATCTGCTCGTTTCCAGTCTGAGGGAATTTCACCAGATTCTAAAGATTTATTGAACAGTAGAGATGGAGAGCTGCGGAGAGAGAAAGGGAGATTGTTCCAGAGATGTGGTGCTTGGAAACGAAAAAATGTTTCCAACTGAGATCTGTTTCCAACAGTAGAATTAACTTCCTGTGGAGATTTTGTTATTCAAATAAATTCGTTTTAGTTTTCGTGAACATTTCGCAGACGGATGAAATTAATCGCACAGCAACTAATTTTTACTTTCAGCCCCATGGTTGTTAAACGAAGAAGAATTATAAATCAAAATAATATACGACTTTTAAATGTAATGCATATTCAAATGCTTAATTAATGAATCGCTTTCAATATTTGAAGAAAGACCAACTTTTTCGCCCGTAAGGGAAGATAGTCTTGTAAGTAAGGTAAGTTCAATAATAGTTGAGAACCGGTTCAAACATACGAACCGGATTTAAACCGGTTTTACCGAACCGGTATTTTAAACAAGTACTCGCATCAGTAGTTTCACCTATGCAAACACATATTTATTTGTCAGAATATTCACACACACACACACACACACACACACACACACACACACACACACACACACACCAGAGATCAATAAAGATCATTTTGACTTGACTTGACACACACAATAAAGAAACTTATGACACACACTCAACTCAACTCAACACTCAGTCAAAGTCAAAGCCATACACCACCACAAACTAGAAACAGCTACTCTTGGTTTACAAACACCCAATCTGCGCTGAGAATCAGTGTTGTTTTTCGAAAGAATGTCTTATTCTAAGAAAAACTTACTTTCAGTTTGCAGTTAAAAAAACCGGTTCACAGCAACTCGAACCGGTTTTTTGAACCGCGAAAGTTTAGCACCGGTTTTTTGGTTCAAACCGCCCCCCCCCCCCCCCCCCCCCCCCCCCCACCCCCCCCCCCCCCCCCCCCCCCCCCCCCCCCTACACTATTCAATGTGTCAATGGACCATCTGGATATAATAGTCCGTGTTGACTCTTAAGGCGTCGATGTATGAATTCTCGTGATGTTCCCGTTACAGACTCCATGGACAGGGGTCAGATTGATCCAGCTTCGTTACTTCAGCACACAGACACCACTTTCTGCAGTCTGCACCCAGGACACTGACCGGGGATGATGACGACAGGACGTTTATCATAAAGGTGAGCTTCTGATTATCTTCCTCCTTCTTCGATCCTGTTCAGCTTCCTGTCAATTATGAGCGCAGATGCGTCATGCTACCGTTATGCGCCTAAGTAGGGCAAGGAAGAGCTGAACTAAGATCTGCAGGCTCCTGGAGCATTTTTGTTTCATTTTTGTTGTTTCTTCTCTCTGTTAATTTCTTTCTTCTCCTTTGGTCACACCCCTAAGTGCGTACATTTACTTCTGTAAAGAAGTTGGTCGCCACCAAAGAAGAAGTAGTAAAAAATAATTAGACCCAGCATGTCCGTTTTCGGCGGGAGGAAATCTTCTTGAAAGTGTTTCTTGAAACGAGGCAGGAGAATGGACCGGTAAGGCAGAAAGATAGATGACAGCAAGCAAAGGGAAAAAGGCAAGAGTCAAAGAGTGACATATTAGAGGAAGCTACAAGCACAGAACTTCCAGAAGGTGGGGGAACTATTTATGCAAAAGGCCCCGTGGGATGGCTTCTGCTTATAAAACGGGCAGGGTTGCTTACAGGCAATCGAACAAACAGTCTTTCTTTAATCAAACTTGTCTTTATTTATTTCTTAGTGAAATGAACAAAGGGAAGGAACTCTCCACTATTTAACTCCCTCCACCAAATTTATTTACGGCGCCACCGCCTAGCAAAGCATAAGCAACAGCCATGGGGAAGGGAACCTAACTTCTTTCTCCTAAAAAAAGGATGAACCAGGTTTGTCTTTATGACCATCACCCACACAGTACACAAAAGTGGTGGAGAGAACTGAATACAAACAAATCAACATTAATTCAAGAATGGCATAGCCTTCTAGTCTTGAATATGTTACACTTAGCTACACAACACACAACACAGAACAAACTGGTATGCCTTTAATTTCTTAAAGGTGGACCCTGACGGATGAGTTTTTGCCAGAAACACGTCGAGATCACCAGAAAGAAGCCTTTTCAAGGATCCGAACACTCATTTTGCTCTGGTTTCCTTGAAATTAAACCGTCTAAACGGCGATTCCTCCTTGGCGGAGATGCCGGAGAGAGAAGCCATTTTGGATGGGGTGGGTGGAGGCCACTCATTGTGGTTGAAGCGTTTTCCTTTTTAGTAGTGCAGTAGAAAAACAAAATGGAGCTGTTTCCTTTGTTGTGAGCGAAACTCTTTCACATAATCTGTATTAAAAAAAATAAAGAAAAAGAAAACAAATGGCATGTATTGCGCAAATTTCGTGCAAATGATTTGGTCTAAGCGCAGGCGGAGGCGGCCATTAGAGAGAGAGAGAGAGATGACCATTATTAACTTATAGCAAGCAATCAAATAACAAAAATTGGAATACATCTCGTCATCAACAATCAATACACTTGATAATAGTATCTCCACACATTACAATTACTGCAGTCAGATAGCTGTTAATATTCAATCAGAACAAGATAGAATGAGAGAGAGTGAGTGAGTAAGATGAATCATGAATTTAAGAGATGGATGGAACGTGGTATGAAAGTTTTTTGTGCCCGTGATTTCAGCTTGTTTCCGATACCTGCGTCCTGATGGCAATAGGACGTTTATATTAGTTGTAGTTGTAGTAGTTGAAATAGTTATAGCAGTTGTAGTTGTAGTTAGTTGAAATATAGTAGCAGTTGTTGTTGTAACAGGCTTTTCATCAGTCTAGGTACCTCATGGCGACAGGTTTTAGCTATGCATAGCAAACCCGACTGCTCCATCAGGCGATTTGAATTCAGGTTGCAACAAGCGTGCAAGAATATTTTAACTAGTTAAACGAACATCTTAAAGGTGGACCCTGACGGATGAGGTTTTGCAAGAAACACGTCGAGATCACCAGAGAGACAGCCTTTTCAAGGATCGGAACACTCGCTTTGCTCTCGTTTCCTAGAAATCAAACCGTCAAAACGGCGATTCCTCCTTGGCGGAGATGCCGGTGAGAGTAGCCATTTTGGATGGGGTGGATGGAGGTCACTCATTGTGGTTGAAGCTTTTTTTTTTTTTTGTAGTGCAGTAAAAAAAATAATGAAGGTATTTCCTTTGTTGTGAGCGAAACTCCTTTAGATAAACTGTATAAAAAAAAATAATAAAAGGCTTGTATTGCGAAAATTTCGTGCAAACGATTTGGCGCCCATTGGAAAATAGACGGCACACGCCTTCTCTTTGGGTGAAAGAATTTGACTTCCAGCACCTCCGCCAAGGAGGAATCGACGATTTGACAGTTTGATATCTAGGAAACCAGAGCAAAGTGAGTGTTGCGATCTCTGTAAAGGGTGTTTTCCTGGTGATCTCGACGTGTTTCTTGCAAAAAAACGCATCCGTCAGGGTGCCCCTTTAAAGAATGTTCATTATTTTAGTAATTCCCCGACAATGCAATTACTGGGTCCTAATTAGTTTTTGGACTGGGTTGGATTTCAGGCCTGATGAAAAGGGCAGCTGTGTCGAGCTCCTCTTCAGCCACAGTCCATCTCCACATCCCCAAAGCATCTCTGCGTGAGGAAAGATCTCCATGTCCGCAAAGCATCTCTGCGTGAGGAAAGATCTCCATGTCCGCAAAGCATCTCTGCGTGAGGAAAGATCTCCATGTCCGCAAAGCATCTCTGCGTGAGGAAAGATCTCCATGTCCGCAAAGCATCTCTGCGTGAGGAAAGATCTCCATGTCCGCAAAACATCTCTACGTGAGGAAAGATCTCCATGTCCGCAAAGCATCTCTACGTGAGGAAAGATCTCCATATCCCCAAAGCATCTCTGCGTGAGGAAAGATCTCCATATCCCCAAAGCATCTCTGCGTGAGGAAAGATCTCCATGTCCGCAAAACATCTCCATGTCCGCAAAACATCTCCATGTCCGCAAAGCATCTCTATGTGAGGAAAGATCTCCATGTCCGCAAAGCATCTCTGCGTGAGGAAAGATCTCCATGTCCGCAAAGCATCTCTGCGTGAGGAAAGATCTCCATGTCCCCAAAGCATCTCTGCGTGAGCAAAGATCTCCATGTCCGCAAAGCATCTCTATGTGAGGAAAGATCTCCATGTCCCCAAAGCATCTCTGCGTGAGGAAAGATCTCCATGTCCGCAAAGCATCTCTATGTGAGGAAAGATCTCCATGTCCGCAAAACATCTCTACGTGAGGAAAGATCTCCATGTCCGCAAAGCATCTCTGAGGAAAGATCTCCATGTCCGCAAAACATCTCTACGTGAGGAAAGATCTCCATGTCCGCAAAACATCTCTACGTGAAAAAAAATCTCCCATGTCCGCAAAACATTTCCGCAGATCATCTCATGTCTGCAATCACCATCTCCATTGTCCGCAGATCATCTCATGTCTGCAATCACCATCTCCATCGTCCGCATAACATCTCATGTCTGCAATCACCATCTCCATTGTCCGCAGATCATCTCATGTCTGCAATCACCATCTCCATTGTCCGCAGAACATCTCTACATCTGCAACCACCATCTCCATTGTCCACAGATCATCTCTGTCTGCAATCACCATCTCCATTGTCCGCAGAACATCTCTATGTCTACAATCACCATCTCCATTGTCCGCAGATCATCTCATGTCTGCAATCACCATCTCCATTGTCCGCAGATCATCTCATGTCTGCAATCACCATCTCCATTGTCCGCAGATCATCTCATGTCTGCAATCACCATCTCCATTGTCCGCAGAACATCTCTACATCTGCAACCACCATCTCCATTGTCCACAGATCATCTGTCTGCAATCACCATCTCCATTGTCCGCAGAACATCTCTGTCTGCAATCACCATCTCCATTGTCCACAGATCATCTGTCTGCAATCACCATCTCCATTGTCCGCAGAACATCTCTATGTCTACAATCACCATCTCCATTGTCCGCAGAACATCTATGTCTACAATCACCATCTCCATTGTCCGCAGATCATCTCATGTCTGCAATCACCATCTCCATTGTCCGAAGAACATCTCTACATCTGCAACCACCATTTCCATTGTCCGCAGAACATCTCTGTCTACAATCACCATCTCCATTGTCCGCAGAACATCTCTACATCTGCAACCACCATCTCCATTGTCCACAGATCATCTGTCTGCAATCACCATCTCCATTGTCCGCAGAACATCTCTGTCTGCAATCACCATCTCCATGGCCGCAGAACATCTCATGTCTACAATCACCATCTCCATTGTCCGAAGAACATCTCTACGTCTGCAATCACCATCTCCATGGCCGCAGAACATCTCTACGTCTGCAATCGCCATCTCCATTGTCCGCAGATCATCTCTACATGCGGAAACGACTTCCTGAGTGGGAACGTCTCCACTTGGAGAAACTTCTCGGATGTATTTAAACATTGTGTTTCCAAGGTAACCCTGCTTTCCATCTGTTCTCATGTCATTTAGTTGCTTTTATATTTTACTGGTTCTCTCTGTCTTGTCCATCTCTGTTTGTCTCTTCTCTCTCTCTCTCTCTCAGGACTGGGTGGAAAAAAGCATTGTATTGCTTATCTCATGTTCCCTGGATGAAGTACTAAAATTCTAAAGGACCCTCTAAAAGTATGTGCAGGGCGTCCCAGGGATGCACTAGAAAAACATTTTTAGCATTCGCAATGCCACTGGGACCCTCTATTATTATTGTGTAGGAATGGCTTCATTTTTAGTTGTTTTTCTGTCCTGTCCGACTTGGGGGCAATGGCTGGGACCAGCAGTATTCACTGGGGGAAAATGAAGGCCGAGAAAATGAGTTTTACGTCCTCCGGCACTGCCACGGGCTACATACGGGACTTATTTTTTTAAAGATAAAGATAAGAAAAATGAAGGCCCGAGGCAACCAACCTAAGGGGACACTGCACTGCTTTTGCAAGTCAGGAAAGAGTCGCAGTTTCAGCACAGTATGTTCTCATCTGACGTATCACAGGGCGTAATTGGATGTGTCCCCCTGTCTGTGACCCTGTCACCAATGTCTGTGTGTCCCCCGTGTCTCTGTGTCCCTGCCTGTTGTGTCCCCCCGTCTGTAGGAGAGACCAAATCTTATCCCTTTATCCTGACTCTGGTCCAAATCCCCTAACCCTATCTTTAGCCCCGAGGGGACACATGCAGAGGCGGGAACACACCCGGGTTTTATTTATTTTTTAATTTTTTGTATTTAGTATAATATTCGAGTCACAGAGACTTATCTCTGTGAAATTCGGGCTGCTCTCCCCTCGATGAGCGCGTCGCCCCAAGCGCAGCGCCCAACAACCCTTTTTGGGGGGTGGGGGGGTGGGGGGTGGAGGGGGGAGGCAGGGTGAAGAGGTGGGGGCAGGCTTGGGCAACTAGCTTCCGTAACGTAGGGGAAGACGGAGGGAGAGGGCAGCCTGTTTTGCTCTTTTCTGTTTCTAAATTATCTCCCTTAGGGTCCTACATCATAATGCATTTATAAATCATATAGGCAATGTGTTAAAGGGAACACAACCGATCCCAGGGATCGGGTCTTTTTTCGTCAGAAAAGCTCTGCCTCGCAGTGGCTCGCACCACAGGGAACAAAGAAGGGCGAGCCGTCTCTCTCTCGCCAGCTGTGATTCAAAAGCGGCGCGCGCTCAGCGCCTCCCCTCTTTTATAGTCCGGGCCGTGCCTTTAAGTTTTTCCTGAACCATATATTATGGGTGAACTACTATCAAGATGTATAGCCACGTGTTCTGTTTGATGCACCTTTATTGTTTACTGTGGTGACAGTCCTCAGAAGACCTTTGCTGTTGACGGGACTATGAACTATGTAAAAGATTAAATAAAAAGAAGATGGGACTATAAACAATGTAACCCTTTCGCCGCCAGCCATTTTAGAGCAAAAAACACCCCCCATTAAACTGAACAGGGTAGAAATAAAGATGATCTGCAGTATTGGGAATTTCTCTGTGAAATAATCCTTGAGAGGTATTAGGCCTATCATTACTATTAAGAAAATAAGGTCTTCAGATAACAGGCCCTGATTTGATGCCTTTTAGTGACATGGGTGTGAAACCATTGTGGTGCATAAATGCGACATTGGCGGTGAAAGGGTTAAAAATCTAATAAATAAATGCACCTTTATTGCAATGCTTTATTTACCAGGCAGGGGTTGTACATTGAATTGAACATGAAATGCTCTGCATGGGACTCCAATGCAAAATAGGATTGTCGCCAATAAATAGCAATCTGTAGTTAAGCTGGACTAGCTCAAGAGCAAATGTAAATCAACCTAAGCTATTACTCAAACGTAATCCAGTAAACAATTACCCCTACTCTACCTTTAACATCAATATTATGATCACGTTTGTTATTCCGGACTAGGTTAGTGTTAAATTGTATTAGATTTGTCGATGTTTTAACCGGGTTTAACTTTATTATTGCTGTGTATGACCGTGAGAGAAAGAGAAAGAGAGGGGGGGGGGGGGGGGGGGGGGGGGGGGGGGCATGGTTTGCAGTGTATTTGAGAGAGAAACACGAAATACGAATGTTTTATTGAGGGTAAAAATGATAAGCTACAATAGCTTCTTTGCACCTTGCCCTCTCACTCGCACACTCACACCATGCATCAAGCAAAGAAAAATTGACATAAAAAACAAGTGAAGGAAATTTAACCAAAATGAGCACAATGAAATAATACAAAACAAAAACAAATGGGGAGATTGAATTAAAAGGTAATATGGATAATATGAGAAATGGTGATTTTGAATTATGGGTGGTTTGAAGTGATTTAGAAAAAAAAGGAAACAGTTATTAAACAAATGACAATTCTTCTAAAGAATAATAGCACTTAAAAATTAGATAAGATGGGAATGAATGAGAGAGAGAGAGAGAGAGAGAGAGAGAGAGAGAGAGAGAGAGAGAGAGAGCGCGAAGAGAGATGGAGGAGCGTGTTTGTGCGAGCGTGCCGTCCACTTCCCACGTTTTACTCCTGCTCCTGTGTTTTTAGTTTTCCTTCATCATTGTAGCTTGTCATTTCTATCACCTTTCTTTTTTCATTGTTTTCTTTTTTCTTATTTTTATTTCACCTTTTCTTTCATCTGAGAAAATAACTTCACCAAAACTATTTAACAATTTAACTTTCTAAAAATTCCAATGCCACGCATTTCAAAGATAAGTGTGTTTTAAAACAACAACCTTCAAAATGTAATGACACTTTGTCTTGGAAAACTTTATTGAGCAAATGAAGTGTTCAATAAGTGACAATGTTTCTTAAAATGTCCAAGCTAGTGTTGACAGGGGGGGTGCCAAGGAAGAGGGGAGCGTCCACCCCTCTCACCCACCCCACCCCCCGTTACACTGCAGCATTCCGAATTCAACCATCCGATGTTTAAAGTCTGTAAGTTTGTTATCAGAAAATATCCAAATTGTCGTCACAATTGACCCACCCCTACCCACGTCCCCAAGCGACATTTTGGGGTACTTTTCGAAGAATTGGGGTTGGTAGGAATCGTTGTGGCAACATTTTTTTGTTTTCTTGTTTCCATCCTTATTGTTCATTAATTTCCTGTCACTTTGATTCTTCCTTGTCTACCTTTAGTTTGCCTTTGGACCCAGGGGTGGAAGGGAAGACCTGACTGGAGTTGTAGGGGTGCGTGTATGGATTTTGTTGTGTGTGTGTGTGTGTGTGAGAGAGAGAGAGAGAGAGAGAGAGAGAGAGAGAGAGAGAGAGAGACTCAATCTCAAACTCAAACTAAACTCAACTCAAAAACATTTTAATGATTAGGCCATCTGCCCGTATCAAACAGGGGAGACAAAGGGGAAGGGGTACCGGTGAAAATCCAATGATCATAATATAAAAAAAGAAATGACTGAAGCAAAACAAAAAATAAAGAGAGAGGGAGAAAGTCTCAGAGAGAGAGAGGGGAGGGAGGGAGAGAGAGAGGTAGAGGTAGTAGGTACTTTATAATTATAGTCACAGAGGCGTCTCTGTGAAATTCGGGTTGCCCCCACCTGGAGAGCGCGTCGCAGTCAGAGGCACGCCACCCAATTTTATTTTTTTTTGCATTGCAATTTTTGTGTGACTGATCAGGAAGGAAAGGAGGGGTGTGTGTGTGTGTTAAATGTTGACCAAATGACAACTTTTTTGTGTGCACAGAGAGAGAGGGGGGGGGGGGGGGGAGACAGGGGAGAGAGAGAGAGAGAGAGAGAGAGATGCACCTTATCGTTTCAAATTCACTCTGGTTTATTTCCACTCCCACCCCACCCCCTCCCAACCCCTGTGTTGGAAAATGGTGCTTAATAATTCCAGTGATTTGTTTTGGAATTCTACATTGTCTGCATTTAGACATGTTTTATCTTATAGGCGTTTTGTGATGGTGCGTGTGTGTGTGTGTGTGTGAGAGAGAGAGAGAGAGAGAGAGAGAGAGAGAGAGAGAGAGAGAGACAAACTCAAACCAAACTCAAAAAACATTTTTAATGATTAGGCCATCTGCCCTTATCAAACAGGGGAGACAAAGGGGAAGGGGTACCGGTGAAAATCCAATGATCATAATATTTAAAACAAATGACTGAAGCAAAAACCAAAAATAAAAAGAGTGAGAGGGGGAGAGAGAGAGGGAGGGAGGAGAGAGAGAGAGGAGGTAGAGGTAGTAGGTACTTTATAGTCACAGAGGCGTCTGTGAAATTCGGGTTGCTCCCACCTGGAGAGAGCGTCGCAGCCAGAGGCGCGCCACCCAATTTATTTTTTTGTGCATGCGATTTTTGTGTGACTGATGAAGGAAAGGAGGGGGGGGGGGGGGGTGTTTTAAATTTTGACCAAATCACAACTTTGTTGTGTGCACAGAGAGGGAGGAGAGAGATGGACTATGCATCTCATTGTTTCAAATTCACTCTGGTTTATTTCCACTCCCACCCCACCCACTCCCAACCCCTGTGTTGGAATATGGTGCTTAATAATTCCAATGATTTGTTTTCGAATTCTACCTTGTCTGCATTTAGACATGTTTTATCTTATAGGCGTTTTGTGATGGCGTGCGTGTGCGTGCGTGCGCACGTGCGTGTGTGTGCGTGCGTGCGTGTGTGTGTGTGCGCGTGCGTGCGTGCGTGTGTGTGTGTGTGCGTGCGTGTGTGTGTGTGTGTGTGTGTGTGTGTGTGTGTGCGTGCGTGTGTGTGTGTGTGTGTGTTTATGGTACTTAACTATTCCAATACGTTTGATGTTTTACGTCCCTTACCTCTTTCAATTAATTTTCTGCTCTGTCCTATTTTATTTTACGTTCAATTTTAGTTCTTTTCTTAAAAGTTTTATACCTTCCTTCTATAAGCCGTTTCCTTTGTAAATTGTAAACGAAATGGATAATGTTCCTTTTGATTTCTGACTTTTATGTGCATTTTATAAAGTTTATTCTGCGCATTTGTTTGTTATCTCCGTGAAATTCTTTTTCCAAACGGACACTGTTCTTATTTCTGGCGGATTCATTTTCAGTGTTGGAAGGGTGGGTCCAGAAAAGGGGAATTCGTCCACCCCCTTTCTACCCCCCCTCCTCCCCCTACACACTGCAAGTTTCCGATTAACATTCGCAGGTTTTATAGCTCTTGAGAAAGTGTCAAAATTGTGGCTAAACTCATTTGAAAATTGTGACCCAAAGTTGTCTGAAAAAAGTTACCGTAATCTTTTCCAAAATCGTATCGTTATTTATTTATTCAGATTTCCATAGCGCGTACCTTGAAGCTCTATGCGCTTTACAAAATCACTAGAAAATTAAAAACTAATAACAGGCATATAAGGTACACGCACACAAGCACACACATACACATACGCACACACACGCACACACACACGCACACGCACGCACGCACACACGCACGCACACG
Source organism: Phymorhynchus buccinoides (assembly GCA_017654935.2). NCBI lineage: Eukaryota > Metazoa > Mollusca > Gastropoda > Neogastropoda > Raphitomidae > Phymorhynchus > Phymorhynchus buccinoides. The sequence continues at coordinate 29,060,302 of CM065712.1, read as the reverse complement.
CACGCACACACACACGCGCGCGCGCGCGCACAAGCAAAACGCATCATTCAGCCATTTTGGTTTTCAAAGAACGTTTGGGCTCTAGGGAATTACTGCTATTTGTTTTTTCATGGTTTAATTTTTATTTTATTTTTTGTTGCATTAGTGTATTTAATTTTTTTTAATCTTTCACCGTTGCCTTTCTTAAGTTCTAAGTGTCATTTTTTTTTCCGTGTTGCGTTTATTTTCAGTTTTATTTGTATTACATTCCTTTAATACGTGGTTAGATTTAACGTGGTGACAGCCCTGACATGGCCTTAGTTGTCGACGGGGCTATAATTTTAATCTTAATCTTAAAACCTGTTTGATTCCGTATATCCTTTTCCTTGGTGAGAATTTGAATTAATATCATGGCCTCGGTGTTTTAGTGTGGGGCACAGGAAGAGGAACTACGTCCATCCTCTTCCTACACCCCCCCCCCCCCCTACACCCCTCAACATTGCAGCATTTATAATTGCATAATACAATTTCTAAGTATAATTTCGTTTCGGACATTTTCTAAATTGTCCAGATTTTCTCAAAACTACATGTTTAAAGTATATCGAGTTTCAAAAGATTCCAAAACTTGTGGTCAGTTTTATTCGCAAATATGTTTTGGCGCTTTTCCAAGAGTAGGTACTTTGATCGTTAGGAATTATTTTTGGTTTTTCTTTTTTTTGTCTTGCGCAATTTGATCGTGCGGTGTGGTGTGGGTGCATGTGTGTGTGTGTGTGTGTGTGTGTGTGTGTGTGTGTGTGTGTGTGTGTGTGTGTGTGTGTGGGATGGGGTGTGGTGTGGTGTGGTGTGGTGTGGTGTGGGTGCATATGTGTGTGTGCGGTGCGGTGGGATGGGGTGTGGTGTGGGTGCATATGTGTGTGTGTGTGCGTGCGGTGGGGTGGGGAGGGGTGTGTGGTGTGGTGTGGGTGCATATGTGTGTGTGTGGGGTGGGGGTGGGGAGGGGTGGGGTGTGGTGTGGTGTGTGGGTGCATATGTGTGGGTGCATATGTGTGTGTGTGTGCGTGCGGTGCGGTGGGGTGCGGGGGTGTGTGGTGCGGTGTGGTGTGTGCGTGCGTAGAGAGAGAGAGGGGGGGGGGAGAGAGAGAGAGAGAGGGGGGGAGAGAGAGAGAGAGAGAGGGGGGGGGAGAGAGAGAGAGACAGACAGAAACGGGAGGCTAAAGTGATTTTCTCAGAATATATAAACCTGCCTTTGTCATCTTAAATTCCCGCGAATAATATTTTTAATTATTTATCCACAATGTTAGGCTTACTACAGTCCCATGCCAATAGGAATTGTTCGGAAATAATTAAGGGGAGTAATTTCATGGTGTGTGGGAGTGATCTAACCTAATTCAATCGGTCAAACGGGGGAAGCTACTCTACCATCAGGTAGATCCCCAGCTCTCGCCTCGTGTGTTTGAGTAGATTTACATCACTTAGAACACCGTGCGTCATTCTAAATTTGATGTAATTTATATTTTTACGTCTCATTTAGCAAGTTCTATCGGTTCGCGGTTCACTATTTTCCCATTACAAAATTTGTATTTGTGGATATAATGTAATTATGTATGAAAATACATAGCATGTAATTTTGTATATAATTTGTTGTTGTAACCTGGGAGTGACAAGTTGAGTAAAAGGCTGACGCACCAAGTTTATGAGTTAAAGGCCTTGATAACAAATAACAATATAATGCTGTGATTTAGCCATGGGCGGATTAGGGGGGTTTCCTGATTGCACCACCCTCCCCTTTGGATTACACGCACACGCGCGCACGCACACCATACACGCACACGCACACACACACTTCTTTATAATTGTATTACAATGTTCCGTCACCGCCTGTTCTTAACCATACCGTTAAACCGTGATTATTAGGGGCTACATCCCAACCTGTGTGTTGTGGATCCCTGTTCTTAACCCTACATTTAAACCGTGATTGTTAGGGGCTACATCCCAGCCTGTGTGTTGTAGATCCCTGTTCTTAACCCTACCTTTAAACCGTGATTGTTAGGGGCTACATCCCAGCCTGTGTGTTGTCGATACCCTGTTCTCAACCCTACCTTTAAACCGTGATTGTTATGGGCTACATCCCAGCCTGTGTGTTGTCGATCCCTGTTCTTAACCCTACCTTTAAACCGTGATTGTTAGGGGCTACATCCCAACCTGTGTGTTGTGGATCCCTGTTCTTAACCCTACCTTTAAACCGTGATTGTTAGGGGCTACATCCCAGCCTGTGTGTTGTCGATCCCTGTTCTTCACCCTACATTTAAACCGTGATTGTTAGGGGCTACATCCCAGCCTGTGTGTTGTCGATCCCTGTTCTCAACCCTACCTTTAAACCGTGATTGTTAGGGGCTACATCCCAGCCTGTGTGTTGTGGATCCCTGTTCTTAACCCTACCTTTAAACCGTGATTGTTAGGGGCTACATCCCAGCCTGTGTGTTGTCGATCCCTGTTCTCAACCCTACCTTTAAACCGTGATTGTTAGGGGCTACATCCCAGCCTGTGTGTTGTCGATCCCTGTTCTTAACCCTACCTTTAAACCGTGATTGTTAGGGGCTACATCCCAGCCTGTGTGTTGTAGATCCCTGTTCTCAACCCTACCTTTAAACCGTGATTGTTAGGGGCTACATCCCAGCCTGTGTGTTGTCGATCCCTGTTCTCAACCCTACCTTTAAACCGTGATTGTTAGGGGCTACATCCCAGCCTGTGTGTTGTAGATCCCTGTTCTTCACCCTACCTTTAAACCGTGATTGTTAGGGGCTACATCCCAACCTGTGTGTTGTCGATCCCTGTTCTTAACCCTACCTTTAAACCGTGATTGTTAGGGGCTACATCCCAGCCTGTGTGTTGTGGATCCCTGTTCTTAACCCTACCTTTAAACCGTGATTGTTAGGGGCTACATCCCAGCCTGTGTGTTGTCGATCCCTGTTCTTCACCCTACCTTTAAACCGTGATTGTTAGGGGCTACATCCCAACCTGTGTGTTGTCGATCCCTGTTCTTAACCCTACCTTTAAACCGTGATTGTTAGGGGCTACATCCCAGCCTGTGTGTTGTCGATCCCTGTTCTCAACCCTACCTTTAAACCGTGATTGTTAGGGGCTACATCCCAGCCTGTGTGTTGTCGATCCCTGTTCTTAACCCTACCTTTAAACCGTGATTGTTAGGGGCTACATCCCAGCCTGTGTGTTGTAGTCCCTGTTCTCAACCCTACCTTTAAACCGTGATTGTTAGGGGCTACATCCCAGCCTGTGTGTTGTCCATCCCTGTTCTCAACCCTACCTTTAAACCGTGATTGTTAGGGGCTACATCCCAGCCTGTGTGTTGTAGTCCCCTGTTCTTCACCCTACCTTTAAACCGTGATTGTTAGGGGCTACATCCCAGCCTGTGTGTTGTAGTCCCCTGTTCTTCACCCTACCTTTAAACCGTGATTGTTAAGGGCTACATCCCAGCCTGTGAGTTGTCGATCCCTTCCCTAGTTGGACGGACACGTATTTTGTTTTTATTTATGCTTTTTTTTAAAGTTTGCCTTTTTTCTAGTTTGGATCCAGCGTTCAAAGGCAATGTATGCAATTTTCATGAATGTTCTTTTTGTTGTTGGTTTTGATGTCAATGTTGTTGGGCGGACATGCCATATGTTGTAATATGTTTGTCATGTCTTTACATTTCGCTTTGAGTATTAGTTTTTGAAGCGCTGGGGGTTGCAGGGTGGGGGGGGGGGGGGGGGGGGAGTGGAGGGCGGATGAATGTTTGGGTGTGGTTGGAGAGATACATATCGTCAGTGAAATTCAAAAACCTCGTATATCGATTTTTTTTATAGTTATATGCATAGTCAGCTCTCTAATTTTTCCCACCTTCCACCAAAAGCTCGTATCTCTAACATCTTTCTATCAGGGGTAAATGAGATGGTGAAAATAGAAGAAAAACTCGTAAGTCCCAAATTCAGATCTAGTTAAGGACAAAAACCTCGTATCTTCGTTCTTTTCAAGTCTTTTTTTTTTTTTAAAAAAGTAATTTTAACGAAATGCAGGACTAAACTCGCAATGTCTTGAACAACATATTCATCACAGTTAATCAATTGTGGTCAATGTGGTTAATTTTTAAAACTTTTTTTTTCTTTTTTCTCAAAACTACCAAAATTGAGATACGAGGTTTTTGAATTTCACAGACGATATTACAAATTTGTTTAAATACAAATTTCTGTTTCATGTTTTAGTTAACTTCGATGTTTATTTTAATGCATTTTATCTTATTTTACACGGTGGAACACAATGTTCCATGTGCGTTTGTATAATGGGCAATATTGCTTATGACCTAAAACTATTATTTATTTCCTGGATCGGCCAATTTGATTTAGTTTTCTTTTCACAACTGATGCTTTATCGACGCAGTCCAATTATAATGTGCTAGCTTATGAACCGCAAAAACATTGCATTGTCCGTCTACAATTCAGTATACTGTTTTGCCCGTGTAACGTTCTGGTATTACTGGATACAGTATGTACAGTAACACGCTTGAGGCAGTGTTGTATCTGATGCCCAAGTTTGAAAGGGAATTCAACGTAAAAAGTAAGCATCATTGTTCAGGGCTCCCAATCGTCCTGCAAAACAAGGGGTCCCAGGGACTCCTTCATTTACAGTCTAGGGTCCCAGTGGCATTGCATATGCTAAAATGAATTTTTCTAGTGCATCCCTGGGACCCCCCGCACATTCGTTTAGAGGGTCTTTTAGAATGTTAGTACTTCATAGACCCCCAAATGGGGGTCCCTGGGAGCCCTGTTATTGAGCAGCTGTCAGACAGATACTTGCTTTAGCCTGCCAAGTAATGGCTGTTGACATGGATACATTGGAATGATATAGATTTTTGCCAAGTCGTTCTCAAATCCACTTTTTTCACCATTGCCCCTCCCCCGCAGGCTTCCACCTTGTCGTGGTGGGGGAGCTTTAAGCTAAGAGTAGCCCCTCATTCCCATTTTTCATTCTCTCCATCCTCATTTACAATTTATGACATGCCAGTTTTTTTTTTTTATTTTTATTGTTCACTGGCTTTCACGCGTGAGAACTTAGGCCTACGCACTTGAGTGGGCACATGTTGTCCATTCTGCAGTGCATATTTGCCTATATGGCCTTTTTATACTTTTTGTTTAACTAGGATGTGTTTGTTATTCTTTGTTACTTTTTTTTATAACCTGGATCCGATAAGTAGAGTAGAGTGGCTCAACGTTTCCAGCACTGTGTGAAATTATGAGCTATCGGGTACAATGATGGAGATGCCATGTCGTGAATTGTACTGGTTTTTGTTGTTTTTAGGTTTTTTGATGTTGTTAAAGGTGGACCCTGACGGATGAGCTTTTGCAAGAAACACGTCGAGATCACCAGAAAGACAGCCTTTTCAAGGATCGGAGCGCTCACTTTGCTCTGGTTTCCTAGAAAGTAAACCGTGAAATCGGCGGTGTATTTTTTTTTCTTCATTCAACAGATTACTTCCCTACACAATGGTAGGAAATGTGACTGCTTACAAAATGGTTTCCTTCCCAACTGACCTGTGTTGTTTGAAACAAACATGGTGGTGGAATTTCGTGGTAGACCTCCCCATTACCAGCACCACGGAATAAAACCGTGGGACGAACGCCAGAATGCAGTGAATGAAATTTAACCCTTTCACCGCCAGCTATCTTTGAGCCAAAAAATGTCCATTAAAGCTACTTGGCTACAGAAAAGATTTTGTCTGCAATATTGTTGGATTTCTCTGAGACACGTTTAGAATAGGGTCTATCCTTACTGCCCAAATTTAGGAACACAATATCTTTGGAAAAACAGACCCTGATTTCAAGGGTTTTACTGACATGGTTGTTAAATCATTGTGGTGCGACATTCGCGGTGAAAGGGTTAATGCTTTACGTCCTCTCGACCTGGGAAGGCACATGTGACACCGCCAGAATGCAGTAGCCCCAAAAGGAATAGACTGGTCAAAAGTCATAAGTCATTTCTTTATTGTACATGGTACATCGCACATGGAAACTTGTCTTCCACCGTGTAAAATAAAATTATATAAAAGTATGAAACGTAAATGTACATGAACAAATATGTAGCTCTCACACCACACCCAATCATTCATCCGCTCTCCGCTATCTTGCTCACTCATCATGCAACCCACCACCACTTCCGCCTTCATTTTTAACCCTTTTATTTTTTCCTTCCTTTCCTCTTTTTTTCCTTGTTCGTTTTCTCTCCTCCCCCCCCTCCCCCCCCCCCCCCCCCCCCCTTTTTTTAGGTAGGCTTTTCCCCGCTCTTTTTCATCCTATTGTCTGTGTGACTGACTAAGATGGACATTTCCAAGAGCCTTGGCAGCACCTTCTGGTTTTCACTTTGACGGAATAACGCTTTATACTGAAAAACATCCCTGTCTCGTACGCGTGCGCCACCTACATAAGATTATCGCCCTTGCCTGTCACAAAGTAGTAGTATATAGCCACAGAAAACGATCTGCCCCCGAGTCGTCACTATAGGTGGCATAGGCAATTCAGTCCTAAAATGATCGCCCTTTCGTGTCGGCTGGGAAGTAGCACAAAGCCTCGTTATGTGAACCATCTTGTTCTCGCTTTATGTGGCGATATGTGTGTTTTCATTGTTACTAAATATCATTGTTACTTAGTTTATAAATACTAATATTCCGTGCATGTGGAAATGAGAGGCGCGTGTAGTGTAGAGATCTGTCTTGATACGCCGTGAAACGCTTTTGATATATTTCGTTTTCAATGCTAATTACGTTATTACTGGCTTTATTGTTAATGTCTAATATGACATGGAAATGAGATGTTCGGGACGCAACACCTGTTGTCGCCACTTAAGTGCGTTTGGTGTCAAGATTCCTCTTGGTGCGCTGTCAAACACTTGACATGTCTCGTTTCACTACGATTAAGTATATTATTGCTTGTCTGATCTGCTGCATACTTACACACCCTCTCGTCAGCTCCGTTCTTCCTCTGATTCTCGTCTTCTGCAGCTTCCCATGGTTAAAACAAAAACTTACGGTGAAAGATCCTTTTCCTTTCAGGCCCCAGCTACTTGGAACAAACTGCCACCATCTCTCAGACATTCCAACTCTGTCAGTCTTTCAGGCTAATCTCAAAACGCACTTCTTCTATCAACGCTAATATAATGCTTGTGGTGGGTCTGCATGAATGAAGTGTGTGCGGATTACATGGGAGGAGGGGAACGGGGCATGTAGTAACTGAGTTTGTTTGTGTACATCATGTGTGTGCGTGCGCGCGCGCGCGCGTGTGTGTACGCACGCATATGTCTGTGTGCACATGTGTGCGTTGATGCGAGTGTTTGTGTGTGGGGAGGGAAGGATGCGTCTGTGTATACCAATGTGTATATATGCGTGTGTATGTTTAGATATCGATTGAGTATACACGTGTTTGCGTGGGGGTGACGGTGGGAATGCGAGCGCATGTGAGTATGTTCGATATGTATGATGCAATCTTGCATGTGGAGTGAATTTTAGCTTTGTTAAGCGCCATGAGTAGTTCGTCTAGAATGTGCGCTCTATAAATGTCTTTATTATTATTATTATTATTATTATCGTTTTATCATTACTAACATGACGTGGACATGAGAGGCAGTGTGGACCACGGACCTACATTAATGCAAGTTCACCATTTCAGTTAAGGTCTCCGTACACGTGAACATTTTTCATTCTTTCCCCACGACAACACAGTGATAGGTCAGTCATACTATGATTTGTATTTCACTGTGTTGCCATAGTGAAAGACTAAACAAATGTTCGTGTACAGGGACCTTAAGTTTACTCTATTCGATGGCTTGGGGTCAAAACGGACTATCTTTAGATAGTCCATCACGTCTTATTGAACCAATTGCGAAAACTAATAACTTGAATTAAAACAAAAGACTACAGAAATATCAAAAGCATAACCCCCACTTTGTAATATTTGCAGTCTTTTTTAAATGCAAGTTCTTAGTTGTTGTCAATGACATCAATAATAAGTCCATGGACTATCTAAAGATAGTCCGTTTTGACTCTAAGCCATCGCTGTAGTTTCATCTTAATTGTTAATGTCAAACACTAATCCGACGTTGTGTCGTTTCGTTAGTAGACCTACTAATTGCATTATTACCCGTTTTATAATGACTAATATGACGTGGAAATGAGGGGTGGTGTGGACGGTACCTCCTCTTATCACCACTTCAGTCAGTTGACTCTAAAGTTTGATACTAATATGAAGTTATGTTTCATTAGGGCTAACTATATTATTGTTTTATAATTACTAATATGACGTGGAAATGAGGGGTGGTGTGGACGTGCCACCTCTTGTCACCACTTCAGTCAGCTGACTCTAAAGTTTGATGTTAATACTAATATGACGTTATGTTTCATTAGGGCTAACTATATTATTGTTTTATGATTACTAATATGACGTGGAAATGAGGGGTGGTTTGGACGCACCACCTCTTATCGCCACTTCAGTCCGTTTACTCTAAAGTTTGATCTTACTGTTAAACACTAATATGACGTTATGTTTCATTAGGGCTAACTATATTATTGTTTTATGATTACTAATATGACGTGGAAATGAGGGGTGGTGTGGACGCACCACCTCTTATCGCCACTTCAGTCAGTTTACTCTAAAGTTTGATCTTACTGTTAAACACTAATATGACGTTATGTTTCGTTTTTTGTAGCACTAATTATATTATTGTTTTATGATGACTAATATCACATATACATGGGAATGAGGGGTGGTGTGGACGTACCACCTCTTATCGACGCTTCAGTCAATATACTCTAAAGTTTGATCTTAAAGATCCACCCGATCACGTGTCAAAATCACGGGATTCACGTGTTTTCCCTCTTATGACTAGAAATAAATCTTGTTTTGACCAGGTCTGACTCCCATATAAATTACCCCAAATTGAAAGCGACATATCGGTTTAAAGAGCAGCCTCAATTTGAATATGGGGGAGTTCGAACGTGGGTCACAGCAACCCAGAAACAACCAAGGGACGTAACCGTGGCGCGTCACGGGGTCTTTAATGTCAAACACTGATCTGACGTTTCGTTTCATTAGGGCTAATTATATTATATTGTGTTATAATTACTGGAAATGAGGGGTGGTGTGGACGTACCACCTCTTATCGCCACTTCAGTCAGTTGACTCTAAAGTTTGATCTTAATGTCAAACACTGATCTGACGTTTCGTTTCATTAGGGCTAATTCATTTATTGTGTTATAATTACTAATATGAGGGGTGGTGTGGACCACCTCTTATCGCCACTTCAGTCAGTTGACTCTAAAGTTTGATCTTAATGCATGAGTGCCACTCTTTCATGTTTACACTGATTTCAGTATTTGTAATTTGACCAGAAACTGAACTTCAGGTGTTTTTTAATTCATCAAAACAAATGACCACAAGCGATTTGGGGCGTTTTGAACTCGGTTGTTCTATCTTGGAAGTTTACAAAGGCAATGCAATACTTTCACAAAGCTTATCAGACTCAAGCTGTCTCCGTCTATCATTTTAAGTGTCTGTCTGTCTCGTTATATCTCTCTTAACTTGCCCCCCTGAATCGTCCGACGGGGCTCTGCCCCTGTACCCTGCCGGGGCCATGGGTCCCTGGACCCCTGCCTTTCAGGGTTTTTTCAGTTTGGGGAGTTGCACCCATGTTAATGTTTAACACTGATCTGACGTCTCGTTTCATTAGGGCTAATTATAATATTGTTTTATGATGAGTAATATCACATATACATGGAAATGAGGGGTGGTTTGGACGCACCACCTCTTATCGCCACTTCAGTCAGTTGACTCTAAAGTTTGATCTTAAAGGTGCACCCTGACGGATGAGTTTTTTGCGAGAAACACGTTCGTCGAGATCACCAGAAAGACAGCCTTTTCAAGGATCAGAACTCACTTTGTTCTGGTTCACCTATGCTGTTGTTGTTGTTGTTGTCATTGTTGCTTGAAGTTAGATCCCTGCTTTAAGTGGGGATAAGGAAGTGTTAGAATCACCCATGTTGCTGTTGTTGTTGTTATTGTTGCTTGAAGTTAGATCCCTGCTTTAAGTGGGGATAACGAAGTGTTAGAATCACCCATGCTGTTGTTGTTGTTGTCATTGTTGCTTGAAGTTAGATCCCTGCTTTAAGTGGGGATAACGAAGTGTTAGAATCACCCATGTTGTTGTTGTTGTTGTCATTGTTGCTTGAAGTTAGATCTCTGCTTTAAGTGGGGATAAGGAAGTGTTAGAATCACCCATGTTGCTGTTGTTGTTGTTGTCATTGTTGCTTGAAGTTAGATCTCTGCTTTAAGTGGGGATAACGAAGTGTCAGAATCACCCATGCTGTTGTTGTTGTTGTTGTCATTGTTGCTTGAAGTTAGATCCCTGCTTTAAGTGGGGATAACGAAGTGTCAGAATCACCCATGCTGTTGTTGTTGTTGTTGTCATTGTTGCTTGAAGTTAGATCTCTGCTTTAAGTGGGGATAACGAAGTGTTAGAATCACACATGTTGTGGTCATTGTTGCTTGAAGTTAGATCACTGCTTTAAGTGGGGATAGCGAAGTGTTAGAATCACCCATGCTGTTGTTGTTGTTGTTGTCATTGTTGCTTGAAGTTAGATCCCTGCTTTAAGTGGGGATAAAGAAGTGTCAGAATCACCCATGCTGTTGTTGTTGTTATTGTTGCTTGAAGTTAGATCTCTGCTTTAAGTGGGGATAGCGAAGTGTTAGAATCACCCATGTTGTTGTTGTTGTTGTCATTGTTGCTTGAAGTTAGATCCCTGCTTTAAGTGGGGATAACGAAGTGTCAGAATCACCCATGCTGTTGTTGTTGTTGTTGTTGTCATTGTTGCTTGAAGTTAGATCCCTGCTTTAAGTGGGGATAACGAAGTGTCAGAATCACCCATGCTGTTGTTGTTGTTGTTGTCATTGTTGCTTGAAGTTAGATCTCTGCTTTAAGTGGGGATAACGAAGTGTTAGAATCACACATGTTGTGGTCATTGTTGCTTGAAGTCAGATCACTGCTTTAAGTGGGGATAGCGAAGTGTTAGAATCACCCATGCTGTTGTTGTTGTTGTTGTCATTGTTGCTTGAAGTTAGATCCCTGCTTTAAGTGGGGATAAAGAAGTGTCAGAATCACCCATGCTGTTGTTGTTGTTATTGTTGCTTGAAGTTAGATCTCTGCTTTAAGTGGGGATAGCGAAGTGTTAGAATCACCCATGTTGTTGTTGTTGTTGTCATTGTTGCTTGAAGTTAGATCTCTGCTTTAAGTGGGGATAACGAAGTGTCAGAATCACCCATGCTGTTGTTGTTGTTGTGGTTATTGTTGCTTGAAGTTAGATCTCTGCTTTAAGTGGGGATAAGGAAGTGTTAGAATCACCCATGCTGTTGTTGTTGTTGTTGTCATTGTTGCTTGAAGTTAGATCTCTGCTTTAAGTGGGGATAAGGAAGTGTTAGAATCACCCATGCTGTTGTTGTTGTTGTTGTTATTGTTGCTTGAAGTTAGATCTCTGCTTTAAGTGGGGATAAGGAAGTGTTAGAATCACCCATGTTGTTGTTGTTTGTTGCTTGAAGATAGATCCCTGCTTTAAGTGGGGATAGCGAAGTGTTAGAATCACCCATGCTGTTGTTGTTGTTGTGGTTATTGTTGCTTGAAGATAGATCCCTGCTTTAAGTGGGGATAGCGAAGTGTTAGAATCACCCATGTTGTTGTTGTTGTTATTATGCTTGAAGTTAGATCTCTGCTTTAAGTGGGGATAGCGAAGTGTTAGAATCACACATCATGTTGTTATTGTTGCTTGAAGATAGATCTCTGCTTTAAGTGGGGATAAGGAAGTGTTAGAATCACACATCATGTTGTTATTGTTGCTTGAAGATAGATCCCTGCTTTAAGTGGGGATAGCGAAGTGTTAGAATCACCCATGTTGTTGTTGTTGTTGTCATTGTTGCTTGAACTTAGAGGAGAAATGGCAAGCTTGGTGGTGGTGTTGGCAAAATGGGTGTCACTTTATCAAATTCTGGGCCAAAATAAAGTTGCACTGGGAAACCTGTCTGGACGATTAAATGGTAGCTGTGTTGTTGTTTTATTCAAGTTTGTAATTTATCTTTTTTTTACAAACCCTTGTTGCTGTGTTTTGAATGCGATTCCTCAAAATCCTTTTGTTCGTTTAGGGTGAATACGTTTTTTTGTTTTGTTTTTATTTTTTGCATAACATTATTCACCCTAAACACAACACAGATCGGTGTTGGAACATCAGCTTTCCGTTGACACAATTAATAGTGATATATAATGACTTCAAATGTAATTGTTTTGATTTATAATGATGGTGAGTGTGTGCGTGTGCGCGTGAGGAATCTAAGAGATGTATCCATTAATTTAAAATACTGTCCATGGATCAATGGTCAACTTGGGACGATGATTTGACCGCCAGGGGGCAATCAAACCAGTAAAAATGAGCCTCTCTCTCTCTCTCTCTCTCTCTCTCTCTCTCTCTCTCTCTCTCTCTCTCTCTCTCTCTCTCTCTCTCTCTCTCTCTCTCATTACGTCCAACTAAGAATATCACGCGCTACCGTAGCCCCTACTGGTTTGATTGCCCCCTGGCGGTCAAATCATCGTCCTAAGTTGCCAAAAAAGAGCTGGGACCCTCGAAGTATCTCGCCCCGGTTATTGTGGTGTTTTGTTACTTGTATGTTTCTCTCATCTAAATACCGTGTTATTGTTAGCTGTGTCACGTCGTATTAAGCAGTGAAAGGAACACGGGGTCTGCGCGCGCAAAACTGTTACGCCAAAAGGGGTCTAAGGAACACTTTAGAAAACGTTTCCGGAAGAATATTGCAAGCTCTTGTCCGATTGGTCCAACAACAACAAAAAGTATTATTTTAACACCAAACTTTGATGGACCAATCAACAACAAGAAATGTATTCACCCCCTACTAGTTCCGGATCAGTAGTTCGCCGCTTGCTCGGTGTTTGGCAAGAACAAAACGTCACGCGAACTATCGGCAAACGAAGGGCGTTTCTTAGACCGTTTTTGACCGATTTGAGCGAGCGCAACGTAACGTTAGCCTTTGTGAAACGCACCCCCTGACGTGTTCAATTCAGTTTGTTTTTCACTGACAGTTTCTGCCCTGTAGCCTTTTGTGCCTCTTTTAGATCAGGTCAGGTCAGGTGCATTATAGTCACAGAGGCGTCTCTGTGAAATTCGGGTTGCTCCCACCTGGAGAGCGCGTCGCAGCCAGAGGCGCGCCATCCAATTGTGTGGGTTTTTTTTGCATGCGATTTTTGTGTGACTGATGAAGGAAGGGAGGGGGATAAATTTTGACCAAATGACAACTTTTTCGTTACCACTGGGTTTAACGTGTGCTAAGTGCATGGGCACGCGGGACCTCGGTTTATCGTCTCATCCGAATAATGTGTGTGGTTGTGGGTTGCGATTTTGATTTTAACCATTTAAAAGATGAATCATGTATGAAGTTGTTTTTTCCGACACATGCGCACGCGCATTTGTGTTTGTGTGTGTGTGTGTGTGTGTGTGTGTGTGTGTGTGTGTGTGTGTGTGTGCACGCGCCTGGTGACCCGTGTGTGTGTGCTTCTTTTCTACCTGTACTCAGTCGCGCGCATTCAGACACGCACGAACGCACGTACACGCCCTTACATGCATGCGCGCAACTCGCATACCGCTCCACGCATACATTATGCATAAACACGTACATAGACCAAAAATATGCATAAACACATAGACAAACACACACACACACACACACACAATCGCATGTCAATATTTGCGAACACCCTGTGTGACTCTCTCTTTGTCTATTTTTGTCCCGCGTCTCTCTGTATCTGTCTGCTTCACTCGCGTCTCTGTTCCCCGCACACGCGCACATGCACAACACACACACACACACACACACACACACACACACACACACACACACACACACACACACACACACACACACACACACACACACACACACACACACACACACACACACACACACACGCGCACATACACACACACACACACGCACACACACACACACACACACACACCACACCACACCACACACGCACACCAAGACCAATACACCCCTCACCTCGCCCCACCCCCCATTTATTTAAGTGATTTATATGTGTAGGCTACATAGACTAGCATACCCTCATACACCCGTACCTATCCCTTCCGAAGATGCACATTCAAAATACCCATTACACTAACACATAAACAGACTTTTTGTTTTGTTTGTTGTTGTCTAAGATCTATGTAAGGTGGTTAGACGTTACATTAAAGAACGAACGCGCACGCGCACGCACGCACACGCACACGCACACGCACACACACACACACACACACACACACAAACAACATACAGTATTTATACGACGCTGAATCTTGTTAGAAATCAAATCAAAGCGCACGCATCCATAACGCATTCAAACAAAAATGCAATACAAAGCGAACACACACGTTCGACATAAATGGTATACAGCAGAAACAGACCTAAAGGCAATAGAGAGAGACACACACACACACCACACCACACCACACAGTGGGCTATGTCTCTCATTTACTCTGTCACTCTTTCATTCTGATTCTTTGTTGTCCGTTGCCCGACCTGGGATCGGCAAAGGAGTCCTAAGTCTGTCGCGTTGTTTTTGTTTTTAACCAGAACGAGAGAGAGCTCACAGCCTCATCCCTGCACTGAAATCTGCAACAATTAAGCGCCATTACCACAGTCCCTCACCCTCAGGGCTGGGTGTAAAAACAAGTATGTATTCTTGTCCTTACCCTGTATAAATAAAATTTCGTTCGTTCATCCCCAATTATTTTTCACCCCAGTAGTTAGGGATCTCTTTGGTTGGAGCATGGGCATTGCCTTCTAGGGTCTGCTAGTTTCCAGCTTGCTGGGGGGTGAATGTGAAAATTAATAGTGTTGTGTGTGGTGTGGGTGTTACTGTTTGTGTGGTGTATGTTATAGAGGTGGGGAAAAAAACCGGTTTGAATCGAAAGACCGGTCTTGAAATTCCGCGGTTCGAAAAACCGTTTCGAGTTGCTGTGAACCGGTTTTTTAACTGCAAACTGAAAGTAAGTTTTTCTTAGAATAACGCATTCTTTTCGAAGAACAACGCTGAATTCTCAGCGCAGATTGGGTGTTTGTAAACCAAGAGTAGCTGTTTCTAGTTGTCTGGTGGTGTAAGGAGCAAGTATGGCCAATGATTAGGCCTACACCACAGTAACGAACATTTGGAGGCATTTTCTCTTGAGAGAAAAAAATCGAAAGAGTGATGGAGTGATTGTAGAAACTATTGCACCAAGAGAACTGTGAATGGAACAACAATAAAACAATGTCTGTTGAAGTTTTATTTCATTTCATTTCTATAAATTCTTATGCTAAGAAGATGAGCAAATATGTTCGAAAAATAATTGATATGCACACACACACACACACACACACACACACACACACACACACACACACACACTCTCTCTCTCTCTCTCTCTCTCCCTCTCTCTCTCTCCCTCTCTCTCTCTCTCTCTCTCTCTCTCTCACACACACACTTATAGGCATCTAAAGTAAATCCCCAATGCCCCACATGGCCGAAAGGCCGGAGAGGGCGTAAAAACCCTATTATCACACATATCACGCTTCATAAACTGCTTATTAACGTACATCCAGTAGTTATTGTTCGATTAAAATGAATGCGCTTACTGAAGATATTGTCTAAAAGTAGAATATGTCATTACTGTTGTAAGAATGAGATAGTAGCAAAAACAGCTTTTCTCCACCCAGCCCTGGGACAGAGAGAGAGAATGTGTGTGCGTGCATGTGCGTGTACAAGCGCGCGTGTGTGCGGTTGTGCGCGTGTGACTGTGTGTGCACGCGCGCGCTCGTGTGTGATATTTTCCCCTTGCATTGTGAAAGATTTTCTCTTCTCATTTTGTTTATCTGTTCAGGTACTAGGTACATAATTAAGATTATTATATTTTGTATTCCTTATCCTCCCGCTACATATCTGATTATTCTCAAAGCTAGTTCATTGCGTTGTGAATGTGCCACCATTCTTCACACTCCAACCGCCATATGACGTTTTGTTTTTGCTTTGGTTTAATTATTTTCCCTATGATTATAATATTTTTCAACTACACCCCTACCCTCACCTTCCTTTGATACGGGCAGATGGCCCCGTCATTAAAATGTTTGTTGGAGTTGAGCCAAGTTTTTAGTTGAGTGTGTGTGTATGTGTGCGTGCGCGTGTGTGGATATTCTGACAAATACATATGTTTGCATAGGTGAAACTACTGATGCGAGTACTGGTTAAAAAAACCGGTTCCAAAAGACCGGTTCGGGACGATTTTAAACCGGTTCGAAAATTTGAACCGGTTCTCAACTCTAGGTATGTATGTAATCTGTAGCTTGGAAAGGGGGAAAAAAATATAAAAAGAAACGGACTAAAGTTATCAGGTGGGTGAGACCCATCATCTCTGACAGTAATCCTGAAAGGCGGCCCGCTTCCAATAGTTCAGCTTGAAAACTGGTATATAAAATGGACTGTTCTCTGGATCACCGCACCACCGGTAAATTGTAAACTGTTGTATTATAAAATTATATATTTTTGTAAAACGTTATATATTTTTAATTTGAGTTTACTGTATGATGCAACACAATAGTTTTGTTATTGTTATATATATTTTGTTTGCTTTTAATGCATACACATTATACAACGTAATATTTTATGTAGCAGTTTACGGAGTTTCCCAAAATAAGACTTTAGAAAGGGAAGCAACTAGTCAACTTGGCTTTTTCCCAAATCGAAAGCGCCCGTTTGTGAGTGCTTCTAAGCAACACACCGCGCTTCTGTCTGTGTCTGTGTGTGTGTGTGTCTTCTTCTTCTTCTTCTTCTTCTGTGGTGGTGACCAACTTCTTTATGCATACAGAAGTAATTGTACACACTTTAGGGGGTGACCATAGAACAAGAAGCAGAAGAGGGAAAGAGAGAAAAGGGTACACACATTACATTATCAGTTTTCCAAGAAAGGGCTACACACGTCACCCTATTAGATTTACTTGGGTTCAGCTTCAATATTTAGGGTCAAATCATGAGTAGCAAAAACAAAAACCTAGTTCTGGGCTGGGGAGGGGAGGACTACAGGGAGCTGCCGGCAGCTAATAATTTTTACGTCCCCCCCCCCCAGCAAGCTGGGAACTAGTGTGTTTGTGTGTGTGTGTGTGTGTGTGTGTGTGGTCGCATGCAGTATTTATTCATCTAAAATATCTTGCAGATATTAATGTTAAATTTGGCGTAATGTAAAAATAGACTCAAACTGAAAGTAGCCCTCGTCGAAGATAAAAATAGCACATGAATCGCTTTTGCGCGCTGATTGGTCGGCTATGTTTAGTAACCAACTCTTTGCGTTATAAATAACATATAAGTATATGGGGCAGACCCGGTAGTAAGTATTAACATTAACATTCTGGGCCAACCAAAACCAATGACAAATAAAGTCAAGTTTCTAGGGGTGGTACTCACACCACGCCTTAACTGGAGCCCACATATTGACCACCTTTGCAAAAAAGCTATAAAAGGCGCCAACTTTGTCCGAATTATCTCTTCCCAGACATGGGCTCAAAACTCCAAGTTTCTTGTTCTTTTAACACAAGCTCTAGTTCGCAGTCGTCTAACGTATGGGATGGAAACATTCCATAACATCACAAGTAACCTAGTAAACAAACTACAAACAATAGAACTAAAAGCCCTAAAAGCAGCCCTCAACGTTCCAAAGTTTGCAAATACTAACCTAATTTACGGAATAATAGGTTGGATTCCATGAAATCACCTTATGAAATTAAACACTGCTACATTTCTAACAAGATTATACGCAACAAATCATTTTTCAATAGAAAGCTTTAAGGAAGAATTCGAAGACCCTTTTTATAGCCATCCATCCTTCCAACAACAAAAACCAATTATTGCACAAAAAGTCTGCAACCCATTAGACTATTCCCGGGAAATGCTCTCTATGGCGGGCCTGGAAATAGATGATATTGAAACTCATCCAAAATTCCCTATCCCACATTGGGAATGGGAATCAGCACACTTTGACACTTTTCTACACCAAATGTACTCTAAATCAAACCAACCAAATCTACTTTCAGTTGCTGCCAAAGAAAAAATTTCCGAAATTAAACACCATTTATTAATATATACGGACGGTTCTAAGATCTCCGACTCACAAATAGGGTGCGCTTTTACTATTCCAACCCTCAAAATTACTAAATCCTTTCAACTAAATTCAAAAATCTCAATCTTTAGCGCAGAACTCTGGGCAATTCTGGAAGCCTGTTTTTTTATAAACGAGTTCCAAAAATCATTGTTTCAGGTTACAATCCTCACAGATTCCTTATCCTCGATACAAGCATTGCAAAATAATACACAAAATAGAAGGAAAATCATTCAGGAGATACAAAATCTTATACACCAAATAAGAATCAAAGGTATCGATTTAACCATCATGTGGATTCCCTCCCATTTGGGACTCACAGGGAACGACCTTGCTGACACGGCAGCCAAAAGGGCAGCTGAACAAACCGAGGGTCAATTTATAAATATTAAATTATCCCTGTCAGAGATTAAAAATCATCTGAAACGTTGTGTGTACCGGAGATGGGCTGAGGAATTGGATTCCTATTTAGAAGCCCACCTCCGGTGCAGGAAATTTATTAATGGTGGACTTTATCTGCCCGTTCCCCATAAAATTCAAGGCAGAATCAACAGATTCTACACTGACTCCATCCGATGTAAATTTAGGAACACCCCATGTAAATGTGGAAAGATCTTTAGCCTGAATCATATTTTTGATCCCTGTAATCAGATAAAGAAGGAATTACAACCTGTCATAGACAAATGTAAACAAAATAACTTAATATACAATGAAAAGAATTTCTTATGTGAACATGGTAAATTGGGTTGGTCACCAATAGTTTGGCTCGCCGGGGCAATTGGCCAGGTATCATTTAAACACCTTGTCTAAAAACTGGAACCATTTTTACTGGTGGGAATAGAGTCCCCCTGGTGTGCGGGCCGTATACCTGTCTGCATCCCCGCTCCCTTCTTCCCCCTTCTCCCTTTTAACTAAAATATGTGCCTGATGGGCTGAAGTGACTCTCTTGAGCCCACTATCTTTTAAAATCCTTTCTCCTATGCAGATAGGTGTCCGGTACGCACAACGGGGGTTTCTCTCGTAACCGTTGCGTTTTGCGCTTGTGCTCCCCCCCCTTTTTGGGATTGCCCATGCGGTGTCCTGTCACTGCTCGGGGCGGAGAGGAGGGGTCCCTTCCCCTCCCTCCCTCCGTTCCGAGCATACAGGAGTCGTTAACCATCCCCACCCTCAACTCTCTCACCTTCTCTTTAAAACCATCTAGAGCTTAAATATAAATAAGAAAAACTTCCATCTATTTCACTTAAATCTCAGACTCCATCATGACATCAGGGGCGGGAGAGTCTTTGTTGCTACCCCCCCCTGGGATCAGATGGAATAAATAAAATTACTTATAACAATGGAGGCCTCTGGCGGTATGTCCCCCCACTTATAAACAACTTCATATAATATAACGGATCTGGACTAGATCTCATCTATTTAAATAATAAATTACACATGGTCAAGTAACAGACCAAAATAGACATAAAACAAACCAGATTTTAATAGCAACTTTTAACATAACTATGACACTTCAATATTCATAAACTAGTTTTTTAACAAATCTTAACCTATTTTTAACATAATAAACAATTTTAAAGATTTAGATTTTAATAAAATAATCTTAGACTATGCATAAAATGTCCTAATAGGACAAGTACAATCAATAAACAAAGGGTACACACATAGTAGTGGTGTACAAAGGTTCCTGGGAAAAGAAAATGAAACGACTGGCTCTTATAACCAACTCGTTATAGACGGACCCAGATTAAAACCGAACTTATATACCTAAAAGATCAGTTAGTAGGGGTTAGGTCCCACTACTCAATTAAAACAAAAACAACATAACTTTTAACAATTTTACATACTTACATATGTGAAAATTACATTATGCTCTGTCCTATGGACAAGATTAAATAAGTTAAACACATAACAAATTTTAACATAGATTAAACACAACTTAGGTATCTTTTAAATAAGTTTTTTCATAAAAACAATAAATAACTTTACTTGTAAAAGGTCTAAACAGTTTGTTTGTAAAAGTTATGTACATAATAACAATGTACATATCAATTTTAATAACTTTTGGTCTAATAACTTTTGGTCTAAGGAGCAAAAGATAACAGTTGTCATTGGACCAAATAAATTCTGTACTCTAAAAAACAACAACTCCTAAACAGCTATTAGTTGTATTGAGTCCTAAGGGACAAAACCTAATAGGCTAAAAAACCTAAAAACTAACCTAACCAAATAGTCTTACACAAAAGTGATGTACATAACCTTTTTTTAGGTTTTTTAAACTGTATATTAGCTTGTACACAGGCACATGCCTGTCAAGAATTTTAATAATAAAGCTCTTCACGAGCACAAACACGGATTTTTTATCATATAGCTCAGTTGAGCATAAAATGCATGAATTTTAACTGTAGCCCTGGTTTTTTTTAATCAGACCTCCTCCAATCTGCCAGATTTAAAGCAAACAGCTAAATATCTTTTAAAAATTAAAATATTTTATCACAAACATAATTTTTATACTCTTCAACTTGCGCTATTAAAATAACTTTCATAAACTCTGTTAAAATAAATAACTTATTCTTTCAAAACTATATTTTATAAACTCAAAATCCACCTTTTTTCTAGGATC
>CM065712.1:28991434-29038929 GCA_017654935.2 Phymorhynchus buccinoides | reverse complement strand
GAGGAAAAATCCACTGTACCATGGTTCGAACTCGGGTTTACTTGACACGAAGCGGAACGCGTTACCACTGTGCCACTACACTCTACACTCATAGATCTGTGTGTGTGGTGTCGTTAAGTTTGTTGTTGTTTGTTTTGTTTTTGTCTGTGACTGTGTGCGTTCAGTCTCTGTTTGGCTGGCTGTTTTTTCTCGCTTTCGGTGGACGGTCGTGGTGGCGCCCTCGGAGGAGGACCTCACTCACGCTGGCTCCGCGACTAAGAGAATAGTGTCGTCAGTAGGGGGCTTAGTAGGTGGTGTCCTGAACATGCTCCTCTGAACTCCATCGAAGTGACTCAGCAGCAGTGCAGTGTCTCCTCGGTTGGTTGCCTCCTGACGGCCTAACATAGATTCGCTCCCCTTGGACTGCTGGTCTCGGATTCTGCGACTTGAACAAGCCGGGTGTAGCTGCGAATTGGGATTCGGAATGAGCGGCGTGGGAGCAACGCCACTGTACAGCCCAGAAGATGGGAGAGCAAAACAAAAATCAAAAAAATCTGTGCCTCTGAGATCTGTGTGTCAAGTTAATTTTCAACATAGATCTGTGTGTGTGTGTCACGTGTGTCGTTAAGTTTGTTGTTTGTTTTGTTTTTGTCGCTGTGTGTTAAGTCTCTGTCTGTTTGGCTGTGTTTTTCTCTCTCTCACACACACACACACACACACACACAGAGACATGCACACAGGCACGCACACACACACACCGACTTAAAGCTAGTCTGACCCGTGCAGCTTTAAGCACGTAAAAATCTTGCGGCAGTTAAGAGCAGGGAGAAATCCTGCTGCCTGGTATGACCAAATTGATCGCTAGGTTTTCCCCCCCCTTCCTCACCGTACCCCCCGAAAAGGGGGCAGGCGCTGCGCTTGCGGTGACGCGCCCTCTGGGGGGGGAGGATGGGGGGAGAGAGCGGCCCGAATTTCACACAAATAAGTCTATGTGACTAGAATGTGTGACAGTGCGTGGGGAAAACAGACATAATGAAATTTTGGCATAAATTGAGATTTTAACCCCTTCCCTGCCTGGCTACGAGACGGTCTCGTACTTAATGATGTCATTGATGATGTCATAACTTATGATATCATAAGCCTGGGATGATGGTTTTTGGCTTTGATAAGCCAGAAAGGATATATCTCTAGACCATTTTCTCAGATTGAGTCTAACAGATTTTTTAAAACTATAATAAAAAAAATCGATAATTTCTATGTTTTCCTCTGGCAGTGAAGGGATTAATTGTTCATGGTGGAGCAAAGAGTCCTTGTTAATACACAGAAAACCAAATTGAGTTATCTTGTCTAGTTTTTATTTCATAATTATTTGAAGTTTGGCATTCGAAATAGATCATTTGCAGAAATTGGGCATAGAAGATACAATTTTGCCTCTTTGTTTCTATTGACTTGATTCAGAAAACGATCAAATAAACAAAGAAATCATTCAAAATTGTCTTTCATGTTGTGGATGCTGGTAGAACACATAAAAATAGAAATAAATATGCCCTAAATAGAAAATTTATATTTTGGGGGGTTGTTGACTATTTTGGGCTTTTGCTAAAAACATTCTGAGCGACCTATTTACAGACCTGCCTACCCATACACTTTTTCTGTATTCTGTATACCAATTTAGAAATTTGTACGCCAGGACAAATTTATAACTTACCGGCATTCAAAGACGGTCGATAGCCGTGAATGCGCCATCATTCCGATCCAAGTTTTATTTTCACCTCTTCCGGTTTGCACTCCGCCATTTTGATCTAGTGGCGCGCACTTCTCAAGGAGTCATTTCATCATGTCGTAGCGATCAAGCAGTCCAAGTTGCATCGACCCGTCGAGCAAGAAAAAAGCTAGAAATCAGACTTTTCTCGCGAAGTACAAGGAAATCCCGGGTATACAACCATCTTCGCTTGGAAGTACGTTTGCCTTTTGCTTGTACTGCAAAAAGGACTTTACCATTTCGCACTCCGGTGGATATACAGCTGTTCCACCCCATACAAAATCAAGCTATTTAGTTAAAAGACTGAATTTAGAAATCTTAGATAAAAACTGCACCAAGCTTTTGCTTGTAAAAATATTTGGGCGGTATGTTCTTCATTGTATTCTTAATATATTTCTTCCATCAGATTTATGGTAAAAACTTATTTTGTTGAGCAGTATCATACAACATATTTAGTAGAAAATGTTCTTGAATAAAACAAACATAAATAAAATTGCCCATGACACGGCATGAGTGAACATCTAGCAATGTCCACTGAATATAAGTAATTTTGACACATACTACAACATATTATTGACTGTAATTTATGAAAAGCAACTTATGGTAAACTAAAGTTGGCTTGAAGCAACTTCTGAAAATATAGATAAACTAAATGTTCCTCCCGAAACAGCTGTGGTTACGACAAAACGAAGCATTGTTTGAAAAACAAGCGCGGATTCGCAATCGTTTGTGGCACGCGACAATTTTGGACAGACCGACAGACAGACCGACAAAGTGAGTTATAGGTTTGTGGCTTGTGCCACAAACAAAAACCTCACAAACTGTCCGAGGCCAAAGCAAAACAGAACGCAACATGTAACAAAATCATGGAATACATGCCTTTTGCATCAGGTGAGTGAGGAAATTAGAGTCCTGTATCGTTTGACCGAAAAACTCCATGTTTTTGGGGGTGGTTTTTATGTGAACTTGTTGAAGTCCTTTTAAATATGGCAGAATGCACAATTTTGAGAGAAAGTACACTTTTTTTGTTTAGTGGAGCAGGGCTCCCCATTCTGTGCATCTGTGCGTCAAATGTGCATGACAGACGCATTAAAACTTCATACTGGGGGTGAAACGACGCACTATAATTACTACTCGAGGGTTATGAGACGCACTATAAATCTGCCGAGTGGCACCCAGCGCAAAATGTCAGCCTTATCTGAATGGCGCTCTCTCTCTATCTTTCTTTCTCTCTCTCTCTCTCTCTCTCTCTCTTCCCCCCCCCCCCCCCCCCCCCCCCCATCCCCCACCCTCCATTCGCTCACATTCGGTCCGTCTTCCATAAATAGACAGGACAAGCATTGGGTTAGAAGAAAAAAAAATCTCCATCACTTGAAAGGCATTAGCACAAGGTGAAGGTCAGGTCATGATAGTACTTGATCATTCTAGACTGGTTACAAGTTCAATGACCTTTGACACATCCCCAGAGTCTACCACCCCTGCCATGACCCATCATTATACAGTCCCCTTCCCTTTTACCTCGCCACTCTTCCTCTTAATTACCTTTCTGTCGGCAGTCAATGCAACGTTACATTTTGTTGACAGTACCCACATGTCTTTATGCTTATTTTGTTTTGATTTTTCACCCTCTATAAGTTCACCCTGGGGGTGAAGAGACCCTCTATGGCTGCTTCCTGGGGGTGAAAATACCCTCTATGGTCAAACAAAATGGGGAGCCCTGCACTGGAGTACAACAAGAAGAAATTGGGGGTAGGCAGGTCTGTATGTGTTTTTCCCATGCACCATCGCATATATGCTACAGAGATGATTCTAGGGCGCAGGATTGGTACAATCCCCCCCCCCCCCACCCCCCACCCCTAATCTGTTCCTTCCTGCAGTCATTTGGTCTAAATGCGGGCCGACGCCCGCATATTTGCAGAACTGCCCTGCACTTTTTACCGCTCGCTGCGGGAATTCCTAGAATCAGCTCTGAAGAAGAAATTGGGGGTAGGCAGGCAGACCTGTTTACTCTACTCTTTTCAAGTAGTAGTCTACTCAATTTGGACCTCTACTAGTCTTCAAAATTGAATATAATGCTCTTTAATCGAGAATTACTACTCATTTTCATTGAACAATGTTTGATGGTTTAATGAATAAAACTACATACCAAACTACTCATTTCAGCCATCCAGACTACTCAAGACTTGTGTAGGGGGTAAACAGGTCTGGGCAGGTCTGTATGTCTGTATGCTCAATACCAATCTCCTGCAGGTTGAAAAATGCAACGCAGTCTGTGCGAGCACGGACAAGTCATTTATATTTTTACGTCACATTTTGCAAGTTCTATCAGTTTGTGGCCACTGGCCACCCCTCATTTTTCTTTTACATTTTTGTGGCAAGTCGCTGACTCGCATCCTGCGGTTTCAAGCCATGCCGCCATGGTTCCTATGGTATTTGACCGAGTAATGGAGGTAAACAACTAATTTTCACAAAGTGCTCTCCCCTAGTTTTTTTTCCGAAAATCGTCTGTTCCATTATGTCTGGTTTTCCCATGCACCATACATGAATGCAACTGGGCTTCGGATACCAGGCAGCCCCTGTTTTTTCAAAATTTGGACCACAAAAAAGAAAATTTGATTCAAAGTTCAAGGGGGAAAAAAAGTGTTGAATTCTCACTTTACAAGCATGGAGTAAACTTCAAATTGAGTTTGATTTTGATTTTTCTTCACGGGTGGCGGGGGGTGGGGGGGGGGGTGCCCCGCTGACCCAGTTCTGCCCCTGTACCCTGCCAGGGGCCTGGGCGGCTCCTGGACCCCTGCCTCGCCTGTTTTTCGATTTTCTCCAGTTGCATCCAGGCACATGTGCTAAACACCAAATGATATCTCCCCTTCCTGCCTTTCCCGCAGGTCGAGAAATGCGACGCAGTCTGCGCCAGCCCGGACAAGTCGGTCAGCGCCCGTTTCGCAGCCTCCTGTCTGGCGCGGCAGCGTGCACAGCGCTTCAACATGATCGAGAAGCTCTTCCAGGGGGCCATGCGCATGCGCACCCGGTGCCTGGAGTGTGAGCGCTGCACGGAGCGCAGGGAGTGCTTTCAGGACATCAGCGTGCCTCTCAGCGGGGGGAGCGTTGACGGCAAGAATAACGCTGGGGATGATAATAGTGACGATGATTCGGAGTCGTCGGGTGAGTTTTGCGTTTCTCTGTGTGTCTGTGAGAGTAGTCCCAGTTCGAGAGTGTTTTCAGGACATCAGCATGCCTCTCAGTGGGAGCGTTAATAATAAGAATAACGCTACCAGTATCGCTGGGGATGATAATAGTGACGATGATTCGGAGTCGTCGGGTGAGTTTTTGTGTGTGTGTGTGAAAAATTGTGCAGGTTATGTGTGTGTGTAGGATGTGTGTGTGTGTGTGTGTGAAAACTTGTGCAGGTTATGTGTCACAGTGTGTGTGTGTGTGTGTAGGATATGTGTGTGTGTGTGTGAAAACTTGTGCAGATTATGTGTGTAGGATATGTGTGTGTGTGTGTGTGTGAAAACTTGTGCAGGTTATGTGTGTGTGTGTGAAAACTTGTGCAGGTTATGTGTGTAGGATATGTGTGTGTGTGTGTGTGAAAACTTGTGTAGGTTATGTGTGTGTGTCTGTGAGAGTAGTCCCAGTCCGAGAGTGTTTTCAGGACATCAGCATGCCTCTCGGTGGGAGCGTTAATAACAAGAATAGCGCTGCCAGTATCGCTGGAGATGATAATAATAATGATAGCGATGATTCGGAGTTGTCGGGTGAGTTTGTGTTTGTGTGTGTGTGAAAACGTGTGTAGGATTATGTGTGTGTCGGCGTGTCTGTGAGAGTAGTCCCAGGGAGTGCTTTCAGTACATCAGCATACCTCTCAACAGGAGCGTTAATGGCAAGAATAACGCTGCCAGAATCGCTGGGGACGATAATAGTGACGATGATTTCGGAGTCGTCGGGTGTGTTTGTGTCTGTCTGTGTGTGTGAAAACGTGTGTAGGATTATGTGTGTGTGTGAGAGTGTTCCCAGGAGTGTTTTCAGGACATCCGCGTTCCTCTCAGCGGGAGGAGCGTTAATAGCAAGAATAACGCTACCTAGTACCAGTACGGCTGGGGATGATAATAATACAGTCAAACCTCTATTATAAGACCCTCCGTTAAGAGACCTCCTCTCATTTAAGACCGATTTTTGTTTGGGGGGGGGCACTTATAACTCATGATCTTCCTATAAAAAACATGACCTCCGTTATAAGAACCCCTCAAATTTAAGACAGATTTGTCTGGACTTTTTGGAAGTCTTGAAATAGAGGTTCATGGATGCTCCTTCTTTCGGATAATGAGAATTTGAGAAATGGCGATTTTCTTACACACACACACACAAACTTGTGCAATAAAAAGGGCCTATTAAAAAATAAATTATGAGCATTTGCTATATTCAAAGGAATGTAGCACTTGTACTAGTCTAGAGGGGTGAAAAAACAACAGTAAGTATGTGTGTGTGCTGCTCCTGCACTCTGCAGGACTTTTTAATTTTCCCATGAGCACCCATGGAGGTTTGACTGTAATAAGAGTGACGATTCAGAGTCAGGTGGGTTTTGTGTGTGTGTGTGAAAACTTGTGTAGGATATCTGTGTGTCTGTGAGAGTGGTCCCAGGAGTTCTTTCAGGACATCAGGGCTCAGCGGGAGCGTTAATAACAAGAATAACGCTGCCAGTATCGCTGGGGATAATAATAATAATGATAGCGATGATTCGGAGTCGTCGGGTGAGTCTGTCTGTGTGTGTGTGAAAACTTGTGTAGGATATCTGTGTGTCTGTGAGAGTAGTCCCAGGAGTTCTTTCAGGACATCAGCGCTCAGCGGGAGCGTTAATAACAAGAATAACGCTGCCAGTATCGCTGGGGATAATAATAATAATGATAGCGATGATTCGGAGTCGTCTGTGTGTGTGTGAAAACTTGTGTAGGATATCTGTGTGTCTGTGAGAGTAGTCCCAGGAGTTCTTTCAGGACATCAGGGCTCAGCGGGAGCGTTAATAACAAGAATAACGCTGCCAGTATCGCTGGGGATAATAATAATAATGATAGCGATGATTCGGAGTCGTCGGGTGAGTCTGTGTGTGTGTGTGTGAAAACTTGTGTAGGATATCTGTGTGTCTGTGAGAGTAGTCCCAGGAGTTCTTTCAGGACATCAGCGCTCAGCGGGAGCGTTAATAACAAGAATAACGCTGCCAGTATCGCTGGGGATAATAATAATAATGATAGCGATGATTCGGAGTCGTCTGTGTGTGTGTGAAAACTTGTGTAGGATATCTGTGTGTCTGTGAGAGTAGTCCCAGGAGTTCTTTCAGGACATCAGGGCTCAGCGGGAGCGTTAACAACAAGAATAACGCTGCCAGTATCGCTGGGGATAATAATAATAATGATAGCGATGATTCGGAGTCGTCGGGTGAGTCTGTCTGTGTGTGTGTGTGAAAACTTGTGTAGGATATCTGTGTGTCTGTGAGAGTAGTCCCAGGAGTTCTTTCAGGACATCAGCGCTCAGCGGGAGCGTTAATAACAAGAATAACGCTGCCAGTATCGCTGGGGATAATAATAATAATGATAGCGATGATTCGGAGTCGTCTGTGTGTGTGTGAAAACTTGTGTAGGATATCTGTGTGTCTGTGAGAGTAGTCCCAGGAGTTCTTTCAGGACATCAGGGCTCAGCGGGAGCGTTAACAACAAGAATAACGCTGCCAGTATCGCTGGGGATAATAATAATAATGATAGCGATGATTCGGAGTCGTCTGTGTGTGTGTGAAAACTTGTGTAGGATATCTGTGTGTCTGTGAGAGTAGTCCCAGGAGTTCTTTCAGGACATCAGGGCTCAGCGGGAGCGTTAATAACAAGAATAACGCTGCCAGTATCGCTGGGGATAATAATAATAATGATAGCGATGATTCGGAGTCGTCGGGTGAGTCTGTCTGTGTGTGTGTGAAAACTTGTGTAGGATATCTGTGTGTCTGTGAGAGTAGTCCCAGGAGTTCTTTCAGGACATCAGCGCTCAGCGGGAGCGTTAATAACAAGAATAACGCTGCCAGTATCGCTGGGGATAATAATAATAATGATAGCGATGATTCGGAGTCGTCTGTGTGTGTGTGAAAACTTGTGTAGGATATCTGTGTGTCTGTGAGAGTAGTCCCAGGAGTTCTTTCAGGACATCAGGGCTCAGCGGGAGCGTTAACAACAAGAATAACGCTGCCAGTATCGCTGGGGATAATAATAATAATGATAGCGATGATTCGGAGTCGTCGGGTGAGTCTGTCTGTGTGTGTGTGAAAACTTGTGTAGGATATCTGTGTGTCTGTGAGAGTAGTCCCAGGAGTTCTTTCAGGACATCAGCGCTCAGCGGGAGCGTTAATAACAAGAATAACGCTGCCAGTATCGCTGGGGATAATAATAATAATGATAGCGATGATTCGGAGTCGTCGGGTGAGTCTGTGTGTGTGTGAAAACTTGTGTAGGATATCTGTGTGTCTGTGAGAGTAGTCCCAGGAGTTCTTTCAGGACATCAGCGCTCAGCTGGAGCGTTAATTACAAGAATAACGCTGCCAGTTTCGCTGGGGATAATAATAATAATGATAGCGATGATTCGGAGTCGTCTGTGTGTGTGTGAAAACTTGTGTAGGATATCTGTGTGTCTGTGAGAGTAGTCCCAGGAATGGTTTTGTGCATGCTTGCGTGTGGTGTGTGTACGTTTTTGTGAAATAACGAATAAAATGGATTTTTTTTTTTAATTAGTAAAGGTCAAGATGTGCTCCCTACATCTCTCAGCTGTCCTCACATTTTCACACTTGCCTTTTTTGCCAAACATTAAGCTGTATTTGATTAACATTTTCAGCTAATTATCTTTGTTGAATAATTCATTGCAGTCATGATAGAGGCCATTATCTAATAGGGCCCCCTCCCCTATGTAGTGCAGTACGCACAACAGTCCACAGTCCTGGTTCATTGCGTTTTTCCCGTCTTGCCTTTATCTTCTACTATTATCGAATGCATGTGCTGAATTATGTAAATGGATGAAAATTAGTGTTAAATATAGCAAGCGATAGAGGACGAAGCACACAATCTGCAGTAAGAAACTCAAGACTGAAAAAGTGGAAACAACCGAGAAATGGAGGAGGGGGGGTCCAGGGCTGCCAGGGACCCCCATTTGGGGGTCTATGAAGCACTGACATTCTAAAGGACCCTCTAAAAGAATGTGCAGGGGTTCCCAGGGATGCATAGTAAGAAAATTTCTGTTCAGCATTCGCAATGCTACTGGGACCCTCTATCCCGCCTCTTGTACCCTCTATGCTGTATGTGAAGGAGTCCCAGGGACCCCTTGGTTTGTGGGACGATTGGGAGTCCTGGGGGGGGGGGGGGGGGGGGGGGGGGGCGCATCTTTACCTTTACCAAAACTGTTTTGATTTTTTCCGCCAGACGAGGAAAAGGACTGCAGCCTTCAGCGGCTGATGCGAGCGTTCACCGACGTGGAACGTCTGAGGGACGACAACAAATATTACTGTGACAGGTGCTTCCGCTACGTGGAGGCAGAACGCTCCCTGCACTACGAAGCGCTCCCCAACATCCTCACCGTGCATCTGAAGCGCTTCAGCGCTACCGGGTGAGTTTGTGTTTGTGAGAGTGGGGAGGTGCCCTAGGCACGGCAACAAGTACTACTGTGAGCAGTTGCTTCCGTTGCGTGGAGGCAGAACGCTCCCTGCACTACGAAACGCTCCCCAACATCCTCACTGTGCATCTGAAGCGCTTCAGCGCTGCCGGGTGAGTTTGTGTTTGTGTGTGTAAGAGAGTGGGGATGTGCCCTAGACAAGGCATCTCCATACTACTGCGACAGGTGCTTCCGCTACGTGGAGGCAGAACGCTCCCTGCACTACAAAACGCTCCCCAATAGCCTCACCATGCATCTGAAGCGCTTCAGCGCTGCCGGGTCAGTTGGTGTTTGAGAGTGGGGAGGTACCTTGGACAAGGCAACAAGGATTACTGCGAGCAGTTGCGTCGAGGCAGAGCGCTCCCTGCACTACAAAACGCTCCCCAACATTCTCACTGCATCTGAAGCGCTTCAGCGCTACCGGGTGAGTTTGTGTTTGTGAGAGTGGGGAGGTGCCCTAGGCACGGCAACAAGTACTACTGTGAGCAGTTGCTTCCGTTGCGTGGAGGCAGAACGCTCCCTGCACTACGAAGCGCTCCCCAACATCCTCACCGTGCATCTGAAGCGCTTCAGCGCTGCCGGGTGAGTTTGTGTTTGTGTGTGTGAGAGTGTGGGGATGTGCCGTAGACAAGGCATCTCCATACTACTGCGACAGGTGCTTCCGCTACGTCGAGGCAGAACGCTCCCTGCACTACAAAACACTCCCCAACATTCTGACCGTGCATCTTCAGCGCTACCGGGTGAGTTTGTGTGTGTGGGAGTGGGGAGGTGCCCTAGGCAAACCTGCCTACTGCTACGATTTGGCCGTAGCAGCTACGAAAAATTAAGCTTTGCTACGGAGCTACGGCAACCTTAACGTTGCTACGGAAAAAAACCAAATTGCCGCCGCATTTTATTTTTGCTTTAAGTATATATGCCGTTCCCGGTTTTGTCTGTTTCTAAGAGCAGACGCCGTGTCACGCGCGATAACCTAGTCACTTCCGTTTTTATCAAAGTGACTGCGCATGCGTTCTTATTACTTTTCTCTGGAAAAAATTGCGGACTCCAGCAGCAGTAGCGATTCGGGAGATGTTTCAAACGAAGAAAAACGAACCCAAACCAGAAAACGAAAATCATCTGCCACACCATCTTGTTCTAAGAAAAAACATCGGCCTGCCGCACAAGTTATCAAAATATTTTACACGGAGGAGTGGCCTTGCATCGTCAGAAGTTGACTCGGTGCGAACCATGCTCGCTGCAGTGCAACCTCTGCCATGCGGACTTCTCTGTGAATCATGGCGGTAGAGACGATTGCCGTCAACACGTTCAATCGGCGAAACATAAAGCAGTGCATTTCGGCTCAGGAAGAGAACAAGCCG
The DNA here is from genome assembly GCA_017654935.2 of Phymorhynchus buccinoides. Classification (NCBI taxonomy): domain Eukaryota; kingdom Metazoa; phylum Mollusca; class Gastropoda; order Neogastropoda; family Raphitomidae; genus Phymorhynchus; species Phymorhynchus buccinoides. Next base: position 29,028,156 of record CM065712.1, on the reverse strand, counting down.
ATTGCAGTCGTTTGTGGATGTTACGAAAAATTTTGCCATGCTACTGAAAATTGATGGCTGGGCTACTGATTGGGAAAATTCCAAGTAGGCAGGTCTGCCTAGGCAAGACAACAAGTATTACTGTGAACAGTTGCCATACCTGCCAGCCCTCCTGGTAAATCCGGGAAGCTCTCCCGGTCTTCCAGGAATTCACGTGAAACTCCCGGATTTCGAAATTTCCAGCTTAGATGACCTCAGAAACGAGTGTTATGAAACCCGAAAACCGAAACTGGGTTTCAGGAAGCTTCGCGGAGCAGAGCTCGTACTGCGCATGTCGGAAGCGGGGACTACTTCCTCCTAGTTTAGTGTCAATCTCATAACATACCATCAATTTTTATTGTTGTGTGGATTAGACGGTTTCAGGTTAGGGTTAGGAATTGGGTTTTGGTTAGGGATAGGTTTAGGGTCAGTTTAGTGTCAATCTCATAACATACCATCAATTTTTATTTTGTGTGTGGATTATATGGTTTCAAGTTACGGTTAGGGATAGGTTTAGGGTCAGTTTAGTGTCAATCTCATAACGTACCATCAATTTTTATTTTGTGTGTGGATTATATGGTTTCAAGTTAGGGTTAGGGATAGGGATATTAGGGTCAGTTTAGTGTCAAACACAAAATAAAAGTTGACGACTAATCTGACCGTAAACCTATCCCTAACCCTAACCTGAAACAGCCTGAAATGAATGGAAGAGGCAGAGGAGGGAGCTGTTCTTAACAACAAAAAAGTTGATGACTAAGCTGACCCCAAGCCTATCCCTAACCCTATCCCTAACCAGACCTGTTTACTTTACTCCTTTCGAGTAGCATTCTACTCATTTTGGACCTCTACTACTCTTCAAAATTGAAAATAATGCTCTAATTACTCATTTTCAGTGAACATTGTTTGATGGTTCAATGAATAAAACTTACACATTTTGCACCCAAACTACTCATTTCAGCTATCCAGACGACTCAAGACTTGTGTAGGGGGTGAACAGGTCTGCCTAACCCTAACCTGAAACAGCCTGAAATGAATGCCAAATGTTTTTCTCTTAAAAGTACAGTCCAGCTTGGGAAACCAGACCTGTTTACCCATAAGATGTCACCATATTTTGTACACATATTTGATTAAAATATGATAAATATGGTACATAGGAAAAAATATGGTGAAAAAAATCAATAATTTAGAAACTATATCATTTACTGATTTAGAACTGGATATTGCCTGATTCAGGAAACGGGTGCGCTGTGTGTGTGTTCTTGTTCTTGTAAATTTAAATGGATGATACTTTTGACACAGTATTTCAACAAGCTATAAAAATGTATGCATCAAGCATGGGAATTGTCAGTCTTTTGGCTGATTTCAGCTTTTTTGATGGTCCTCTTCAGTCTTTTTTTGCAAGTTTCAGCTTTTTTGATGGTCCAAGAGGACATTAATTTATGAAATACAAAAAAAAGAAGCCCAATGAGTAAAATAAGTTATTGGTTATAAATGAATGCAAAATGAACTAAATATATCAGTCTTATCTCTAATACTGTTTTTAAGGCTTAGATAACAGAAGAAGCTTCATTTTCTGGTGGCTGTATCCCAACACACACGGTTTTCAGTTTGTTTTTGTATTCCTTGTTCAGGCATGAAAACATCTCCGCCTTCTCCGCTTAATTTTTTTCCGAAATCGACCAATCTCCGCCTTAAAAAAAAATCTCCGCCTAAAAATAATAAAATCGAATAAAAACTCAGCATGCTGGGTCTTTAAATGGCACGATCATCATTTCGCGCCTTCTCCTCCTGCCGACGTCATCACTTCCAAAATGGCGTCTGAAGAGCAAGCCGTGCACGAAGAATGGGTGAAAAAGAAGAAGAAATATCAGGCATGAAAACAGCTCCGCCGTTTCCATTGTTTTGGAACCACCCTCCCCCCCCCCCCCCCCCGCTGAACAAAAGTTCTGACGTTAGTTATTTGTGCCGGAAAAAAAATTTGGTAACAGTCCCCACCCCCCCTTCAACAAAACTTCTGACGTCAGCTGAAAATCCAGGTGGAAGGATTTCTCGGCTGAAAAAATCTCTTTTTTGGGGACAGTTTTCATGCCTGCTTGTTCCTATGCCTGCTTCCAGACCCCAATTTTCAGTCTTTTTTGTCTTCTCTAATTCCCATGCCTGATGCATGTTTACACTCCGTTGTGGAAACTTTCCTGTTGGAGGACTCCTATTTTGTGAAAAATACACTTATCTTGGATTTCGAATACATGAAGCAGGCATCAGAACGGCCCACGGATTTCCGCGGTTTTGGTGGCCGCGGTTTTGGCACTGCCGGCCGCGGTTTGTACTTCATGAGGCAGCGCGATCTTATTCTCAAATGGTATTCTTAAACGGTTTGTTTTCATACTGCACCTTCGGAAACGAAAAATCGCGGCCATGTTTGTTTTTTCTTCCAAGTTTAGAGCTCTCTAGACTTACTTTCACTGTTTCAGAGTTTGTTTTGATGACAGTGATTGTGATTTGGGTTTTAAATGGGTCGATTTAGAGGATATGATCGCGGGAGACTACGATGATGTGAGAACTTTGAACGTTTCCACGAGAAATCGGGTAGCGAATGATCGCAATGATGACGACTACGGACTAGAGTTTTGTGGGGTCCGACTCGATGTCGACTCCGAGTCATGGCGAGTGTTGTTCGTTCGCGGATTGGACTCTGGAGTATTCTGATGCCTGATGAAGCCCAATCTCAGGGTAAACGGGTCTGGGAAATGTTTGAACAGCGTGTGATTATGTGTGTGTGCGCAGGATGTTTGGGTGTCTGTCGAAAATCAACGATTACGTGACGGTGCCTCTGCTGCTCTCCTGCCTACAGTACAAGTGTCCACGGGCCTGCGAGAGGCCTGACCATAGGTAAAAACCACTATGTGTGTGTCTGTGAGAGAAAATGGAGTTTTACGTCCTCTTGGTCTGAATCAGACACATATGGGACATTTGTAAATACAAATATGGTAGGAACAATACTGGAGGCAATGCCCGGAGGCAGTACGAAACCAGTAAAGTCTCGATTTTTTTTATTAATGCAGATAGCAGTGTTGCTGATGGGACTGGTTTTCAAAAATTCCTAGTGTGATCACTCTGTGTGTGTGTGTGTGTGTGTATGTGTGTGTGTGTGTGTGAGTGTATGTGTGTGTGTGTGTGTATGTGAGTGTGTGTATGTGAGTGTGTGTTGTGTGAGTGTGTTTGTGTGTGTGTCAAATCAAATCAAAATCATCTTTATTGAGGGTTAAAGAATAAGCTCACAAAGCTTTTTTTCATCCTGCCCTCATCCAGTGTGTGTGTGTGACTGTGCTACTGCTGCTGTCAGGCCTGAGATACAAATGTCTGTGAGCCTGTGTTAGGCCTGATCATCGGTAAAAACCTCTGTGTGTGTGTGTGTGTGAGGAATCAGAACTGTCAGAGTATTTGCAAGTTTGGATTAAGAATCGCCGGCAGAGGATTGGTTTCTGGTGCCAGCAGTTTTGCCCTTTGTTGTGAGTGAGATCTCACCTGTACAGTTTAGTACTCTTAACCCTTTCAACGCCACTGTCGCCTCTTGGCACCACAATGATTTAACGCCCCTGTCACGAAAAGGCCTCAAACCAGGGTCTGTTATCCAAAGAGCCTATTTTCATAATTTTTTTGAGAATGGATAGGCCTTACTTTATACATATCACAGAGGAATCCCCACTATTGCAGATGTGGTTTTTTGTTTGTGGCTCAAGCCACAAACCTATAACTCACTTTGTCGGTCTGTCTGTCGTCCAAAATGGTCGCACATTTTGACAAAATTGTCGCACTTCAAATCGAGGCTACACTTCAAAATAATTGAGGCCGCTCTTTAAAATGATGTATTTTAAAAGCGTACAAAATAATAAACATACGTAATACAGACACTACAACAGACACGACGAGTATGCGGTGCTTCTTTCGATGAGTATAAGTAGGATACATAGTTTTAAATGTTTTCCAAAAGATATAAAAAGTGACGAAATGGTGCAGAGATAACATTCTGGTTTACAGATTAAAATTATTGAAAAGCCAGGGGAGGTAACTCATGATTGGAGTGGTAAAAATAGACCGCGTGCCACAAACTATTGTGATTTCGCGCTTGTTTCTCTCTACCCAATGGAAATATTTGGCTGAAAAATGGCTGGGGGCGAAAGGGTTAACACACAACTGGATTACATGAAATATTGGTTAGCTCAATCCGGACAAATTCCGAGTATACTCGGAACAAGAGAACAACCGGTCAGGGCCTACTTTTGAGTATTCTCGGAACAGCACTTTCTGAGTTTAAGGCTTGTTTAAATCCGTGTTTATTTTCAATCCGAGCCACGTTTTTCGAGTTACTTCTCTTCATCACTCTTCCAACTTTCGCTTCACTTATGTTTGGCACTTCTGTTTCAATCGTTAATGTAGAAAATGTGCAAACACTCGGCCCTACGCGAGCCTCAGGAAATGCTCCAATATGTTTTCATTAATAGTGATAGTAATAAGAAGAAGAGCCGTTGTATAAGAGCCCCGATTATGCATCCAAATTGCTTTATATTGGTTAACAGTGCTCAGCTTTTTGGGCCCATTTCCTTTTTCAGACCTGTTTACTCTACTCTTTTCGAGTAGCATTCTACTCAATTTGGACCTCTACTTCTCTTCAAACCTGAAAATAATGTGATTACTACTCATTTTCAGTGAACATTATTTGATGGCAGACCTGTTTTACTCTACTCTTTTCGAGTAGTATTCTACTCAATTTGGACCTCTACTACTCTTCAGAATTGAAAATAATGCTGTAACTACTCATTTTCAGTGAACATTGTTTGATGGTTTAATGAATAAAACTACACATTTTGCACCAAAACTACTCATTTCAGCTATCCAGACTACTCAAGGACTTGTGTAGGGGGTAAACAGGTCTGCTTTTTAAAAAAAGATTGTTGGGTTTAACCCTTCGCTGTTGTTTCAGGTACATCCTGTATGGGATCATCACCCATAGGGTCCACCATCTGAGGACACCCCCTGTCCTCCATCATGTTCTGTTGTTTCAGGTACATCCTGTATGGGATCATCACCCATGGGGTCCACCATCTGAGGACACCCCCTGTCCTACATCATGTTCTGTTGTTTCAGGTACATCCTGTATGGGACATCATCACCCATGGGGTCCACCATCTGAGGACACCCCCTGTCCTACATCATGTTCTGTTGTTTCAGGTACATCCTGTATGGGATCATCACCCATGGGGTCCACCATCTGAGGACACCCCCTGTCCATCATGTTCTGTTGTTTCAGGTACATCCTGTATGGGATCATCACCCATGGGGTCCACCATCTGAGGACACCCCCTGTCCTCCATCATGTTCTGTTGTTTCAGGTACATCCTGTATGGGATCATCACCCATGGGGTCCACCATCTGAGGACACCCCCTGTCCTCCATCATGTTGTTCTGTTGTTTCAGGTACATCCTGTATGGGATCATCACCCATGGGGTCCACCATCTGAGGACACCCCCTGTCCTCCATCATGTTCTGTTGTTTCAGGTACATCCTGTATGGGATCATCACCCATGGGGTCCACCATCTGAGGACACCCCCTGTCCTACATCATGTTCTGTTGTTTCAGGTACATCCTGTATGGGATCATCACCCATGGGGTCCACCATCTGAGGACACCCCCTGTCCTCCATCATGTTCTGTTGTTTCAGGTACATCCTGTATGGGATCATCACCCATGGGGTCCACCATCTGAGGACACCCCCTGTCCTACATCATGTTCTGTTGTTTCAGGTACATCCTGTATGGGATCATCACCCATGGGGTCCACCATCTGAGGACACCCCCTGTCCTACATCATGTTCTGTTGTTTCAGGTACATCCTGTATGGGATCATCACCCATGGGGTCCACCATCTGAGGACACCCCCTGTCCTCCATCATGTTCTGTTGTTTCAGGTACATCCTGTATGGGATCATCACCCATGGGGTCCACCATCTGAGGACACCCCCTGTCCTCCATCATGTTCTGTTGTTTCAGGTACATCCTGTATGGGATCATCACCCATGGGGTCCACCATCTGAGGACACCCCCTGTCCTCCATCATGTTCTGTTGTTTCAGGTACATCCTGTATGGGATCATCACCCATGGGGTCCACCATCTGAGGACACCCCCTGTCCTACATCATGTTGTTCTGTTGTTTCAGGTACATCCTGTATGGCATCATCACCCATGGGGTCCACCATCTGAGGACACCCCCTGTCCTCCATCATGTTCTGTTGTTTCAGGTACATCCTGTATGGCATCATCACCCATGGGGTCCACCATCTGAGGACACCCCCTGTCCTCCATCATGTTCTGTTGTTTCAGGTACATCCTGTATGGCATCATCACCCATGGGGTCCACCATCTGAGGACACCCCCTGTCCTACATCATGTTCTGTTGTTTCAGGTACATCCTGTATGGGATCATCACCCATGGGGTCCACCATCTGAGGACACCCCCTGTCCTCCATCATGTTCTGTTGTTTCAGGTACATCCTGTATGGGATCATCACCCATGGGGTCCACCATCTGAGGACACCCCCTGTCCTCCATCATGTTCTGTTGTTTCAGGTACATCCTGTATGGCATCATCACCCATGGGGTCCACCATCTGAGGACACCCCCTGTCCTCCATCATGTTCTGTTGTTTCAGGTACATCCTGTATGGGATCATCACCCATGGGGTCCACCATCTGAGGACACCCCCTGTCCTACATCATGTTCTGTTGTTTCAGGTACATCCTGTATGGCATCATCACCCATGGGGTCCACCATCTGAGGACACCCCCTGTCCTCCATCATGTTCTGTTGTTTCAGGTACATCCTGTATGGGATCATCACCCATGGGGTCCACCATCTGAGGACACCCCCTGTCCTCCATCATGTTCTGTTGTTTCAGGTACATCCTGTATGGGATCATCACCCATGGGGTCCACCATCTGAGGACACCCCCTGTCCTCCATCATGTTCTGTTGTTTCAGGTACATCCTGTATGGCATCATCACCCATGGGGTCCACCATCTGAGGACACCCCCTGTCCTACATCATGTTCTGTTGTTTCAGGTACATCCTGTATGGCATCATCACCCATGGGGTCCACCATCTGAGGACACCCCCTGTCCTACATCATGTTCTGTTGTTTCAGGTACATCCTGTATGGCATCATCACCCATGGGGTCCACCATCTGAGGACACCCCCTGTCCTCCATCATGTTCTGTTGTTTCAGGTACATCCTGTATGGCATCATCACCCATGGGGTCCACCATCTGAGGACACCCCCTGTCCTCCATCATGTTCTGTTGTTTCAGGTACATCCTGTATGGCATCATCACCCATGGGGTCCACCATCTGAGGACACCCCCTGTCCTACATCATGTTCTGTTGTTTCAGGTACATCCTGTATGGGATCATCACCCATGGGGTCCACCATCTGAGGACACCCCCTGTCCTCCATCATGTTCTGTTGTTTCAGGTACATCCTGTATGGCATCACCCATAGGGTCCACCATCTGAGGACACCCCCTGTCCATCATGTTCTGTTGTTTCAGGTACACCCTGTATGGGACCATCACCCATGGGGTCCACCATCTGAGGACACCCCCTGTCCTCCATCATGTTGTTCTGTTGTTTCAGGTACATCCTGTATGGCATCATCACCCACGCTGGGTCCACCATCTCCTCCGGACACTACCTGTCCTACATCAAAGTCAGGCCCAACGCACTGCCCACCCACACCCTCCACTCCTACCTCAGCTCTCCTCCTCCACCCTCCTCCTCCTCCTCCAAGAAACAACTGCCACCCCACCAGCATCCCCCCCACCACCACCACTACGACCATGATGCCTCACCCGTCTCAACTTCGCCTCTTCGTGCATCTCTACAGCAGCAAGGGGAAGAAGTGCAGCCACAACGACAATCCAACGACGATTGTTCGATAAAGACGAACGGTCCACCGGAAGAACATTATCCACAAGAGAAACGAGAGGGGACCCAGTCTCCAGCTAAAGCGAAGGATTCGCAACAACGGCAGCAGCTTGCAGATTCTCCGACAAAAACGAGAGATTCGCCTTTACGACGGCGATCGAACCCTTCGTACGTCATCTCGGAAAAAGGAGACGCCTGCTCGGGAAAAGCCGGCTCAAACTCGGAAAAGGTTGACTCAAACTGGGATAAGTCGGCCCCGAAAAGAGAAGGGAACTCGCGGAAAGAAAGGTTGCGCTCGGGAAAAGGGGACCCGGACTCGAACCCCAACTGGGAGAAGTTGGGGTCGAGTTCGCCGTGCTGGCTAACTCCCGAAAAGGGGCGGCGGGGGGAACGCGAGGAGCAAGAGCCGGGCGCTTTTTCCGCACCGAATTCCGCCTCCTCCGCTGAAGGTCAAGGTCAGGCCGAGGGCGGGGCAGAGTCGGCGGAGTTTCATTGGCTGGAGTGCGACGACGAGACGATCCGCATTCTGACGGAGAAGGAGTTTGAGGGTCGGCTGCTGGAGAGGGGAGGGGCGCTGAGGGGCACGCCCTATGTGCTGTTCTACCACCGACTGGACGCCTGGAACGCCAAGTGACGTGTCGGCACCGCCCACCATACCACCCCTACAAATTACTGGGGCGCTTCTCTCACCGAGCACGGGGGCTACATGCTAGTGGTTCTGTCTTGAAAGTTTACAAAGGCAATGCAATAATTTTTTACAAGGCTTGTCAGACTCAAACTGTCTGTCTATCATTTTAACTGTCTGTCTGTCTCGTTATCTCTCTCTCTTAACTTGCCCCCCTGAATCGTCCGACGAGGCTCTGCCCCTGTACCCTGTCAGGGCCATGCGTCCCTGGACCCCTGCCAGGGCCATGCGTCCCTGGACCCCTGCCAGGGCCATGCATCCCTGGACCCCTGCCAGGGCCATGTGTCCCTGGACCCCTGCCAGGGCCTTGTGTCCCTGGACCCCTGCCAGGGCCATGTGTCCCTGGACCCCTGCCAGGGCCATGTGTCCCTGGACCCCTGCCAGGGCCATTTGTCCCTGTACCCCTGCCAGGGCCATGTGTCCCTGGACCCCTGCCAGGGCCATGCGTCCCTGGACCCCTGCCAGGGCCATGCGTCCCTGGACCCCTGCAGGGTTCGTACAGGGTCCTTGAAAAGTACTGGAAAATTGACATGGCCTTTTCCAGGGCTTGAAAAGTGCTTGAAAAACAGCAAAGGCCCCAAGAGTCCTGGAAAAGTCCTGGAATTTTCCAAATCGTCTGACCACGTCCTTAATCTCAATCCATCAAAGTCAAAATCTCTCCTCAAAAAAGAATTGAAGGTTAAAACTAAATTCAAATAACAAAACAAAAAACTTTTAAGGTCATAGCGATATCGCGATCATAGCAGACGACATTTGCGCGAGTTGTCTGTCGCTGAAGTTACTTCCCTTTACCATACTTCCGTTTTCCAACAAAGTGGCGACTGCATTTTCAACGATGTTTAGCTGCAAAAAAAAGAATATTAGAGCTGGTTAGCTCCGTCAAGAGATAGTTCAAAACTGAAAGCTAGCTGCACACAGGGTTCTTAGGGGCCTTACCTGTCCTTATAAGTCTTGACCAATTGAAATCTCCAAGTAAGGCCTTACAAGTGCTTACATTCACTTCAAGGTCCTTACAAGTCCTGACAGCTGCCAAAAAAAACCCTGAGCAGCAAGACCATACTCAAAATAGATCGCAGAAGCAGCACTTTTACACTTGAGAAACATCGCTCAGCTCCTACTCCACCTTACCCCCCTCCCCCACATTTCCGTTTAAACTGACCGCTTAGCAGACGAACAATGCACCGCAAGTTGTCAAGAGAAATTGGACTGAAATCTCGTTTATTCTGGTGTCGTTTTGCGAGAAAAAGCGTATATCTGTGTCAGCCATAGTTTTTCTATCTGCTTAGACATTGTTCACAATGCTGGGAAAGTGTTCCTTTCAAGATCGTTGGCTAAAAGATGGACATTATCCTTAGGCCTACAGGTCCTTACAAGGTCCTTACTTGGGGATAGCTGAAAGCCCTGGGAACCCTGTGCACAGTGTGCAAAAAGAACTTTGACATCACCAGCATGGACGAGAGTGCTGTAAAAAGCCATTGTCAAGGCCAGAAGCACAAGCAACTCAGGCGGGAACGAAACCGACATTGACCGGTATGCCAGATTGAGTCCTTGAAATTTAGTAAACTGGGCCTGTATTCACGTTGAGATAGCATGAGACTTAGCATCATGCTAACTTAGAAGCTCTTCCAAAAGTCCTATTAAATCCTATAGGACATTGGAAGAGCTTCTAAGTTAGCATCATGCTAAGTCTCATGCTATCTCAACGTGAATACAGGCCCTGGTCCTGGAATAGTCCTGGAATTTTGTGGACACAGATCTGTACGAACCCTGTCTCTGCCTTTCATGGGTTTTTTTTCCGTTTTGGGGGGTTGCACCCTTGCGTAACAGGGGAAAGTAGTCCAGGCATGCTCCTGAAATCAGGATTGAAAAAGCCGACAGAAAGGGTCTTCAGGATATCAAATTATCAAAGTTAGTACTTGTGGCGGTGCCATAGCCGATGAGGTTTAACCGAGGCGTGGTCACCGCTACAGCTATCTGTATTAATTTAAAAAAATCGGGACTTTACTGGTTTCGTACTGCCTCCAGGGCATTGCCTCCAGTATTGTTCCCACCATATTTGTATTTACAAATGTCCCATATGTGTCTGATTCAGACCAAGAGGACGTAAAACTCCATTTTCTCTCTCTCTCTTCAGGATTGGCCATCTTGTCGTCCGTGACCGCGGTCTTTTCAGATCAAACGTTTCTGCCAAAATTGATGGCATATTAAAACAAGATGGTATATAATACTAATACATGGATGCTCCTGCTTTCAGGATGTCCTGAAATGCAGGATTTTTGTTATTGCCTGGAGCCGGCGTCGCCGGATTATGAGAATTTGAGAAGCAACGAATTTCCTTTTTATAAACGCTATGTCAGTTTCTCGCATGTGTAGAATATAAAAGAAATGAATGCAGATAAATATTTACATGCCTTTACCAGGAACTTTGTATTTTTAGGATTGTTTGAGTCAAGTTGTTAACTGGGCGACCCCTGCCTTGCAGGATTTCTTTTAATTTCCACGGAGCGCCCATTAACTAACACCACCCCCCCATCCATCCTGTACACACACACACACACACACACACACACACACACTGCTGTTTCTTAGAATGTTTGCATTTTGATTTTATAAATAGTTCAATTCTGGAGTTTTTTGTTTGTTTTTTTTTTCTTTCTTTTTTCTTAACCTGTGTTTTAATTTAGCATATATATATAATATATATGTCTCCCTAATCAGGGTTTTCATTTTTAACCGATTGCTGATCGAGAACATCGTTTAAAATCGGCTTTGAATCGGTTGTTTTTGTTGGAGCCTCCAAGTTTCGTGTGTACTGATGTGTTTCCCGTGTGACTAAGCTTAGACCGAAAGTGTTCTGATCTGTTGTTTGTACTCTTTTATCTGTTGTTTCATTTCAAAACGAAAACCCTGCCTAATGTTACATACAAATATGCACTTTAACCCTTTCACCGCCAAAGTCGCATTTTAGCACCACAGTGATTTAACACCTATGTCACTAAAAGGCATCAAATTGGGGTCTATTATCCAAAGACCCTATTGTCTTAGTTTTGGGAAGTAAGGATAAACCTTATTTTTATATATGTCACAGAAGAATCCCCAATACTGCAGATGGATTTTGTCCTCTACCCAGGTAAATTTAATGGAATTTGTTTAGGTTGAAGTATGGCTGGCGGTGAAAGGGTTACGTCAAGTTGTTAACTGGGCGGCCCCTGGACCCCTGCCTTGCAGGATTTTTTTAAATTTCCCCGGAGTGCCTATTAACTAACACCACCCCCATCCATCCTGTACACACACACACACACACACACACACACACACACACACATTGCTGTTTCTTAGAATGTTTGCATTTTGATTTTATAATAGTTCAATTCTGGAGGGTTTTTTGGTGGTTGTTTTTTTTTGGGGGGGGGTTTGCCGACCCATCTTCTGGGCTGTACAGTGGCGTTGCTCCCACGCCGCTCGTTCCGAATCCCAATTCGCAGCTACACCCGGGTTTGTTCAAGTCGCAGAAACCGAGACCAGCAGTCCAAGGGGAGCGAATCTATGTTAGGCCGTCAGGAGGCAACCAACCGAGGAGACTGTTTTGTTTTTCTTCTTAAACTGTGTTTTAATTTAGCATATATCCCCTAATGTTACATACAAATATGCACTTTAAGCAATATCACACACAGACACCAGGACTGCCAACCGTCCCTCCGTAGCCGTATTTGTCCCGGATTTTTGCGAAAAGCATGACCCGTCCCGTTTGTCCCGATTTTTGAATGATCGTCCCGGAAAATGGTTTGCGCCTATTTTTATCATGCGCTATCAACTTCTTTACAGAGAGTTATTCTGATTGGTTAAATCTTCAGTTAAATCAATTCTCATTGGCTGTTGTAGCCAAATTTTCATTGGCTGTTGTAGCCAGTTTAGTCAGGGTTGAAAATATGGCGTCTAAACGGTCGTGTGAGGATGATTCTTCTTCTAAGAAAGAAAGTTTCAAAGCGTTCCTGTTTATTTCGAGAGACGAAGGCGGATGGTCAAAGGAAGAAGAAGAAGAAGAGACATACACAAATAAAATGGTTAAATGGCCTTTCATTGTGTCAGAAAGAAAAGGCGAAACTCACCCTGTTTGTGCGTGTGATTTTTCGATAGTCTGGTGGTAGGGATGATGTGCGCCGTTGTTATGTCAAGTTGTGGTGGGTACTGTACTTAATTTCTGATCATTATTAAAATGTCCCTGAAAATCAGGCTGTGTCCCTGATTTGAGAGTCGTTTGTCCCTGATTCACAAATGTAGGGTTGGCAGCCCTGAGACACACATGCACATATTCACTCGCGCGCACACTCACTCACATACTTTCATGTCTTTAACCAGACCTGTTTACTCTACTCTTTCCGAGTAGTATTCTACTCAATTTGGACCTCTACTACTCTTCAAAATTGAAAATAATGCTCTAACTACTCATTTTCAGTGAACATTGTTTGATGGTTTAACTCTTCTACTACCAAGTATTACTTAGACTGTTTACTGTTGCGCACCAAGTAATTTTTGCCGCTGCACTGATTTTCGCACACAATCACTTTAAGTTTAACAATTCATTAAAAAAAATACTTGCTCAATTCATCACTAAATTTACCAGTGTCGATCTGCTGCTGCAAACCCAAGATCGTTTCAACACTTTCGATGCTCTTTTTGATTCGCCTAAGTTCAGATTCTGCCACTTTTTCAACAGTAAATGCTTCGTCGGCACTATCGCCATCTTTGTAGAGGTTCACGCCAAAAGTTGTCAGTTTTCATCGTCGAAAATCGATTCAAAATTAAAAAATTTAGCCTACAAATGAAGATGGCGGAAGGTTGTGCTTTCCCTGAGGGAACTGCGCATGTCACGGAAGTAAAGGATGTGATGTCACTTCATATAAATAGCGCAAAGGGGGACACCGGGGTTTCCCTAGTATCTGGCGGTCAAACCCGCCCGTGGCTAGCAACGGTATACTGAAAACCGGCGGGTCAACCCGCCGATGGTAGTAGAAGAGTTCATGAATAAAACTACACATTTTGAGCCCAAGCTACTCATTTCAGCTATCCAGACTACTCAAGACTTGTGTAGGGGGTACCCAGGTCTGTCTAATATAACTTTTAAGTGAAAAGACGTTAAATTACCATGGATGGTTCTACTTTCAGGAGGTCCTGAAATGTAGGATATTTTTTTTTATTGCCTGGAGCCGGCGTTGCCGGATTATGAGAATTTGAGAAGCAACAAATTTCCTATTTAAAAACGTTTTGTCTGTTTCTCGCATGTGTAGAATATAAAAGAAATTAATATGGATAAATATGTTCATGCCTTTACCAGCAACTTGCATGTAAAGTAGCCTTTGGGTAAGAATGTCTTTTGTGTGTGTGTGCATGTGCGCGAGGCACGTGTGAACTATCGGATTTGTAGTTAATATTATATATTTATGATTGCTTTGTGTTTATTACTATTGTTATTGTTGTTGTCTAAAGTTTACTTTGTAAGCGCTCTGAGCTCTTTGGAGAAAGAGCGCAACAAATATCCATTATTATTATTATTATTGTGGGTAAGCTGTGGTGGGGTGCGCTTCATACTAAGGTGCGCCTTATAGTCTGAAAATATGGTAGACACCCGCAAGACTTGCCGTATTATTTGGACTATAAGGCGATACTTTTTTTTTCTCCCAGACTGAGACCCCTGCGCCTCATAATATGTGACCTAGCACCACGAAAGGGACATTACGTGTCAAACTGACTATTCTAATAAAATTACACATTCGAAAACTGCAGACAAAATCTTTCTGATGATGCAAGAACCATTCTTGTATTTTTCTCCGTTCCAGAGTGACGAGCATTTAAAGTTAGTAGGGTAAGCATCTGCCATTTTGAGAAAACAGTTTAAAGGCTAGCCCTGCTGAAGAAAATCCATTGACCTACTCGTTTTGAAACACAATAAGAGAATTTAGGCACCATGTTAAAGAATACCCTTTATGAATATGACAGATAAGACGTTAGAGAACACAACACTACCCATAACTCAAAATTGACCACAAATTGACTTTGCAAGCCTGTTGTGAGAAACTAGCCCAGCGACGTAATGTTCCTTTCGTGGTGCTGGGTCACATCTGACTAATAAAATAGTAAGATGATATAATAACAAAATCTGATTTTTGTGTACAATTTTTCTTGGGGGTGGGGGGTGCGTCTTATAATAAGACCAGATCAACGAATAAGGTATGTTGATTTGGCAGGGTTCATAGGGGCCTTTGGGTGTCCTTATAAGTCTTGACAAATTGAAATCTCCAAGTAAGGCCTTACAAGTGCTTACATTCACTTCAAGGTCCTTACAAGTCCTGACAGCTGCCAAAAACTGCCCTGAGCAGCAAGACCATACTTTTTACTCAAAATAGATCGCAGAAGCAGCACTTTTACACTTGAGAAACATCGCTCAGCACCTACTCCACCTTACCCCCCTCCCCCACCTTCCCGTTTCAACTGACCGCTTAGCAGACGAACGATGCACCGCGAGTTGTCAAGAGAACTTGGACTGAAATCTCGTTCTTTATCCTGGTGTCGTTTTGCGCGAAAACGCGTATATCTGTGTCAGCTATAGTTTTTGTGTCTGCTTAGACATTGTTCACAATGCTGGGAAAGTGTTCCTTTCAAGATCGTTGGCTAAAAGATGGAGATTATCCTTAGGCCTACAGGTCCTTACAAGGTCCTTACTTGGGGATAGCTGAAAGCCCTGGGAACCCTGTTTGGAGAGCGGGCTTGTGAACACAATTGTTCTGTATAACTTGTCATATTGTATAGAAGTCACAAGCCCGTAGGAGTCAATAATTGGTGCTTAATATTATTGGCAAGTGTTGAATAAATGCTGTTTAATCAAGATTGTGAATAGTTTTGATTTTACCTTCTTTAAAAAATCTAAAAAATCATGTTGCCCCCAAATTTTTTAAGAGTTTGTAATTTTTAAAAAATAATATTTTAGCTTATTATTAAAACTTTGTGTGTGTGTAAATACGTTTTCCCTTTTAATGTTTTCTTGGCACTGTGTTTCAGAAGAGATGCAGAGGAAGAATTTTGTTACGAATAATAATTGTTCTGTGTGAAGAGAGAGAGAGATGCAACACAATAAATGAAGATATGGTACAGTATACCCATTGCATGGACTTCTTGTTTTTGAGGGGAGGGGGGTGTGGTGGAGGTAAGATGGAGCAGCTTTATCCATCCATAACGCTGCTCCATCTTACCTCTGCAACAATATTTCCATTTATACGCCAGCTCGCACTTTACGTTCAGTTTGTGACCCTCTTTCTCTCCAGATCCCTAGGTATAAGCTTTCAACTGTTGGTCGGCGCTCTTTTGCTGTCTCTGGACCGACATCTTGAAACAAACTTCCTCTTTCCCTCCGTCAGCGACCGACCCTCTCTGCTATCAAATCTAACCTCAAAACCCACCTGTTCCCCCGTCATTGAGGCTCCACTCTCTTTCTCTTCTCTCTCTTGCCTTTAGGTCTGTTTCTGCTGTATACCATTTATGTGATACGTGTGTGTTCGCTTTGTATTGCGTTTTTGTTTGAATGCGTTATGAATGCTAACGTGTGTGTGCGCTTTGATTTGATTTCTATCAAGATTCAGCACCGTATAAATACTGTATGTTGTTGTAACAACAACAGTACATTTATATAGTGCTTTACCTCAACTGAGTCTGAAGCGCTTTACAACCAAGTGTTCATCCACAAGCAGGCAATAACATGATGGCTTGGAGTCAAAACGGATTAACGTATTATTCAACATAATTATTGTAAAAACTAATAACTCGTTTCAAAAAAAGACTGCATAAATATAAAAAGCATAATCCCCATTTTATATTATTTGCAGTCTTTTTTTTTAATTCAAGTTCGTAGTTTTTGCAATGACATCAATAATAAATCAACGGACTGCCTAAAGATAGTCCGTTTTGACTCTAAGCCATCAAACGTCTGTTACAGTTGTATTCAAGAATGACGCAAACAAGCAACACCACTTTTTTTTTAATTGGTATTTTGGTTTATTATTCCAGTCACAGAGACTTATCTCTGTGAAATTCGGGCTGCTCTACCCTGGAGAGCGCGTCGCCGCAAGTGCAGCGCCTACCCAATTTTTTTTGTGTGTGTGGGTGAGGAACACCTAGCTATCAATTTGGCCATACCAGGCAGCGGGATTTCTCCCTGCTCTTGCCGACTTTCAACTGCAGTGGGATTTTTACGTGCGTAAAGCGCACGGGTCAGACTAACTTTAAGTCCCCCATCTGAAGGACTCTGACGTTCAGTTCGATTTTCCTGTCAAACTAGAAACTGAGAAAGGGCGAGGCCGGGATTCGAACCCGGGTCACTCACGCTGCAGTCACTCATTACTTTTGGCAGACGAACGTCTTAACCACTCTGCCACCTTTCTCAAAAAACAAAGGTACATTATAGTCACAGAGGCGTATCTGTGAAATTCGGGTTGCTCCCACCTGGAGAGCGCGTCGCAGCCATAGGCGCGCCACCCAATTTATGTTTTTTGTTGTTTTTTTGCATGCGATTTTTGTGTCTGATGAGGAAGGAAGGGGGGGGGGGGGGGGGGGGGGGGGTAAATTTTGACCAAATCACAACTTTTTCGTTGCCATTGGGTTTAATGTGTGCTGAGTGCATGGGCACACGGGACCTCGGTTTATCGTCTCATCCGAAAGACTCCACGGTCAGACCGCAAGGCCTAGTGCAAAGTGAGGAACAATCCCCTGTACCCAGGTTCGAACTCGGGTTTACTTGACACGAATCGAACGTAGGATAGATTACACATCTGTATTTTTAAACAAATCGGGACTTTCCTGGTGTTGCGCTGCCTCCGGGCATTGCCTCCAGGATCGTTCCCACCATCTTTATATCTACTAATGTCCCATATGTGTCTGTTCCAGACCGGAGGACGTTAAACGGATTTTCATCGATTTCCATCCCTCTGTCCATTTATCTATCCACCAAGCCTTCTTTTCTCTGTCTGTGTCTGTCTGTCTGTGTCTGTCTATGTATATATATCTGCCTGTCTCTGCTACTCTGTCTATCTATCTGTCTCTGTCACTATCTGTCTGTCTGTCTCAGTCTCTCTCTCCCTCTCTCTCTCTCTCTCTCTCTCTCTCTCTCTCTCTCTCTCTCTCTCTCTCACACACACACACATACACAAATGTGCGTGCGCGAACTCACACACACAAACACGCACACACAAGCGCGCACACACTCTCTCTCTCTCTCTCTCTCTCTCTCTCTCACACACACACACACGCGCGCGCGCACGCACGCACGCGCACACACACACACACACAAACAAGCGCGCGCACACACTCTATCTCTTTCTCCCCCCCTCTCTCTCTCTCTCTCTCTCTCACACACACACGCGCGCGCGCACGCACACACACATACATGCACAAATGTGCGCGCGCGAGCTCACACACACACACACGCACACACAGCCAAGTGCGCGCACACTCTGTCTCTCTATCTCTTTCTCCCCCTCTCTCTCTCTCTCTTACACACACATTCTTTGTAAAAAAAATATTTTATGATTGTGAATGTGTTAAGTAATTGTTCCTCTGAAAGGGGCTATTTAGGTTAAGAGAAGTGCTGACTTCGTATATGCACGTTTGTGCGTGTATTTGCGCATAGAAGCTGTTTAGTTCGATGTTTCATGTAAATTCCCATTCAAATGGGTCAATAGCCTCTCTGAATAAACCGTCTTGCGTCTCTCTCTCTCTCTCTCTCTCTCTCTCTCTCTCTCCCTCTCTCGCTCTCTCTCTCTGTCTCACACACACACACCGCGCGCGCGCGCGCTTAAGGGAGATAACTAAACCTTTATGTCATGAATCTCGTGTAAAACGAAAATCAGCTCACTAGAAGTGGCCCACTTCGCCAAACGAAACCGAGAGTTCAGTCATTTGTAACGCGAGCAGAGCTGCCAGCAAGATGTCAACTGAAGACAGGTCCGTGCATTTTCAATATTGCGCCGGTCTGTTGGAAGCATGGCGACTGTTTGGACCAACCAATATATAACTGATAATGCCGTCTTTGTATCTTTGGAGAAGGTTAGTAATAATAATCATAATAATAAATACATCTTCTACAGCGCTATTCTCCTGACACAGCAGGACTCACTGCGCTTTACATGAAATTTTTTTTTTACACAACAAGCAAAGCATCATTCTTAAAAAAGAAATGTGCCAAGCTTGTACTTAAAATTATTTCGAAAAAAAAAATCACTATCACACTCGCACAACTCGCATTTAAAATACCTACATAAAATACGAATTATTTAAAATTTAAAAAAAATGAAATAAAAAATAAATCTTTAGAGGGTTGTCTGACAGTGGATGGACAGACAGAAATCAACAGAAATATTTTCTGAAAAGGTGCGTCTTCAGGCCATTTTTGAAAGAAGACAGTAGTAGTAGTAGTTGTAGAATAGGGACTAATCAAGCCGTTAAGCTTTTTAGCAGTCCCATCGATTTTCAATTTGATATTTTTTATTTTTTTATTTTTTATTAGCGGTCAAGGTTGTACAGTTGAATTTTCCTATAATACAAAAATTAATAATCAATGCTTCTAAATACATTTACTAATTTTGGAGAATTATCAAGACGATTTTTGAATATACTAACATTAGGTGCACATTTTAAATCAAAAGTTAAATCATTCCAACAATTAGCAACTCTGTTAGTAAAACAATTTTTTTTAGTGTTAGTTTTACATTGCTTAATACAAACTTTACTGTATGAATTTCTTGTTGAACTGCATTGAGGTGATTTAAATATGTTATTCCAAGATAAATCAACAAGGCCATTGAATATCTTATGTGCTTCAATAAGGTCTCCCCTTACCCTTCTTCCTTTAAGTGAGTATAAATTTAGATACAAAAGTCTATTTTCATAGGTCATGCTTTTACATCCCTTAACCAATTTTGTTGCCCTGCGTTGAACCTTCTCAATTGCTTTTGATTGATATTTATACTTAGGGTACCATATTGTATTGCCATACTCTACATGCGGCCTCACTAAAGCTTTATACAGTTTTGAAAAAATGTTGTAGTCAATATTAATAAATGTTCTTTTAATTAAACCTATCATTTGATTAGCCTTACTTACGCAAGTTTGGATATGACTATTATTATTAAAGGACAAATCCTTGTCAAATATCACCCCTAGGTCTGTTTCACTTTCACATGCTGTTACTGTGCACAAGTCATTGTTCTTAAACATAGTGTATTCTTTATTATGATTATTTCTACCGACGTGCATAACCTTACATTTGTCTGCGTTAAAATATAGATTCCATTTTGTAGTCCAGCCTTCTAGTTCAGTTAAATCGTTTTGTAATATCTGACAATTGCAAGAAGTATTAAGAATTTTTGTGTCATCCGCAAAAATTTGACATGATGATGTAACACACTCAGGCAGATCGTTTATAAAAATAGTAAAAAGAATAGGTCCAAGAATGCTTCCCTGAGGGATTCCACTAAGAACATCAGCCACAGAGGAGTATTTGTCCCCCACTATCACTCTTTGAATTCTGTTGGATAAAAAATCTTTAACCCAATTATATATATTTCCCACTATACCATAAGATTTGATTTTCAATAACAATCTGTTATGGGGCACACTATCAAAAGCCTTTCTAAAATCCAAATAAATTACATCCACTGGATACCCATTATCTAATAAATCCGTAATTTCTTCCATAACCTCTATTAGCTGTGTGGTGCAAGATCTCTTCTTTCTGAAACCATGTTGGCATTTTACATATATAAGCTATTATCGTTCATATGATTTACGATTGCATCCCTAATAAAAGATTCAAGGATCTTACATGCTATACAGGTCAAACTTACAGGTCTATTGTTTCCTGGGTCACATCTGGAGCCCTTTTTAAGGATAGCTGAAACATCTGCTCGTTTCCAGTCTGAGGGAATTTCACCAGATTCTAAAGATTTATTGAACAGTAGAGATGGAGAGCTGCGGAGAGAGAAAGGGAGATTGTTCCAGAGATGTGGTGCTTGGAAACGAAAAAATGTTTCCAACTGAGATCTGTTTCCAACAGTAGAATTAACTTCCTGTGGAGATTTTGTTATTCAAATAAATTCGTTTTAGTTTTCGTGAACATTTCGCAGACGGATGAAATTAATCGCACAGCAACTAATTTTTACTTTCTGCCCCATGGTTGTTAAACGAAGAAGAATTATAAATCAAAATATTATACGGATTTTTAAATGTAATACATATTCAAATGTTTAATGAATCGCTTTCAATATTTGAAGAAAGACCAACTTTTTCGCCCGTAAGGGAAGATAGTCTTGTAAGTAAGGTAAGTTCAATAATAGTTGAGAACCGGTTCAAACATACGAACCGGATTTAAACCGGTTTTACCGAACCGGTATTTTAAACCAGTACTCGCATCACTAGTTTCACCTATGCAAACACATATTTATTTGTCAGAATATTCACACACACACACACACACACACACACACACACACACACACACACACACAGAGATCAATAAAGATCATTTTGACTTTGACTTTGACACACACAATAAAGAAACTTATGACACACACACTCAACTCAACACTCAGTCAAAGTCAAAGCCATACACCACCACAAACTAGAAACAGCTACTCTTGGTTTACAAACACCCAATCTGCGCTGAGAATCGGTGTTGTTTTAGGAAAGAATGTCTTATTGTAAGAAAAAAACTTACTTTCAGTTTGCAGTTAAAAAAACCGGTTCACAGCAACTCGAACCGGTTTTTCGAACCGCGAAAGTTTAGCACCGGTTTTTTTCGGTTCAAACCGCCCCCCCCCCCCCCCCCCCCCCCCCCCCACCCCCCCCCCACGCCCCCCCCCCACCCCACCCCCCACCACCCCCCCCCCCCCCCCCCCCCTATCACTATTCAATGTGTCAATGGGACCATCTGGATATAATAGTCCGTGTTGACTCTTAAGGCGTCGATGTATGAATTCTCGTGATGTTCCCGTTACAGACTCCATGGACAGGGGTCAGATTGATCCAGCTTCGTTACTTCAGCACACAGACACCACTTTCTGCAGTCTGCAACCAGGACACTGACCGGGGATGATGACGACAGGACGTTTATCATAAAGGTGAGCTTCTGATTATCTTCCTCCTTCTTCGATCCTGTTCAGCTTCCTGTCAATTATGAGCGCAGATGCGTCATGCTACCGTTATGCGCCTAAGTAGGGCAAGGAAGAGCTGAACTTAGATCTGCAGGCTCCTGGAGCATTTTTGTTTCATTTTTGTTTCTTCTCTCTTGTTTCTTCTCTCTGTTTAATTTCTTTCTTCTCCTTTGGTCACACCCCTAAGTGCGTACATTTACTTCTGTAAATAGAAGTTGGTCGCCACCAAAGAAGAAGTAGTAAAAAATAATTAGACCCAGCATGTCCGTTTTCGGCGGGAGGAAATCTTCTTGAAAGTGTTTCTTGAAACGAGGCAGGAGAATGGACCGGTAAGGCAGAAAGATAGATGACAGCAAGCAAGGGAAAAAGGCAAGAGTCAAAGAGTGACATATTAGAGGAAGCTACAAGCACAGAACTTCCAAAAGGTGGGGGAACTATTTATGCAAAAGGCCCCGTGGGATGGCTTCTGCTTATAAAACGGGCAGGGTTGCTTACAGGCAATCGAACAAACAGTCTTTCTTTAATCAAACTTGTCTTTATTTATTTCTTAGTGAAATGAACAAAGGGAAGGAACTCTCCACTATTTAACTCCCTCCACCAAATTTATTTACGGCGCCACCGCCTAGCAAAGCATAAGCAACAGCCATGGGGAAGGGAACCTAACTTCTTTCTCCTAAAAAAAGGATGAACCAGGTTTGTCTTTATGACCATCACCCACACAGTACACAAAAGTGGTGGAGAGAACTGAATACAAACAAATCAACATTAATTCAAGAATGGCATAGCCTTCTAGTCTTGAATATGTTACACTTAGCTACACAACACACAACACAGAACAAACTGGTATGCCTTTAATTTCTTAAAGGTGGACCCTGACGGATGAGTTTTTGCCAGAAACACGTCGAGATCACCAGAAAGACAGCCTTTTCAAGGATCCGAACACTCATTTTGCTCTGGTTTCCTTGAAATTAAACCGTCTAAACGGCGATTCCTCCTTGGCGGAGATGCCGGAGAGAGAAGCCATTTTGGATGGGGTGGGTGGAGGCCACTCATTGTGGTTGAAGCGTTTTCTTTTTTTTTGTAGTGCAGTAAAAAACAAAAAATGGAGCTGTTTCCTTTGTTGTGAGCGAAACTCTTTTCACATAATCTGTATTAAAAAAAATAAAGAAAAAGAAAACAAATGGCATGTATTGCGCAAATTTCGTGCAAATGATTTGGTCTAAGCGCAGGCGGAGGCGGCCATTAGAGAGAGAGAGAGATGACCATTATTAACTTATAGCAAGCAATCAAATAACAAAAATTGGAATACATCTCGTCATCAACAATCAATACACATGATAATAGCATCTCCACACATTACAATTACTGCAGTCAGATAGCTGTTAATATTCAATCAGAACAAGATAGAATGAGAGAGAGAGAGAGAGAGAGTAAATTGAATAATGAATTTAAGAGATGGATAGAAAGTGGTATGAAAGTTTTTTGTGCCCGTGATTTCAGCTTGTTTCCGATACCTGCGTCCTGATGGCAATAGGACGTTTATATTAGTTGTAGTTGTAGTAGTTGAAATAGTTATAGCAGTTGTAGTTGTAGTTAGTTGAAATATAGTAGCAGTTGTTGTTGTAACAGGCTTTTCATCAGTCTAGGTACCTCATGGCGACAGGTTTTAGCTATGCATAGCAAACCCGACTGCTCCATCAGGCAATTTGAATTTAGGTTGCAACAAGCGTGCAAGAATATTTTAACTAGTTAAACGAACATCTTAAAGGTGGACCCTGACGGATGAGGTTTTTTTTGCAAGAAACACGTCGAGATCACCAGAGAGACAGCCTTTTCAAGGATCGGAACACTCGCTTTGGCTCTGGTTTCCTATAAATTAAACCGTCAAAACGGCGATTCCTCCTTGGCGGAGATGCCGGTGAGAGTAGCCATTTTGGATGGGGTGGGTGGGTCACTCATTGTGGTTGAAGCTTTTTTTTTTTCTTTTTTTTGTAGTGCAGTATAAAAATAATTGGAGCTATTTCCTTTGTTTGTGAGCGAAACTCCTTTGAGATAAACTGTATAAAAAAAAATAATAAAAGGCTTGTATTGCGAAAATTTCGGTCAAAACCATTTGGCGGCCATTAGAAAAGAAACGACACACGCCTTCTCTTTGGGTGAAAGAATTGACTTCCAGCACCTCCGCCAAGGAGGAATCGCGAATTTGACGGTTTGATTTCTAGGAAAACCAGAGCAAAGTGAGTGTTGCCATCTCTGTAAAGGGTGTTTTTCGGTGATCTTCACATGTTTCTTACAAAACCTCATCCGCCAGGGTGCCCCTTTCTTTTTCTTTTTTTTAAGAATGTCATTATTTAGTAATTCCCGGACAAGAATTACGGGTCTAATTAGTTTGGACGGGTTGATTCAGCTGAGAAAAGGCACTGTGTCGGGGGGGGAAAAAAGGGCCTTCCTCTCAGCCACAGTCAATCTCCACATCCCCAACGCATTACCATCACTGCGTGAGGAAAGATCTACATGTCCCAAAGCATCTCTGCGTGAGGGAAAGATTCCATGTCCCCAAAGATCTACTGCGTGAGAAAGATCTCCATGTCCCAAAGCACTCTGCGTGAGGGAAAGATCTCCATGTCACCCAAAGCATCTCTGACGTGAGGAAAGATCTCCATGTCCGCAAACACTCTACGTTGAGAAGATCTCCATGTCCGCAAAGAACTCTACGTGAGGGAAAGATCTCATATCCCCAAAGCATCTCTGTGTGAGGAAAGTCTCCATACCCCAAAGATCTCTGAGTGAGAAAAGATCTCCTGCTCCGCAAAACATATCCATGTCCGCAAAAACTCCATGTCCGCCAAGCATCTCTATGTGAGGAAGATCTCCATGCTCCCAAAGCATCCTCTGCGTGAGGAAAGATCTCCATGTCCCCAAAGCAGCTCTGCGTGAGGAAAGACTCATGTCCCAAAGCATATCTGCGTGAGCAAAGATCTCATGTCCGCAAAGCATCTCTAGTGAGGGAAAGATCTCCAGTCCCCAAAGCATCTCTGCGTGAGAAAGATCTCCATGTCCGCAAAGCATCCTATGTGAGGAACGATCGCCATTGCCCGCAAAAACATTCTCTAAGGAGGAAAGATCTCCATGTCCGCACAAAGCATCTCTGAGGAAAAGATCTCCATGTCCGCAAAAACATCTCTTACGTGAGGAAAGATCTCCCATGTCCGCAAAAAACTCTACGTGAAAAAAAAAATCTCCCATCTCCGCAAAACATTTCCGCAGATCATCTATGTCTGCAATCACCATCCCATTTGTCCGCAGACATCTCATGTCTGCAACACCATCTCCATCGTTCCGCATAACATCCATGTCTGCAATCACCATCTCCATTGTCCGCAGATAATCTCATGTCTGCAATAACACTCCATTGTCCGCAGAACATATATACATCTGCAACCACCATCTTCATTGTTCCACAGATCATATCTGTCTGCAATCACCGATCTCCAGTGTCACGCAGAACATCTCTATGGCACAATCACCATTCCATTGTCCGCAGATCATCTCATGCGCAATGACCATCTCCATTGGTCGTAGATTCATCTCATGTCTGCAATCACCATCTCATTTGTCCGCAGATCATTCATGTCTGCAACACCATCTCATGTCCGAAGAACATTCTACATCTGCAACAACCATCTCCTGTCCACAGATCATCTGTCTGCAATCACATCCTCCATGTCGCAGAACATCTCTGTCTGCAATCACCATCTCATTGTCCCAAGATAATCTGTCTGCAATCACCATCTCCCATTGTCGCAGAACCTCTCTAGTCTACAATCACCACTCCATTGTCGCAGAAATCTATGCTACAATACCATTCCTTGTCCGCAGATTCATCTCATGTCGGCAATCACCATTCTCCAATTGTCCGAAGCAAATCTCTACATCTGCAACCACCACTTCCATGTCCGCAGAACATCTCTGTCTACAATTCACCATCTCATTGTCCGCAGAACATCTCTACATCGGCAACCACCATCCATTGTCACAGATCATCTTCCCTGCCAATCACTATCCTCCATTGTACGCAGAACATCTCTGTCTGCATCACCATCTCCATGGCCGCAGAAATATTCATGTCTACAATCACCATCTCCATTGTCCGAAAGAAATCTCTAAGTCTGCAAATCACAATCTCCATGGACGCGAACAACAATCTCTACGTCTGCAATCGCCATCTCCATTGTCCGAGATAATCAATCTACAGTTTCGGCAAAGATTCCTGAGTGGGAAACGTCTAACTTGGAGAACTTCTCGGAGGTATTGAACATTGTGTTTCAAAGCGTAACCCTGCTTTCCATCTGTTCTCACTGTCATTTAGTTTGCTTTTATATTTTAATGGTCTCTCTGCTGTCATCTCTGTTTGTCTCTTCTCTCTCTTCTCTATCAGGACTGGGTGGAAAAAATGCATTGTATTGTTCATTCTCGTTCCCTGGATGAAGTACTAAAATTTCTAAAGGACCCTCTAAAAGTATGTGCAGGGCGGTCCCAGGGTATGCACTAGAAAAAACATTTTAGCATTCGCAATGCGACTGGGACCCTGTATTATATTGTGTAGGAATGGCTTCATTTTTGTTGTTTTGTCTGTTCGATTGGGGGCAATGGCTGGGACCGCAGTATTCACTGGGGGAAAATGAAGGCCGAGAAATGACGTTTTACGTCCTCCGCACTGCCAGGGCTACATACGGGACTATTTTAAGATAAAGATAAGAAAATGAAGGCCCGACAGGCAAACCACCTAAGGGACACTGCAATTCTTTGCAACGTCAGGAAAGAGGTCGCAGTAGTTCAGCACAGTATGTTCTAATCTGACGTATCACCGGCCGTAATGGATGTGTCCACTGTATGGAACCTGTCACCACTTGTTGTGTGTCCCCGTGCTCTGTGTCCCGCCTGATGTGTCCCCCCGTCTGTAGGAGAGACCAAATCTTATCCTTTATCCTGACTTGGTCCAAATCCCTAACCCATCTTAAGCCCGCGGGGACACATTGCAGAGGAGGGAACACACAGGGTTTTAATTTATTTTTAATTTTTTGTATTAGTATAAATTCGAGTCACAGAGGACTTATCTCTGTGAAATTCGGGCTGCTTCCCCTCGATGAGTGCGTCGCCCCAAGCGCAGCGGCCAACAACCCTTTTTTTTGGGGGTGGGGGTGGAGGAGGGGGCAGGGTGAGAGTGGGGGCAGTCTTTGGGGCAAACTAGCTTCCCTAACGTAGGGAAGACGGAGGGAAGAGGGCCTGGTTCGCTCTTTTCGTTCTAAAATTATCCCTTAGGGTTCATACTCAAATGCATTTATAAATCATATAGGCAATGTGTAAAGGAAACACAACGATACCAGGCTGATCGGGTCTTTTGTCAGAAAGCTTCGGCCCTCGCAGCTGCTCGCACACAGGTACAAAAGAGGAAGCCGGCTCTCTATCGCCAGCGTGATTCAAAAGCGGCGCGCGCTAGCGCCTCACTTCTGTTATAGTCCGGGCCCGTGCCTTAAGTTTCTCTGCACCATATGATATGGGTGAAACTAAGATCCAAGATGTATAGCCACGTGTTCTGTTGATGCACCTTTATTGTTACTGTTGGTGACAGTCCTCAAGAAGACCTTGCTGTTGGACGGGGACTATGAACTATTGTAAAAGATTAAAATAAAAAAAGAAGATGGGACTAAAACAAGTAACCCTTTCGCGCCAGCCATTTTAGAGCCAAAAAAACACGCACATAAACTGAACAGGGTAGAAATAAAGATGATCTCTTGCAGTATGGGAAAAAATTTCTCAGTGAAATAATCCTGAGAGTATTAGGCCATCATACTATAAGAAAATAAGGTCTTCAGATAGGCCCTGATTTGATGCCTTTTAGTGGACAGGGTGTTGAAACCATTGTGGTGCATAAATGCGACATTAGGCGGTGAAAGGGTTTTAAAAATCTACTAAATAAATGCACCTTTATGCAATGCTTATACAGGCAGGGGGTTGTACATTGAATGAAACATGAATGCTCTGCATGGTGACTCCAATGCAAAATAGATTGTCGCCAATAAATAGCAATCGTAGTTAAGCTGGACAGCTCAAGAGAAATGTAAATCAACCAGCTACTACTCAAACGAATACCAGTAAACAATACCCATACTCTACCTTAACACAATATTATATCACGTTTGTTATTCCGGATAGGTTAGTGTCAATTGTATTAGACTTGTCGATGTTTAACCGGGTTAACTGTATATTGCTGTTTATGACAGTGAGAGAGAAGAGAGAGAGACGGGGGGGAGGGGTCGGGGGGGGGGGGGGGGGGAAACACGAAATACGAATGTTTATTGAGGGTAAAAATGAAAGCTACAATAGATTCTTTGCACCTTGCCCTCTTCACTTCGCACACTCACACCATGCATCAAGCAAAGAAAAATTGACTATAAAAAACAAGTGAAGGACAAATTTAACCAAAATGAGCACAATGAAATTATACAAAACAAAAACAAATGGGGAGAATTGAATTAAAAGGTAATATGGATAATATGAGAAATGGTGATTTGAATTATGGGTGGTTGAGATGATGTAGAAAAAAAAGGAAACAGTTATTAAACAAATGACAATTTTCTAAAGAATAATAGCACTTAAAAATAGATAAGAGGAAATGAATGAGGAGAGAGAGAGAGATGAGAGAGAGAGAGCGCGGCGAAAGAGCGATGGGGAGCGTGTTTGTCGAGAGTGCCCCCCTGTCATTCCCACGTTTTACTCCTGCTCCGGTTTTAGTTTTCCTTCATCATGTAGCTTGTCATTTCTATCACCTTTCTTTTTATGTTTTCTTTTTCTTATTTTTATTCACTTTCTTTATTGAGAAAAACAACTTCACCAAAACTATTAACAATTTAACTTCTAAAAAGCCAGATGCCACGCATTTCAAAGATAAGTGTGTTTTAAAAACAAACAACCTTCAAAAGTAATGAAACTTTGTTGGAAAACTTTATGAGCAAAGAAGGTTCACTAAGTGACATGTTTCTTAAATGTCAAGCTAGTGTTGACAGGGGGGGTGCCAAGGCAGAGGGGAGAGTCCACCCCTCACCCACCCCACCCCCGTTACACTGCAAGCATCCGAAGTCACCATCGATGTTTAAAGTCTGTAAGTTTGTTATCAGAAAATATCAACTTGTGTTCACAATTGACCCACCCTACCCACGTCCACAAGCGACATTGGGTTTGGGTACTTTCGAAGAATTGGGGTGTAGGAATCGTCATGTGCCAACATTTTTTGTTTTCCTTGTTTCCATCCTTATTTGTCATTAATTTCCTGTCACTTGATTCTCCTGTCTACCTTAGTTGCTTGGGACCCAGGGGTGGAAGTGAAGACCTGACTGGAGTGTAGGGGTGCGTGTTATGGATTTTGTTGTGTGTGTGTGTTGGTGAGAGGAGAGAGAGAGAGGAGGAGAGAGAGAGAGAGAGAGAGACCAATCTCAAACTCAAACTAAACTCAACTCCCAAAAAACATTTAAATGATTAGGCATTGCCCGTATCAAACAGGCGAGACAAAGGGGAAGGGGGTCCCGGTGTGAAAATCCAATGATCATAATATAAAAAGAAATGACTGAAGCAAAACAAAAAATAAAAGAGAGAGGGGAGAAAGTGCTAAGAGGAGAGGAGGGGAGGGAGGGAGCAGAGAGGTAGAGGTAGTAGGTACTTTATAATAGTCACAGAGGCGTCTCGGTTGAAATCGGTTGCCCCCCACCGGGAGAGCGCGTCGCAGTCAGAGGCACGCCACCAATTATTATTTTTGCTTGCAATTTGTGTGACTGATCGGAAGGAAAGGGAGGGGTGTGTGTTGTTAAATGTTGACCAAATGACAACCTTTTTGGTAGTGCACAGAGAGAGAGGGGGGGGGGGGGGGAGAGACAGGGAGAGAGAGACGAGAGAGTATGCACCTTATCGTTCAAATTAACTCGTTTATTTCCACTCCCAACCCCACCCCCTCCCACACCCTGTGTTGGAAAATGGTGCTTAATAATTCAGTAAGATTGTTTTGGAATTATACATTGTCTTGCATTTAGACATGTTTTATCTTATAGGCTTTTGTGATGGTGCGTGTGGAGTTGGTGTGTGTGGTGTGAGAGAGAGAGAGAGAGAGAAGAGAGAGAGTAGAGAGAAAGAGAGAGAGAGAGAGACAACTCAAACCAACTCAAAAACATTTTTTAATGATAGACCATCTGCCCGTATCAAACAGGGGAGACAAAGGGGAAGGGTACGGTGAAATCAATGATCATAATATTTAAACAAATGACTGAAGCCAAAACCAAATAAAAAAGAGTGAGAGGGGGAGAGAGAGAGGGAGGGAGAGAGAGGGAGGGGAGAGAGAGAGGAGAAGGTAGAGTACTTTATAGTCACAGAGGGCTCTGTGAATTGGGTTGCCCCCCCTGGAGAGAGCGGCGCCAGCCAGAGGCGCGCACCCATTATTATTTGTGCATGCCAATTGTGTGTGACTGATGAAGGAAAGGAGGGGGGAGGGGCGAGGTAAAATTTGACCAAAATCACAACTTTCGTGTGTGAACAGAGAGGGAGGAGAGAGGATGGATCTAGGCATCTCATTGTTTCATAATGCACTCTGGTTATTTCACTCCCACCACACCCACTCCCAACCCCTTGTTCGTTTGTGTTGGAATAGGTGCTTAATAATCCAAGATTTGTTTCGAATTCTACTTGTCTGCATTTGACAGTTTTATCTATAGCACATAGGCGTTGTGAGCGAGTGCGTGGGCGTGCGTGCGCACCGTGCGTGTGTGGCGTGCAGTGCGTGTGTTCGTGCGGTTATGCGTGCGTGTTTGTGTAGTGCGTGCGTGTGTGTGTGTGTGTGGGTGTGTGTGTGTGGCTGGTTGACCCATCGTGGGTGGGTGTGTGTGTTATGTACCTTAACTAGTTCAAACGTTTGATGTTTTACGTCCCTTACCTCTTTCAATTAAAGTTTCTGCTCTGTCATATTTTATTTTACGTTCAATTTTTAGTTCTTTTCTTAAAAGTTGTATACCTCCTTCTATGTAAGCCGTTATACTTTGTAAATGTAAACTGAAATGGATAATGTCCTTTTGATTCTGACTTTACGGTGCATTTTATAAAGTTAGTCTGAGCATTGTTTGTTATCCTCCGTAAATTCTTTTTAAAACGGGACACTGTTCGTATTTCTGGCGATTCATTGTCAGTTGGAAGGGTGGGCCAGAAAAGGGGAATTCGTCCACCCCTTTTTCTTTACCCCCCCCCCCCGCCCCCTACACACTGCAAGTTTCCGATTAACATCTCGACAGGTTTATAGATCTTGAGAAAGTGTCAAAATTGTGGCTTAAACTCATTTGAAAATTGTGACCCAAAGTTGTCTGAAAAAAGTTACCGTAATCTTTTCCAAATAGTATCGTTATTTATTTATTCAGAATTTCCATAGAGGCTACCTGAAGCTCTATGCGCTTACAAAATCACTAGAAATAAAAAAACTAATAACAGGCATATAAGTACAGCACACAAAAGCACACACACACACATACGCACACACAACACGCTACACGAACGCACGCACGCACACGCACGGTCGCACACACGCTTGCGCGGCGGGCACGCACGCTGCCGCGCGCGCACAAGCACAAAACGCATCATTCAGCCATTTTGGTTTCAAAGAAAACGTTGGGGCTCTAGGGAATCACTCTATTGTTTGTCATGTTTAATTTTGTTATTTTATGTTTTTGTTTGCATTAGTGTATTTAATTTTTTTTAATCTTTCACGTTGCCTTTCTTAAGTTCAATGTCATTTTTTTCCGTGTTGCGTTTTCAGTGTTATTGTATTACATTCCTTTAATACGTTGGTTAGATTTACGTGGTGACAGCTCTGACATGGCCTTAGTTGTCGACGGGGCTATCAGGCAATTTCATCTTAAAACCTTGTTTGATGCCGTATATCTTTCCTTGGTGAGAATTGAATTAATATCATGCCTCGGTGTTTTTAGTGTTGGGGCACAGGAAGAGGAACACGTCCATTCCTCTTCTACACCCCCCCCCCCCCCCCCCCCCCCCTCCCCCCCCCTCCCCCCCCCCCCCCCACCCCCCCCCCCCCCCCCCCCTACACCCTCAACATGCAGCATTTATTAATGCATAATACAATTTTCAAGGATAATTCGTTTCGGACATTTCCTAATTTCCGATTTCTCAAAACTACATGTTTAAAGTATATCGAGTTTCAAAAAGATTCCAAAACTTGTGGTCAGTTTTCATTAGCAAAATGTTTTGGCGATTTTCCAAGAGTAGGTACTTTGAGCGTTCGAAATTATTTTTGGTTTTTCTTTTTTTGTCCTGCGCATTTGTATCGTGCGGTGTGTGTGGGTGCATGTGTGTCTGTGTGTGTGTGATGTGTGTGATGTGTGTCGTGTGCGGGCGGTGGGATGGGTGTGGTGTGGTGTGGTGTGGTGTGGGTGCATATGTGTGGTGCGGTGCGGTGGGATGGGGTTGGTGTGGAGTTGAATATGTGTGTGTGTTGTGAGCGGCGAGTGGTGGTGGGGAGGGGGTTGTGGTGGGGGGGTTGCAATGTTGGTGGGAGGGGGGTGGGGAGGGGTGGGGTGGGGTGTGTGTGGTCGTGTGGGGGATAGTGTGGGTGCATGGTGTGTGGGGTTGTGCGTTGCGGTGCGGGGGTGTGTGGTGCAGTGTGTGTGTGTGCGTGGTAGAGAGAGAGAGGGGGGGAAGAGGAGAGAGCGAAGACAGAAACGGGAGGCTAAAGTGATTTCTAAGAATATATAAACCGCCTTGTCATCTTCAAATTCCGCGAATAATATTTTTAATATTTATCCCACAATGTAGCTTATACGTCCCATCCAATAGAATTGTTCGGAAATAATAAGGGAGTAATTTCATGGGTGTGGGAGGATCTAACCTAATTCAATCGGTCAAACGGCGGGAAGATACTTTACCATCAGGGATCCCCAGCTCTCGCCTCGTGTGTTTGAGTAGATTACTCACTTAGAAAACGTGTGCGTCATTCTAAATTTTGAGTAATATATTTGTTTTACGTCTCATTTAGCAAGTTCTATCGGTTCGCGGTTCCTATTATTCCCATTACCAAAATTGGATTTGTGGACATAATGATAATTATGTATGAAAATAACATAGCATGTATTTTGTAATAATTGTTGGTGTAAACTGGGAGTGAGTGAGTAAAAGGCTGACGCACTAAGTTATGAGTTAAAGGGCTCTTGATAACAAATACAACAATATAATGCTGTCATTAGCCATTGGGCCGGATTATGGGTTTCCTGATTGCAGCACCCTCCCCTGGGATGACACGCACACGCGCGCACGACACCATAAACGCACACGCAACACAAACTTCTTATAATGTATTAACAATGTTCCGTCACCGCTGTTCTTAACTCAACGTTTAAACCGTAATATTAGGGGTACATCCACCTGTTGTATAGTCCCTGTTCTCCAACCCTACTTAACCCGTGATTGTTAGGGGCTACATCCCAGCCTGTGTTGTTGTGATCCATGTTCTTAACCTACCTTTTAAAAACGTGAATTATTAGGGGATACATACCAACCTGTGTGTTGTGATCCTGTTCTTAACTACCTTTAACCGTGATGTGATGGGCACATCCCAGCCTGTGGTGTGTGACCCTGTTCTTCACCCTACCTTTAAACATGCTTGTTCGGGGCTAAATCCCAGCCTGGGTGTTGTGGATCACTGTTCTCAACCCTACTTTAAACAGTGATCTGTTAGGGGTACATCCCAGCCGTGTGTTGTGGTCCCGGTTATCAACCCTACCTTTAAACCGTGATTGTTAGGGGCTACCCATCCCAACCGGTGTGTTGTGGATCCGTTCTTCACCCATACTGTAACCCGTGATTGTTAGGGGTACATCCCAGCCTGTGGTTGTCGTAACCTGTTCTAACCATAAATTTAAAACCGTGGATTATTAGGGGATACATCCAACCTGGTTGTGTGGATCCTGTTCTTCCACCTACCTTTAACCCGGATGTTAGGGGGGCTACACCCAGCCTGTGTTTTTCATCCCGTCTTAAACCCTACCTTTTAAACCGTGCTTATTTAGGGGGCTACATCCCAACCTGTGTGTTGTGGATCCCTGTTCCTTAACCCTACCTTTAATCCCGTGATGTTTAGGGGCTACCTCAGCTTGTGTGGTGTCGATCCTGTTTCTTCACCCTACCTTAAACCGTGATTGTTAGGGGCTACATCCCAGCCTGTGATGTGTGTGGATCCCTGTCTTAAACCACCTTTAAACCGTGATGTAGGGGCTACAGCCAGCCATGGGTGTGTAAGTCCCCTGTCTAAACCCTACCGTTTAAACCGTGATTAGTTAGGGCTACATCCCAGCCTGTGTGTGTGGATCCCTGTTCTAACCCTACCTTAAACCCGGATTGTTATGGGCTCATACCCAGCCGTGTGTTGTAGTCCCCTGTTCTCAACCCTACTTTAAACCGTGATTGTTAGGGCTACATCCCAGCCTGGGTGTGGATCCATGTCTTAACCCTACCTTAACCCGTGATTGTTAGGGGCTACATCACAGCCTGTGTGTAGTCCACTGTTCTTCACCCACATTTCTTAAACCGTGATTGTTAGGGGCTACATCCCAGCCTGGGGTGTAGCCCTGTCTTACCTACCTTTATACCGTGATTGTTAAAGGCTACATCCCAGCCTGTGTGTGTAGATCCCTGTTCTCACCCTACTTAAACCGTGATTGTTAAGGCTACATCACAGCCTGTTTGTTGTAGATCCCTGTCGTAACCCTACCTTTTAAACGGAATGGTAAGGGAGACATCCCAGCCTGTGAGTGTCGATCCCTTCCTAGGTGGTACGGACACGTATTTTGTTTTATTTATGGCTTTTTTTAAAGTTGCCTTTTTTAGTTTGGATCAGCGTCAAAGGGCATGTTATGCAATTCATGAAATGTTTCTTTTTGTTGTTGGTTTGATGTCAATGTGTGGTCGGACATGCCAATGTTGTAATATGTTGTAATGTCTTTACATTTTTCGCTTTCTGTGAGTATAGTTTTGAAGAGCTGGGGGTGCAGGGTGTGGAGGGGGGGGGGGGGGAGTGGAGGGCGGATGAATGTTTGGTGTGTTGGAGAGATAACATATCGTCAGTGAAATCAAAAAACCTCGTCTATCGATCTGTTATAGTATATGCATAGTCAGCCTCTAATTTTTCCCAACTCCACCAAAAGCTCGTATCTCTAACGATTCATCTGGGGTAAATGAGGTTGTGAAAATAGAACAGAAAAACTCGTATAAGTCTCCAAATAAGATCTAGTTAAGGACAAAAACCTCGTATCTTCGTTCTTTTCAACTATCAATGTCTTTTTAAAAAGTAATTTTAAGAAATGCAGGACTAAACTCGCAAGTCTTGGAACAAACATCTCATCACAGTTAATCAATGTGGTCAATGTGGGTTCATTTTAAAACTTTTTTTTCTTTTTCTCAAAACTACCAAAATTGAGATACGAGGTTTTGAATTCACAGACGATATACAAATTTGTTTAAATACAAATTTAGGTTTCTGTTTAGTTAATTCGATGTTGATTTTAATGCATTTTATCTTATTTTACACGGTGGAACACAATGTTCCATGTGCGGTATAAGGACCAATATTGCTTATCGACCAAACTATTATTATCCTGGATTCGGGCAATTTGATTTAGTTTCTTTTCACAAACTGATGCTTACGACGCAGCCAATTATAATGTAGCTAGCTTATGAACCGCAAAAACATGCATTGTACGTCTACATTCAGTATACTGTTTTGCCGTGTAAACGTTCTGGTATTACTGGATACGTATGTACAGTAACACGCTAGGCAGTGTTGTATCTGATGCCCAAGTTTGAAAGGAAATTCAACGTAAAACGGTAAGCATCATTGTTCAGGGCTCCCAATCGTCCTGCAAAACAAGGCTACAGGACTCCTTCATTTTACAGTCTAGGGTCCCCAGTGGTGGATTGGCAAATGCCTAAAATGAATTTCTAGTGCATCCCCTCGGGACCTCCGCAATTCGTTTTAGAGGTTCTTTTAGAATGTTAGTATGCTAACCCCAAATGGGGTCCCTGGGAGCCTGTTATGAGCAGCTGTCAGACAGATACTTGCTTTAGCCTGCCAAGTAATGGCTGTGTACATGGATCCATTGGGAATGATATAGATTTGCCAAGTCGTTCTCAAATCACTTTTCACCATTTCCCCTCTCCCGCAGGCTTCTTTCACCTTGTCGTGGTGGGGGAGCTTAAGCTAAGAGTAGCCCCCCATTCCCATTTTTCATTCTCTCCTCCCTAATTTACAAATTTATGACATCAGTTTTTTTGTTGTTTTATTGTTCAATGGCTTTCACGCGTGAGAACTTAGGCTACGCACGTGAGTGGGCACATGTTGTAAATTCTGCAGTGGTATATTTGCCTATATGGCCTATTTTATACTTTTTGTTTAACTAGGAGTGTTTGTATTCTTGTACTTTTTTATAACCTGGAAGCCGATAAGTAGAGTAGAGGGCTCAACGTTTCCAGCACTGTTGAAATTATGAGCATCGGGACATGATGGAGTGCATGTCGGGATTGTACTGGTTTTGTTGTTTTTAGGTTTTTTGAGTGTTAAAGGTGGACCCTGACGGATGAGTTTGCAGAAACACGTCGAGATACACAGAAAGAAGCCTTTTCAAGGCGGCAGCGCATCACTTTTTCTTGTTTCCTAGAAAGTAAACAGTGAAATCGGCGGTGTATTTTTTTTCATTCAAAAGATTACTCCCTACACAATGTAGGAAATGTGATCGCCGACAAAA
>CM065712.1:28941553-28990934 GCA_017654935.2 Phymorhynchus buccinoides | reverse complement strand
GGCTTGCAAAGTCAATTTGTGGTCAATTTTGAGTTATGGGTGTGTTGTGTTCTCTAACGTCGTACTGTCATATTTCATAAGGAGTATCTTTAACATGGTGCCTAAATTCTCTTAATGTGTTTCAAAACGAGTAGGTCAATGGATTTTCTTCAGCAGGGCTAGCCTTTAAACTGTTTTCTCAAAATGGCAGATGCTTACCCTACTAACTTTAAATGCTCGTCACTCTGGAACGGAGAAAACTACAAGAATGTTCTTGCATCATCCAAAGATTTTTGTCCTGCAGTTTCTCGAATGTGTAATTTTATTGATAGTCAGTTTGACACGTACATGTCCCTTCGTGGTGCTAGGTCACATATTATGAGGCGCAGGGGTCTCAGTCTGGGATAAAAAAAATATCGCCTTAAATAGTCCAAATATACGGCAAGTCTTTCGGGTGTCTACCATATTTTCAGACTATAAGGCCACCTTAGTATGAAGCGCACCCCACCACAGCTTCCCACAATAATATAATATAATGATATTTGTTTCGCTCGTTTCCCCAAAGAGCTCAGAGCGCTTACAAAGTAAACTTTAGACAACAACAATAACATAGTAAATAACACAAAGCAATCATAAATATATCTATTAACTACAAATCCGATAGTTCACACGGCATCCTCGGCGCACATGCACACACATCACAAAAGACATTCTTACCCAAAGGCTACTTTACATGCAAGTTGCTGGGAAGGCATGAACATATTTATCCATATTAATTTCTTTTATATTCTACACATGCGAGAACACAGACAAACGTTGTTTTAAATGGAAATTTGTTGCTTCTTTCAAATTCTCATCATTCCGGCAACGCGGCCTCCAGGCAATAAAAAAAAATATCTACATTTCAGGACCCTCTCTGAAAGTAGAACCATCTGGTAATTTTTAACGTCTTTTCACTATAAAAGTTATATTAGCAGACCTGGTAACCCCCTACACAAGTCTTGGTAGTCTGGATAGCTGAATAATAGCTTGTGCTCAACATGTGTAGTTTTAGTTCATGACTCTTCTACTACCATCGCGGGTTGACCCGCCGGTTTTCAGTATACGTTGCTAGCCACGGGCGGGTTTGACCGCCACAGATACTAGGGAAAACCCCGTGTCCCCCTTTGCGCCATTTATTATGAAGTGACATCACATCCTTTACTTCTGTAACATGCGCAGTTCCCTCAGGGAAAGCACAACCTTCCGCCACTTCATTTGTAGGCTAAATTTTTTTAATTTGGAATGAGGGGGGGGGATTTTCGACGATGCACAATTGACACTTTTGGCTGACCTCTACAAAGATGGCGATAGTGCCGACGAAGCATTTAACTGTTGAAAAAGTGGCAGACTCTTGAACTTAGGCGAATCAAAAAGAGCATCGAAAGTGTTAAACGATCTTGGTTTGCAGCAGTCAGATCGACACTGGTAAATTTTAGTGAGTGAATTGAGCAAGTCTTTTTTTTAATGAATTGTTTAAAACTTAAAGTGATTGTGTGCGAAAAGCAGTGCAGCGGCAAAATTACTTGGTGCGCAAACAGTAAACAGTCCAATAATACTTGGTAGTAGAAGAGTTAAACCACAAAACAATGTTCACTGAAAATGAGTAGTTAGAGTCTTATTTTCAATTTTGAAGAGTAGAGGGTCAAATTGAGTAGAATTACTACTCGGAAAGAGTAGATTAAACAGGTCTGGTAAAGACATGAAAGTATGGTGAGTGAGTGTGCGCGCGGGAGTGAATATGTGCATGTGTGTCTCAGGGCTGCCTACCCTACATTTGGATCAGGGACAAACGACTCTCAAATCAGGGACACAGCCTGATTTTCAGGGACATTTAATAATGAGTCAGAATTAAGTAGCGGTAACCCTCCCACAACTTGACATAACAACGCGCACATCTCCCTACCACCAGACTACTATCAGAAAAATTCACACGAACAAACAGGGTGAGTTTCGCCGTTCTTTCTGACACAATGAAAGGCCAGTTTAAAAGACATTTATTTGTGTGTGTCTCTTCTTCTTCTTCTTCCTTGACCATACCGCTTCTTCTCTCGAAATAAACAGGAACGCTTTGAAACTTTCTTTCTTAGAAGAAGAATCATCCGGCACACGACCGTTTAGACGCCATATTTTTCAACACCTGAACTAAACTGGCTACAACAGCCAATGAAAATTTGGCTACAACAGCCTGATAATTGATTTAACTGAAGTTTAACCAATCATATAACTCTCTGTAAAGAAGTTAATAGCGCATGATAAAAATAGGCGCAACTCATTTTCCGGTACGATCATTCAAAAAATCGGGACAAACGGGACCGGGTCTCTTTTCGGGCAAATCCGGGACAATACGGCTACGGAGGGACGGTGGAGTCCTGGTGCTGTGTGTGTATTGCTTAAGTGCATATTTGTATGTAACATTAGGGGAATATATGCTAAATTAAACCAGTTTTAAAGAGAAAAACAAAACAGTCTCCTCGGTTGGTTGCCTTCCTGACGGCCTAACATAGATTCGCTCCCCTTCGACTGCTGGGCGCGGTTTTTCTGCGACTTGAACACACCGGTGTAGCTGCAATGGGTGGGATTGGAACGAGCGCGTGGAGCAACGCCACTGTATCAGCCAGTAAGATGGGTCGTCAAACCCCCCCCAAAAAAAAACAACCACCAAAACAACCCTCCAGATTGAACTATTATAAAATCAAATGCAAACTTTCTAAGAAACAGCAATGTGTGTGTGTGTGTGTTTTGTGTGTGTGTGTGTACAGGATGGATGGGGGTGGTGTTAAGTTAATGGCACTCCGTGGAAATTTAAAAAAATCCTGCAAGGCAGGTGGTCCGGGGCCGCCCAGATTAACAACTTGCACCTTAACCCTTTCACCGCACCATACTTCAACCTAAACAATTCCATTAAAAATTTTACTGGGTAGAGGACATAATCCATCTGCAGTATTGGGGATTCCTTCTGTGACTATTAAAATAATGTTTATCCTTTACTTCCCAAAACTAAGACATAGGGTCTTTGGATATAGACCCCAATTGAAATGCCTTTTAGTGACATAGGTGTTAATATCACTGTGGTGCTAAAATGCGACTTTGGCGGTGAAAGGTTAAAGTGGCATATTTGTATGTAACATTAGGCAGGGTTTTCGTTTTGAAATGAAACAACAGCTAAAAGAGTACAACAACAGATCAGATACACTTTCGGTCTAAGCTAGTCTACACGGGAAACACATCATACACACGAACTTGGAGGCTCCAACAAAACACCGATTCAAAGCCGATTTAAACGATGTTCTCGATCAGCAATATCGTTTAAAAATGAAACCCTGATTAGGGAGACATATATATTATTATATATGCTAAATTACAACACCGTTTTAAGAAAACAAAAGAAAAAAACAAAACAAAACTCCAGATTGAACTATTAAAAATCAACAATGCAACATTCTTAAGAAACACAGTGTGGGTGTGTGTGTGTGTGTGTGTGTGTGTACATGATGGATTGGGGTGGTGTTAAGTTAATGGGCTCTCCGTGGAAATTAAAGAAATCCTGCAAGGCAGGGGTCGCCCAGTTAACAACTTGACTCACAATCCTAAAAATACCAAATGTAAAGGCATGAAATATTTTATCTGCATTCATCTTCTTTTATTTCTACACATGCGAGAAACTGACCTAGCGTTTAGAAAAAGGAAATTCGTTGCTTCACAAATCTCATAATCCGGGCGACGCCGGCTCAGGCTAATAAACAAAATCCTGCTTTCAGGACATCCTGAATCAAGAGCATCCTATGATTAGTCTATATACCATCTTGTTTTAAATAGGCCATCATTTTGCAGAAACGTTTGATCTGAAAAGACCGCGGTCACGGACGACAAGAGGCCAATCCTGAAGAGAGAGAGAGAAATGGAGTTTTAAGCGTCCTCTTGGTCTGAATCAGACACATATGGGACATTTTTAAGTACCAATATGTTGGAACAATTCTGGAGGCAATGCCTGGAGGCAGTACGAAACGCATAAAGTCCCGATTTTTTTAATTAATAGAGATAACTGTAGCGTGACCACGCCTCGGTTAAAACCTCATCGCTATGAACCGCCACAAGTACTAACTTTGAATAATTTGATATCCGAAGACCCTTTCTGGTCGGCTTT
The DNA here is from genome assembly GCA_017654935.2 of Phymorhynchus buccinoides. Lineage (NCBI taxonomy): Eukaryota > Metazoa > Mollusca > Gastropoda > Neogastropoda > Raphitomidae > Phymorhynchus > Phymorhynchus buccinoides. The sequence goes on along the minus strand of CM065712.1, from coordinate 28,986,769 downwards.
TCAATCCTGATTTCAGGAGCATGCCTGGACTACTTTCCCCTTTACCAAGGGTGCAAAACCCCCCAAACGGAAAAAAACCCCATGAAGGCAGAGACGGGTTCGTACAATCTGTGTCACAAAATTCCAGACTATTCCAGGACCATGGCATGTATCACTTGAATAGCATGTACTTAGCATTATGCTAACTTAGAAGCTCTTCCAATGTCCTATAGGATTTAATAGACCTTTTGGAAGAGCTTTCTAAGTTAGCATGAAGCTAGTCTCATGCTTCTCAACGGATACAGGGCCGAGTTTTACTAAAATTCAAGGACTCAATCTGGCATACCGGTCAATGTAGGTTTCGTTCCCTGCCTGAGGTTGCTTGTGCTCCTGCCTGAACATGGCTTTTACAGCACTCTCCGTCCATGCTGGTGATTCAAAGTTTCTTTGGCACACTGTGCACAGGGTTCCTGGGCTTTCAGCTATCCCCCAATAAGACATTGTAAGGACCTGTAGGCCTAATGATATGTCCATCTTTTAGCCAACGATCCTTGAAGGACACTTTCCCAGCATTGTGACAATGTCTAAGCAATGAAAAACTATGGCTGACCAGATAATACGCTTTTTCCTCGCAAAACGACCCAGAATAAACGAGATTTCAGTCAATTTCTCTTGACAACGTTGCTGTGCATTGTTCGTCTGCTACTGATCAGTTTTAAAACGGAAATGTGGGGGAGGGGGGTTAGGTGGAGTAGGAGCCATGAGCGCTGTTTCTCAAGTGTAAAAGTGCTGCCTCTGCGCTCTATTTTGAGTATGGTCGTGCTGCTCATGGTTTTTTTTGGAAGCTTTCCAGGACTTGTAAGGACTTGAAGTGAATGTAGCACTTGTAAGGCCTTACTTGGAGATTCTTGGTCCAGACTTATAAGGAGCGTTAAGGCCCCTAAGAAACCCTGTGTGCAGCTAGCTTTCAGTTTTGAACGATTCTGATCGGAGCTAACCAGCTCTAATATTCTTTTTTGCAGCTAAACATCGTTGAAATGCAGTCGCCACTTTGTTGGAAAGCAAACGGAAGTATGTAAAGGGAATTAACTTCACGCAGACACTCGCGGGGCAACATGTCGGTCGCTATGATCGCGATAATGCTATGACCTTAAAAGTTTTTTGTTTTGTTTATTTGAATTTAGTTTTTTAACTTCAATCTTTTTTGAGAGAGATTTTGACTTTGATGGATTGAGATTAGGACGTGGTCAGACGATTTGGAAAATTCACAGGACTTTTTCCAGGACCTCTTGGGCCTTTGGCTGGTTTTTTCAAGCACTTTTCAAGCCCTGAAAGGCATGTCAATTTTTCCAGTACTTTTCAAGTACCCTTTACGAAACCCTGCATGGGGTCCAGGAGCATGGCCCTGCAAGGGGTCCAGGGACCGATGCCCTGGCAGGGTTCCAGGACACATGCCCGGGCAGGGGTACAGGGACCAATGGCCCTGGCAGGGGTCCCGGGACACATGGCCCTGGCAGGGGTCCCAGGGATGCACAAGGCCTGGCAGGGGTCCAGGGACAATTGGCCCTGGCAGTTGTCCGGGGATGCATGCCCTGCAGGGGTCCAGGGTACGCATGGCCCTGGTAGGGGTCCAGGGACGCATGGCCCTGACAGGGTACAGGGGCAGACCTCGTCAGACGATTCAGGGGGGCAAGTTAGAGAGAAGAGATTAGCGAGACAGACAGACAGTTATAAGATAGAGACAGACAAGTTTGGAGTCTGACAAGCCTCGTAAAATTATGACACTGCCTTTGTAACTTTCAAGACAGAACCACTAGCATGTAGCCCCCGTGCTCGGTGAGAGAAGCGCCCCAGTAATTTTGTAGGGGTGGTATGGTGGGCGTGCCGACCTCACTTGCGTTCCAGGCGTCCCATCGGTGGGTAAACAGCACATAGGGCGTGCCCCTCAGCGCCCCTCCCCTCTCCAGCAGCCGACCCTCAAACTCCTTCTCCGTCAGAATGCGGATCGTCTCGTCGTCGCACTCCAGCCAATGAAACTCCGCCGACTCTGCCCCGCCCTCGGCCTGACCTTGACCTTCAGCGGAGGAGGCGGAATTCGGTGCGGAAAAAGCGCCCGGCTCTTGCTCCTCGCGTTCCCCCCGCCGCCCCTTTTCGGGAGTTAGCCAGCACGGCGAACTCGACCCCAACTTCTCCCAGTTGGGGTTCGAGTCCGGGTCCCCTTTTCCCGAGCGCAACCTTTCTTTCCGCGAGTTCCCTTCTCTTTTCGGGGCCGACTTATCCCAGTTTGAGTCAACCTTTTCCGAGTTTGAGCCGGCTTTTCCCGAGCAGGCGTCTCCTTTTTCCGAGATGACGTACGAAGGGTTCGATCGCCGTCGTAAAGGCGAATCTCTCGTTTTTGTCGGAGAATCTGCAAGCTGCTGCCGTTGTTGCGAATCCTTCGCTTTAGCTGGAGACTGGGTCCCCTCTCGTTTCTCTTGTGGATAATGTTCTTCCGGTGGACCGTTCGTCTTTATCGAACAATCGTCGTTGGATTGTCGTTGTGGCTGCACTTCTTCCCCTTGCTGCTGTAGAGATGCACGAAGAGGCGAAGTTGAGACGGGTGAGGCATCATGGTCGTAGTGGTGGTGGTGGGGGGGATGCTGGTGGGGTGGCAGTTGTTTCTTGGAGGAGGAGGAGGAGGGTGGAGGAGGAGAGCTGAGGTAGGAGTGGAGGGTGTGGGTGGGCAGTGCGTTGGGCCTGACTTTGATGTAGGACAGGTAGTGTCCGGAGGAGATGGTGGACCCAGCGTGGGTGATGATGCCATACAGGATGTACCTGAAACAACAGAACAACATGATGTAGGACAGGGGGTGTCCTCAGATGGTGGACCCCATGGGTGATGGTCCCATACAGGGTGTACCTGAAACAACAGAACATGATGGAGGACAGGGGGTGTCCTCAGATGGTGGACCCCATGGGTGATGATGCCATACAGGATGTACCTGAAACAACAGAACAACATGATGTAGGACAGGGGGTGTCCTCAGATGGTGGACCCCATGGGTGATGGTCCCATACAGGGTGTACCTGAAACAACAGAACATGATGGAGGACAGGGGGTGTCCTCAGATGGTGGACCCCATGGGTGATGATGCCATACAGGATGTACCTGAAACAACAGAACATGATGGAGGACAGGGGGTGTCCTCAGATGGTGGACCCCATGGGTGATGATGCCATACAGGATGTACCTGAAACAACAGAACATGATGGAGGACAGGGGGTGTCCTCAGATGGTGGACCCCATGGGTGATGATGCCATACAGGATGTACCTGAAACAACAGAACATGATGTAGGACAGGGGGTGTCCTCAGATGGTGGACCCCATGGGTGATGATCCCATACAGGATGTACCTGAAACAACAGAACATGATGGAGGACAGGGGGTGTCCTCAGATGGTGGACCCCATGGGTGATGATGCCATACAGGGTGTACCTGAAACAACAGAACATGATGGAGGACAGGGGGTGTCCTCAGATGGTGGACCCCATGGGTGATGATCCCGTACAGGATGTACCTGAAACAACAGAACATGATGTAGGACAGGGGGTGTCCTCAGATGGTGGACCCCATGGGTGATGGTCCCATACAGGGTGTACCTGAAACAACAGAACATGATGGAGGACAGGGGGTGTCCTCAGATGGTGGACCCCATGGGTGATGATGCCATACAGGATGTACCTGAAACAACAGAACAACATGATGGAGGACAGGGGGTGTCCTCAGATGGTGGACCCCATGGGTGATGATCCCGTACAGGATGTACCTGAAACAACAGAACATGATGTAGGACAGGGGGTGTCCTCAGATGGTGGACCCCATGGGTGATGGTCCCATACAGGGTGTACCTGAAACAACAGAACATGATGGACAGGGGGTGTCCTCAGATGGTGGACCCCATGGGTGATGATCCCATACAGGATGTACCTGAAACAACAGAACATGATGGAGGACAGGGGGTGTCCTCAGATGGTGGACCCTATGGGTGATGCCATACAGGATGTACCTGAAACAACAGAACATGATGGAGGACAGGGGGTGTCCTCAGATGGTGGACCCCATGGGTGATGATGCCATACAGGATGTACCTGAAACAACAGAACATGATGTAGGACAGGGGGTGTCCTCAGATGGTGGACCCCATGGGTGATGATCCCATACAGGATGCACCTGAAACAACAGAACATGATGGAGGACAGGGGGTGTCCTCAGATGGTGGACCCTATGGGTGATGCCATACAGGATGTACCTGAAACAACAGAACATGATGTAGGACAGGGGGTGTCCTCAGATGGTGGACCCTATGGGTGATCCCATACAGGATGTACCTGAAACAACAGAACATGATGTAGGACAGGGGGTGTCCTCAGATGGTGGACCCCATGGGTGATGATCCCATACAGGATGTACCTGAAACAACAGAACATGATGTAGGACAGGGGGTGTCCTCAGATGGTGGACCCCATGGGTGATGCCATACAGGATGTACCTGAAACAACAGAACATGATGGAGGACAGGGGGTGTCCTCAGATGGTGGACCCCATGGGTGATGATGCCATACAGGGTGTACCTGAAACAACAGAACATGATGGAGGACAGGGGGTGTCCTCAGATGGTGGACCCCATGGGTGATGATCCCATACAGGATGTACCTGAAACAACAGAACATGATGTAGGACAGGGGGTGTCCTCAGATGGTGGACCCTATGGGTGATGCCATACAGGATGTACCTGAAACAACAGAACATGATGTAGGACAGGGGGTGTCCTCAGATGGTGGACCCCATGGGTGATGATCCCATACAGGATGTACCTGAAACAACAGAACATGATGGAGGACAGGGGGTGTCCTCAGATGGTGGACCCCATGGGTGATGATCCCATACAGGATGTACCTGAAACAACAGAACATGATGGAGGACAGGGGGTGTCCTCAGATGGTGGACCCCATGGGTGATGATCCCATACAGGATGTACCTGAAACAACAGAACATGATGGAGGACAGGGGGTGTCCTCAGATGGTGGACCCCATGGGTGATGATGCCATACAGGGTGTACCTGAAACAACAGAACATGATGTAGGACAGGGGGTGTCCTCAGATGGTGGACCCCATGGGTGATGATCCCATACAGGATGTACCTGAAACAACAGAACATGATGTAGGACAGGGGGTGTCCTCAGATGGTGGACCCCATGGGTGATGATCCCATACAGGATGCACCTGAAACAACAGAACATGATGGAGGACAGGGGGTGTCCTCAGATGGTGGACCCCATGGGTGATGATCCCATACAGGATGCACCTGAAACAACAGAACATGATGGAGGACAGGGGGTGTCCTCAGATGGTGGACCCCATGGGTGATGATCCCATACAGGATGCACCTGAAACAACAGAACATGATGGAGGACAGGGGGTGTCCTCAGATGGTGGACCCCATGGGTGATGATCCCATACAGGATGCACCTGAAACAACAGAACATGATGGAGGACAGGGGGTGTCCTCAGATGGTGGACCCCATGGGTGATGATCCCATACAGGATGTACCTGAAACAACAGAACATGATGTAGGACAGGGGGTGTCCTCAGATGGTGGACCCCATGGGTGATGATCCCATACAGGATGTACCTGAAACAACAGAACATGATGTAGGACAGGGGGTGTCCTCAGATGGTGGACCCCATGGGTGATGATCCCATACAGGATGTACCTGAAACAACAGAACATGATGGACAGGGGGTGTCCTCAGATGGTGGACCCCATGGGTGATGATGCCATACAGGGTGTACCTGAAACAACAGAACATGATGGACAGGGGGTGTCCTCAGATGGTGGACCCCATGGGTGATGATCCCATACAGGATGTACCTGAAACAACAGAACATGATGGAGGACAGGGGGTGTCCTCAGATGGTGGACCCCATGGGTGATGATCCCATACAGGATGCACCTGAAACAACAGAACATGATGGAGGACAGGGGGTGTCCTCAGATGGTGGACCCCATGGGTGATGATCCCATACAGGATGTACCTGAAACAACAGAACAACATGATGTAGGACAGGGGGTGTCCTCAGATGGTGGACCCCATGGGTGATGATCCCATACAGGATGCACCTGAAACAACAGAACATGATGGAGGACAGGGGGTGTCCTCAGATGGTGGACCCCATGGGTGATGATCCCATACAGGATGTACCTGAAACAACAGAACATGATGGACAGGGGGTGTCCTCAGATGGTGGACCCCATGGGTGATGATCCCATACAGGATGTACCTGAAACAACAGAACATGATGTAGGACAGGGGGTGTCCTCAGATGGTGGACCCCATGGGTGATGATGCCATACAGGATGTACCTGAAACAACAGAACATGATGTAGGACAGGGGGTGTCCTCAGATGGTGGACCCTATGGGTGATGATCCCATACAGGATGTACCTGAAACAACAGAACATGATGTAGGACAGGGGGTGTCCTCAGATGGTGGACCCCATGGGTGATGATCCCGTACAGCATGTACCTGAAACAACAGCGAAGGGTTAAACCCAACAATCTTTTTTTAAAAAGCAGACCTGTTTACCCCCTACACAAGTCCTGAGTAGTCTGGATAGCTGAAATGAGCAGTTTTGGTGCCAAAGGTGTAGTTTTATTCATTAAACCATCAAACAATGTTCACTGAAAATGAGTAGTTAGCAGCATTATTTTCAATTTTGAAGAGTAGTAGAGGTCCAAATTGAGTAGAATACTACTCGAAAAGAGTAGAGTAAACAGGTCTGCCATCAAATAATGTTCACTGAAAATGAGTAGTAATCAGCATTATTTTCAGGTTTGAAGAGAAGTAGAGGTCCAAATTGAGTAGAATGCTACTCGAAAAGAGTAGAGTAAACAGGTCTGAAAAAGGAAATGGGCCCAAAAAGCTGAGCACTGTTAACCAATATAAAGCAATTTGGATGCATAATCGGGGCTCTTATACAACGGCTCTTCTTCTTATTACTATCACTATTAATGAAAACATATTGGAGCATTTCCTGAGGCTCGCGTAGGGCCGAGTGTTTGCACATTTTCTACATTAACGATTGAAACAGAAGTGCCAAACATAAGTGAAGCGAAAGTTGGAAGAGTGATGAAGAGAAGTAACTCGAAAAACGTGGCTTGGATTGAAAATAAACACGGATTTAAACAAGCCTTAAACTCAGAAAGTGCTGTTCCGAGAATACTCAAAAGTAGGCCCTGACCGGTTGTTCTCTTGTTCCGAGTATACTCGGAATTTGTCCGGATTGAGCTAACCAATATTTCATGTAATCCAGTTGTGTGTTAACCCTTTCGCCCCCAGCCATTTTTCAGCAAAAATTTCCATCTGGGTAGAGAGAACAAAGCGCGAAATCACAAGTAGTTTGTGGCACGCGGTCTATTTTTTCCACTCCAATCATGAGTTACCTCCCCTGGCTTTTCAATAATTTTAATCTGTAAACCAGAATGTTATCTCTGCACCATTTCGTCACTTTTTATATCTTTTGGAAAACATTTAAAACTATGTATCCTACTTATACTCATCAAAAGAAGCACCGCATACTCGTCGTGTCTGTTGTAGTGTCTGTATTACAAGTATGCTTATTATTTTGTACGCTTTTAAAATACATCATTTTAAAGAGCAGAGCGGCCTCAATTAATTTGAAGTGTAGCCTCGATTTGAAGTGCGACAATTTTGTCAAAATGTGCGACAATTTTGGAACGACAGACCGACACCGACAAAGTGAGTTATAGGTTTGTGGCTTGAGCCACAAACAAAAAAGAACCACATCTGCAATATTCCCTGGGGATTCCTCTGTGATATGTATAAAGTAAGGCCTATCCATTCTCAAAAAAATTATGAAAATAGGCTCTTTTGGATAACAGACCCTGGTTTGAGGAGGCCTTTTCGTGACAGGGGCGTTAAATAATCATTGTGGTGCCAAGAGGCGACAGTTGGCGTTCAAAGGGTTAAGAGTACTAAACTGTACAGGTGAGATCTCACTCACAACAAAGGGCAAAACTGCTGGCACCAGAAACCAATCCTCTGCCGGCGATTCTTAATCCAAACTTGCAAATACTCTGACAGTTCTGATTCCTCACACACACACACACACAGAGGTTTTTACCGATGATCAGGCCTAACACAGGCTCACAGACATTTTGTATCTCATGGCCTGACAGCAGCAGTAGCACAGTCACACACACACACTGGATTGAGGACAGGATGAAGAAAAAAGCTTTGTGAGCTTATTCTTTAACCCTCAAATAAAAGATGATTTTGACACTTTGATTTGACACACACACACACACACAACACTCAAACACACAAAACAACACACACGTCACATACACACACTCACATACACACTCACACACACATACACTCACACACAACACACCACACGATACACAAACACACTCACACACAGAGTGATCACACTAGGAATTTTGAAAACCAGTCCCATCAGCAACACTGCTATCTGCATTAATAAATATAAAAATCGAGGACTTTACTGGTTTCGTACTGCCTCTGGGTGGCATTGCCTCCAGTATTGTTCCTACCATATTATTTGTATTTACAAATGTCCCATATGTGTCATTGATTCAGACCAAGAGGACGTAAAAAACTCCAGTTTCTCTCACAGACACCACATAGTGGTTTTTACCTATGGTCAGGCCTCTCGCAGGCCCGTGGACACTTGTACTGTAGGCAGGAGAGCAGCAGAGGCACCGTCACGTAATCGTTGATTTTCGACAGACACCCAAACATCCTGCGCACACACACATAATCACACGCTGTTCAAACATTTCCCAGACCCGTTTATACCCTGAGATTGGGCTTCATCAGGCATCAGAATACTCCAGAGTCCAATCCGCGGCGAACGAACAACACTCGCCATGACTCGGAGTCCACATCGAACCCCCCCCCCCCCCCCCCTCGGACCCCCACAAAACTCTAGTCCGTAGTCGGCATCATTGCGATCATTCGCTACCCGATTTCTCGTGGAAACGTTCAAAGTTCTCACATCATCGTAGTCTCCCGCGATCATATCCTCTAAATCGACTCATTTAAAACCCAAATCACAATCACTGTCATCAAAACAAACTCTGAAACAGTGAAAGTAAGAGTCTAGAGAGCTCTAAACTCGGAAGAAAAAAATCTTCAAACATGGCCGCGATTTTTCGTTTCCGAAGGTGCAGTATGAAAACAAACCGTTTTAAGAATACCATTTGAGAATAAGATCGCGCTGCCTCATGAAGTACAAACCGCGGCCGGCAGTGCCAAAACCGCGGCCACCAAATCACCGCGGGCCGTTCTGATGCCTGCTTCAGTGTAGGTTCGAAATCCAAGATCAAGTGTATATTTTTCACAAAAAATAGGAGTCACTCCAACAGGAAAGTTTCCACCAACGGAGTGTACAACATGCATCAGGCATGGGAATTAGAGAAGACAAAAAAAAAAGACTGAAAAATTGGGGTCTGGAAGCAGGCATAGGAACAAGCAGGCATGTAGAAAACTTGTCCCCAAAAAAGAGATTTTTCTAGGCCTGAGAAAATCACCTTCCTTGACCTGGATTTTCAGCTGACGTCAGAAGTTATTTGTTTGAAGGGGGGCGTGGGGGGGACTGGTTAACCAAATTATTTTTCCGGACCAAATAAACTAACGTCAGACATACTTGTTTCAGACGGGTGCGCGGGGGGGGGATTCGGGAGGGGGGTTGTGGTCCAAGAACAAACAGAGTGGAAAACGGCGTGAGCTGTTTTCAATGCTCCTGATATTTCTTCTTCTTTTTCAAACATTCTTCTGTGCTACGGTTTGCTCTTCAGACGCCATTTTGGAAGTGATGACGGCTTTCGGCCAGGCAGGAGCGAGAAGGCGCGAGAATGATGGACGTGCCATTTTAAAGACCCAGCAGCTTTTTTTTCTTTTTTCTTCTCTATGATTTTTATATCGATTTTATTATTTTAGGCGGAGATTTTTTTTTAAAGGCGGCGGAGATTGGTCGATTTCGGAAAAAAATTAAGCGCGAAGAAGGCGGAGATGTTTTCATGGGGCCACACCATGAACAAGGAATACAAAAACCAAACTGAAAACCGTGTGTGTTGGGATACAGCCACCAGAAAATGAAGCTTCTTCTGTTATCTAAGCCTTAAAAACAGTATTAGAGATTAAGACTGATATATTTAGTTCATTTTGCATTCATTTATAACCAATAACTTATTTTACTCATTGGGCTTCTTTTGTTTGTATTTCATAAATTAATGTCCTCTTGGACCATCAAAAAAAGCTGAAACTTGCAAAAAAAAAAGACTGAAGAGGACCATCAAAAAAGCTGAAATCAGCCAAAAGACTGACAATATCCCATGCTTGATGCATACATTTTTATATGCTTGTTGAAAATACTGTGTCAAAAGTATCATCCATTTAAATTATTTTACAAGAACACACACACAGCGCACCCGTTTCCTGAATCAGGCAATATACAGTTTCTAAATTATTGATTTTCTTCACCATATTTTCCTCCTATGTACCATATTTATCATATTTTGGTCAGATATGTGTACATAATACGGTGACATCTTATGGGTGAACAGGTCTGGTTTCCCAAGCTGGACTGTACTTTTAAGAGAAAAACATTTGGCATTCATTTCAGGGTGTTTCAGGTTCTTTTAGGCATGACCTGTTCACCCCCTACACAAGTCTTGAGTTGTCTGGATAACTGAAATGAGTAGTTTGGGTGCAAAATGTGTAAGTTTTATTCATGAACCATCAAACAATGTCACACTGAAAATGAGTCAAATTAGAGCATAATTTTTCAATGTTGAAGAGTCAGTAGAGGTCCAAAATGAGTAGAATGCTACATCGAAAAGGAGTAAAGTAAAAGTCTGGTTTAGGGATAGGTTTGGGGGTCAGCTTAGTCATCAACATTTTTTGTTGTTAAAGAACAGCTCCCTCATCTGCCTTTCTTCCATTCATTCAGGCTTGTTTCAGGTTAGGGTTAGGGATAGGTTTACTGTCAGATTAGTCGTCAACTTTTATTTTTGTGTGATTGACACTAAACTGACCCTAGTATCCCTAACCCTAACTGGAAACCACAGATATACATCCACACACAAAATTAAAAATTGATGGTTACGTTATGAGATTGACACTAAACTGACCCTAAACCTTATCCCTAACCAAAACCCAATATCCTAACCCCTAACTGTGAAACCGTCTTAATCACACACAACAATAAAAATTGATGGTATGTTATGAGATTGACACTAAACTAGGAGGAAGTAGTCCCCGCTTCCGACAAACGCAGTACGAGCTCTGCTCCGCGAAGCTTCCTGAAACCCAGTTTCGGTTTTCGGGTTTCATAACACTCGTTTCTGAGGTCATCTAAGCTGGAAATTTCGAAATCCGGGAGTTTCACGTGAATTCCTGGGAAGACCGGGAGAGGCTTCCCGGATTTTTACCAGGAGGGCTGGCAGGTATGGCAACTGTTCACAGTAATACTTGTTGTCTTGCCTAGGGGCTAGGCCAGACCTGCCTACTTGGAATTTTCCCAATCAGTAGCCCAGCCATCAATTTTCCATAGCATCCACAAACGACTGCAATCGGCTTGTTCTCTTCCTGAGCCGAAATGCACTGCTTCTATGTGTTTCGCCGATTGAACGTGTTGACGGCAATCGTCTCTTACCGCCATGCATTCACAGAGAAGTCCAGCATGGCGCAGAGGTTGCACCTAGCAGCGAGCATGGTTCGCACCGAGTCAACTTCTGACGATGCAAAGCCACTCCTCCGTGTAAGCTATTTTGAAAACATTGTTTTTTTGTCAGGCGAATGATGTCTTTTTTCTTAGAACAAGATGGTGTGCCAGATGATTTTCGTTTTCTGGTTTGGGTTCGTTTTTCTTCGTTTGAAACATCTCCCGAATCGCTACTGCTGCTGGAGTCCGCCATTTTTTCCCAGAGAAAGTAATAAGAACGCATGCGCAGTCACTTTGATAAAAACGGAAGTGACTAGGTTATCGCGCGTGACACAGCGTCTGCTCTTAGAAACAGACAAAACCGGGAACGGCATTATATACTTAAAGCAAAAATAAAATGCTGCGGCAATTTGTTTTTTTCCCGTAGCAACGTTAAGGTTGCCGTAGCAAAGCTTTATTTTTCGTAGCTGCTACGGCCAAATCGTAGCAGTAGGCAGGTCTGCCTAGGGCACCTCCCCACTCCCACACACACACTCACCCGGTAGCGCTGAAGCGCTTCAGATGCATGGTCAGAATGTTGGGGAGCGTTTCGTAGTGCAGGGAGCGTTCTGCCTCGACATAGCGGAAGCACCTGTCGCAGTAGTATGGAGATGCCTTGTGTCTAGGGCACATCCCCAATCTCTTAACACACACAAACACAAACTCACCCGGTAGCGCTGAAGCGCTTAAGATGCACAGTGAGAATGTTGGGGAGCGTTTCGTAGTGCAGGGAGCACGTGTTCTGCCTCCACGCAACGGAAGCAACTGCTCACAGTAGTACTTGCTGCCGTGCCTAGGGCACCTCCCCACTCTCACAAACACAAACTCACCCGGTAGCGCTGAAGCGCTTCAGATGCACGGTGAGGATGTTGGGGAGCGCTTCGTAGTGCAGGGAGCGTTCTGCCTCCACGTAGCGGAAGCACCTGTCACAGTAATATTTGTTGTCGTCCCTCAGACGTTCCACGTCGGTGAACGCTCGCATCAGCCGCTGAAGGCTGCAGTCCTTTTCCTCGTCTGGCGGGGAAAATCAAAACAGTTTTGGTAAAGGTAAATGATGCGCTTATTTTCTTTTCCTCCCCCCCCCCAATCAGGGCTCCCAATCGTCCCAGCAAAACAAGGGGTCCCATGGTACTCCTTCACATACAGTATAGAGGGTACAATAGGCGGGATAGAGGGTCCCAGTAGCATTGCGACTGCTAAAAATAATTTTTCTTGCTATGCATTCATCTGGAAACCACTGTACTTTTTCCTTTAGAGGGTCCTTTAGAAGTCAAGTACTTCATAGATCCCCCAAAATGGGGGTCCCTTGGGAGCCTTGGCCCCCCTCTCCTCTCATTTCTCGGTTGTTTCCACTTTTTCAGTCTTGCCTTTCTAACTGCAGCGATGGTGTGCTTCGTCCTCATATCGCTTGCGTATTATTATTTAACACTAATTTCATTATCCATTGACATCATTAAACACTATGCATTCAATAATATGTAGAAGATAAAGGCAAGACGGGGAACGAAAACGCATCTAATCAACCAGGACTGTGGACTGTTGTGCGTACTGCCTATCTACATAGGGGCGGGGGGGCCCATATTAGATAATTGGCATCTATTCATGACTGCAATGAATTATTCAAACAAAGATAATTATCTGAAAATGTTAATAAAATACAGCTTAACGTTTGGCAAAAAATGCAAGTGTGGCACAGCGGGCGGGGCAGCTGAGAAATGTAGAGTGCTGCACATCTTGGGGGGAACCTTGTACATAATAAAAAGAAAAAAAAAAAAAACCTCCCATTTGTATTAGTCCTATTCACACAAAAAAACAGTAACTCACAACACCCAAACGTCAAGCATAGCCAGTACAAAAACTATACTGGGAAAATGAGTCTCACAGACACACAAGGAGCTATCCCTACACGTTTTCCTTTCACACACACACACACCAGACTCACCTGCGAGCTCCGAATCATCGCTGGGCTCATGTGCATACGTCTGCATTATCCAGCGATACTGCAGCGTTTTTTTTTTTTTTTTTCCCCAGCAGATTAACTGTTTTTTGTTTTTTTTTTTTTTTTTTTTTTTTATGTGATTAGCGGCTCCCACTCAGCGCTGAGTCATGACAAGAACTCCTGGGGCCCACTCTCACCAGATCACACAGGATAGCCTTCTACACAAGTGTTCACACACACACACACAAACTCCACCACTGACTCACTGAAATCGTCACTACCTTATTTACAGTCAAAACTCAATGGGTGTCTCGTATGGGAAAAGTTTTGAAAACAGTTATTGTGCAAGAGTGCTAGGAGCAGAACACACATTCATACAAATTTACTGCATGTTGTGTTTCGCCATCGCGAATAGTACAAGTGCTGCTACATCCTTTGAATATAGCAATTATGCATATAATAAATTTTTTTTAATCAGGCCCTTTTTTATTGACACAAGTATTGTGTGTGGGTGTGTAAGAAAAATTCGTCCCATTTCTCAACATTCTTTCATTATGCGAAAAGATAGGAGCATCCATGAACCTCTCGTATTCTTCAAGACTTCCCACAAATAATAAGTCTCAGACCAAATAGTTCTTAATATGTGTTAGGTGTTCTTTTATAACGGAGGTCAATAGGTCATGTTATTTATCTTTAAGAGGATCTAAGAGTTATAAGGTTCCCAAGAAATCGGCTTTTAAATGAGAGGAACTGGTCTCCTTAAAACGGCAGGGTTCTTATAATAGAGGTTTGATTAGTGCTCGTATTTATTATTCATCCCCAGCCGTACTGGTACTAGTTAGCGTTTCGTGTATTCTCTTGCTATAAACGCCTCTACTCCCGCTGATGAGTAGACGATTGATGTCCTGAAATACACTCCTGGGAAACACTCTCACACACACACATAATTCAGCCTCACAATGTGTTTTCAACACACACACACAGACACAAACTCACCCGACTACTCCGAAATCATCGTCACTATTATCGTCCCCAGCGATTCTGGCAGCGTTATTCTTGCCATTAACGCTCCTGTTGAGAGGTATGCTGATGTACTGAAAGCACTCCCTGGGACTACTCTCACAGACACGCCGACACAACACATAATCCTACACACGTTTTTCACACACACACCAAAAACAACAGAACTCAACCCGACGAAACCGACTTCATCGCTATCATTATATCTATGATTTTCTACTAGCGATATCCTGCAGCGCTATTCTTGTTATTAGACGCTCACCCACGAGAGGCCTATGCTGATGTCCTGAAAACACTCTCGGAATTGGACTACTCTCACCAGAACACACAACACATAATCTTACGCAGGTTTTTTTCATCTACACGACACACGCACACATATCCTACACACATAACCTGCACAAGTTTTCACACACACACACACATAACCTGCACAGTTTTCACCCACACACACACACACATATCCTACACACATAATCTGCACAAGTTTTCACACACACACACACACACACTATTCACACACACACACACACTGTGACACATAACCTGCACAAGTTTTCACACACACACACACACACATCCTACACACACACATAACCTGCACAATTTTTCACACACACACACAAAAACTCACCCGACGACTCCGAATCATCGCTATCATTATTATTATCATCTCCAGCGATACTGGCAGCGCTATTCTTGTTATTAACGCTCCCACCGAGAGGCATGCTGATGTCCTGAAAACACTCTCGAACTGGGACTACTCTCACAGACACACAGAGAAACGCAAAACTCACCCGACGACTCCGAATCATCGTCACTATTATCATCCCCAGCGTTATTCTTGCCGTCAACGCTCCCCCCGCTGAGAGGCACGCTGATGTCCTGAAAGCACTCCCTGCGCTCCGTGCAGCGCTCACACTCCAGGCACCGGGTGCGCATGCGCATGGCCCCCTGGAAGAGCTTCTCGATCATGTTGAAGCGCTGTGCACGCTGCCGCGCCAGACAGGAGGCTGCGAAACGGGCGCTGACCGACTTGTCCGGGCTGGCGCAGACTGCGTCGCATTTCTCGACCTGCGGGAAAGGCAGGAAGGGGAGATATCATTTGGTGTTTAGCACATGTGCCTGGATGCAACTGGAGAAAATCGAAAAACAGGCGAGGCAGGGGTCCAGGAGCCGCCCAGGCCCCTGGCAGGGTACAGGGTGCAAACTGGTCAGCGGGGCACCCCCCCCCCCCCCCCCCACCTCTGAAGCTGAAGAAAAAGCAAAATCATATTCAATTTGAAGCTTATTCCAGGCTTGTTAAGTGAGAATTCAACACTTTTTTCCCCCTTGAACTTTGAATCAAATTTTCTTTTTGGGTCAAAATTTAGAAAAACAGGCGCTGCCTTGTATCCGAACCCAGTTTTGCTTCATGTATGTTGCATGGGAAACCAGACATAATGGAACAGGACGATTTTCGGAAAATAACTAGGTGAGAGCACTTTGTCAAAATTAGTGTTTACTCCATTAACTCGGTCAAATACCATAGGAACCCATGGCGGCTGGCTTGAAACCGCAGGATGCGATCAGCGACTTTTTACCACAAAATGTAAAAGAAAAATGAAGGGGTGGCCAGTGGCCACAACTGATAGAACTTGCAAAATGTGACGGTAAAAATATAAATGACTTGTCCGTGCCTCGCACAGACTGAGTTGACATTTTTCAACCGCAGGAGATGAGTATTGAGAATACAGACATACGACTGCCCAGCCCTGTTACCCCTACACAAGTCTTGGTAGTCTGGATGGCTGTAAAGAGTAGTTGGTATGTAGTGTTATCAAACCCATCAAACATGGTTGAATGAAAATGAGTAGTAAGTCGATTAAAAGAGCAATTATATTCAATTTTGAAGAATAGTAGAGGTCCAAATTGAGTAGGACTAATACTTGAAAAGAGTAGAGTAAACTAGGTCTGCCTGCCTACCCCATCTTCTTCTTCAGAGCTGAATTCTAGGAATTCCCGCAGCAGCAGTACAAAGGCAGGCAGTTCTGCAAATATGCCCGGCGCGGCCGCGCTTAGCCAAATGACGCAGGAAGACCAGTTAGGGGGGGGGGGGGGGATTGTACCAATACGGCCCAATCTCTGTAGATATATGGATGGTGCATGGGAAAAAAACATACAGACCTGCCTACCCCCAATTCTCGTGTGTACTCCAGGCAGGGCTCCCCCAGTTTGTTGCATAGAGGGTATTTTCACCACGGAAGCAGCCCATAGGGGTCTCGTAACCCCAGGGTGAAACTTATAGAGGCGTTTGAAAAATCTCAAAAGAAACTAAAAGCATAGACATGTGGAGTACTGTCAACAAAATGGTAAAGTGCATTGACTGCAGAACAGAAAAGAGTAATTAAGAGGAAGGAGTAGGCCGAAGTAAAAGGGAAGGGGACTGTATAATGATGGGTCAGGCAGGGGGTGGTTAGACTCTGGGGGATGTGTCAAAGGTCATTGAACTTGTAACCAGTCTAGAATGATCAAGTTACTATCATGACCTGACCTTCACCTTGTGCTAAATAGCCTGTTAAGTGATGGAGATTTTTTTTCTCTCAACCGCAATGCTTGTCCCGTCTATTTTGGAAGACGGACGAATTTGAAGCGAATGGAGGGTGGGGGATGGGTGGGGGGGGGGGGGGGGGGGAAGGTAAGAGAAAGAGACGTGAGAGAGAGGAAAAGAAAGAGAGAGAGAGAGCGCCATTAAGATACGGCTGACATTTTGACGCTGGGTGCCACTCGGCCAATTTATAAGTGCGTATCCTAACCTCGCGAGTTAATTATATGTAGTGGCCGTTTCACCCCCAGTACGAAGTTTTAATGCGTCTGTCATGCAAATTTGACGCCACAGGAATGGGAGCCCTGCTCCACTAAACCAAAACAAGGTACTTCTCTCAAAATGTGCATTCGCCATATGTTAAAAAGGGCTTACAAGTTAACATAAAAAAAAAAAAAAAAAACCCCCCCCCCCCCCCCCCACCCCCCCCCCAACCCCCCAAAGAACATGGCGCATAGTTTTCGGTCAAACGATACAGGACTCTAATTTCCTCACTCACCTGATGCAAAAGGCATGTATTCCATGATTTTGTTACATGTTGCGTTCTGTTTTGCTTTGGCCTCGGACAGTTTGTGGAGGTTTCTAACTCACTTTGCGTCTGTATGTCGGCGGTCCAAAAATTGTCGCGTGCCCAAACGATTGCGAATCCGGCGGGCTGTTTCTCAAACAATGCTTCGTTTGTCGTAACCACAGCTGGTTTCGTGGAGGAAAATTTAGTTATCTAATTTTCAGAAGTTGCTTCAAGCTACCTTAGTTTACCATAAGTTGCTTGTCATAAATTATAGACTTATCAGTGTGAAATCGGGCCGCTCTCTACCGCCACCTCCCCCACAGAGGGGCGTCACGCAAGAGCAGCGCCTGCCCCCTTTTCGGTAGGTACGGTGAGGAGGGGGGGAAAACCTAGCGAATCAATGTGGTCATACAGGCAGAAGGATTTCTCCTGCTCTTAAACTGTCCGCGAGATTTTTACGGGCTAAAGCTGCACGGGTCAGACTAGCTTTGAAGTCGGTGAGTGTGTGCGAGTGTGTGAGTGTGTGCGTGCCGTCTCTGTGTGTGGTGTGGTGTGTGTGTGTGTGAGAGAGAGAAAAACACAGCCAAACAGACCCCAGAGACTAAACACACAGCGACCAAAACACAAAACAAACAAACAAATTAACGACACACGTGACACACACACCACAGATCTATGTGGAAAATAACTTGACACAAGATCTCAGAGGCACAGATTTTTTTTGATTTGTTTGCTGTTTCCCATCTTCTGGGCCGTACCGTGGCGTCTGTCCAACGCGCTCGTTCGAGTCCCCAATGTCGCAGCTACACACCGGCTGTCAAGTCGAGAATCCGAGACACAGCAGTCAAGGGGAGCAAACCTATGTAGGCAGTCAGGAGGCAACCAAACGAGGAGACACTGCACTGCTGCGAGTCACTTCGATGGAGTTCAGAGTAGGCTGTTCAGGACACCAACTACTAACCCCCCTACTGACGACACTATCTCTTAGTCGCGGAGCACAGCGTGAGTGAGGTTCTCCCTGAGGGGCGCACCATGACCGTTCCCCCAAAAGCGAGAAAAAACAGCCAGCCAAACAGAGATGAACGCACAGGCACAGACAAAACAAAACAAACACAACAAACTTAACGACAACAAAACACACAGACTATGAGTGTAGAGGTAGAGTGGCACAGTGGTAACGCGTTCACTGTGTCAAGTAAACCCGAGTTGAACCATGGTGACAGTGGCTTTTCCTCAATTGCACTAGCCTGCCGGTCTGAATGTGGAGTCTTTGGATGAGACAATTAAACTGAGTCCGTGTGCTCATGCATAACATACAGTGGCAACGAAAAGTTTTAATTTGGTCAAAAATTTAACCCCCTCCCTACCTTCTTCATCAGCACACAAAAATCGCATGCAAAAAAAAAAAAAAAAACAAAAAAAAAGGAAAAAAAATAAAAAAAAAAAAAACTCTTTCTACGGCTGCGACGCGTTCCAGGTGGGAGCAACCGAATTTCACAGCAGACGCATTGTGACTATAATGTACCTTAACCTAACCTAGTTCGGACCTTACCTTGACACACAAGATCTGAGAGGCACAGACTAAACGACGACTGGTGCCCAGGCTCGTGTCATCCTCGTCCGAATCCGGGTTGTTGTCGTAATCGTCACCATCATCGTCGTTGCTGTCATCATTCGTCGTCGCTCCGGTGAAGGTCATCCTTCGGCAGGGTTTCCGTTTCTGGAACAACATTTGAGTGGGATAATGATGGTTGTGATGATGATGATGGTGGTGATGGAGGTGACGATAATCTTTGTAATGATAGTGTTGATGATGACAATGATGATCATTTAGACCAGGGATGGTGATGCTTTAGACTATTGTCGCAATAATAATGATGATAATGATTGGTTGGCGCTAACAACAGCTAAGCCTAACATTAATGAGCGCAATTTTCAGCAAACACTTCACACGCCCCCCACCTACCCACCAGAACTGCAACGGTTCACTCCCCTGAAAACCAAGAAAAAAATGAACCCACGAGGCGTGCAGTAGCAGAGGCCAACTCTGAAACCATTCCAAACATAACAAATTACTTTAACCCTCTTAGCCTACCGCTCTGCTGTGCTCTGTCACTTCTGAAATCAAACCCAAGGGATGTCACTCGTACAAAAGGGGGGGGGGAGGGATAGTGACAGAGAAAAATAATAAAATAAAAAATACCCAAGCAGATTTGTGGCTTTTGAATGTTTTGTCCGTCTGATTTGCAAAAGAATTTCAAAAAATATTATGGGGATGCATGGACTCCACAAAAAAAATCAAAAATGCCCAAGTGTATAGTCACAAACTGCATTTCAATGCCTTCTTTTTGCAGACTGGGAAGCCTAAGACGACTGAAATGAAAATGTAGATCAAAAATCATTCACTTACCCCTTTCACTTCACAATATTATTAGTTATAAATTCTTATCTTTCCCCGAAAAAGGAATTTTCATCGCTTGTCAGCACTCAGTGGAATGCAATAACGATTCAATCATCATGTTGAAAAGTCGGAAAATGTGAGGTCAGTAACATGACTTCAAAATGTGCATCGATTGAAACAAAAAACAAGCTCACTGACGAATATGGCGTTTAAACCCACACTCCTGCTCACACTTCATGATTCATCAGTGCCCATCTTTCACCAAAAAATATGAATATTATTGCTTTCCTCATCAATGGATGCCATAAACTCATTAACTGTTCGTCATCCCATATGGAAAAATCGGTGAAAATGCCAAAGGCGGGTCAACAAATTTCAAAAATCACATCTCACAAAACCAATCGGCCCAGAGCCATTGTAAGCAAACAGGCGGAAGTGTAATCTATCGCGAAAGTGAGGCTGAAGCGCCCACGTGACTGCCATTTGATCGAAACAAAATGAAATCACCCCAAACCGACCACATGGAGACCGAACGTTCTAGGACATTCGCAGAGTCAAGGAGGGTTAAAACGTTACCTGACAGTCACTTTGAAATGAAGACAAACTCTGTCGACGCCACCAACAAAATCATCCGCCAGAAATGTTCAATACTCTGAAACTTTTGCAAATCCTCTGACAGTTTCTGAGCTGCCAGCCATTGCAGCAGCAGGGTGCCACTGCATACTCCCAAAATGAAAAATAACTGAAAGGAGGGGTCAAGGGGACCCATGGCCCCGGCAGCCCCGTCGGACGATTCAGGAGGGGCAACTTAATGAGAGAGATACAACGATACAGAAAGACATTTTTTTAAAATGAGAGACAGACAGTTTGAGTTGAGTAAGCATTGTAAAATATTACATTGCCTTGTAACTTCCAAGATAGAACAACCAGACTAAGTCAAAACGCCCTCAATCGCGTGTGGTCAGTTTTTGTTTGTGATGGAATTACAAAAAACTGAAGTCAGTTTCTGGTGAAATTAAAATATGAAATGTCAGTGTTAAAAATGAAAGAGTAACACACAACATGAGCCAGTGATGCGCTCGGAATTTCGAAAACGGTCCCACCAGTGACAGTGCACCCAACAACTAGTGCCAAAACCGGTTCCCACCAGTGACACGGTCCCCCAACAACTAGTGCCAAACCGGGGTCCACCAGTGACAATGTCCCCAACAACTAGTGCCAAAACCGGTCCCACAGTGACAGTGTCCCCCAACAACCTAGTGCCAAAAGGTCCCACCAGTGGACAAGTCCCCCAACAACCTAGTGCAAAACAGGTCCACCAGTGACATGTCCCCCACAACATAGTGCCAAACTGGTCCCCAGTGACAATGTCCCCCAAACAACCTAGTGCCAAAAAACCGCGTCCACCAGTGACAATGTCCCCACACAACCTAGTGCCAAAAACGGTCCCACCAGTGGACAATGTCCACCAACAACCTAGTGCCAAAAAACGGGTCCCACCAGTGACAATGTACCCCCACAAAAACTAGTGCCAAAACGGTCAACCAGTGACAATGTCCCACACAACTAGATGCCAAAACCGGTTCCACCAGTGACAATGTCCCCACAACCTAGTGCCCAAACCGTGTCCCACCATTGACAATGTCCCCCCACAAACCTAGTGCCCCAAACCGGTCCCACCAGTGCAATTGTCCCCTTACAACCTATGCCTAAACAACTGGTCCCACCAGTGACAATTCCCCCCACAACCGAGTGCCAAAACGGTTGCCCAGGGAAACCATTTTAAGCCAATGTCAAAGCCTCAGTCCTAGCAAAATTGTATAAGTCTATGGGACTGACAGGTCCAATATTTTTCCAGTCAGTGGAGTACTCTCTAACACTGCGTGGTGGTTTCTGCAATCAGTATTCACTGTTATTACAGGGGCTGCTAGCGCCAAAGGATCCCAAATCTGAAACTAGGAATTCCCCAAACCAAAAACCAATCTAAAGTCAAGTGCCAATTTCTCAAAACTGAAAAAGAACAAAGTTTTGTAGAGCGGTGTTCCCCCAAAAAAATTTCAAGCAGCTAACAATAACATAACAAGTTTTTGTTGAGCGAAGGAAGGGACAAGTAGTTCTGTCAAACTATAAAATTTTGCCGCAACACGGTTTTTTTTCAGCGGCTTAGGCATCGCGGTACGTTTTGTTGAACGGGGGGGGGGGGCAAGTACGCTATTTACATCCTACTTCTCAAACTCTTTCTTTGTCTTTGTCTCTTCCGAATGAACATCGCCGAATCTTCGGCCACAAAACTACATCTGCAGCCACTCAATTCCAATGAATTCACATACTTTTCCTTTTTTTGTACAGGTTGGTTCGAACTCAATACATGGCGTTTCTCGGCGGACGCCATCTTGGAAATTACAAGGCGGAATAGTAAAAAGGCGCGAAATGAAGGATTGTGCCGTCTAAAGATAATTTTCGAATCGGTTTGCTACTTGGGCCAACGATGTTTGCTAACGTCCACCTGGTTTCTCCGATGCCGGAAATTTTTTTTTCAAACTCAAAAACCAGAGACACTTTTTTAGTCATCTCAAAAAACCGGAAATCCGGCACATACCTGGAAATTAGCACCCTGTAATAACACCTGCCCCACGCGATCACTGATTCAACACAGCCATCTTTTACAAAGCGCTCTATCAGTCTCACACACCGAAGACAGTATATATTTGCTTATTCAAATGTTCCATCTGGAAACAAAATTTTACTTATACTTGTCGCGAAAAGTCAAAGAAAACCCGAGACACCACCACGCAGAGCTCATCGTTACCTACCAACTCATCACACTACACGTTCCTTAATACCCCACCACCCCCATGCATCCCACACCCTCCATCCATTTCCACCCACCACCTTTCAAGGCCTTCATAGCCGCAGAAGTCGAGAATGCTGGAAGAGCCAGAAATGCACAGGTGGTCGCACTTTCCAGCGTGAATCATCAGCCCCCCCCTGTAGACGACGACGAAGAAGGAAGTCAGAAGACCCCTTCCCCTTCTCCACCTTTCACCTCTCCCTCACTCCCCCTCCTTATTCGTTATCCCCCCCCCACTAGAGGCGACGCAAGAAACAGCCACCCTATCCGCCTCAGCCCCCCTAGCACGAAGAAGAAGAGGCACAGGAGAGGAAGGCGGAAGAAGAACTCGGCAGCGGGACAGATTCGATTTTTTCAGGCATTCTCTCCAGAGAGACTTGGCTGGCGGCCCACGGGGAAGGGACCCTCATCAGTGTTGCCCTCTCTCCTCACCACTTTCACACCCACACCCCCCTGCCGCTACTCCTTCCTACACCACCTCCCTCTTAGCCTACGCCCCCCTTCAAACAACTTCCGACGACAAAGGCGAAACCAGGTCGGCAGTCTCGCCAGCATTCCACGTTGAAGCCGAAGACCCCGGGATGCGTCTGCGAAGCGGCCGAGTTTTCCCCGATCGGGGAAGGAAAGCCGGGTTCTCGCTACGACCGTATCCAGTTGCAGCCCCCAGCTTTGACGGAGAGGAACTGCGCCGGATCTTTTCTGTTGACGGGCGCTTGCTCTCCTCCGTTATTCCATCCGCGGTCGTCGTCCTCTCCCAGAGCGAAGCTCCGTTTTCTCGAACAGAGCGCTGCTGCCACTCGTCTAGACAGGGCTAGTTGTGTGTTGCTGTCGGCGCGAACCGCCGTTGTTGGCGTTCCACGTCTGCGCCAGAATTTTTGGCTCGCAGCATGCCGAAGGGAACTCGTCCGGGTGCGGGCGGGGCCGAGGAAAGATCGAGGGTCGAGGGCACCACACTGCCACGTTTCCGCCAGCGGACGACCGGACGACCGACCAAGCGAGCCGAGTCACGGGAGAAGGGGGGCGGGAGAGGGCGACGGAGGGGCAGCAGCCGGGCTTCCGCGGCGATCTGCGGGCTGTCGGGGGAAGTGGGTGTGAGAGGTGGGGGGGAGCGGGTGAAGGCAGAGGCTGGGGTTGTTGAAGAGTGGTGAGTGAGGAATGACCTCCGGCTCACCCCAGTCTTCGGCACTGCCCGGAGTTTCTTCCCTAAACATGGGATAAAAATCGTTCGGCTGAGATCGTCAGCCACATCGGGCCCTTTACGCTCGGTGTTTCCGTTTTGTCATATACCGCTGTAGCATCAGCAGTAGCAGCATCAGCAGTAGTGGTGGAAGTTAGAAGAAGTACCTTCGGATTTCTCCGCATCCTCCAAGTTTTGCAGAGGCTCCTCTGCCTTTCTACAAAACCGGTCCGCTTTTCGTCCTGGGAACTCGCCGTGGATGTTTTCTCCTACCTATGCCGATGATTCTCATTGGCCGTGTTTACTTACCGCCTCTGAGCCGCTGACGCACGCTCGTCATCCTATTTCTGGAAGCAGGCGGAGGGATGATGGCTGATACGCTCTCGCTTTCTTTTCAAGCTGGGATCACCGTTGTCCCTTCCGCAAGAAGAAGAAGAAGAAGAAGCAAGAAGAAGAAGAAGAGCCCACTGCCTGCCCAGGTCGAGGCGGGATCATGGCCATCCTCCGCTCCCTCTTGCTACTCGGCCAGCGAGGCAGCACGGGACTTTCGCTTGGGCGGGGCTTCACGCGGTTTCCT
This sequence comes from Phymorhynchus buccinoides, assembly GCA_017654935.2. Classification (NCBI taxonomy): domain Eukaryota; kingdom Metazoa; phylum Mollusca; class Gastropoda; order Neogastropoda; family Raphitomidae; genus Phymorhynchus; species Phymorhynchus buccinoides. The sequence continues at coordinate 28,961,932 of CM065712.1, read as the reverse complement.
TTTCTGCGATGACCGACGGCCACGTTACTTATCCCTCTTTCGGAACGCACAGCACAAACCCGACAACGCGCTTGCTGCACACCCGGCTCCGGAGCAGCCCGGCGAAGCCATGGCTCAGCACATAACATCTGCGGGTTTTGTCAGCTCTGAGCAGAAAGATTATGGAGCGGGAAAGAAGCGTTCAGATTCATCACCCATTCAATCTATCCATCGCCATCGCTTCTTTTTTGTCTGCGCAGTTTGCGTTTTCTTGTCACTCTCGGACGGCAAGATTTCCGGAAGCTGCATGCGCAACTTACCACGTTTAGCGTGTCTGATTAGACCGGATTTGTGTATAGGAGGACGGAGGAGGAGGAGGAAGGGGGAGAACTTGCTTGATGGTGGGGGAGTGAGCGGCTGGGTTCGTTATCGCCGGTTGTGGCGCCGTTGTGCAGGCGGAAGCTTGGCTTCTCGGGCTGAGGGCGGAGATAGAAGAACTTGAGGCCCGGCCACGGCTGCGGGTTTCCCCCCGCCGAAGCTTGTGGACTTCCCGTTGAACACAGGGAAGCTTCTCCAGGAGTGCTGGCCCTGCCTGGTGAGCCACAGACAAGAAAGGAATGCATCCGGATTAGGGGACATTATATGCCGGGAACGAAATTGAATGAGTTAAAGCTGATGTACAATTTTGTGAACAAATAAACGTGGTCAGACGATCCCGGCGGGCCACACACAAGTTCTCGGAAAAAACACAAACGAAAACAACCAACACCAGAGCGTGAAAACGCCACATCAACCCCGCATTTTCGGCCTCACAGGACCTGACCTTTATCTTTCAGGTAAATTGGGACTGAGAAAAGTCTTTATACAGCACACCCTGCGCCCAGCTACAATGAGAAAGAAACTTTAACTCGCGCAGCACAGCACAATTTAAGGCTCCACAGTGACCTGCGGACTTTAGACCACCAAACGACCTTCACCTTTGAAAAAAAAAACCCAACTGTACACGTCTTCAATTCTTTCGCGACACAAAAAATGCTGCCGCAGACGCCGGCAGCTGACGATGATGACGAACGGCACAAGTGAGATGCATAGACAGGGCAGTGCAGGAATCGTGAGGCCTCCCTAGCTAGCAGATTGAGCACGGATCGGGGTGGAAGAAGCCAGGATGTTGGCCGTAGCGGCGGTGAAGCTCTCGCTGTCCCGAGTTCATCCGAGGTAGCACCAGGACGGCAGCGCAGCACCTCCTGGGCATAGTGCTGCATGCTGCCTTCAAACATCGGGTTGAACTCCCTGAGACTGTAGAAAGAATAAAATGGGGAGAAAAAAAAGTTACTGAATCACAGAGCTTCAGGCACACCCAAACCACAACCCAACCACACCCCCAAACACACAGAGTGACAGAAAAACTCAACACCACAACACACAGAAGTGGACAAGAAAAAAAACTCACACATACACACACAGTGACAGAAAACCCCTCACACACACGAGTGACAAGAAAACCCCTCACACACACTACACACAGTGACAGAAAAAACTCAACACACACACACACACAGTGACAAATCACACACAAACAACACAGTTTTGCCATGAAAAAAAACCTCAAACACACACACACACAGTAGACAAACCACACAGTGACAAATTCACACACACAAAAAATCAGGAGACAAACTCACACACACACCACACAGTGACGCAAAACTCACACACACACACAGGACAAATTCCACACAGTGATAAACTCACACACACACCTACCACACACACAGTGACAAATTCACACATAACACACACAACAACACACAGTGTACAAACTCACACCACACACACAAACACACACAGTGACAACCTCACACACACACACACACACACACAGTGACAAAACTCACACACACACACACACACACACACAGTGACAAAACTCACACACACACAGTGACAAACTCACACACCACACCACACCACACACACAGTGACAAATTCACACACGCACCACACAACACAGTGACAAACTCACACAAAAACAGTCGAAAACTCACCACACACACACACACACACACAGTGACAAACTCACACACGACACCACACAGTGACAAAAATCACTAACACACACACACACACAGTGACAAAACTCACACACACAACATACACACACAGTGACAATACCTCACACACACACAGCAAACACACAGTGACAAACTAACACAACACACACACACTGACAAACTCACACACACACATACAGTGGGAACAACCCTCACAAACACACTTGGGCTTAAGGCTATAATGGTTGACGTCGGCGTGAGCAAAACTGGGTGAACATTCTCACACACACAAAAAAAACACCAGCACCAGAGAGAACCAGAAACACGCCACACCTGGATAAACTCAGAACGTTGCACGCTTAATGCCATACAGTACAAATCTCTATTTATATAGACTTCCAAAATGTCCGGGAAAAATCACGGTCCGTAAATTGGAGGGTGTTGCCGGAGGTTTTCACTGGCAGCGTGTTAGAAAGAAAAAGTTCAGCACAGTTATGCACACATACAATGACATATTAAAAACTGGATTGGGTCTTTCCAACTCAAGGATTGTGCATCGATGTATATTACAGTTCACTCGCCGACTTCTGTTAATCACTCCACTCTCGTCAAAAGTCCGTGGTTTTTCTTTTTGCAAAAGTAGCACAGGGTAGGTTTTTCGTTGTTTTTCCTTACGCTTTCCGGCCATTTTTCTACACAAGGGGAAGGGGACTCCGCTACTTGTTAGGCCCTTGACACCAGTGTGGGTTCCCTTTGCGGCGAAGTCTATGCAGACAACGGTCGTGTAACAACCCACAAAATGGCGGGTCGTAAGTCGCACTTTTATAGGAAGCGTTTAAGAGAGGTCGTTTATGACATATAGGATAGAAAATGAATCGGGCCAAACAATGACCCCGGACCATACAAATGAGACGTGTGCGTTCGCCTAACAGCGGGTGCTAAACATAGGGGGCGTTGTTACCTGTATTCGTGAAGTCGGCATGCACGACAAACTGGACCGCGACCTCTCCGTTTAGCACCCTATCCACACTACACAAGCCCACCCCCCCCCCCCAAAGACAACATACCCCAAGCACCAACATGGAAATAAACACACAAGAACTACCTACATCTCACACCACAACCAACCAAACCTACACTGATAGATCCAGTACTTTGTCAGGCCCTAAGTCGGACCATAAGGTATTCCACACAGACAGGCTCGTGCGCAAAACTGGGGAACATTCTCAGTTTCTCCATCTCTTGTACATCTTCACAACAGATCACCACACACACACATAAGCTATCTGTTCTTCAGAGCATAGCAGAGCGCGCAGGGCCATTACTGGCAATAGTCGCGACGGAATAGGAAGGGCGGCATGCACTACAGCAAACAAACGCCAGGAAAGAACTAACCCTTGCACGGGGTTTTAACCCCAAGTTCAGCCGGGCAGGAGAACAGGCCCACTTCCAGCAACAAGAGGGGGAGAACTCTAATTTTTAGTGGTCAGTTGGGGCAGGGCTCAGATGGAGATTGATCAGCGCCGAGTCACTAGGTTCTAGTCGGGAGATAGAGCCTGGTGCGGTACGCACACAAGGCCTCGCGTCAACAACTCAACTGCGTCATCTTTACTTCTGCCTCGTTAGCCATCTCGGCATGCTCAATATATCCCTACTCACACGAATTACCTGAAGCCGCGCCATGGTATCGAGGGGATGCATTTATGATGTATCGTCGGCCGTCTCTTGCCCAACATAGCACTACCTGTGATGGAGTCTCGCCCCGATCCCTCTTCGTCAATGATCCTCCGTGTGTGACGACTAAACCAGAAACCTACTTGTCCATGCGATGACCCCCAGACCTCCGGCGCCGACAATGTCCTGTCACTGTGTCAGTACCAATTACCCAATGGTTGGTGGAGGGTGAAGTCTGTGCCGTCTCAGCACCTCTGTGGGTCCAAGCTCTTCTGTTGGAGATCCACCCTTGTGCGGCAGGCCATGCTCATACTCCTCTACTCACTCTCACTTTTGTGTGCACGTAAGTGCTGATTGCTTCAGCACCTGGGGTCCCACAGTTGTTGGAGATATCAACAATTCTGCGTGCCAGGGGCCATGTCTCAAATTCCAACCCTCTGACACTCTATGCGCTGCAAACTAGGGAGAGCAAGCGCTCTCCATCTGATGAGGAGTGACAACCACGCACGTTACACAAATTGGACGTGCCTACCATTAGAGTCATAGGCTCTTAGGTCTTTCTAATCAGACGCTGCTTACTCAAGTGGAAAATGGCCGGGGTTCCAGGAGGGCGACAAAGAAAAATCAATAAAGAGAGTGAAATGTACTTTTTCCTGCCATTTCAATGCATTTTTTATAATTTGTTTCAAACTGTTTTTTATGCGATTTTCTGCGATCGGGAGTCAGCTGTTACATCCACTGTCATAGGTGCATCCCTCTAGTTCATTCTACTACCCGCTGTATGCTACTTGGGTTCTCACGCAAATGTACGCGCTCCAGCTCTACACTCTTGTCAGTACGTTATTGACTCGTACCGCTCGACCTAACTGGATTCGCCGTAGCACGCAAAAGGCAACAACACAGGGCATCGGTGTGTATGGGTCTACTGTTGGGGGGTTCAGGGGCGAACAGCAATTGCAATTGCAGAGATCATCCAGAGCTCTCACTGCAATATGGGAATCGCGTGAGGAACAGATTACGATGTGACAGCATAGTTCTATGTTTACCACTGGGCCAAGACGACACCAGTTACAGTCAGTTTTGAACACTTTGTAAAAGTGACTGTCTTCCTAAGTTGCTGGAAGACCATCATGACAAACCCCATCATTATCCATCATCTGAGACATCCCCCATGAACAAGGGGGGCCAGGCTATTGGTCACATTACCTTTTTTACAAGGAAAATTACAAAAGGATCCTATCGAGTTAAAATTTTTTTTAAAATCATATTTTTCATGACTAAGATTTTTACTGACATTTCAGAAGGGGAAAACACAACTAATAAAGTATAATACATTTTTTATAATCTTTAAAGCCCGTATCAGTTTCAAAAATAGAAGAAATAATTAGATCATAAGTGAAAATACGATTTTTTGTTTTGTCAAGTGGAATTCCAAACCATGACTTTCAGTTGAGTTTTTCAGAGTTTGTTAAGCAGAAAGCAACCATTTTTTTAAACAATATTCATACCGTTTTTAAGATCAGAAAATATCATTGGTGATTTGAAAAAGGAACAAAATAGGTTTTGTTTTAACCTATTCCTCTTTCTGTGGAAGTTTTTTTTCTTTGTAGCTTTCATGACAAAATATGTAGCTGATAAGTTTGAATTTAATTTCAAATTAAGTCTTTTGTGAATATGACGCGGCGGGGACCCGCCCCCCCCCCCCCGCCATTTTTTCCGCCATTTTTTGTTGTTGTATTTCACCCTTCCGGTGGTTGGAGAGACCCCAGATTCAAAATGCCCCCACAACCACAGGTTAACAGATCAACCTTTTTTGGGGGACAAAATTTTAAATAATACGGAATTTCCGTCTAGCAGAAAACTTAATTTTACGGAGATTTCCGTCTTTATACGGAGAGGTAGTAGTAGTTCAAAAAAGTAGCAACCCAGGCTGAGTCCACCTCGTGGTTTGTGGTGTCAGGACCCTGATAACTTTGTTGTTGGAAGTAGAGGCGAGCTCCGCAAGGTGTTGTTTTTGTTGGTGTTTTACTTGTTGAAAGGAGAGCGAAAGTCCGGCACGTTTTTTTTGTAATGTCCCGTTCTCCAGCGTGCTCAAACAGATCGCAACGCTTGTTTACTTCCCTCATTACTATCTCGTATTGAATACTGTAATGCTTCCTCTTTTGGCCTATTCAATCACTTCTCTCTACCTTTGTCTCCAGCGTATTCAAAAAACACAGCTTTTGCTCCTCGTCTTGTTTCTTTGTGTCCTTAGGAAGAGAAAAAAAAACCAAAAAGTGTCTTCCTTCACGTTAGCCCCCCTCTTCTGCGTTCTTTACACTTCGGCTTTCCTTGTCTCGCAGACAGAATGCTTAAATTAAACACCATTTTGCTAATAAATATCCATAAAGGTTGTCTCCATCCTTACCTCTCTGCGACAATATTTACGATCTATACGCCCAGCCCACAGCTCGCACTTTACGTTCAGTTCTGGACCCTCTTTCTCTCAAGATCCCTACGGGTAAAGCTTTTTTCAACTGTTGGTCGTTCGCCCGCCTCTTTGCTTGTTCCTACAGGATTCCCGACCTTCCTGGAACAAATTCCTCTCTCCCTCGTTCAGCGACCGAACTCTCTCGGCTTTCAAAGCTAAACTCAAAACCCACCTGTTACCCGTCATTAAAGACCTCCTCTCTCTTTCTCTTCTCTCTCTCTGACATTAGGTCGTTTTCTGCTATATTCCATTTATGTTATCCGGATTGTGTTCGCTTGTAAATTGCGTTCTGTGTTTGAATATGCGCTTGATGCTAACGTGTTTGCGTGCACTTTGATTTTGATTTCTATCCAGATTCCAGCGCCGTAATAAATACTGTTATGTTGAATTGTTGTGTTTGTTCTCAGTTGCTCCTGAACAGTATCTTGCTGGACGACTGAAGGGCCTGGGGAGATCATCCTTGTCGCTACCCGTGGGGAATACCTACCGGGGGGTCTCCTTTCGTTAATTTTTTTTACAAATAGTTCCCCCACCTTCTGAAGTTCTTGTGCTTGTAACTTCTTCAAATCCATCACTCTCTTTGAATCTGCTTTTCCCTTTAATACTGTCATCTGCATCTTTCTATCTATACTGTCCATTCTCCTGCCTTGTTCTATTAAATCGTACAAAGGATTTCTTCAGCCAAATCGGACTTGCTGGGCTAAACTATTCTTAGTAAAGGCGCACAACAGCAAGCCAGCATGACGCATATCAATATACGCTGATTTTATGAAGGAAAACTGTCTGAGAGAACGACGAAGAAGATCTAAAAATAAAATAAAAAAGTGCTGTGCCGAGAATCGTACCCGGAACCATTGGCATGCAGACAGACAGACCACTCTACAATGAGGTTATGAGGCTTTCGTGTTGATGAGTTTCTTAACTCATGTTGACTGTTGAATACTATCTAACCCACTAATCTAAAATTTTATTTGTTTACAGTGTTGTTTTAAGTACTTCATTATTCAAATCATTATTGTTTGAAAGTTTGCATAGACATCTATATGTGTGCAAATTTGAATAATGCATGCCTTCTATTTCCCAAGAAAATGCCAGCGTTAAAGTTTGGAGATTGGACCACGGACGCAACACACATACACACAACCGAACAACTAGCATACTATAGACTCACCTAGGAGCTAACAAAACAACAGTTTTTTCTTCTATTAATAAACAAAAGGGCTGAATTTAAATCCGGTTTTTCTTTGCTCATGGTTGTGTGGTTGCGGTTGGTGGTGAGAAAAAGTGATGTGTGAACATGCTTACAAAGGCTTTGTTTGTTCCTTTAATTAATTATATAAATATTCTAAAACCAGCTATCACCGCCCACGCCGCCTGACAGACTCCCCCCCCCCCCCCCCAAAAAAAAAAAAAAAAAAAAAAAGTCCAAAAAAATCTGAACTGACCTTGAACACGTTCTTCACAAGGTCCCAGGCCAAGCTGTGGTTCAGTTTTTAACCTGAGGACACACAACAAAAATATACATCAATGATCAAAATCACAATGAATCCTTTTTGTTTACGTATTATATGCGCAATTATCCAATATTCATGCACATACACACATGCGCAAACACACGCACATGTCCATAAACGCACTCATACATGTTACACACACACACACACCCAGTTTTGCACAACAGTCCGATAGCTGTCCACCTTTCCCAAACAAAATCCTGGAGGGGGGGCTCACTGAATTCATTCTAAGTTAAAGTTTACCAGCAGCAAAAATTGCAATGGCGGCGTGAGACAGGCCTAAAGACAGCCAAACAAAGGATTGCTGGAGGAAGTAGCCCCCGCTTCCGACAAGCGCAGTACGGACTCTGCTCCGCGAAGCTTCCTGAAAGCCAGTTTCGGTTTTCGGGTTTCATAATACTTGTTTCTGAGGTCATCTAAGCTGGAAAATTCAAAATCTGGGAGTTTCATGTGAATTCCGGGAAGACCGGGAGAGGTGACAAAATCGGGAAGCTTTACCGGGAGAGTTGGCAGGTAATTCAACACACATACACAGAGCTGATTCTATGATTTTGAAAAAGTGGGGGCGTTTCCCCCCCTACCCCCCTAATGAAAAAAAGGGGGCAGGTCCAATGGATACGAGGGGAAGGTGGGGGGTGGGGAGGCGGCCGATTCAATCTTCGCTAAAACACTTAAAAATAACCTGGTAGGAACTTGTTAAAAGAACCTGTAAACCTCTATGCAGAGTGTTGTTAGCAGCTTGACGCTATGCGGAGTGTTGTGTTATTATCTGTTCGACGCTGTGCGGAGTGCTATATTTGCTCGACGCTATGCGGAGTGTTGTGTTGTTAACAACCAAAAGTGTTGTGCTGCTGCAGGTGTTGTGGATTAAAATTATAAAGAATAAAAAACATAACAAAAAAAAAAGATGTTAAAGAAGATCTGCATACAAGGATTAAAGGGTGCCTGTTGTTGTTGTTTAAAAGCGCATATATTTTATTATAACAACACAAACTTTTGTATTCTTATGTTTATTATAATTAAAGTGTGTTTAGCATTAAAATAAATCTTAATTAGTGCGACGATTCTTTAGTAGTGCGGTGTGTACAAAAAATTTAGTATTGTATTTAAGTGGGTTCGGTGGATCTCCAATGACCTGGTGCGTACGAAAACTCTGGTGTTACAAAGATGCGTTTGGTGTTGGTGGAGTCTAACGATTTTTTATTAACTACTACTGTATTTATTCGGTGTAAATCCGATCTAAGTGACACATTATTATGGTAGAATGTTTTTTTTATAGAACAGTGCATCTTTATAGTTATCATGTATTATTTGTTTTTGAACAACAGGTTTACTGATTCCTTTTGCTTTTTTAACATCTTTATTAACAACTTCTCCTTTTTCATTTGTTATTTTTTGTGTTAGGATGGAGTACATCTTCGCTCTTAAACCTACGTACTCGCTAATAATCGTACCGTTTAATTCATCTTTCATTTTTCCGATTACCTTTTTATTTTGGGTGGAGTGTAGGGTGTCGGTGTACAAAAGAGTTGCATCCGGGTAGTGCGGTTTAATGTAGTCATACAAAAATTCTAACATGTGCAGTTTAGAGAGTTCAAGTACAGTAAATCCAATAAAGATTGGTTTATTTAACAACACTTTTAACTTCTTCATCATTATACCGTAAAGTTCGTCACTAAATCTTTTAAAACTTTGGTAGTTGGGTTTAGAGGTTAGTTTTAGGGCTTTCTTTTTTGTTATAACTAATTTAACCTCCTTTCGCTTGTGTGGGTTCTCCATCGTTTTACCAAAGCAACTACTACCTGTAAAGAACCTGGCAAATGTTTTTTTTTTTGTTATTTAGATTTGGCACAAGTTTTGGTAGAGCAGATCCGATTGCTTTTGTTTCTGCGGCTAATGGGAAGTCGTTATGCTGGTCATGCAGCTCCGTGGGGTAAACTAAGTCAACTTCTAAAATATAACCCCTTGGTTGGTTGGGGGTTTGTTTAAATAACCACTCTATAAAACCGTTAATGTTGGATAGATTCATAACTTCAATTTTAAAGTTGTTTAGTGGGAGCGTTTGGCACATAGAGTGTCCATAAAGATTGTTAGCATCTAAGTACATAATGTAGTTGGATGGTTTTGTGGGATCGTAGTCGTTGAGGTATTTGTTGTTGGCTTTACAGTAAGGGTGGCACGCCAAACTAATTCCGCCACGCAGTCCACGTTCTAACATTTGTGTTATTGCATCGTTGGAGAGTAAATCTATTTTAATGTTGGTGGATCTAAGGAATGCATCCCAACTCATTCCTGGAGCGGTTATATAATTCACAGGATCTAATTCATAGTGACGCATGCAGGTTTTTCTGTAGTTCTCAAAAACATCAGTAAGTAAACAAACGTCGGCTTTTAAGTATGCGTCGTGGTAATCACCCATGTTTTTACATTTTAACTCGGTCCACGCTGCTTGTGCGTCTTCATATTGTTTGTCGCTTATATCCAATCCAGTTAATTTAGAAAAGAATGCACCTTTAGCAGGGAGCCAAAGTTCATCAAATCGATCCCAAGAATCCATGTACTCGTAGGGATAGATTCCTTTTTTTATTAGTTCGGGTTCAAAGTATTTACTTGTAAATGGGAATGTGGTTAACGCTTTAGTTAATCCGTCGAGCGACATTCCTAAGTGTTGTAGCGAATCAAAAAACGATAGTTGACCGAGTGTAAATGTCATGTACTTTTCAGAGGATTGGGCGATGCACGAACTCGACCTAAATCCTAACTTTTCAAAGTGGGCTCTAAGAATTAAGTGGGAATCGTATCCACGTAGATTGTGGAAGAATATGGGTAGTTTCCAATTCTTTGGATCGATCTTTAACAGGAGGTTGCATTTGTTATGTGCAGCACCTCTAAATTTACCTGTTATGTGATCATGGTCTCTTACTTTGTGGTTTTTGGGTTTACTTGGGTCTTCAAACTCGTCAAAATCATCTTTACAAATCCAACACTTAGTAGCGGCGTCGTAATTAAGTTGATCTTGGGGTTGCATAGTTAATTCGTTTAAATTAAGATTGTTGGAGCAGTGATTTCGCAGGTCCATCATTTCCTTTAGGAAGTAAGATTCGGCGTTGGGTCCTCTGTACATTTTAGGTGTGGAGTGTTTACCGTCAGATCTAACAATAATATATGCATAAGAGCAGATTTGGTGGTTGTTTAATAAAACAGTTTTAGGGAGTGTTTCTAGGGTTGGTCCTTCGTAGGGTACAAGTAAAGACTCGAAGTCTGCATAAACAACATAGGGTGCGGTTAACAACTTTTTATAATTTGTAATGAATACTTTACTTCCTTCTTTTGGAGTAATTCTTTCAATTATACTGCTAACGGGGCTTTCACAATTTGTTTGGTGTTTATTCGCAGCAGATGCACTTGGTATTCTAAGTAAACATCTTCTACATAAATCTTGTTTTCCTTTGTTATCACTCGTGTGGGTTAATAATCTACTCATTGTACGGATTAAAGTATAATGGTGTTTATCTTCCTCATCTGTTATTAAAAGAAGATCGATGTGGTTTTGGTGTGGATCCATTATTCTTGGTGCATTTTTGGAGGTGCGAATGGGTTTAATTTTATTTTTTTCCCAAGTATAAACATTAACGGTTAGTGGTTTGTTTTGTTCTTCGAATTGGTTAATTTGGTTGTACGTTATGGGGAATTCCATATTAAAAAAATTCAATTCATTAACATATGGTTTATAATTTGTTATTCTTTCTGGGTGGATGTTAACAGTGTGCAGCTTTGCTAGAATACACCACATAAAACATTTGTCATCTGTGTTTTTTATATTAATTATGGCTCGTTTGGTTGCTAAGACAGGAGGTAGTGGTATAAAGGAGTTTCCGACGATTGGTTCATATTTACTTTCTACTAATTCTATTTCAATCACTTCACCTTCGCCCCATCCGGATCCTCGTTGTTTTGCTTCTTCAGAGGCTTTAACGAACAGGTCAAACATATTATCTTCCCATTCACTTGTAAAATCATCGTGTGTTAGTACAGTTTGTTGTTTTGTAGAGACCCAAATTAACATGGGTTCATCACCACCTTCAGAAGTAAACTCTATTCTTACTGCTAATAAAACTTTAACTGGTGGAGTAATCAATATTCTTTTTTTTATTTGTGTAATAGCAAATTTAACACTTTTAATTACATCAAATGTATCAATAATTCTCATATTAGTTTCCTTAAAACTTTGGTCTAATTCACTATCATCTCCAAAATCAATTTCATCTTCTTCAAATAAATCACGTAATTGTCTATTCAAGCGTTTTTTGTGGGGTTTTTTGTCTTCCATTTTTAAAGGACAAATAAATACATAATTCAAAATAATTATTTAATAACGAATGCAAAACCTACTATAATGTACAGGATTCATCAAATAATCATCATTTAACGAGTACTAAAACCTCACTATACTAACGAATTCACTTAACTTTTAATACATTTTAAATGGATGTTTTTATGCGTGGAGCAGGATCGTCTTTTTTTTTTTAACTTACTAAATTTAACGTTTTTAGTATTTTGTTTTCAAATCTACACAAGTTCTTTCAACAAACCGATAGAATCATTAAAATATCAACATTTTTTAACTTACTAAATCTTCATAAAATCGGGTGCTTTTTGGGCGAATCCAAGTACTTAGATTTTTGATGACGTCATCGGTGGATTGAGCGTGTCTCAACATGTTTTTGGTTCTAAAAATAGTTGGGTTTTTTTTGGATGACGTCATCGGTGGATTGAGCGTGTCTCAACATGTTTTTGGTTCTAAAAATAGTTGGGGGTTTTTTTTTTTGATTCGTTTTGGCTTCGTGTGTACAATAGAAAAATGGGTGATTTTATAAAGGATCGTTTTTTGGGCACAATGCTGATAAAAATCACAGAAAAATGGGTGATTTTACTTCATATTTGTTTGAAATATGCAAGGTAATCAAATCTACACAAGTTCTTTTCAACAAACCGATAGAATCATTAAAATATCAACATTTTTTAACTTACTAAATCTTCATAAAATCGGGTGCTTTTTGGGCGAATCCAAGTACTTAGATTTTTGATGACGTCATTCTGTCCTGGAACCCGCATAATAACGTTCTCTGGTGGCCAGTGGCCCAAAACTGATAAAACTTGCAAAATGTGATGTAAAAATATAAATGGCATAATTTTTTTGAACGACGCACGGTGTTCTAAGTGCTGTATGTCTGCTCAAACACACGAGTCGATAGGCTACAAGAGCTGATGGCAGAGTGACCTCCCCTGTTTGACCTATCGAATGGTCAACTTAGGACTATGATTGTGGTCAAACCAAGAGGGGCTTATTGTGCGATATTCTTAGTTGGGCGTAGTGAGAGAGAGAGAGAGAGAGGACTCATCTCCCTCTCTCTCACTACGCCCAATTAAGAATCTCCCTCTCTCACTTCGCCCAACTAAGAATATCGCGCGCTAAGCCCCTACTGGTTTGACTGCCCCCCCCCCCCTCTGGCTGTCAAATGCACGTCGTAAGTTGCTCATTAGACAAGATCACTCACACACACCATAAAATTAATCCCCATTTCCGAACAATTCCTATTGCCGTGGCGTGGGTCTGTTGCCCCCCCCCCCCCCCCCCCCCCCCACCAGCTCCCGTGACCTATCGACTCGTGTGTTTGAGCAGACATACAGCACTTAGAACACTGTCAGACCTGCCTACTTGGAATTTTCCCAATCAGTAGCCCAGCCATCAATTTTCAGTAGCATGGCAAATTTTTCCGTAGCATCCACAAACGACGGCAATCGATTTGTTCTCTTCCTGAGCCGAAACGCACTGCTTAATATGTTTCGCCGATTGAACGTGTTGACGGCAATCGTCTCTACCGCCATGATTCACAGAGAAGTCCGCATGGCAGAGGTTGCACTGCAGCGAGCATGGTTCGCACCGAGTCAACTTCTGACGATGCAAGGCCACTCCTCCGTGTAAGCTATTTTTAAAAACTTGTGTGGCAGGCCGATGTTTTTTCTTAGAACAAGATGGTGTGCCAGATGATTTTCGTTTTCTGGTTTGGGTTCGTTTTTCTTCGTTTGAAACATCTCCCGAATCGCTACTGCTGCTGGAGTCCGCCATTTTTTTCAGAGAAAGTAATAAGAACGCATGCGCAGTCACTTTGATAAAAACGGAAGTGACTAGGTTATCGCGCGTGACACGGCGTCTGCTCTTAGAAACCGACAAAACCGGGAACGGCATAAGCAAAAATAAAATGTGGCGGCAATTTGTTTTTTCCGTAGCAATGTTAAGGTTGCCGTAGCTCCGTAGCAAAGCTTTATTTTTCGTAGCTGCTACGGCCAAATCGTAGCAGTAGGCAGGTCTGCACTGTGCATCATTCTAAACAATTGTTGTCATTTCTATTTTTACGTCGCATTTCGCAAGTTTTATTAGTTTGTGGCCAACTAGCCACCCCTAATTTTTCTAAAAAAACCTGCTTGCAAGACGCTGACATGCATCCTGCGGTTTCAAGCTTCGACGCCATTGTTGCATTGTTGCTATGGTATTTGACCGACGAAGTGCTTTCCCCTATTTTCCCCCCCCCGAAAATCGTCTATTGGCACGGCTCAGTTGTCTCACCCAGACCTGTTTACCCTCTACACAAGTCTTGAGTAGTCTGGATAGCTGAAATGAGTAGTTTTGGTGCAAAATGTGTACTTTAATTCATTAAACCATCAAATAATATTCACTCAGACATGCCTACCCCAAAATTTGCTTTCAGGGACAATAAAGAAAGAAATCAGGGACAAATCAGTGAAATCAGGGACAGGACAGGACAAGATAGCATACCGAGCATGCTTATCCGACTTAATGTGATGCTTAGTCATCTCTTCCGCCAGATTTCACCGAGAAATCGCATACACACGTCTGGCAGAATGCAAACGAAACTCCTTTTTTACCTTGTTTTAGACAAGGCCACTTTTCCGTGAACTCTTTCTTGAAAACACATGCGCGCTTCACGGCCGTTTTCTTCTTCTTTTCACACTTGTCTGATCCGTGATCCCAATCAGAATCCGACTCTGTGTCTCTTCGACGCCATGTTGCCTTCAATTTGGAAGCGAAAGAGAGGTTATCTTCTTCGCGCATGCGCATTCCGTCTAGCAGACGATAACGATTCCTGGCTCAGTTCTTCTCTAATCGTACAGCACCATGGAACGGCTTTTCGATTCCCGATTTTTTTTCCTGGGACGCGTATTGCAAATCCGGGATTTCCGGGACAGTCGCTTCTAAAATCAACTTTCCGGGACAAATCCTGGATGTACAGGGACGGTAGGCATGTCTGTTCACTGAAAATGAGCAGTCAGCAAGAATTAAAGAGCATTCTTTTCAGTTTTGAAGAGTAGTAGAGGTCCAAATTGAGAAGAACACCACTCGGAAAGAGTAGAGTAAACAGGTCTGCTCCCTCCCCAGCCCCCTCACCTCTCCCGATTCTCGCGCCGCGTCGGACGACTTGATTTTCTCCAGGTACACGATGTGCCGATACAGCTCCTCCAGCCCCTCCAGGAAACACGGCGTGTAGCGCAGCACCTCCAACACGCTGTTCAGAAAACACGTGTTGCCTGAATGGGAAATAAAATTAAATTAAAAAAACTGTCAGAAGCAAAATTGACTGTAAGATGAGTCATCATTCCGCCATGCGCTCAGTAGAGTTGAGAACCGGTTCAAAAATCCGAACCGGATTTAAACCGGTTTTCCTTATTCGAACCGGTTTAACCAAACAGGTTTTTTTAACCAGTACTCGCATCACTAGTTTCACCTATGCAAACATATTTATTTGTCAGAATATTCACTCACACACACGCACACACGCATGCGCACACATACACAATAAACTTATGACTTATGACACGTACACACTCAACTGAACACTCAGTCAAAGTCAAAGCCATATACCATCACAAACTAGAAACATCTACCCTTGGTTTGCAAACACCCAATCTGTGCTGATAATCCATGGTGTTTTTTGAAAAGAATGCGTTATTCTAAAAAAAAATTACTTTCAGTTTGCAGTTAAAAAAACTGGTTCACAGCAACTCGAACCGGTTTTTCAAACCGCGAAATTTTAGCACCGTTTTTTCGGTTCAAACCAGTTTTTCCCCCCACCTCTAGCGTTCAGGATAAGTGGGACACGGTTTGCACACCGTATTTTTCGGAAAAAGTATAAAGTGCAGCTTATTTATATTGCACACACACACACACACAGAGACACATTTTTGGCTTTTGCTAAAAACATTCTGAGCGACTTAATGTAGTTTTTTTCCATGCACCATCACAAATGTCGATATCTAAGCCAAAATTTGTTTAAAGAGAAACCTTGCCAAAGGAACAGCCCCGCTATAAATGCCCCAAAAGGACTCGAGGATTTAGCGTTGGAGAAGGTCCCCAAAGGCCAAACTAAACAATCTCCAGAACAACAGAAGTTACACTCACGCTGCTATCCGGATATCTATATCATAGCTGCCAACTTTTCCCAAACAAAATCCTGGAGGGGGGTGGGTTTGGGAGGGGGGACTATCGGGGGTCAGGGGGCTGTGCCCCCTGAAGCTGAGAAACTTTTTTCTTTTAAATGTGAAAACTAGCCCTCAGGACGCTCACTGAAGTCATTCTAAGGTAAAGTTTACCAGCAGCAAAAATGCAAAGACGGTCTTCCATTTCTTCGTCTCCTCCTTTGCATTCGGCATCGTGGCGAGGTTACTTCAATGGCGGCGTGAGACAGGCCTAAAGACCGCCAAACAAAGGATTGCAGGAGGAAGTAGCCCCCGCTTCCGACATGCGCAGTACGAACTCTGCTTCGCGAAGCTTCCTGAAACCCAGTTTCGGTTTTCGGGTTTCATAACACTCGTTTCTGAGGTCATCTAAGCTGGAAATTTCGAAATCCGGGAGTTTCACGTGAATTCCTGGAAGACCGGAAGAGGTGACAAAATCCGGGAAGCTCCCGGATTTACCGGGAGGGTTGGCAGGTATGCTATCTGATGAAGCACTTTTACGCATCATCTGCGTCAGAGATTACGGAAAAGTCAGAATTGAAAATCACGGAGTAGATTTCTACAATGAGTTTTGACTCCAGTAGCGCATGTCCGCCATGACTGTTATTGTCTTTGGTTGTCGAAACTGAGGCTGCGAAGTCATATCCTGATTCAAACGCACCCACCCTCAGGCATGAAAACTACTGTTCCCCTCCAAAAAAGAGATTTTTTCAGCCGAGAAATCCTTCCACCCGGATTTTCAGCTAACGTCGGAAGTTTTGTTCAGTGGGGGGGGGGGGGGGGGGGGTTGTTTGGGGGGGGGGACAAGCAAAGTTAAAGGAAAAAAAATAATTGGGCAAATGATGCCATGAAAAAGACAACTGATAGGCCCAATCTGGCAAAACGGTCTGGGGATATAACTCTTGACTGTGTTAGAGCAAAAGCCAGCATATCAGGGTTATTCCTCATCCTTCCTCATTTCACATCCTACTTCACCTTCCAACTGACAACTTTTTGACAAAGTTCACAAAAAGCTTCACACTCTTTGTCTTTGTCTCTTTTCTGAATAACATCGCCGACTCTTCGGCCACAAACTACATTCTGCAGCCAGTCACTTCTCCAATCTTTCACGTACTTTTTTTTTTTTTTTACATGTTTGTTTCGCCAACTCGATACATGCGTTCTCTGTGGACGCCATCTTGGAAATGACAATGGCGGAAGAGCAAAAAGGCGCGAAATGAAGATTGTGCCATGTAAAGATAATTTTGGTTCGTGGGTTTTTTCGGCCAAGATTTTTTTTTCTGGCGGAGATCGCTCGATTTCGGAGAAAAAAAATCGGCGGAGACAGCGGAGCTGTTTTCATGCCTGTACCCTTCTCTGTGTGAATGTGCCGTCTGCTTCGGTGGCTTAATTCATGATTTCGGCCCGATAGTCGATCTCAATGCTTATATTAGGATATGATGAATGGAATTCACAACTTTGTTTGATCAGATTTCAGTCACACACTAGGCTCAAAACATTTTAACCCCTTGACTGCCAGAGCAAAATTAAAGAAAAAAATCATTGGGCAAATCATGCCATGAAAAAGACAACTGATAGGGCCAATCTGGCAAAATGGTCTGGGGATATAACTCTCTTGACTGTGTTAGAGCAAAAGTCAGCATATCAGGGTTATTCCTCTTCATCTGATGACGTCACAGAGATCGCGTTTACCGGTAATTATCAGTATAATACTGATTGCAAAACCAAAATACTGAAAACAAATGGACCTGTCAGTCCCAGGGACTCATAAATGTTTGCTAGGACTGATAAATTGTTTAACAGAGGCTTTGATAGTGGCTTCCACTGGTTTTTGTTTCCCTGGGACTGGTTTTGACACCAGTTGTTGGGGGGCATTGTCGCTGGTGGGACTGGTTTTCAAAATTCCTAGCGCGATCACTGGTCATCAGTGATGTCATCAGGTCAGTACTGATACATTGGTGGCAGTCAAGGGGTTAAGGGTTAAGGCGCAGGGGTCTCAGTTGAAGGGGGAAAAAAGTATCGCCACGTAGTCCGTAAAATACGGCTCAGCCCAAATATTAGCCCAGCCTGTCGGAATAGCAGCTGACCCCTCTTCTATCTGCAGACCTGTTTACCCAAAATCTTCACTGTCAGTAATCCCAAGCTCTGAAATCAGTAATTTCAGGCATCTGTCCGTAATTTTGCTGGCTGAGAAATCCTTCCACCAGAATTTTTTGAAACCGTCAAACCTTTTGAGCGGGGCAGGAGAGGCGAACGTACACACACGCTGCAACTTCAATCCCGTCCGAACCCAACTTCAACAACTGCCGAACTTTTGGTTGCGTTGAGGCGGGAGCTCGCTTTTTTCTTTGGCGTCCGATGAGCAGAGTCGGAATCATCCGCTTGCGAGTGTTGTTTTTTCAGGCATGCCTTCAGACTGCACTTCGTACCTCGAAATATGGCGGCATGGAGAAATAAACCAGAAGTATTCATTCAAGGGACATCACTCGAAGTGATATTTTCGTACTCAGTACCGACAAGCCAGCTTCCTCCCACGTACAATCCGGGACTGGAACGAGCTGCCCCAGGAAGCTGTGCAGGCCAAGACCATCGACACTTTTGTGTCGATGGTCACCAAATAGTTATCCAGCAACACTCCCCCTCCCCCCCTCCCCCTCCCCCCTTCCCTCCACCTCTACCCCTCTCCCTGTATTAAGGCGCTCTTCCGCAGATCCCCAATTTCTACAGTGACAGAATAGTCAAGTTTGACTGTGGTCACTTACTGGAAGGAAGGAAGGAAGGAAGTATACCTTTGATAGCAGACGACACAGTAGCGAGTACGGCTCAAATGCCATGCCTTCTTTCGATTTCTTCTTTTTTTTCGCACTCGTTCAGCGGAAATGCAGATTTTTTTGTTGCTGACCGTAATAGCGTAATCGGAGGTCTCAAAACGTAATATTTACGGACAAATCCGTAGTGAAAACAGGTCTGTATCTGGTATAACCCTTCCCGTACCCCGTGGGTGCATTTGCACCCATACTTTTACTTTTTGCTTCATATTTTCAAAACCGTTCATAGAATCTTGCTGAAATTTTATGACTTTGTCAATGAAAGACTCGAGCATATCCACCCCGAAAACCAAGCATTTGTGTTGAAAAACAAGAAAGTAAATAAACAACCACTTCCAGCCACGTTTGGCTAAACATGCACTTTCCCATGTTAGTGAAGCAAGTGACCGCGCTCCAACAAGAGAAAAGAACATCGACTTCCGGCGCATGCGCATTGCGTACAAGGGACGTCACTTCGCCGGCCAAGAAAGAAAAGTTTGTCTGCCAGTAACCATGGCGCTCACTCGTCAAGTATGCGTGCCGGGGTAGCGTTGTTATTATCATGTAAAATCGAAGTGAGATTCTCTTTGTCTTCAGTGAGAAAACAAATTGCCTGTCGCTGTGAACTGTGCCAGACTGAAAAATTCAAGACTTTTCCAGACTCAGGCAAACAAAGTTGATAATTCCATGCTTTTCCAGGCCTGGAAACCATTTTTCCATTTTCCAAGACTTTTCCAGACTTTAAAGACTCTGTACGAACCATGACAACAACGTGAAACCAACACACACTCATAAACATACAACAACAAAAACTTACCGAGATTCTCCATGGAGGCCACAGGGGGCACTCCGGGGCCTTCGCAGGGGAGGTCACTCTCCGTCAGGTCGATCACAGGGGGAGAGCAATCCGCACCCACTTCCTCTTCAGATCTGGAAGATTAAAAAGAAAAAAAAAAGATTTCTTTTTGAAAGGCCTTCTTCATGATGAAATACATGAGCATACTTACCCTCCTAGTCCTACTCCCAGGGCTCCTAATCGTCCCGCAAAACAAGGGGTCCCAGGGACTCCTTCACTTACAGTATAAAGGGTCCTAGAGGCGGGGAGTGGGACAGAGGGTCCCAGAATGCTAAAAATAATTTTTCTAGTGCATCCCTGGACCCCCTGCACATTCTTTTCGAGGGTCCTTTAGAATTTTAGTGCTTCATAGACCCCCAAATGGGGGTCCCTGGGAACCCTGGCCTTTTACTTGAATTTTTTCAGATTTTTCTTGAAAATTGCCCTATTGAAAAATGTCGCTATATACACAGCAGCGCCTAATGATCAGGGGTGGGATTTGACCAAAGAAAAA
>CM065712.1:28907857-28941053 GCA_017654935.2 Phymorhynchus buccinoides | reverse complement strand
TCGTTGAAAATGTAGCGTGTTAATTTCAAACGGTGATTTATGGAAATCCAACCTATTATTCCGTAAATTAGGTTAGTTTATTTGCGAACTTTGGAACGTTGAGGATGTTTTAGGGCTTTTTAGTTCTATTGTTGTAGTTGTTTACAGGGTTAACTTGTGATGTTATGGAATTGTTTCCATCCATACGTTAGACGACTGCGAACTAGAAGCTTGTGTTAAAAGAACAAGAACTTGGAGTTTTTGAGCCCATGTCTGGGAACGAGATAATTTCGGACAAAGTTGGCGCCTTGTATACTTTTTTGCAAAGGTGGTCCATATGTGGGCTCCAGTTAAGGCCGTGGCCTGTGAGTACCACCCTAGAAACTTGCCTTTATTTGTCATTGGGTTTTGGTTGGCCCCGAATGTTAATGTTAATACTTACTACCGGGTCTGCCCCATATTACTTATATGTTATTTATTAAACGCAAAGGGAGTTGGTACTAAAACATAGCCGACCAATCAGCGCGCTAGAAGCGATTCAGGTGCTATTTTTATCTTTGGCGAGGGCTACTTTCAGTTTGAGTCTAATTTTACATTACGCCAAATTTAACATTAATATCTGCAAGATATTTTAGATGAATAAATACTGCATGCGAACACACATACACACACACACACAGACCCACACACTAGTTCCAAAGCACACTGGGGGCACAAACAAAACACATTAGTTCCCAGCTGCTGTGGGAAATTACGTAGCTGCCAGCAGCTCCCTGTAGTCCTCCACCTCCCCAGCCCAGAACTAGGTTTTTGTTTTTGCTACTCATGATTTGACCCTAAATATTGAAGCTGAACCCAAGTTAAGTCTAATAGGGTGACGTGTGTAGCCCTTTCTTGGAAAACTGATAATGTAATGTGTGTACCCTTTTCTCTCTTTCCCTCTTCTGCTTCTTGTTCTATGGTCACCCCCTAAAGTGTGTACAATTACTTCTGTATGCATAAAGAAGTTGGTCACCACCACAGAAGAAGAAGAAGAAGAAGAAGACACACACCCACACACACACAGACAGAAGAGCGCCCCGGTGTGTTGCTTAGAAGCACTCACAAACGGGCGCTTTCGATTTGGTAAAAAGCCAAGTTGACTAGTTGCTTCCCTTTCTAAAGTCTTATTTTGGGAAACTCCGTAAACTGCTACATAAAATATTACGTTGTATAATGTGTATGCATTAAAAGCAAACAAAATATATATAACAATAACAAAACTATTGTGTTGCATCATACAGTAAACTCAAATTAAAAATATATAACGTTTTACAAAAATATATAATTTTATAATACAACAGTTTACAATTTACCGGTGGTGCGGTGATCCAGAGAACAGTCCACTTTATATACCAGTTTTCAAGCTGAACTATTGGAAGCGGGCCGCCTTTCAGGATTACTGTCAGAGATGATGGGTCTCACCCACCTGATAACTTTAGTCCGTTTCTTTTTATATTTTTTTCCCCCTTTCCAAGCTACAGGTGACATACATACCAGAGTTGAGAAACCGGTTCAAATTTTCGAACCGGTTTATAATCGTCCCGAGCCGGTCTTTTGGAACCGGTTTTTTTAACCAGTACTCCGCCATCAGTAGTTTCACCTATGCGAACATATGTATTTGTCATTAATATCCACACACGCGCACGCGCACAATACACACACACTCAACTAAAAACTTGGCTCAACTCCAACAAACATTTTAATGACGGGGCCATCTGCCCGTGTCAAAGGAAGGTGAGGGTAGGGGTGTAGTTGAAAAATATAATAATCATAGGGAAAATAATTAAACCAAAGCAAAAACAAAACATATGGCGGTTGGAGTGTGAAGGATGGTGGCACATTCACAACGCAATGAACCAGCTTTGAGAATAATCAGATATGTAGCGGGAGGATAAGGAATACAAAATATAATAATCTTTATTATGTACCTGAACAGATAAACAAAATGAGAAGAGAAAATCTTTCACAATGCAAGGGGAAAATATCACACACGATGCGCACGCGCGCGCGCGCACACACAGTCACACGCGCACAACCGCACACACGCGTGCTTGTACACGCACATGCACGCACTACACATTCTCTCTCTCTGTCCCAGGGCTGGGTGTAGAAAAGCTGTTTTATTGCTACTATATCATTCTTACTACAGTAATGATGACATATTCTACTTTTAGACATTATCTTCAGTAAGCGCATTCATTTTAATCGAACAATAACTACTGGATGTACGTTAATAAGCAGTTTATGAAGCGTGATATGTGTGATAATAGGGTTTTTACGCCCTCTCCGGCCTTTCGGCCATGTGGGGCATTGGGGATTTACTTTAGATGCCTATAAGTGTGTCGCTGAGAGAGAGGGGAGAAGAGAGAGAGAGAGAGAGGGATGAGAGAGAGAGAGAGAGGGATAGAGAGAGAGTGTGATGTGTGTGTGTGTGGTGTGTGTGTTGTGTGTTTGGGTGTGGTGTGTGTGTGTGAATATCAATTATTTTTCGAACATATTTGCTCATCTTCTTAGCATAATAATGTATACAAATGAAATTAAATAAACTTCAAAAGACATTGTTTTATATTTGGTCCATTCACAGTTCTCTTGGTGATGCAATAGTTTGTACAATCACTCCATCACTCTTTCGATTTTTTTCTCTCTGGAGAAAATGCCTCCAAATGTTCGTTACTGTGGTGTAGGCTTAATCCTTGGCCATACTTGAGGCCCCTCCTTACCCACCCAGGTGGGGGGGCGGGGGGGGGGGGTGGGGCAACTAGAAACAGCTACTCTTGGGTAACAAACACCCAATCTGCGCTGAGAATAAGTCTTGTTCTTCAAAAAGAATGCGTTATCCCAAGAAAAGCTTACTTTCAGTTTGCAGTTAAAAAACCGGTTCACATCACCTCGAAACGGTTTTTCGAATCGCGGAATTTCACGACCGGTCTTTCGGTTCAAACCGGTTTTTTTCCCCACCTCTATAACATACACCACACAAACAGTAACACCCACACCACACACAACACTTTTAATTTTCACATTCACCCCCCAGCAAGCTGGAAACTAGCAGACCCTAGAAGGCAATGCCCATGCTCCAACCAAAGAGATCCCTAACTACTGGGGTGAAAAATAATTGGGGATGAACGAACGAAATTTTATTTATACAGGTTAATGGATAAGTATACATACTTGTTTTTACACCCAGCCCTGAGGGTGAGGGACTGTGGTAATGGCGCTTAATTGTTGCAGATTTCAGTGCAGGGATGAGGCTGTGAGGTCTCTCTCGTTCTGGTTAAAAACAAAAACAAAAAACAACGCGACAGACTTAGGACTCCTTTGCCGATCCCAGGTCGGGCAACGGACAACAAAGAATCAGAATGAAAGAGTGACAGAGTAAATGAGAGACACAGCCCACTGTGTGGTGTGTGGTGTGGTGTGGTGTGTGTGTGTGTCTCTCTCTATTGCCTTTAGGTCTGTTTCTGCTGTATACCATTTATGTCAAACGTGTGTGTTCGCTTTGTATTGCATTTTTGTTTGAATGCGTTATGGATGCGTGCGCTTTGATTTGATTTCCAACAAGATTCAGCGTCGTATAAATACTGTATGTTGTTTGTGTGTGTGTGTGTGTGTTGTGTGTGTGTGTGGTGTGTGTGTGTGCGCGTGCGTGTGTGCGCGTTCGTTCTTTAATGTAACGTCTAACCACCTTACATAGATCTTAGACAACAACAACAAACAAAACAAAAAGTCTGTTTATGTGTTAGTGTAATGGGTATTTTGAATGTGCATCTTCGGAAGGGATAGGTACGGGTGTATGAGGGTATGCTAGTCTATGCATACATATAAATCACTTAAATAAATGGGGGGTGGGGCGAGGTGAGGGGTGTATTGGTCTTGGTGTGCGTGTGTGGTGTGGTGTGTAGTGTGTGTGTGTGTGTGTGTGGTGTGTGGTGTGTGTGTGTGTAGTGTGTGTGTATGTGCGCGTGTGTGTGTGTGTGTGTGTGTGTGCGTGTGTGTGTGTGTGTGTGTGTGTGTAGTGTGTGTGTGTGTGTGTGTGTGTGTGTGCATGTGGGAACAGAGACGGGAGTGAAGCGGATTGGGGTGCAGAGACAGATACAGAGAGACGCGGGACAAAAATAGACAAAGAGAGAGTCACACAGGGTGTTCGCAAATATTGACATGCGATTGTGTGTGTGTGTGTGTGCCGGTGTGTGTTTGTCTACGTGTTTATGCATATTTTTGGTCTATGTACGTGTTTATGCATAATGTATGCGTGGAGCGGTATGCGAGTTGCGCGCATGCATGTAAGGGCGTGTACGTGCGTTCGTGCGTGTCTGAATGCGCGCGACTGAGTACAGGTAGAAAAGAAGCACACACACACGGGTCACCAGGCGCGTGCACACACACACACACACAACACACACACTACAACACACACAAACACAAATGCGCTGTGCGCATGTGTCGGAAAAAACAACTTCATACATGATTCATCTTTTAAATGGTTAAAATCAAAAATCGCAAACCCTCAACCACACCACATTATTGGATGAGACGATAAACCGAGGTCTCTTGTGCCCATGCACTTAGCACACGTTAAAACCCAGTGGCAACGAAAAAGTTGTTATTTGGTCAAAATTTACCCCCCTCCTTTTCCTTCCTTCATCAGTCACACAAAAATCGCATGCAAAAAAAAAACCACACACAATTGGATGGCGCGCCTCTGGCTGCGACGCGCTCTCCAGGTGGGAGCAACCCGAATTTCACAGACGCCTCTGTGACTATAATGCACCTGACCTGACCTGATCTAAAAGAGGCACAAAAGGCTGCAGGGCAGAAACTGTCAGTGAAAAACAAACTGAATTGAACACGTCCAGGGGGGGTGCGTTTCACAAGGGTTAATGTTACGTAGCGCTCGCGCAAATCGGTCAAAAACGGTCTAAGAAACACCCTTCGTTTGCCGATAGTTCGCGTGACGTTTTGTTCTTGCCAAACACCGAGCAAGCGGCGAACTACTGATCCGGAACTAGTAGGGGGTGTGAATACATTTCTTGTTGTTGATTGGTCCATTCAAAGTTTGGTGTTAAAATAATACTTTTTGTTGTTGTTGGACCAATCGGACAAGAGCTTGCAATAATCTTCCGCAAACGTTTTCTAAACCGTTTCTTAGACCCCTTTTGGCGTAAAAGTTTTGCGCGCGCAGACCCCGTGTTCCTTTCACTGCTTAATACGACCGTGACACAGCTAACAATAACACGGTATTTAGATGAGAGAAACATACAAGTAACAAAACACCACAATAACCGGGGCGAGATACTTCGAGGGTCCCAGCTCTTTTTTGGCAACTTAGGACGATTGATTTGACCGCCAGGGGGCCATCAAACCAGTAGGGGGGCTACGGTAGCGCGTGATATTCTTAGTTGGACGTAATGAGAGAGAGAGAGAGAGAGGAGAGAGAGAGAGAGAGAGAGAGAGATGACCAGAGAGAGAGAGAGAGAGGGAGAGAGAGAGAGAGAGAGAGAGAGAGAGAGAGGCTCATTTTTTTACTGGTTTGATTGCCCCCTGGCGGTCAAATCATCGTCCCAAGTTGACCATTGATCCATGGACAGTATTTTAAATTAATGGATACATCTCTTAGATTCCTCACGCGCACACGCACACACTCACCATCATTATAAATCAAAACAATTACATTTGAAGTAATTATATATCACTATTAATTGTGTCAACGGAAAGCTGATGTTCCAACACCGATCTGTGTTGTGTTTAGGGTGAATAATGTTATGCAAAAAATAAAAACAAAACAAAAAAACGTATTCACCCTAAACGAACAAAAGGATTTTGAGGAATCGCATTCAAAACACAGCAACAAGGGTTTGTAAAAAAAAGATAAATTACAAACTTGAATAAAACAACAACACAGCTACCATTTAATCGTCCAGACAGGTTTCCCAGTGCAACTTTATTTTGGCCCAGAATTTGATAAAGTGACACCCATTTTGACACCACCACAACAAGCTTGCCATTTCTTCCCTCTAAGTTCAAGCAACAATCGACGAAACAAACAACATGTGTGATTCTAACACTTAGCTATCCCCACTTAAAGCAGGGAACTACCTTCCCGCTACACTCCATCAACTATAAGCATGTGTGATTCTAACACTTCGCTATCCCCACTTAAAGCAGTGATCTGACAAATCAAGCAACAACCAACAACAGAATATGTGTGATTCTAACACTTCGTTATCCCCACATAAAGCAGAGATCTAACTTCAAGCAACAAAGACAACATCAACAACACGCATGGGTGATTCTGACACTCGTTATCCCCACTTAAAGCAGGGATCTAACTACAAGCAACAATACCACAATGACAGTAACAGCATGTGTGATTCTGATACTTCGCTATCCCCACTTAAAGCAGATATCTTTCTTCAAGCAACAATGACAACAACATGATGTGTGATTCTAACACTTCGCTATCCCCACTTAAAGCAGAGATCTAACTTCAAGCAACAAAGACAACAACAACAACAACAGCATAGTGCTTCTGACACTCTTTATCGCCCACTTAAAGCAGGGATCTAACTTCAAGCAACAATGACAACAACTACAACAACAACAGCATGGGTGATTCTAACACTTCGTTATCCCCACTTAAAGCAGGGATCTAACTTCAAGCAACAATGACAACAACAACAGCAGCATGGGTGATTCTAACACTTCGTTATCATCACTTAAAGCAGAGATCCAACTTCAAGCAACAGTGACAACAACAACAACAACAGCATGGGTGATTCTGACACTTCGTTATCCCCACTTAAAGCAGGGATCTAACTTCAAGCAACAATGACAACAACAACAGCAACAACATCATGGGTGATTCTGACACTTCGTTATCCCCTAGGGATCTGACTTCAACGCTTGGGATCAGTTATCATCACTTCTAACTTCAAGCAACAATGACAAACAACAACAGCATGGGTGATTCTGAACACTTCGTTATCCCCACTTATCTAACTTCAAGCACAATTAACAGCATGGGTGATTCTGACATCTATCCCCACTTAAAGCAAGCATCAACTTCAAGCAACAATGACAACAACAACAACAACATGGGTGATTCTAACACTTCCTTATCCCCACTTAAAGCAGAGATCTAACTTTGACAACAACAACAACAATGGGTGATTCTAACACTTCGTTATCGCCCCACTTAAAGCAGGGACAACAACAACAACAACAAGCATGGGTGATTCTAACACTTCGCTATCCCCACTTAAAGCAGGGATCTAACTTCAAGCAACAATAACAACACACATAGCATGGGTGATTCTAACACTTCAAGCAGGATCTAACTTAACACAAACAACAACAGCATAGGTGAACCAGAACAAAGTGAGTTCTGATCCTGAAAAGGCTGTCTTTCTGGTGATCTCGACAACGTGTTTCTCGCAAACAAACTCATCCGTCAGGGTGCACCTTTAAGATCAAACTTTAGAGTCCCCACTTAAGTGGCAGGTGGTGCGTTCAAAGCAACAATGACAACAACAACATGAACAAGCATGGGGTGAAACAATGTGCCCCGTCGGACGATTCAAAGGGTGCAAGTTAAGAGAAGATACAACAGACAGTCTAGTGACTACTTAAAATGCATAGACAGAGACAGCTGAGTCTGGGATAAGCTAATTTCCTTTGTAAAACTTCCAAACAACCAGTTCAAACGGCCCCAAATGCATTTTGTTATTGATGTGAGTTCTGCGACACTGAACAGTGTTGTCAAAGAGTGGCACTTCAAACTAGAGTTAAGAAGGCGATAAGAGGTCATCCGTCAGGGGTTACCTAATGAAACAGAAACGTCAGTAATTAGTGTTTGACATTAAGATGAAACTTTAGAGTCAACTGACTGAAGTGGCGATAAGAGGTGGTACGTCCACACCACCCCTCATATTAGTAATTATTACACAATAAAAATGCCGCTAAATGAAACATTAAACGGCAGTTAGTGTGTAATAAAAGACCAAACGTCATTTGACCCATGTTAGGCTGCTCTTTTGATATGTCGGTTTTAATCATCAAACTTTAGAGTCAGCTGACTGAAGTGGTGACAAGAGGTGAAACGTCCACACCACCCCTCATTTCCATGTATATGTGATATTAGTTCATCATAAAACAATAATATAATTAGATCATAACGTCATATTAGTGTTTAACAGTAAGATCAAACTTTAAACTGACTGAAGTGGCGATAAGAGGTGGTGCGTCCAAACCAAAAAGAAAAAAAAAACCCCTCATTTCCACGTCATATTAGTAATCATAAAACAATAATATAGTTAGCCCTAATGAAACATAACGTCATATTAGTATTAACATCAAACTTTAGAGTCAGCTGACTGAAGTGGTGACAAGAGGTGGCACGTCCACACCACCCCTCATTTCCACGTCATATTAGTAATTATAAAACAATAATATAGTTAGCCCTAATGAAACATAACTTCATATTAGTATCAAACTTTAGAGTCAACTGACTGAAGTGGTGATAAGAGGAGGTACCGTCCACAACCACCCCTCATTTCCACGTCATATTAGTCATTATAAAACGGGTAATAATGCAATTAGTAGGTCTACTAACGAAACGACACAACGTCGGATTAGTGTTTGACATTAACAATTAAGATGAAACTACAGCGATGGCTTAGAGTCAAAACGGACTATCTTTAGATAGTCCATGGACTTATTATTGATGTCATTGACAACAACTAAGAACTTGCATTTAAAAAAGACTGCAAATATTACAAAGTGGGGGTTATGCTTTTGATATTTCTGTAGTCTTTTGTTTAATTCAAGTTATTAGTTTTCGCAATTGGTTCAATAAGACGTGATGGACTATCTAAAGATAGTCCGTTTTGACCCCAAGCCATCGAATAGAGTAAACTTAAGGTCCCTGTACACGAACATTTGTTTAGTCTTTCACTATGGCAACACAGTGAAATACAAATCATAGTATGACTGGCCTGTCACTGTGTTGTCGTGGGGAAAGAGTGAAAAATGTTCACGTGTACGGAGACCTTAACTGAAATGGTGAACTTGCATTAATGTAGGTCCGTGGTCCACACTGCCTCTCATGTCCACGTCATGTTAGTAATGATAAAACGATAATAATAATAATAATAAATAAAGACATTTATAGAGCGCAAATTCTAGACGAACTGCTCATGGCGCTTATCAAAAGTAAACTTAACTCCACATGTAAGACTACATCATACATAGCGAACATACTCACATGCGCTCGCAGTCCCACCGTCACCCCCACGCAAACACGTGTATACTCAATCGATATCTAAACATAGCACACGCATATATACACAATGGTATACACAAACGGATCCTTCCCTCCCCACACACAAACACTCGCATCAACGCACACATGTGCACACAGACATATGCGTGCGTACACACACGCGCGCGCGCGCACGCAGGCACACACATGATGTACACACAAACAAACCTCAGTGACTACATGCCCCGTTCCCCTCCTCCCATGTAATCCGCACACACTTCATTCATGCAGACCCATCACAAGCATTATATTAGCGTTGAGAGAAGAAGTGCGTTTTGAGATTAGCCTTAAAGACTGACAGAGAGTTGGAATGTCTGAGAGATGGTGGTAGTTTGTTCCAAGTAGCTGGGGCCTGAAAGGAAAATGATCTTTCACCGTAAGTTTTTGTTTTAACCAAGGGGAAGCTGCAGAAGACGAGAATCAGAGGAAGAACGGAGCTGACGAGAGGGTGTGTAAGTATGCAGCAGATCAGACAAGCAATAATATACTTAATCGTAGTGAAACGAGACATGTCAAGTGTTTGACAGCGCACCAAGAGGAATCTTGACACCAAACGCACTTAAGTGGCGACAACAGGTGTTGCGTCCCGAACATCTCATTTCCATGTCATATTAGACATTAACAATAAAGCCAGTAATAACGTAATTAGCATTGAAAACGAAAATATATCAAAAGCGTTTCACGGCGTATCAAGACAGATCTCTACACTACACGCCGCCTCTCATTTCCACATGCACGACGAATATTAGTATTTATAAACTAAGTAACAATGATATTTAGTAACAATGAAAACACACATATCGCCACATAAAGCGAGAACAAGATGGTTCACATAACGAAGCTTTGTGCATACTTCCCAGCCGACACGAAAGGGCGATCAATTTAGGACTTGAATTTGCCTATGCCACTAATAGTGACGACTCGAGGGGCAGATCGTTTTTCTGTGGCTTATATACTACTACTTCGTGACAGGCAAGGATAATTTATGTGATAATCTTATGTAGGTGGCGCACGCGTACGAGACAGGGATGTTTTTCAGTATAAAGCGTTATTCCGTCAAAGTGAAAACCAGAAGGTGCTGCCAAGGCTCTTGGAAATGTCCATCTTAGTCAGACACACAGACAATAGGATGAAAAACAGCGGGGGGGGAAAAGCCTACCTAAAAAAAAAAGGGGGGGGGGGGGGTGGGGGGGGAGGGGGGTGGGGGGGGCGGGGGCGATTAGGGGGGGGGAGAGGAAGAAAACGAACAAGGAAAAAAAAAAAAAAGAGGAAAGGAAAGGGAAAAAAGAAAAAGAAAGATTTAAAAAATGAAGGCGGAAGTGGTGGTGGGTTGCATGATGAGTGAGCAAGATAGCGGAAAGCGGATGAATGATTGGGTTGTGGTGTGTTGCGAGTTACATATTTTTGTTCATGTACATTTTACGTTTCATACGTTTTATATAAGTTTTTTTTATTTTACACGGTGGAAGACAAGTTTCCATGTTGCGATGTACCATGTACAATAAAGAAATGACTTATGACTTTTGACCAGTCTATTCCTTTTGGGGCTACTGCATTCTGGCGGTGTCGTCACATGCCCCCACTCCGCACTTCCCAGGTCGAGAGGACGGAAAGCATTAACCCTTTCAACGCGAATTGTCGCACCACAATGATTTAACACCCGTACCCGTGTCATTAAAACCCTTGAAATCAGGGTCTGTTTTTTCAATGATATTGTGTTCCTAAATTTGGGCAGTAAGGATTGACCCTATTCTAAATGTGTCACAGAGAAATCCCAACAATATTGCAGACAAAATCTTTTCTGTAGCCAAGTTAGCTTTTAATGGACATTTTTGGCTCAAAGATGGCTGGCGGTGAAAGGGTTAAATTTTTTTTTTTTCATTCAACTGCATTTCTGGGCCAGGCGTTCGTCCCACGGTTTTATTCCGTGGTGCTGGTAATGGGGAGGTCTACACACGAAATTCCACCACCATGTTTGTTTCTTCAAACAACACAGGTCAGTTGGGAAGGAAAAAACCATTTTGTTAAGCAGTCACATTTCCTACCATTGTGTAGGAAAGTAATCTGTTGAATGAAGAAAAAAAAAATACACCGCCGATTCTCACGGTTTACTTTCTAGGAAACCAGAGCAAAGTGAGCGTTCCGATCCTTGAAAAGGCTGTCTTTCTGGTGATCTCGACGTGTTTCTTGCAAAAAAACACCTCATCCGTCAGGGTCCACCTTTAAACAACATCAAAAAACCTAAAAACAACAAAAACCAGTACAATTCACGACATGGCATCTCCATCATTGTACCCTATAGCTCATAATTTCACACAGTGCTGGAAACGTTGAGCCACTCTACTCTACTTATCGGATCCAGGTTTAAAAAAATAGTTAAAAAAGGATAACAAACACATCCTAGTAAAACAAATGTATATAAAAAAGGCCATATAGGCAAATATGCACTGCAGAATGGACAACAGGTGCCCACTCAAGTGCGTAGGCCTAAGTTCTCACGCGTGAAAGCCAGTGAACAATAAAAAAAAAAACAAAAAAAACTGGCATGTCCTAAATTGTAAATGAGGATGGAGAGAATGAAAAATGGGGATGAGGGGCTACTCTTAGCTTAAAGCTCCCCCACCACGACAAGGTGGAAGCCTGCGGGGGAGGGGCAATGGTGAAAAAAGTGGATTTGAGAACGACTTGGCAAAAATCTATATCATTCCAATGTATCCATGTAAACAGCCATTACTTGGCAGGCTAAAGCAAAGTATCTGTCTGAAAGCTGCTCAATACAACAGGGCTCCCAGGGACCCCCATTTGGGGGTACCTATGAAGTACTAACATTCTAAAAGGGACCCTCTAAACGAATGTGCGGGGGTAACCCAGGGATGCACTAGAAAAATTCTTTTTAGCATTCGCAATGCCACTGGGACCCTCTATGCTGTAAATGAAGGAGTCCCTGGGACCCCTTGTTTTGCAGGACGATTGGGAGCCCTGAACAATGATTGCTTACTTTTTACGTTGAATTCCCTTTCAAACTTGGGCATCAGATACAACACTGCCTCAAGCGTATTTACTGTACATACTGTATCCAGTAATACCAGAACGTTACACGGGCAAAACAGTATACTGAATTGTAGACGGACAATGCAATGTTTTTGCGGTTCATAAGCTAGCACATTATAATTGGACTGCGTCGATAAAGCATCAGTTGTGAAAAGAAAACTAAATCAAATTGGCCGATCCAGGAAATAAATAATAGTTTTAGGTCATAAGCAATATTGCCCAATTATACAAACGCACATGGAACATTGTGTTCCACCGTGTAAAATAAGATAAAATGCATTTAAAATAAACATCGAAGTTAACTAAAAACATGTGAAACAGAAATTTGTATTTTATTTTAAACAAATTTGTAATATCGTCTGTGAAATTCAAAAACCTTGTATCTCAATTTTGGTAGTTTTGAGAAAAAAAGAAAAAAAAAAGTGTTTAAAAAAAAATAACCACATTGAACCACAATTGATTAACAAAGATGCTAATGATTATGTTGTTCAAGACATTGCGAGTTTAGTCCTGCATTTCGTTTAAAATTACTTATTTAAAAAAAAAAAATCGACTTGAAAAGAACGAAGATACGAGGTTTTTGTCCTTAACTAGATCTGAATTTGGGACTTACGAGTTTTTCTTCTATTTTCACAACCTCATTTACCCCTGATAGAAAGTTGTTAGAGATACGAGCTTTTGGTGGAAGGTGGTGGGAAAAAAATTAGAGAGCTGACTATGTATATAACTATAAACAAAATCGATATATCAGGTTTTTGAATTTCACTGACGATATGTATCTCTCCAACCACACCCAAACATTTCATCCGCCCTCCACTCCCCCCCCCCCCCCCCCCCCCACCCTGCAACCCCCAGCGCTTCAAAAAAAAATAATACTCAAAGCGAAATGTAAAGACATGACAAACATATTACAACATATGGCATGTCCGCCCAACAACATTGACATCAAAACCAACAACAAAAAGAACATTCATGAAAATTGCATACATTGCCTTTGAACGCTGGATCCAAACTAGAAAAAAGGCAAACTTAAAAAAAAAAAAGCATAAATAAAAACAAAATACGTGTCCGTCCAACTAGGGAAGGGATCGACAACTCACAGGCTGGGATGTAGCCCCTTAACAATCACGGTTTAAAGGTAGGGTGAAGAACAGGGATCGACAACACACAGGCTGGGATGTAGCCCCTAACAATCACGGTTTAAAGGTAGGGTGAAGAACAGGGATCCACAACACACAGGCTGGGATGTAGCCCCTAACAATCACGGTTTAAAGGTAGGGTGAAGAACAGGGATCTACAACAACACAGGCTGGGATGTAGCCCCTAGCAATCACGGTTTAAAGGTAGGGTGAAGAACAGGGGACTACAACACACAGGCTGGGATGTAGCCCATAACAATCACGGTTTAAAGGTAGGGTTGAGAACAGGGATCCACAACACACAGGCTGGGATGTAGCCCCTAACAATCACGGTTTAAAGGTAGGGTTGAGAACAGGGGACTACAACACACAGGCTGGGATGTAGCCCCTAACAATCACGGTTTAAAGGTAGGGTTAAGAACAGGGATCGACAACACACAGGCTGGGATGTAGCCCCTAACAATCACGGTTTAAATGTAGGGTTGAGAACAGGGATAGACAACACACAGGCTGGGATGTAGCCCCTAACAATCACGGTTTAAAGGTAGGGTTAAGAACAGGGATCCACAACACACAGGCTGGGATGTAGCCCCTAACAATCACGGTTTAAAGGTAGGGTGAAGAACAGGGATCGACAACACACAGGCTGGGATGTAGCCCCTAACAATCACGGTTTAAAGGTAGGGTGAAGAACAGGGATCGACAACACACAGGTTGGGATGTAGCCCCTAACAATCACGGTTTAAAGGTAGGGTTAAGAACAGGGATCGACAACACACAGGCTGGGATGTAGCCCCTAACAATCACGGTTTAAAGGTAGGGTTGAGAACAGGGATCTACAACACACAGGCTGGGATGTAGCCCCTAACAATCACGGTTTAAAGGTAGGGTTAAGAACAGGGATCGACAACACACAGGCTGGGATGTAGCCCCTAACAATCACGGTTTAAAGGTAGGGTTAAGAACAGGGATCGACAACACACAGGTTGGGATGTAGCCCCTAACAATCACGGTTTAAAGGTAGGGTTGAGAACAGGGATCGACAACACACAGGCTGGGATGTAGCCCCTAACAATCACGGTTTAAAGGTAGGGTTGAGAACAGGGATCCACAACACACAGGCTGGGATGTAGCCCCTAGCAATCACGGTTTAAATGTAGGGTTAAGAACAGGGATCGACAACACACAGGCTGGGATGTAGCCCCTAACAATCACGGTTTAAAGGTAGGGTGAAGAACAGGGATCGACAACACACAGGCTGGGATGTAGCCCCTAACAATCACGGTTTAAAGGTAGGGTTAAGAACAGGGATCGACAACACACAGGCTGGGATGTAGCCCCTAACAATCACGGTTTAAAGGTAGGGTTGAGAACAGAACAGGCTGGGATGTAGCCCCTACAATCACGGGTTTACAGGTAAGGGTTGACAAAGGGATCTACAAACACCGGCCCCTAACAATCACGGTTTAAAGGTAGGGTTAAGAACAGGCCACAACACAAGGTTGGGATGTAGCCCCTAATAATCACGGTTTAACGGTATGGTTGTGAACAGGCGGTGACGGAACATTGTAATACAATTATAAAGAAGTGTGTGTGTGTGCGTGTGCGTGTATGGTGCGCGTGCGCGCGTGTGCGTGTAATCCAAAGGGGAGGGTGGTGCAATCAGGAAACCCCCCTAATCCGCCCATGGCTAAATCACAGCATTATATTGTTATTTGTTATCAAGGCCTTTAACTCATAAACTTAGTGCGTCAGCCTTTTACTCAACTTGTCACTCCCAGGTTACAACAACAAATTATATACAAAATTACATGCTATGTATTTTCATACATAATTACATTATATCCACAAATACAAATTTTGTAATGGGAAAATAGTGAACCGCGAACCGATAGAACTTGCAAAATGAGACGTAAAAATATAAATTACATCAAATTTTAGAATGACGCACGGTGTTCTAAGTGATGTAAATCTACTCAAACACACGAGGCGAGAGCTGGGGATCTACCTGATGGTAGAGTAGCTTCCCCCGTTTGACCGATTGAATTAGGCAAGATCACTCCCACACACCATGAAATTACTCCCCTTAATTATTTCCGAACAATTCCTATTGGCATGTGGGACTGTAGTAAGCCTAACATTGTGGATAAATAATTAAAAATATTATTCGCGGGAATTTAAGATGACAAAGGCAGGTTTATATATTCTGAGAAAATCACTTTAGCCTCCCGTTTCTGTCTGTCTACTCTCTGTCTCCCCCCTCTCTCTCTCTCTCTCCCCCCCTCTCTCTCTCTCCCCCCCTCTCTCTCTCGCACGCCCACGCACACACCACACCGCACCACACACCCCCGCACACCCACCGCACCGCACGCACACACACACACATATGCACCCACACATATGCCACCCACACACCCACACCACACCCCACCCTCCCCACCCTTCCCCACCACCACCCACCACACATATGCACCCACACCACACCACACCCCTCCCCACCCCACCCGCACGCACACACACACACACATATGCACCACACCACACCACACACCCATCCCACCGCACCGGCACACACACACATATGCACCCACACCACACCACACCACACCACACACACACCCATCCCACCGCACACACACACACACACACACACCCACACACACACACACACACACAACACACAACACACACACATGCACCCACACCACACCGCACGATCAAATTGCGCAAGACAAAAAAAAGAAAAACCAAAAATAATTCCTAACGATCAAAGTACCTACTCTTGGAAAAGCGCCAAAACATATTTGCGAATAAAACTGACCACAAGTTTTGGAATCTTTTGAAACTCGATATACTTTAAACATGTAGTTTTGAGAAAATCTGGACAATTTAGAAAATGTCCGAAACGAAATTATACTTAGAAATTGTATTATGCAATTATAAATGCTGCAATGTTGAGGGTGTAGGGGGGGGGGGGGGGGGGGGTGTCGGGGGGGGGGGGGGGGGGGGTGTAGGAAGAGGATGGACGTAGTTCCTCTTCCTGTGCCCCACACTAAAACACCGAGGCCATGATATTAATTCAAATTCTCACCAAGGAAAAGGATATACGGAATCAAACAGGTTTTAAGATGAAGATTGAAATGATAGCCCCCGTCGACAACTAAGGCCATATCCATATCAGGGCTTTCACCACGTTAAATCTTACCACGTATTAAAGGAATGTAATAAAAATAAAACTGAAAATAAACGCAACACGGAAAAAAAAATGACACTTAGAACTTAAGAAAGGCAACGGTGAAAGATTAAAAAAAATTAAATACACTAATGCAACAAAAAATAAAATAAAAATTAAACCATGAAAAAACAAATAGCAGTAATTCCCTAGAGCCCAAACGTTCTTTGAAAACCAAAATGGCTGAATGATGCGTTTTGCTTGTGCGCGCGCGCGCGCGTGTGCGTGACCGCGTGCGTGCGTGTGGCGTGCGTGTGCGTGCGTGCGTGTGCGTGGTGTGCGTTGCGTGTGTGTGTTGTGCGTATGTGTGTGTGTGTGCTTGTGTGCGTGTAAAAAACCTTATATGCCTTTTATTAGTTTTTAATTTTCTAGTGATTTTGTAAAGCGCATAGAGCTTCAAGGTACGCGCTATGGAAATCTGAATAAATAAATAACGATACGATTTTGGAAAAGATTACGGTAACTTTTTTCAGACAACTTTGGGTCACAATTTTCAAATGAGTTTAGCCACAATTTTGACACTTTCTCAAGAGCTATAAAACCTGCGAATGTTAATCGGAAACTTGCAGTGTGTAGGGGGAGGGGGGGGGGGTAGAAAGGGGGTGGACGAATTCCCCTTTTCTGGACCCACCCTTCCAACACTGAAAATGAATCCGCCAGAAATAAGAACAGTGTCCGTTTGGAAAAAGAATTTCACGGAGATAACAAACAAATGCGCAGAATAAACTTTATAAAATGCACGTAAAAGTCAGAAATCAAAAGGAACATTATCCATTTCGTTTACAATTTACAAAGGAAACGGCTTATAGAAGGAAGGTATAAAACTTTTAAGAAAAGAACTAAAATTGAACGTAAAATAAAATAGGACAGAGCAGAAAATTAATTGAAAGAGGTAAGGGACGTAAAACATCAAACGTATTGGAATAGTTAAGTACCATAACACACACACACACACACACGCACGCACAAACACACACACACACACACACACACACGCACGCACATACACAAACACGCACGCACGCGCGCACGAACACCCGCACGCACGCACGCACACACACACGCACGTGCGCACGCACGCACACGCACGCCATCACAAAACGCCTATAAGATAAAACATGTCTAAATGCAGACAAGGTAGAATTCGAAAACAAATCATTGGAATTATTAAGCACCATATTCCAACACAGGGGATGGGAGGGGGTGGGGTGGGAGTGGAAATAAACCAGAGTGAATTTGAAACAATGAGATGCATAGTCCATCTCTCTCCTCCCTCTCTGTGCACACAACAAAGTTGTGATTTGGTCAAAATTTACCTCCCCCCCCACTCCTTTCCTTCATCAGTCACACACAAATGGCATGCACAAATAATAATTGGGGTGTCTGCTTGTTTGCGTTTTTTGGCTCTGTGCTGCCTCTGGCTGATTGCGACGCTCTCTCCAGGGTGGGCGGCAACCCGAAGTTCCACAGACGCCTCTGTGACTATCTAAAGTACCTACTACACTCCTCTACCTCTACTCTCTCCTCCCTCTCTCCTCCCTCCCTCTCTCTCTCTCCCCCTCTCACTCTTTTTATTTTTGGTTTTGCTTCAGTCATTTATTTTTTATATTATGATCATTGGATTTTCACCGGTACCCCTTCCCCTTTGTCTCCCTTTTTGATACGGGCAGATGGCCTAATCATTAAAAATGTTTTTGATTTTTGAGTTGAGTTTGTCTCTCTCTCTCTCTCTCTCTCTCCTCTCTCTCTCTCTCTCCTCTCTCTCACACACACACACACCACACGCAACATCACAAAACGCCTATAAGATAAAACATGTCTAAATGCAGACAATGTAGAATTCCAAAACAAATCACTGGAATTATTAAGCACCATTTTCCAACACAGGGGTTGGGAGGGGGTGGGGTGGGAGTCGCGAAATAAACCAGAGTGAATTTGAAAACGATAATGTGCATGTACTCTCTCTCTCTCTCTCCCTGTCTCTCCCCACCCCCCCCCCCCCCCACCCCCCCCCCCCCCCCCCCCCCCCCCCACCACCCCCCACCCCCCCCCCCCCCCCCCCCCCCCGCCCCCCCCCCCCCACAGCCCCACCCCCAACCCCCACCCCCCCCCCCCCCCCCCCCCCCCCCCCCACCCCAACACCCCCCCCCCCCCCCACCCACCACCCCCCCCCCTCCCGCCCCCCCCCCCCCCCCCCCCCACCCCCCCCCACCCCCCCCCCCCCCCCCCCCCCCCCCCCCCCCCCCCCCCCCCCCACCCCCCCCCCCCCCCCCACCCCCCCCCCCCCCCCCCCCCCCCCCCCCCCCCCCCCACCCCCTCTCTCTCTGTGCACACAAAAAATTTGTCATTTGGTCAACATTTAAACACACACACACACCCTCTCTTCCTTCCTGATCAGTCACACAAAAACAAAATTGCAAGCAAAAAAAATAAAAATTGGGTGGCGCGCCTCTGACTGCGACGCGCTCTCCAGGTGGGAGCAACCCGAATTTCACAGAGACGCCTCTGTGACTAATTATAAAGACCGTACTACTCTACTCTCTCTCTCCCTCCCTCCCCCCTCTCTCTCTCTGAGACTTTCTCCCTCTCTCTTTATTTTTTGTTTTGCTTCAGTCATTTTTCTTTTTTTTATATTATGATCATTGGATTTTCACAGGTACCCCTTCCCCTTTGTCTCCCCTTTTTGATACGGGCAGATGGCCTAATCATTAAAATGTTTTTGAGTTGAGTTTAGTTTGAGTTTGAGATTGAGTCTCTCTCTCTCTCTTTCTCTCTCTCTCTCTCTCTCTCTCTCTCTCACACACACACACACACACACAACAAAATCCATACACGCACCCCTAACAACTCCAGTCAGGTCTTCCCTTCACCCCCTGGGTCCAAAGGCAAACTAAAGGTAGACAAGGAAGAATCAAAGTGACAGGAAATTAATGAACAATAAGGATGGAAACAAGAAAACAAAAAAATGTTGCCACAACGATTCCTACCAACCCCAATTCTTCGAAAAGTACCCCAAAATGTCGCTTGGGGACGTGGGTAGGGGTGGGTCAATTGTGACGACAATTTGGATATTTTCTGATAACAAACTTACAGACTTTAAACATCGGATGGTTGAATTCGGAATGCTGCAGTGTAACGGGGGGTGGGGTGGGTGAGAGGGGTGGACGCTCCCCTCTTCCTTGGCACCCCCCCTGTCAACACTAGCTTGGACATTTTAAGAAACATTGTCACTTATTGAACACTTCATTTGCTCAATAAAGTTTTCCAAGACAAAGTGTCATTACATTTTGAAGGTTGTTGTTTTAAAACACACTTATCTTTGAAATGCGTGGCATTGGAATTTTTAGAAAGTTAAATTGTTAGATTAGTTTTGGTGAAGTTATTTTCTCAGATGAAAGAAAAGGTGAAATAAAAATAAGAAAAAAGAAAACAATGAAAAAAGAAAGGTGATAGAAATGACAAGCTACAATGATGAAGGAAAACTAAAAACACAGGAGCAGGAGTAAAACGTGGGAAGTGGACGGCACGCACGCATCAAACACGCTCCTCGCATCTCTCTTCGCGCTCTCTCGCACGCTCCTCTCTCGCATCTCTCTCTCTCTCTCTCTCATTTCATTCCCATCTTACTCCTAATTGTTAAAAGTGCTATTGATTTCTTTAGAAGAACTTGTCATTTGTTTAATAACCTGTTTACCTTTTTTTTTCGAAACAATTCAACACACACACACATAATTCAAAAATCTAACCATTTGATCATATTATCCATATTCATATCTCGCTTTAAATTCAATTCTCACCCACATTGTTTTTGTTTTGTATTATTTTCATTGTGCTCATTTTGGTTAAAAATTTCCTTCACTTGTTTTTTATGCAAAATTTTTTTGGCTTGATGCATTTTGTGAGTGTGTGAATGAGAAGAGGGCCAGGTGCAAAGAAGCTATTGTAGCTTATCATTTTACCCTCAATAAAACATTTTCTATCGTATTTTCCTCTCAAATACACTGCAAAACCATGCCCCCCCCCCCCCCCCCCTCACCCTCTCTTTCTCTCTCTCTCTCAACATGATCATTACCACAGCTATAAATAAAGTTAAACCCGGTTTAAAACATCGGGACAAGTCTAATACAATTTAACAATAACCTAGTCCAGAATAACAAATGTGATCATAATATTGATGTTAAAGGTAGAGTAGGGGTAATTGTTTACTGGATTACGTTTGAGTAATAGCTTAGGTTGATTTACATTTGCTCTTGAGCTAGTCCAGCTTAACTACAGATTGCTATTTATTGGCGACAATCCTATTTTGCATTGGAGTCCCATGCAGAGCATTTCATGTTCAATTCAATGTACAACCCCTGCCTGGTAAATAAAGCATCGCAATAAAGGGCATTATTTGTTAGATTTTTTAACCCTTTCACCGCCAATGTTGTTGCATTTATGCACCACAATGGTTTCACACCCACGTCACTAAAAGGCATCAAAATCAGGGCCCGTTATCTGAAGACCTTATTTTCTTAATAGTAATGATAGGCCTAATACATCTCAAGGATTATTTCACAGAGAAATTCCCAATACTGCAGATCATCTTTATTTCTACCCTGTTCAGTTTAATAGTATTTTTTTGCTCAAAAAATGGCTGGCGGCGAAAGGGTTACATTGTTTATAGTCCCATCTTCTTTTTATTTAATCTTTTACATAGTTCATAGTCCCGTCAACAGCAAAGGTCTTCTGAGGACTGTCACCACAGTAAACAATAAAGGTGCATCAAACAGAACACGTGGCTATACATCTTGATAGTAGTTCACCCATAATATATGGTTCAGGAAAAACTTAAAGGCACGGCCGGACTATAAAAGAGGGGAGGCGCTGAGCGCGCGCCGCATTTGAATCACAGCTGGCGAGAGAGAGACGGCTCGCCCTTCTTTGTTCCCTGTTGTGCGAGCCACCGCGAGGCAGAGCTTTTCTGACGAAAAAGACCCGATCCCTGGGATCGGTTGTGTTCCCTTTAACACATTGCCTATATGATTTATAAATGCATTATGATGTAGGACCCTAAGGGAGATAATTTAGAAACAGAAAAGAGCAAAACAGGCTGCCCTCTCCCTCCGTCTTCCCCTACGTTACGGAAGCTAGTTGCCCAAGCCTGCCCCCACCTCTTCACCCTGCCTCCCCCCTCCCCACCCCACCCCCCACCCCCCAAAAAGGGTTGTAGGCGCTGCGCTTGCGGCGACGCGCTCTCCGGGGGAGAGCAGCCCGAATTTCACAGAGATAAGTCTCTGTGACT
Source organism: Phymorhynchus buccinoides (assembly GCA_017654935.2). NCBI lineage: Eukaryota > Metazoa > Mollusca > Gastropoda > Neogastropoda > Raphitomidae > Phymorhynchus > Phymorhynchus buccinoides. Next base: position 28,919,007 of record CM065712.1, on the reverse strand, counting down.
CGAATATTTATACTAAATACAAAAAATTAAAAAATAAATAAAACCCGGGTGTGTTCCCGCCTCTGCATGTGTCCCCTCGGGGCTAAAGATAGGGTTAGGGGATTTGGACCAGAGTCAGGATAAAGGGATAAGATTTGGTCTCTCCTACAGACGGGGGGACACAACAGGCAGGGACACAGAGACACGGGGGACACACAGACATTGGTGACAGGGTCACAGACAGGGGGACACATCCAATTACGCCCTGTGATACGTCAGATGAGAACATACTGTGCTGAAACTGCGACTCTTTCCTGACTTGCAAAAGCAGTGCAGTGTCCCCTTAGGTTGGTTGCCTCGGGCCTTCATTTTTCTATCTTTATCTTTAAAAAAAATACCTGTCCCATATGTAGCCTGTGCCAGTGCCGGAGGACGTAAAACTCATTTTCTCGGCCTTCATTTTCCCCCAGTGAATACTGCTGGTCCCAGCCATTGCCCCCAAGTCGGACAGGACAGAAAAACAACTAAAAATGAAGCCATTCCTACACAATAATAATAGAGGGTCCCAGGTGGCATTGCGAATGCCTAAAAATGTTTTTCTAGGCATCCCTGGGGACGCCCTGTCACATTACTTTTAGAAGGGTCTTAGAAATTTTAGTACTATCCCAGGGAACATTGAGATAAAGCAATACAATGCTTTTTCCCAACCAGTCTGAGAGAGGAGAGAGAGAAGAGGACAAAACAGAGATGGACAAAGACAGAGAGAACCAGTAAAAATATAAAAAAGCAAAAAACTAAATGACATGAGGAACAGGATGGGACAGCAGGGTTACCTTGGAAAACACACCAATGTAAATACATCCGAGAAGTTTCTCCAAGTGGAGACGTTCCCACTCAGGAAGTCGTTTCCGCATGTAGAGATGATCTGCGGACAATGGAGATGGCGATTGCAGACGTGTGTAAGATGTTCTGCGGACAATGGAGATGGCGATTGCAGACAAGCAATAGAGATGCTAATCTGTCGGACAATGGAGATGGTGATTGCAGACACAGAGATGTTCTGCGGGGACAATGGAGATGGTGATTGCAGACAGAGATGTTCTGCGGACAATGGAGATGGTGATTGCAGACAGAGATGATCTGTGGACAATGGAGATGGTGGTTGCAGATTTAGAGATGTTTCTGTGGACAATGGAGATGGTGATTGCAGACACAGAGATGTTCTGTGGACAATGGAGATGGTGGTTGCAGACGTAAGAGATGATCTATGGGACAATGGAGATGGTGATTGCAGACATGAGATGATCTGCGGACAATGGAGATGGTGATTGTAGACAGAGATGTTCTCTGTCTGGGACAATGGAGATGGTGATTGTTAGACATAGAGATGATCTGCGGACAATGGAGATGGTGATTGCAGACAGAGATGATCTGTGGACAATGGAGATGGTGATTGCAGACACAGATGTTCTGCGGACTGAATGGAGATGGATGATTGCAGGGGGACAGATGATCTGTCCCGGTGACAATGGGAGATGTGTGGTTGCAGATGTAGAGATGTTCTGCGGAACAAATGGAGATGGTGATTGCAGACATGAGATGATCAGAGGACAATGGAGATGGTGATCTATGCAAGAGACATGTCTTAATGCACTAGAGATCTGCGGGACAATGGAGATGGTGACTTGGAGAACGTAGAGATGTTTTGTCGGGACAATGGAGATGGTGATTGTAGACATAGAGATGTTCTGCGGACAATGGAGATGGTGATTGCAGACAGAGATGATCTGTGGACAATGGAGATGGTGGTTGCAGACGTAGAGATGTTCTTTGGACAATGGAGATGGTGATTGCAGACGTAGAGATGATTTGTGGACAATGGAGATGGTGATTGCAGAAGATGAGATGTTCTGCGGACGATGGAGATGGTGATTGCAGACGTAGAGATGATCTGCGGACAATGGAGATGGTCATTGCAGACACAGAGATGATCTGCGGAAATGTTAGCTGGGGGACATGGGAGATTTTTTTTTCACGTTAGAGATGTTTTGCGGACATGGAGATATTTCCTCACGTAGAGATGTTTTGCGGACATGGAGATCTTTCCACATGTAGATGTTTTTGCGGACATGGAGATCTTTCCTCATGTAGAGATGTTTTGCGGTACCATGGAGATCTTTCCTCACATATAGATGCTTTGCGGACATGGAGATCTTTCCTCACTAACCAGAGATGCTTTGGGGACATGGAGATCTTTCCTCACCAAGGACCTAGAGATGCTTTTTGCGGACATGGAGATCTTTCCTCACACAGAGATGTTTTGTGGACATGGAGATCTTTCTTGATGCCCAGAGAGATGTTTTGCGGACATGGAGATCTTTCCTCAACGTAGAGATGCTTTTGCGGACATGGAGATCTTTTTCCTCACATAGAGATGCTTTGCGGACATGGAGATGTTTTGCGGACATGGAGATGTTTTGCGGACATGGAGATCTTTCCTCACGCAGAGATGCTTTGGGGATATGGAGATCTTTCCTCACGCAGAGATGCTTTGGGGATATGGAGATCTTTCCTCACGTAGAGATGCTTTGCGGACATGGAGATCTTTCCACACGTAGAGATGCTTTGCGGACATGGAGATCTTTCCACACGTAGAGATGCTTTGCGGACATGGAGATCTTTCCACACGCAGAGATGCTTTGCGGACATGGAGATCTTTCCTCACGCAGAGATGCTTTGGGGACATGGAGATCTTTCCTCACGCAGAGATGCTTTGGGGACATGGAGATCTTTCCTCACGCAGAGATGCTTTGGGGATGTGGAGATGGACTGTGGCTGAAGAGGAGCTCGACACAGCTGCCCTTTTCATCAGGCCTGAAATCCAACCCAGTCCAAAAACTAATTAGGACCCAGTAATTGCATTGTCGGGGAATTACTAAAATAATGAACATTCTTTAAAAGGGCACCCTGACGGATGAGGTTTTTTTGTTAAGAAACATGTCGAGATCACCAGAAAAACATCCTTTACAGAGATCGCAACACTCACTTTGCTCTGGTTTCCTAGATATCAAACTGTCAAAACGTCGATTCCTCCTTGGCGGAGGTGCTGAAGTCAAATTCTTTCACCCAAAGAGAAGGCGTGTGCCGTCTCTTTTCCAATGGCCGCCAAATCGTTTTGCACGAAATTTTCGCAATACAAGCCTTTTATTATTTTTTTTTATACAGTTTATCTAAAGGAGTTTCGCTCACAACAAAGGAAATACCTTCATTATTTTTTTTACTGCACTACAAAAAAAAAAAAAAAAGCTTCAACCACAATGAGTGACCCTTATCCATCCCATCCAAAATGGCTACTCTCACCGGCATCTCCGCCAAGGAGGAATCGCCGTTTTGGACGGTTTGATTTATAGGAAACCAGAGCAAAGCGAGTGTTCCGATCCTTGAAAAGGCTGTCTTTCTTGTGATCTCGACGTGTTTCTTGCAAAACCTCATCCGTCAGGGTCCACCTTTAAGATGTTCGTTTAACTAGTTAAAATATTCTTGCACGCTTGTTGCAACCTGAATTCAAATCGCCTGATGGAGCAGTCGGGTTTGCTATGCATAGCTAAAACCTGTCGCCATGAGGTACCTAGACTGATGAAAAGCCTGTTACAACAACAACTGCTACTATATTTCAACTAACTACAACTACAACTGCTATAACTATTTCAACTACTACAACTACAACTAATATAAACGTCCTATTGCCATCAGGACGCAGGTATCGGAAACAAGCTGAAATCACGGGCACAAAAAAACTTTCATACCACGTTCCATCCATCTCTTAAATTCATGATTCATTTTACTCTCTCTCTCTCTCTCTTATTCTATCTTGGTTTCTGATTGAATATTAACAAGCTATTCTGACTGCAGTAATTGTAATGTGTGGAGATGCTATTATCATGTGTAATTGATTGTTGATGACGAGATGTATTCCAATTTTTGTTATTTGATTGCTTGCTATAAGTTAATAATGGTCATCTCTCTCTCTCTCTCTAATGGCCGCCTCCGCCTGCGCTTAGACCAAATCATTTGCACGAAATTTGCGCAATACATGCCATTTGTTTTTCTTTTTCTGTATTGTTTTTTTTAAGTTATACAGATTATCTAAAGGAGTTTCGCTCACAACAAAGGAAACAGCTCCATTTTGTTTTTCTACTGCACTACAAAAAGGAAAACGCTTCAACCACAATGAGTGGCCTCCACCCACCCCATCCAAAATGGCTTCTCTCTCCGGCATCTCCGCCAAGGAGGAATCGCCGTTTTGACGGTTTAATTTCTAGGAAACCAGAGAAAAGTGAGTGTTCGGATCCTTGAAAAGGCTTCTTTCTGGTGAGGCTCGAACTCCGGGAAACCGTTGGGGGGGGGGGGGGGGGGGTTTCTGGCAAAAACTCATCCGTTAGGGTCCACCTTTAAGAAATTAAAGGCATACCAGTTTTGTTCTGTGTTGTGTGTTGTGTAGCTAAGTGTAACATATTCAAGACTAGAAGGCTATGCCATTCATGAATTAATGTTGATTTGTTTGTATTCAGTTCTCTCCACCACTTTTGTGTACTGTGTGGGTGATGGTCATAAAGACAAACCTGGTTCATCCTCTTTATATTTTATTGGAGAATGAAGTTAGGTTCGCTTCCCCATGGCTGTTGCTTATGCTGTGCTAGGCGGTGGCGCCGGAAATAACTTTGGTGGAGGGAGCTAAATAGTGGAGTGTTCCTTCCCTTTGTTAATTTCACTAAGAAATAATTAAAGACAAAGTTGATAAATGAACAGACTGTTTGTTACGATTGCCTGTAAGCAACCCTGCCCGGTTTATAAGCAGAAGCAATCCCCCGGGGCCTTTTGCATAAATAGTTCCTCCACTTTCTGTAAGTTCTGTGCTTGTAACTTCGTCTAGTCTGTCACTCTTTGACTCTGCTTTTTTCCCTTGCTTGCTGTCATCTATTCTTCTGCCTTACCGGTCCATTCTCCTGCCTCGTTTCAAGAAACACTTTCAAGAAGATTTCCTCCGCCGAAGTCGGACATGCTGGGTCTAATTATTTTTTACTACTTCTTCTTTGGTGGCGACCAACTTCTATTTACAGAAGTAAGCGTACGCACTTAGGGTGTGACCAAAGGAGAAGAAAGAAATTAACAGAGAGAAGAAACAACAAAAATGAAACAAAAATGCTCCAGGAGCCTGCAGATCTTAGTTCAGCTCTTCCTTGCCCTACTTAGGCGCATAACGGTAGCATGACGCATCTGCGCTCATAATTGACAGGAAGCTGAACAGGATCGAAGAAGGAGGAAGATAATCAGAAGCTCACCTTTATGATAAACGTCCTGTCGTCATCATCCCCGGTCAGTGTCCTGGTTGCAGACTGCAGAAAGTGGTGTCTGTGTGCTGAAGTAACGAAGCTGGATCAATCTGACCCCTGTCCATGGAGTCTGTAACGGGAACATCACGAGAATTCATACATCGACGCCTTAAGAGTCAACACGGACTATTATATCCAGATGGTCCATTGACACATTGAATAGTGATAGGGGGGGGGGGGGGGGGGGGGGGGGGTGGGGGCGGTTTGAACCAAAAAAACCGGTGCTAAACTTTCGCGGTTCAAAAAACCGGTTCGAGTTGCTGTGAACCGTTTTTTTAACTGCAAACTGAAAGTAAGTTTTTTTCTTAGAATAAGACATTCTTTCCTAAAAACAACACTGATTCTCAGCGCAGATTGGGTGTTTGTAAACCAAGAGTAGCTGTTTCTAGTTTGTGGTGGTGTATGGCTTTGACTTTGACTGAGTTGAGTTGAGTGTGTGTCATAAGTTTCTTTATTGTGTGTGTCAAGTCAAGTCAAAATGATCTTTATTGATCTCTGTGTGTGTGTGTGTGTGTGTGTGTGTGTGTGTGTGTGTGTGTGTGTGTGAATATTCTGACAAATAAATATGTGTTTGCATAGGTGAAACTACTGATGCGAGTACTTGTTTAAAATACCGGTTCGGTAAAACCGGTTTAAATCCGGTTCGTATGTTTGAACCGGTTCTCAACTATTATTGAACTTACCTTACTTACAAGACTATCTTCCCTTACGGGCGAAAAAGTTGGTCTTTCTTCAAATATTGAAAGCGATTAATTAATTAAGCATTTGAATATGTATTACATTTAAAAGTCGTATATTATTTTGATTTATAATTCTTCTTCGTTTAACAACCATGGGGCAGAAAGTAAAAATTAGTTGCTGTGCGATTAATTTCATCCGTCTGCGAAATGTTCACGAAAACTAAAACGAATTTATTTGAATAACAAAATCTCCACAGGAAGTTAATTCTACTGTTGGAAACAGATCTCAGTTGGAAACATTTTTTCGTTTCCAAGCACCACATCTCTGGAACAATCTCCCTTTCTCTCTCCGCAGCTCTCCATCTCTACTGTTCAATAAATCTTTAGAATCTGGTGAAATTCCCTCAGACTGGAAACGAGCAGATGTTTCAGCTATCCTTAAAAAGGGCTCCAGATGTGACCCAGGAAACAATAGACCTGTAAGTTTGACCTGTATAGCATGTAAGATCCTTGAATCTTTTATTAGGGATGCAATCGTAAATCATATGAACGATAATAGCTTATATATGTAAAATGCCAACATGGTTTCAGAAAGAAGAGATCTTGCACCACACAGCTAATAGAGGTTATGGAAGAAATTACGGATTTATTAGATAATGGGTATCCAGTGGATGTAATTTATTTGGATTTTAGAAAGGCATTTGATAGTGTGCCCCATAACAGATTGTTATTGAAAATCAAATCTTATGGTATAGTGGGAAATATATATAATTGGGTTAAAGATTTTTTATCCAACAGAATTCAAAGAGTGATAGTGGGGGACAAATACTCCTCTGTGGCTGATGTTCTTAGTGGAATCCCTCAGGGAAGCATTCTTGGACCTATTCTTTTTACTATTTTTATAAACGATCTGCCTGAGTGTGTTACATCATCATGTCAATTTTTTTGCGGATGACACAAAAATTCTTAATACTTCTTGCAATTGTCAGATATTACAAAACGATTTAACTGAACTAGAAGGCTGGACTACAAAATGGAATCTATATTTTAACGCAGACAAATGTAAGGTTATGCACGTCGGTAGAAATAATCCTAATAAAGAATACACTATGTTTAAGAACAATGACTTGTGCACAGTAACAGCATGTGAAAGTGAAACAGACCTAGGGGTGATATTTGACAAGGATTTGTCCTTTAATAATAATAGTCATATCCAAACTTGCGTAAGTAAGGCTAATCAAATGATAGGATTAATTAAAAGAACATTTATTAATATTGACTACAACATTTTTTCAAAACTGTATAAAGCTTTAGTGAGGCCGCATGTAGAGTATGGCAATACAATATGGTACCCTAAGTATAAATATCAATCAAAAGCAATTGAGAAGGTTCAACGCAGGGCAACAAAATTGGTTAAGGGATGTAAAAGCATGACCTATGAAAATAGACTTTTGTATTTAAATTTATACTCACTTAAAGGAAGAAGGGTAAGGGGAGACCTTATTGAAGCACATAAGATATTCAATGGCCTTGTTGATTTATCTTGGAATAACATATTTAAATCACCTCAATGCAGTTCAACAAGAAATTCATACAGTAAAGTTTTGTATTAAGCAATGTAAAACTAACACTAGAAAAAATTGTTTTAATAACAGAGTTGCTAATTGTTGGAATGATTTAACTTTTGATTTAAAATGTGCACCTAATGTTAATATATTCAAAAATCGTCTTGATAATTCTCCAAAATTAGTAAATGTATTTAGAAGCATTGATTATTAATTTTTGTATTATAGGAAAATTCAACTGTACAACCTTGACCGCTAATAAAAAAATAAAAAAATAAAAAAAAAATATCAAATTGAAAATCGATGGGACTGCTAAAAAGCTTACCGGCTTGATTAGTCCCTATTCTACAACTACTACTACTACTGTCTTCTTTCAAAAATGGCCTGAAGACGCACCTTTTCAGAAAATATTTCTGTTGATTTCTGTCTGTCCATCCAGTCAGACAACCCTCTAAAGATTTGTTTTTATTTCATTTTTTTTAAATTTTAAATAATTCGTATTTTATGTAGGTATTTTAAATGCGAGTTGTGCGAGTGTGATAGTGATTTTTTTTTCGAAATAATTTTAAGTACAAGCTTGGCACATTCTTTTTTAAGAATGATGCTTTGCTTGTTGTGTAAAAAAAAAAAAAATTTCATGTAAAGCGCAGTGAGTCCTGCTGTGTCAGGAGAATAGCGCTGTAGAAGATTTATTTATTATTATGATTATTATTACTAACCTTCTCCAAAGATACAAAGACGGCATTATCAGTTATATATTGGTTGGTCCAAACAGTCGCCATGCTTCCAACAGACCGGCGCAATATTGAAAATGCACGGACCTGTCTTCAGTTGACATCTTGCTGGCAGCTCTGCTCGCGTTACAAATGACTGAACTCTCGGTTTCGTTTGGCGAAGTGGGCCACTTCTAGTGAGCTGATTTTCGTTTTACACGAGATTCATGACATAAAGGTTTAGTTATCTCCCTTAAGCGCGCGCGCGCGCGGTGTGTGTGTGTGTGAGACAGAGAGAGAGAGCGAGAGAGGAGAGAGAGAGAGAGAGAGAGAGAGAGAGAGAGAGAGAGAGACCGCAAGACGGTTTATTCAGAGAGGCTATTGACCCATTTGAATGGGAATTTACATGAAACATCGAACTAAACAGCTTCTATGCGCAAATACACGCACAAACGTGCATATACGAAGTCAGCACTTCTCTTAACCTAAATAGCCCCTTTCAGAGGAACAATTACTTAACACATTCACAATCATAAAATATTTTTTTTACAAAGAATGTGTGTGTAAGAGAGAGAGAGAGAGGGGGAGAAAGAGATAGAGAGAGACAGAGTGTGCGCGCACTTGGCTGTGTGTGCGTGTGTGTGTGTGTGAGCTCGCGCGCGCACATTTGTGCATGTATGTGTGTGTGCGTGCGCGCGCGCGTGTGTGTGTGAGAGAGTGAGAGAGAGAGAGAGAGAGAGGGGGGGGAGAGAAGAGAGATAGAGTGTGTGCGCGCGCGCGATAAGAGGTGTGTGTGTGTGTGTGTGTGTGCGCGTGCGTGCGTGCGCGCGCGCGTGTGTGTGTGTGTGAGAGAGAGAGAGAGAGACGAGAGAGAGAGAGTGTGTGCGCGCTTGTGTGTGCGTGTTTGTGTGTGTGAGTTCGCGCACGCACATTTGTGTATGTGTGTGTGTGTGAGAGAGAGAGAGAGAGAGAGAGAGAGAGAGAGAGAGAGAGAGAGAGAGAGAGGGAGAGAGACTGAGACAGACAGACAGATAGTGACAGAGACAGATAGATAGACAGAGTAGCAGAGACAGGCAGATATATATACATAGACAGACACAGACAGACAGACACAGACAGAGAAAAGAAGGCTTGGTGGATAGATAAATGGACAGAGGGATGGAAATCGATGAAAATCCGTTTAACGTCCTCCGGTCTGGAACAGACACATATTGGACATTAGTAGATATAAAGATGGTGGGAACGATCCTGGAGGCAATGCCCGGAGGCAGCGCAACACCAGGAAAGTCCCGATTTTGTAAAAGTACAGATGTGTAATCTATCCTACGTTCGCTTCGTGTCAAGTAAACCCGAGTTCGAACCTGGGGGTACAGGGGATTTTTCCTCTCACTTTGCACTAGGCCTTGCGGTCTGAACGTGGGAGTCTTTCGGATGAGACGATAAACCCGAGGTCCCGTGTGCCCATGCACATAGCACACGTCAAAACCCAGTGGCAACGAAAAAAGTTGTGATTTGGTCAAATTTACCCCCCCCTCCCCCCCCCCCCCCCCCCCCCCCCCCCCCCCCTTTCCTTCCTCATCAGAGCACAAAAATCGCATGCAAAAAAACAACAAAAAACAATAAATTGGGTGGCGCGCCTCTGGCTACGATGCGCCCTCCAGGTGGGAGCAACCCGAATTTCACAGAGACGCCTCTATGGACTATATGTACCTTTGTGGTTTTGAGAAATGTGGCAGAGTGGTTAAGACATTCACCTGCCAAATTCAATGCCTGAATGCAGCGCGAGTGACCCGGGTTAGAAATCCCGGCCTCCTCGCCCCTTTCAGTTTCCAGTTTGACCAGGAAAATCGAACTGAACGTCGAGTCCTTCAGAGGGGGACTTAAAGCTAGTCTGACCCGTGCGCTTTACGCACGTAAAAATCCCACGGCATGCAGTTGAAAGTCCGCAAGAGCAGGGAGAAATCCCGCTGCCTGGTATGGCCAAATTGATAGCTAGGTGTTCCAAGCACCCACACACACAAAAAAAATTGGGTAGCGCTGCACTTGCGGCGACGCTCTCTCCAGGGTGAGAGCAGCACGAATTTCACAGAGATAAGTCTCTTGTGACTGGAATAATAAACCAAAATACCAATTAAAAAAAAAGTGGTGTTGCTTGTTTGCGTCATTCTTGAATACAACTGTTACAGACGTTTGATGGCTTAGAGTCAAAACGGACTATCTTTAGGCAGTCCATTGACTTTATTATTGATGTCATTGCAAAAACTAAGAATTTGTATTTAAAAAAAAAGACTGCAAATAATATAAAATGGGGATTATGCTTTGTCATATTTATGCAGTCTTTTTGTTATACAAGTTATTAGCTTTCGTAAAAATATTATGTTCAATAATACGTTATCCGTTTTGACTCCGAAAAGCCATCATGTTATTGCCTGCTGTGGATGAACACTTGTTTAAAGCGCTTCAGACTCCTTGAGGTAAGCACTATATAAATGTACTGTTGTTTGTTACAACAACAACAGTATTTCTTTGGCGCTGAATCTTGATATAAATCAAAATCAAAGCGCACACACACGTTAGCGTTCAAACCGCATTCAAACAAACAAAACGCAATACAAAGCGAACACACACACGTATGACATAAATGGAATATAGCAGAAACAGACTTAATGGCAAGATAGAGAAGAGAAAGAGAGTGGAGCCTCAATGACGGGGGAACAGTGGGTTTTGAGGTTAGATTTGATAGCAGAGCGGGTCGGGTCGCTGACGGAGGGAAAGAGGAGTTTTGTTTCAAGATGTTGGTCCAGAGACGCAAAAGGCGCC
>CM065712.1:28883963-28907357 GCA_017654935.2 Phymorhynchus buccinoides | reverse complement strand
CCGAAACGCTTCCCTTCACAACCGTTCATTCAAGACTACCCGAGTTTGCTTTTGTTAATATTACGTACAAATTATTTTAAAAAGAATGCTTAAAGGCACGGCCGGACTATAAAACTGGAGCGCTGAGCGCCGCGCCGCATTTGAATCACAGCTGGCGTGAGAGACGGTTCGCCCTTCTTTGTTCCCTGTTTTGTGAGCCACCGCGAGGCAGAGCTTTTTTTTCTGGCGAGAACGACCCGATCCCTGGAATCGGTTGTTTCCCCTTTAACCGTACAGTGTTAACATTTTGTGGCATCATTTATAGTATTGAAATGTAATGTAGAAACTGGAATAAAGTTCCCAAGCAAAATATTTATTACACTTGCCTGAAATTACTGATTTCAGAGCTTGGGATTACTAACAGTGAAGATTTGGGGTAAACAGGTTCGAATTATGACATTTTGCAAAAAAAGCATGATAAAGACAGACCTGTTTTCCCTACGGATTTATCCATAATTAGTACGTTTTGAGACCTCCGATTACGCTATTGCGGTCAGCAACAAAAAAAATCAGCATTTCCTCTGAACGAGTGCGAAAAAAAAGAAGAAGAAATTGAAAGAAGGCATGGTGTTTGAGCTGTACTCGCTACTGTGTCATCTGCTATCAAAGGTATCACTTCGAGTGATGTCCCTTGAATGAATACTTCCGGTTTATTTCTCCATGCCGCCATTTTTCTAGGTATGAAGTGCAATCTGAAGGCATGCTGAAAAAGCAACACTCGCAAGCGGATGATCCCGACTCGGATCCTGATTAGACCGCATCCAAAATTTCGGCAGTTGTCGAAGTTTGCTCCCCCCCCCTCAACAAAGGTTTGACGGCAGCGGAAAATTCTGGTGGAAGGATTTCTCGGCCAGCAAAATTACGGACAGTTGCCTGAAGTTACTGATTTCAGAGCTTGGGATTACTGACAGTGAAGATTTTGGGTAAACAGGTCTGTAAAGAAGACAAAGAGGCCCTCATTTCCATTTATTGCGAATATACATTAAATCTAAAATAAATGTAATTTCATTGGTTGAAAACTATTAAGGGACCGTAGAAGAATACTTTCATACCAGTTTAGTTTTGCATGGTGTTCATCCTAAAAATTACAAAATTAAATGACCATGAGAAGCGATTTGGGGCGTTTAGATAGAACTTGATTGTTCTATCCCTGAAGTCTCGGGGAATCATGAAAACAGCATGGTGATATCGTATGTGGTTTCAAAAACAGCAATGTCATCATTTTACAAGGCTTATCGGACTAATCTGTCTCTCAGTCCATCGTTTTAACTGTCTGTCTCGTTACCTTCTGTAGTCAGTGATGTACCGAGGGTCGAAAAGTCCTGAGGTGAGAGAAATCAATGTCCTAGGCTCTTGCAGAAATCAAGAAGACAAAGCGCGGCAAAGTGTTTTGCATCATTTTAATCAGACATTTTGTCCTGACAGGGGAAGAACATAACAGGGCATTTTACATATGTTTAAAATAGGTCAATAATAATAATAATATAATAAATAATAAGACTAACGGACACTTATAATAGTATGTCAAGCTTTTTATTTAGGCACAAAGCGCTTTGCGCAATCAACATTGAAACAGCTCACACACACGCACAACAGACCCATGCGCACAAACCAAAGGTGCACTGCATCGTGAGTGAATGCGTTCTTGCACACACACACATGCACATGCACATGCACACCGCACACACGCACACAGACCCACACATATTTCATCAAATACACAGAAGACTCATGCTCACTGAAACGCACCCAGACTTGAAAACACAAACATACACTTGAACAAATACGCGCACACACACACACAAACACACCAGGCATCTGAATGGCCCGTGGATCCGCAGTTTTGGTAACCACTGGCTGCGGTTTTGGCACTGCCGGCTGCGGTTTGTACTTCATGAGGCAGCGCGGTCTTATTCTCAAATGGTATTCTTAAACAGTTTTTGTTTTCATACTGCGCCTTTGGAAACGGAAAATCGCAGCCATGTTTGGTTTTTCTTCCGAGTTTAGAGCTCTCTAGACTTACTTTCACTGTTTCAGAGTTTGTTATTGATGACAGTGATTGTGATTTGGGTTTTTAAATGAGTCGATTTAGAGGATATATGATCGCGTGAGACTGTACGTTTGTTTTCAGAACTTGTGGCTTTTCCGCGAGAAATTGGGTAATGAATAATCGCAATGGATGCCGACTACGGACTACAGTTTTGTGGGGTCTCCGACTCGATGTTCACTCCGAGTCATGACGAGTTTTTGTTCGTCTGCGTGATTGGACTCTGGAGTATTCTGATGCCTGCACACCCACACACACACACTCATAGGGCACAATGGCCTATGACCAGGGCCTCAGGACATCACTGCTCTCTGTCTCTCCCAACTTTGCCCCCCTGAATTCTCTAACGGGGATCTGCCCCTCACTCACCGCTGGGGCCCTGGGCAGCCCTAACTTTCAGCGGTTTTTTTTCATTTTCATTTTTGGGAGTTGCACCCACGTGATAGACATGTCTTATTTAAAGTCAGGGCTCCCAGGGACCCCTATTTTGGGGTCTATGAAGCACTAAAATGCTAAAGAACCCTCTAAAAGAATGTGCAGGTGTCCCAGGATGCACTACAGAAAAATTCATTGGTAAGGTACAAGATGTGCCACCCACGTGCATTTCTCAGTTAATCTATTTTTACGTTTTTTTGACTTTCTTACCATACATAAAGCTGTATTTTAATATATTTTTAGGAACATTTTCAGCTAATAACTTTTTTGGACTACTAACCCTAGCCCTATAACCTAACCCTACCCACTATGTACTGCAGTAGTACACCGTGATTTGTCACAGTTGTGGTTCGATTGTTTTTCCGTCTTATAGGGTGGGGTGTAGGGTTAGGGCTTAGGGCTAGGGCTAGTATTCCAAAACGGATAATTTGGTGAAAATGTCCTAAATACAGCTTTATTTATGGTAAGAAAGGCAATAACGCTAAAAATAGAATTAACCGAGATAGGTATGGGGGGTGGCACATCTTGACTTTACAAAAATTCTTTTTAGCATTCGCTATGCCACTTGGACCCTCTATCCCTCCTCTAGGACCCTCTATACTGTAAGTGAAGGAGTCCCTGGGACCCCTTGTTTTTGTTGGAACGATTGGGAGCCCTGAAACCGTGTAATGTGAAACTAAAAGTGTTCTTTTTTCTTTCTTTTCCCCTTCAGTTTTCTATGCAGAGGCCTAATTGTGTGTGTGTGTGTCATTAAAGCTCCGCTCTCTTCTTTCTCTTCTCTCTCTTGCCTTTAGGGTTTCTGTCTGCTTTCTGCTAGGTATTCCATTTATATCATGTCATCCATGTGTGTTCGCTTTTGTATTGCGTTTTTGTTTGAATGCTTTATGATTATGAATGCTAACGTGTGTGTGTGTGGGCTTTGATTTGATTAATATCAAGATTCATAGCGTCATATAAATAACTGCAGGGCTCCCAATCGTCCCGCAAAACAAGGGGTCCCAGGGACTCCTTCACTTACAGTATAGAGGGTCCTAGAGGAGGGATAGAGGGTCCCAGAGGAGGGATAGAGGTTCCCAGAGTGAGGGATAGAGGGTCCCAGTGGCAATGCGAATGCTAAAAAAGATTTTTTCTAGTGCATCCCTGGGACCCCCTGCACATTCTTTTAGAGGGTCCTGTTAGAATTTTAGTGCTTCATAGACCCTCAAATGGGGGTCCCTGGGAGCCCTGATACGAGTATGCTTGTGTTTTGATTTGTGTCTAAGGAATGTACATAGACAGTAAGAGCACTGGGTAAGTTGATCTGCGCATGCATGTGTGTGTGGGGGGGGGGGGGGGGGGGGGGGTTGGAGTCGGGGAGTAGGACTATGAGGGTAAGTGTGCTCATGTATTACCATATTTTTGGATCATTCAGGGGTGGGATTTTGTCCGGTTTTTGCCTGAAATCCGGTATTTACATTTTTTAGCCATGTCAATCATGGCCGGCCGTACAGTTTATTAATCAAATTTTGTTCAGGGGGTGGGCCACGAGTTGTTGAAAATCTAGTTTTACCCTTCTTTTTTTCTTTGGTCAAATCCCACCCCTGATCATTAGGCGCTGCTGTGTATATAGCGACATTTTTCAATAGGGCAATTTTCAAGAAAAATCTGAAAAAATTCAAGTAAAAGGCCAGGGTTCCCAGGGACCCCCATTTGGGGGTCTATGAAGCACTAAAATTCTAAAGGACCCTCGAAAAGAATGTGCAGGGGGTCCCAGGATGCACTAGAAAAATTATTTTTAGCATTCTGGGACCCTCTGTCCCACTCCCGCCTCTAGGACCCTTTATACTGTAAGTGAAGGAGTCCCTGGGACCCCTTGTTTTGCGGGACGATTAGGAGCCCTGGGAGTAGGACTAGGAGGGTAAGTATGCTCATGTATTTCATCATGAAGAAGGCCTTTCAAAAAGAAATCTTTTTTTTTTCTTTTTAATCTTCCAGATCTGAAGAGGAAGTGGGTGCGGATTGCTCTCCCCCTGTGATCGACCTGACGGAGAGTGACCTCCCCTGCGAAGGCCCCGGAGTGCCCCCTGTGGCCTCCATGGAGAATCTCGGTAAGTTTTTGTTGTTGTATGTTTATGAGTGTGTGTTGGTTTCACGTTGTTGTCATGGTTCGTACAGAGTCTTTAAAGTCTGGAAAAGTCTTGGAAAATGGAAAAATGGTTTCCAGGCCTGGAAAAGCATGGAATTATCAACTTTGTTTGCCTGAGTCTGGAAAAGTCTTGAATTTTTCAGTCTGGCACAGTTCACAGCGACAGGCAATTTGTTTTCTCACTGAAGACAAAGAGAATCTCACTTCGATTTTACATGATAATAACAACGCTACCCCGGCACGCATACTTGACGAGTGAGCGCCATGGTTACTGGCAGACAAACTTTTCTTTCTTGGCCGGCGAAGTGACGTCCCTTGTACGCAATGCGCATGCGCCGGAAGTCGATGTTCTTTTCTCTTGTTGGAGCGCGGTCACTTGCTTCACTAACATGGGAAAGTGCATGTTTAGCCAAACGTGGCTGGAAGTGGAACATAGCGAGTTCAAGGACTGGATAGCCCCATCATCTGATGGGTCGAAGTACAAAGCGCGGTGCTTACTATGCGCAAAGGACTTTGATGTCCAGAACATGGGTTTGGGAAAGTTGCAGAAATGGTCTGGAAAAAGTATGGATTTTTATTTCCAAAATTCTGTACGAACCCTGTGTTGTTTATTTTAGTTTTTTTTTGCTTTACATGTGCATTTACGAAAAACAAATACAAACGTTTATTATAATAAAAAAAAAGTTTTTTTATTTTTTTTTACCTTCTGGGCCAAAAGTAAGGTGAGACTGAGTCATGTACACCAGTCTCTCGCTTGTCGATTATACGACGACTTTGTTGTTTATTTACTTTCTTGTTTTTCAACACAAATGCTTGGTTTTCGGGGTGGATATGCTCGAGTCTTTCATTGACAAAGTCATAAAATTTCAGCAAGATTCTGTGAACAGTTTTGAAAATATGAAGTAAAAAGTAAAAGTATGGGTGCAAATGCACCCACGGGGTACGGGAAGGGTTATACCAGATACAGACCTGTTTTCACTACGGATTTGTCCGTAAATATTACGTTTTGAGACCTCCGATTACGCTATTACGGTCAGCAACAAAAAAAATCTGCATTTCCGCTGAACGAGTGCGAAAAAAGAAGAAATCGAAAGAAGGCATGGCATTTGAGCCGTACTCGCTACTGTGTCGTCTGCTATCAAAGGTATACTTCCTTCCTTCCTTCCTTCCAGTAAGTGACCACAGTCAAACTTGACTATTCTGTCACTGTAGAAATTGGGGATCTGCGGAAGAGCGCCTTAATACAGGGAGAGGGGTAGAGGTGGAGGGAAGGGGGGGGGGGAGGGGGGGGGGGGGAGTGTTGCTGGATAACTATTTGGTGACCATCGACACAAAAGTGTCGATGGTCTTGGCCTGCACAGCTTCCTGGGGCAGCTCGTTCCAGTCCCGGATTGTACGTGGGAGGAAGCTGGCTTGTCGGTACTGAGTACGAAAATATCACTTCGAGTGATGTCCCTTGAATGAATACTTCTGGTTTATTTCTCCATGCCGCCATATTTCGAGGTACGAAGTGCAGTCTGAAGGCATGCCTGAAAAAACAACACTCGCAAGCGGATGATTCCGACTCTGCTCATCGGACGCCAAAGAAAAAAGCGAGCTCCCGCCTCAACGCAACCAAAAGTTCGGCAGTTGTTGAAGTTGGGTTCGGACGGGATTGAAGTTGCAGCGTGTGTGTACGTTCGCCTCTCCTGCCCCGCTCAAAAGGTTTGACGGTTTCAAAAAATTCTGGTGGAAGGATTTCTCAGCCAGCAAAATTATGGACAGATGCCTGAAATTACTGATTTCAGAGCTTGGGATTACTGACAGTGAAGATTTTGGGTAAACAGGTCTGCAGATAGAAGAGGGGTCAGCTGCTATTCCGACAGGCTGGGCTAATATTTGGGCTGAGCCGTATTTTACGGACTACGTGGCGATACTTTTTTCCCCCTTCAACTGAGACCCCTGCGCCTTAACCCTTAACCCCTTGACTGCCACCAATGTATCAGTACTGACCTGATGACATCACTGATGACCAGTGATCGCGCTAGGAATTTTGAAAACCAGTCCCACCAGCGACAATGCCCCCCAACAACTGGTGTCAAAACCAGTCCCAGGGAAACAAAAACCAGTGGAAACCACAATATCAAAGCCTCTGTTAAACAATTTATCAGTCCTAGCAAACATTTATGAGTCCCTGGGACTGACAGGTCAAATTTGTTTTCAGTATTTTGGTTTTGCAATCAGTATTATACTGATAATTACCGGTAAACGCGATCTCTGTGACGTCATCAGATGAAGAGGAATAACCCTGATATGCTGACTTTTGCTCTAACACAGTCAAGAGAGTTATATCCCCAGACCATTTTGCCAGATTGGGCCTATCAGTTGTCTTTTTCATGGCATCATTTGCCCAATTATTTTTTTTCTTTAATTTTGCTCTGGCAGTCAAGGGGTTAAAATGTTTTGAGCCTAGTGTGTGACTGAAATCTGATCAAACAAAGTTGTGAATTCCATTCATCATATCCTAATATAAGCATTGAGATCGACTATCGGGCCGAAATCATGAATTAAGCCACCGAAGCAGACGGCACATTCACACAGAGAAGGGTACAGGCATGAAAACAGCTCCGCTGTCTCCGCCGATTTTTTTTCTCCGAAATCGAGCGATCTCCGCCAGAAAAAAAAATCTTGGCCGAAAAAACCCACGAACCAAAATTATCTTTACATGGCACAATCTTCATTTCGCGCCTTTTTGCTCTTCCGCCATTGTCATTTCCAAGATGGCGTCCACAGAGAACGCATGTATCGAGTTGGCGAAACAAACATGTAAAAAAAAAAAAAAAGTACGTGAAAGATTGGAGAAGTGACTGGCTGCAGAATGTAGTTTGTGGCCGAAGAGTCGGCGATGTTATTCAGAAAAGAGACAAAGACAAAGAGTGTGAAGCTTTTTGTGAACTTTGTCAAAAAGTTGTCAGTTGGAAGGTGAAGTAGGATGTGAAATGAGGAAGGATGAGGAATAACCCTGATATGCTGGCTTTTGCTCTAACACAGTCAAGAGTTATATCCCCAGACCATTTTGCCAGATTGGCTCTATCAGTTGTCTTTTTCATGGCATCATTTGCCCAATTATTTTTTTTCCTTTAAACTTTGCTTGTCCCCCCCCCCAAAACAACCCCCCCCCCCCCCCCCCCCACTGAACAAAACTTCCGACGTTAGCTGAAAATCCGGGTGGAAGGATGTCTCGGCTGAAAAAATCTCTTTTTTGGAGGGGAACAGTAGTTTTCATGCCTGAGGGTGGGTGCGTTTGAATCAGGATATGACTTCGCAGCCTCAGTTTCGACAACCAAAGACAATAACAGTCATGGCGGACATGCGCTACTGGAGTCAAAACTCATTGTAGAAATCTACTCCGTGATTTTCAATTCTGACTTTTCCGTAATCTCTGACGCAGATGATGCGTAAAAGTGCTTCATCAGATAGCATACCTGCCAACCCTCCCGGTAAATCCGGGAGCTTCCCGGATTTTGTCACCTCTTCCGGTCTTCCAGGAATTCACGTGAAACTCCCGGATTTCGAAATTTCCAGCTTAGATGACCTCAGAAACGAGTGTTATGAAACCCGAAAACCGAAACTGGGTTTCAGGAAGCTTCGCGAAGCAGAGTTCGTACTGCGCATGTCGGAAGCGGGGGCTACTTCCTCCTGCAATCCTTTGTTTGGCGGTCTTTAGGCCTGTCTCACGCCGCCATTGAAGTAACCTCGCCACGATGCCGAATGCAAAGGAGGAGACGAAGAAATGGAAGACCGTCTTTGCATTTTAGCTGCTGGTAAACTTTACCTTAGAATGACTTCAGTGAGCGTCCTGAGGGCTAGTTTTCACATTTAAAAGAAAAAAGTTTCTCAGCTTCAGGGGGCACAGCCCCCTGACCCCCGATAGTCCCCCCTCCCAAACCCACCCCCCTCCAGGATTTTGTTTGGGAAAAGTTGGCAGCTATGATATAGATATCCGGATAGCAGCGTGAGTGTAACTTCTGTTGTTCTGGAGATTGTTTAGTTTGGCCTTTGGGGACCTTCTCCAACGCTAAATCCTCGAGTCCTTTTGGGGCATTTATAGCGGGGCTGTTCCTTTGGCAAGGTTTCTCTTTAAACAAATTTTGGCTTAGATATCGACATTTGTGATGGTGCATGGAAAAAAACTACATTAAGTCGCTCAGAATGTTTTTAGCAAAAGCCAAAAATGTGTCTCTGTGTGTGTGTGTGTGTGCAATATAAATAAGCTGCACTTTATACTTTTTCCGAAAAATACGGTGTGCAAACCGTGTCCCACTTATCCTGAACGCTAGAGGTGGGGGGAAAAACTGGTTTGAACCGAAAAAACGGTGCTAAACTTTCGCGGTTTGAAAAACCGGTTCGAGTTGCTGTGAACCAGTTTTTTTAACTGCAAACTGAAAGTAATTCTTTTTAAAAGAATAACGCATTCTTTTCAAAAAACACCATGGATTATCAGCACAGATTGGGTGTTTGCAAACCAAGGGTAGATGTTTCTAGTTTGTGATGGTATATGGCTTTGACTTTGACTGAGTGTTCAGTTGAGTGTGTACGTGTCATAAGTCATAAGTTTATTGTGTATGTGTGCGCATGCGTGTGTGCGTGTGTGTGAGTGAATATTCTGACAAATAAATATGTTTGCATAGGTGAAACTAGTGATGCGAGTACTGGTTAAAAAAACCGGTTTGGTAAAACCGGTTCGAATAAGGAAAACCGGTTTAAAACCGGTTCGGATTTTTGAACCGGTTCTCAACTCTACTGAGCGCATGGCGGAATGATGACTCATCTTACAGTCAATTTTGCTTCTGACAGTTTTTTTAATTTAATTTTATTTCCCATTCAGGCAACACGTGTTTTCTGAACAGCGTGTTGGAGGTGCTGCGCTACACGCCGTGTTTCCTGGAGGGGCTGGAGGAGCTGTATCGGCACATCGTGTACCTGGAGAAAATCAAGTCGTCCGACGCGGCGCGAGAATCGGGAGAGGTGAGGGGGCTGGGGAGGGAGCAGACCTGTTTACTCTACTCTTTCCGAGTGGTGTTCTTCTCAATTTGGACCTCTACTACTCTTCAAAACTGAAAAGAATGCTCTTTAATTCTTGCTGACTGCTCATTTTCAGTGAACAGACATGCCTACCGTCCCTGTACATCCAGGATTTGTCCCGGAAAGTTGATTTTAGAAGCGACTGTCCCGGAAATCCCGGATTTGCAATACGCGTCCCAGGAAAAAAAATCGGGAATCGAAAAGCCGTTCCATGGTGCTGTACGATTAGAGAAGAACTGAGCCAGGAATCGTTATCGTCTGCTAGACGGAATGCGCATGCGCGAAGAAGGAAATACCTGCTGCTGCTTCGCTTCCAACAATTGAAGCACCTATGGCGTGCGAAGAGACACAGACATTTCGGATTCTGATTCGGGACTCAACGATGCAGACAAGTGTGTAAAAAGAAGAAGAAAACGGCCGGTGAAGCGCGCATTTTTTGTTTTTTCCAGAAAGAGTTCACTGGGAAACGTGTGTATCCTTGTCTAAACAGTAAATAAAAGGAGTTTCGTTGCATTCTGCCAGAAGTGGTGTAATGCCCGATGTTGTCTCGGTGAAGATCTGGCGTGTAAGAGATGCACTAAGGCATCCCATTAAGTCTGATAACGCATGCTCGGTATGGCTATCTTGTCCTGCCATGTCCCTGATTCCACTGTGATTTGTTCCCTGATTTCTTTCTTTATTTGTCCCTGAAAGCAAATTTGGGGTAGCATGTCTGAGTGAATATTAATTTGTCATGGTTTAATCGTAATAAGTACCCATTTTGCACCAAAACTATCTGCATTTCAGCTATCCAGTACTACTTCTAGACTTGTGTAGAAGGGTAAACAGGTCTTGGGTGAGACAACTGAGCCGTGCCAATAGACGATTTTCGGGGGGGGGAAAATAGGGGAAAGCACTTCGTCGGTCAAATACCATAGCAACAATGCAACAATGGCGTCGAAGCTTGAAACCGCAGGATGCAAGTCAGCGTCTTGCAAGCATTTTTTTTAGAAAAATTAGGGGTGGCTAGTTGGCCACAAACTAATAAAACTTGCGAAATGCGACGTAAAAATAGAAATGACAACAATTGTTTAGAATGATGCACAGTGCAGACCTGCCTACTGCTACGATTTGGCCGTAGCAGCTACGAAAAATAAAGCTTTGCTACGGAGCTACGGCAACCTTAACGTTGCTACGGAAAAAACAAATTGCCGCCACATTTTATTTTTGCTTATGCCGTTCCCGGTTTTGTCGGTTTCTAAGAGCAGACGCCGTGTCACGCGCGATAACCTAGTCACTTCCGTTTTTATCAAAGTGACTGCGCATGCGTTCTTATTACTTTCTCTGAAAAAATGGCGGACTTCAAGCAATAGCGATTCGGATATGTTTTCAGAACGAAGAAAATACTTACCCCCACCAAAACTAAAATCATCTGGCACAAGCCTATCTTGTTCAAAGTAAAAACATCGGCTGCCGCACACGTTTTATAATAATCGAGGCGTTCTTAACACGTGAGGAGGTTTGCCTTGCATCGTCAGAACATTGACTTCGTGCCGAACGCATGCACCGTGCAGTGCATCAGCGGCTCTGCCCATGCAGGGCTTCTCTGTTGAATCATGGCGGTAATATTGAAGGACGATTGCCTGATCGACACGTTCCACTCGGCGAAACATAATTAAGCCATTGCATGTTTCGGCTCGGGAAGTAGTATACACAATACCGAATTAGCTGTCATTTGTGGATGCTTACTGAAACCAAATTTGCCGATGCGTCGTCGTGATGTGACATATTGTCTGGATGGCTGGGCGTTACTGATTGTGAGGAAGAATATCCAAGTAAGCGGGGATGAGTACTGACTCAGTGTGGTTCTATAGTGCTTGTGAGATGCTCTGCTCAAACGGACAGTAGTCTGCCTCGTCTCAACGGGAGCTTGTGGGGGGGGGGGGGGGGGGGGGTGGGGGGGGGGGGGGGGGGGGGGGCAGTGGTGGGGATGGGGGGGGTGTGTGGGGGGGCAACAGACCCACGCCCACCGGCAAGATGAATTAGTTCGATGTTAAACATTGGGATTTAATGATATGGTGTGTGTGAGTTGATCTTGTCTCAGTGAGCAACTTAACGACGTGCATTTTGAGCAGCCAAGGGGGGGGTGGGGGCACAGTCAAACCAGTATGGGCGTAGCGCGCGAATATTCCTTAGTTTGGCGAGTAGTGAGAGAGTGAGATTATTAATTAGTTGGGGGTAGTGTTAGAGAGGGAGATGAGTCCTCCCTCTCTTTCTCTCTCTCTCACTACGAGCAACTAAGAATATCGCACAATAAGCCCCCTCTTGGTTTGACCACAATCATAGTCCTAAGTTGACCATTCGATAAGGTCCAACATGGGGAGGTTCACTCTGCCATACAGCTCTTGTTGACCTATCGGACCTCTTGTGTTTGTAGCTGGGACATAACAGCACTTAGAACACCGTGCTGTCATTCTGTATCAAAAAATTATGCCATTTTATAATTTTTACATCAACATTTCACAAGATTTATCAGTGTCGGTGGCCCACTGGCCACCCAAAAAGGGATACCGTTTTAATTCGTGTCCCAGGACAGAATGACGTCATCAAAAAATCTAAGTACTTGGACTTCGCAATCCAAAAAAGAATCTACCCGATTTTAATGAAGATTTGACAGTAAGCTTTAAAAAAAATTTTTTTGATATTTTAATGATTCTACTTCGGTTTTGTTTGAAAGAACTTGTGTAGATTTGATTACCACTTGCATCTGTCAAACCAATACTGGATAGTAATGCCACTTCCATTTTTCTGTGATTTTTTATCAGCATTGTGTGCCCAAAAATGAGCGATCCCTTGTAGAAATCACTTAACCATTTTTTTTTATTGTACACACGAAGCCAAAAACGAATCCAAAACACCCCCGAACTATTTTTAGAACCAAAAACATGTTCAGACACGCGCAATCCACCGATGATGTCATACCAACAAAAAACCCAAATTTAGTTTTTACAGTAAAAAAAACACCGTTTTGAGTGTGACAAACGCTCAATCCACCGAATGCACTTCATCAAAAATCTAAGTACTTGAATTCGCCCAAAAAGCGCCCGATTTTATGAAGATTTAGTAAGTTAAAAAATGTTGATATTTTAATGATTCTATCGGTTTGTTGAAAGAACTTGTGTAGATTTGAAAACAAAATACTAAAAACGTTAAATTTAGTAAGTTAAAAAAAAAAAGACGATCCTGCTCCACGCATAAAAACATCCATTTAAAATGTATTAAAAGTTAAGTGAATTCGTTAGTATAGTGAGGTTTTAGTACTCGTTAAATGATGATTATTTGATGAATCCTGTACATTATAGTAGGTTTTGCATTCGTTATTAAATAATTATTTTGAATTATGTATTTATTTGTCCTTTAAAAATGGAAGACAAAAAACCCCACAAAAAACGCTTGAATAGACAATTACGTGATTTATTTGAAGAAGATGAAATTGATTTTGGAGATGATAGTGAATTAGACCAAAGTTTTAAGGAAACTAATATGAGAATTATTGATACATTTGATGTAATTAAAAGTGTTAAATTTGCTATTACACAAATAAAAAAAAGAATATTGATTACTCCACCAGTTAAAGTTTTATTAGCAGTAAGAATAGAGTTTACTTCTGAAGGTGGTGATGAAACCATGTTAATTTGGGTCTCTACAAAACAACAAACTGTACTAACACACGATGATTTTACAAGTGAATGGGAAGATAATATGTTTGACCTGTTCGTTAAAGCCTCTGAAGAAGCAAAACAACGAGGATCCGGATGGGGCGAAGGTGAAGTGATTGAAATAGAATTAGTAGAAAGTAAATATGAACCAATCGTCGGAAACTCCTTTATACCACTACCTCCTGTCTTAGCAACCAAACGAGCCATAATTAATATAAAAAACACAGATGACAAATGTTTTATGTGGTGTATTCTAGCAAAGCTGCACACTGTTAACATCCACCCAGAAAGAATAACAAATTATAAACCATATGTTAATGAATTGAATTTTTTTAATATGGAATTCCCCATAACGTACAACCAAATTAACCAATTCGAAGAACAAAACAAACCACTAACCGTTAATGTTTATACTTGGGAAAAAAATAAAATTAAACCCATTCGCACCTCCAAAAATGCACCAAGAATAATGGATCCACACCAAAACCACATCGATCTTCTTTTAATAACAGATGAGGAAGATAAACACCATTATACTTTAATCCGTACAATGAGTAGATTATTAACCCACACGAGTGATAACAAAGGAAAACAAGATTTATGTAGAAGATGTTTACTTAGAATACCAAGTGTATCTGCTGCGAATAAACACCAAACAAATTGTGAAAGCCCCGTTAGCAGTATAATTGAAAGAATTACTCCAAAAGAAGGAAGTAAAGTATTCTTTACAAATTATAAAAAGTTGTTAACCGCACCCTATGTTGTTTATGCAGACTTCGAGTCTTTACTTGTACCCTACGAAGGACCAACCCTAGAAACACTCCCTAAAACTGTTTTATTAAACAACCACCAAATCTGCTCTTATGCATATATTATTGTTAGATCTGACGGTAAACACTCCACACCTAAAATGTACAGAGGACCCAACGCCGAATCTTACTTCCTAAAGGAAATGATGGACCTGCGAAATCACTGCTCCAACAATCTTAATTTAAACGAATTAACTATGCAACCCCAAGATCAACTTAATTACGACGCCGCTACTAAGTGTTGGATTTGTAAAGATGATTTTGACGAGTTTGAAGACCCAAGTAAACCCAAAAACCACAAAGTAAGAGACCATGATCACATAACAGGTAAATTTAGAGGTGCTGCACATAACAAATGCAACCTCCTGTTAAAGATCGATCCAAAGAATTGGAAACTACCCATATTCTTTCACAATCTACGTGGATACGATTCCCACTTAATTCTTAGAGCCCACTTTGAAAAGTTAGGATTTAGGTCGAGTTCGTGCATCGCCCAATCCTCTGAAAAGTACATGACATTTACACTCGGTCAACTATCGTTTTTTGATTCGCTACAACACTTAGGAATGTCGCTCGACGGATTAACTAAAGCGTTAACCACATTCCCATTTACAAGTAAATACTTTGAACCCGAACTAATAAAAAAAGGAATCTATCCCTACGAGTACATGGATTCTTGGGATCGATTTGATGAACTTTGGCTCCCTGCTAAAGGTGCATTCTTTTCTAAATTAACTGGATTGGATATAAGCGACAAACAATATGAAGACGCACAAGCAGCGTGGACCGAGTTAAAATGTAAAAACATGGGTGATTACCACGACGCATACTTAAAAGCCGACGTTTGTTTACTTACTGATGTTTTTGAGAACTACAGAAAAACCTGCATGCGTCACTATGAATTAGATCCTGTGAATTATATAACCGCTCCAGGAATGAGTTGGGATGCATTCCTTAGATCCACCAACATTAAAATAGATTTACTCTCCAACGATGCAATAACACAAATGTTAGAACGTGGACTGCGTGGCGGAATTAGTTTGGCGTGCCACCCTTACTGTAAAGCCAACAACAAATACCTGGACGACTACGATCCCACAAAACCATCCAACTACATTATGTACTTAGATGCTAACAATCTTTATGGACACTCTATGTGCCAAGCGCTCCCACTAAACAACTTTAAAATTGAAGTTATGAATCTATCCAACATTAACGGTTTTATAGAGTGGTTATTTAAACAAACCCCCAACCAACCAAGGGGTTATATTTTAGAAGTTGACTTAGTTTACCCCACGGAGCTGCATGACCAGCATAACGACTTCCCATTAGCCGCAGAAACAAAAGCAATCGGATCTGCTCTACCAAAACTTGTGCCAAATCTAAATAACAAAAAAAAAAACATTTGCCAGGTTCTTTACAGGTAGTAGTTGCTTTGGTAAAACGATGGAGAACCCACACAAGCGAAAGGAGGTTAAATTAGTTATAACAAAAAAGAAAGCCCTAAAACTAACCTCTAAACCCAACTACCAAAGTTTTAAAAGATTTAGTGACGAACTTTACGGTATAATGATGAAGAAGTTAAAAGTGTTGTTAAATAAACCAATCTTTATTGGATTTACTGTACTTGAACTCTCTAAACTGCACATGTTAGAATTTTTGTATGACTACATTAAACCGCACTACCCGGATGCAACTCTTTTGTACACCGACACCGACTCTTTTGTTTTAAATATACCCACAAATGATTTTTATGAGGACCTTAAAACCGATGTAGCAAAAGGAGCAGATTCGTGGTACGACACATCTGACTACCCCAAAGACTCTCCACTACACTCCACCCAAAATAAAAAGGTAATCGGAAAAATGAAAGATGAATTAAACGGTACGATTATTAGCGAGTACGTAGGTTTAAGAGCGAAGATGTACTCCATCCTAACACAAAAAATAACAAATGAAAAAGGAGAAGTTGTTAATAAAGATGTTAAAAAAAGCAAAAGGAATTAGTTATTCTGTTGTTAAAAAACAAATAATACATTTAATAAAACTACAAAAAGCCCTATTTGATAATAAAACTATTTGATACTACATTCTACCATAATAATGTGGTCACTTAGATCGGATTTACACCGAATAAATACAGTAGTAGTTAATAAAAAATCGTTAGACTCCACCAACACCAAACGCATCTTTGTAACACCAGAGTTTTCGTACGCACCAGGTCATTGGAGATCCACCGAACCCACTTAAATACAATACTAAGTTTTTTGTACACACCGCACTACTAAAGAATCGTCGCACTAATTAAGATTTATTTTAATGCTAAACACACTTTAATTATAATAAACATAAGAATACAAAAGTTTGTGTTGTTATAATAAAATATATGCGCTTTTAAACAACAACAGGCACCCTTTAATCCTTGTATGCAGATCTTCTTTAACATCTTTTTTTTTTTGTTATGTTTTTTATTCTTTATAATTTTAATCCACAACACCTGCAGCAGCACAACACTTTTGGTTGTTAATAGTACAACACTCCGCATAGCGTCGAGCAAATATAGCACTCCGCACAGCGTCGAACAGATAATAACACAACACTCCGCATAGCGTCAAGCTGCTAACAACACTCTGCATAGAGGTTTACAGGTTCTTTTAACAAGTTCCTACCAGGTTATTTTTAAGTGTTTAGCGAAGATTGAATCGGAAGCCGCCTCCCCCCCCCCCCCCTTTTTCCCTCGTATCCATTGGACCTTGCCCCCTTTTTTCATTAGGGGGGTATGGGGGGGAAACGCCCCCCCCACTTTTTCAAAATCCTAGAATCAGCTCTGTGTATGTGTGTTGCATACCTGCCCAACTCTCCCGGTAAAGCTCCCGGATTTTGTCACCTCTCCCGGTCTTCCCGGAATTCACGGTGAAACTCCCGGATTTCGAAATTTCCAGCTTAGATGACCTCAGAAACGAGTGTTATGAAACCCGAAAACAAAAACTGGGTTTCAGGAAGCTTCGCGGAGCAGAGTTCGTACTGCGCATGTCGGAAGCGGGGGCTACTTCCTCCTGCAATCCTTTGTTTGGCGGTCTTTAGGCCTGTCTCACGCCGCCATTGCATTTTTGCTGCTGGTAAACTTTAACTTAGAAAGACTTCAGTGAGCCCCCCCTCCTAGGATTTTGTTTGGGAAAAGTTGGCAGCTATGGACTGTTGTGCAAACTGGGTTTGTGTGTGTGTGTAACATGTATGAGTGCGTTTATGTACATGTGCGTGTGTTTGCGCATGTGTGTATGTGCATGAATATGTTAATTGCGCATATAATACGTAAACAAAAATGATTCATTGTGATTTTGATAATTGATGTATCTTTTTGTTGTGTGTCCTCAGGTTAAAACTGACCCCAGCTTGGCCTGGGACCTTGTGAAGAACTTGTTCAAGGTCAGTTCCAGATTTTTTGGATTTTTTTTTTTTTTTTTTTTTTTTTTGGGGGGGGGGGGGGGGAGGCTGTCAGGCGGCGGGGGGGCGGTGTATAGCTGGTTTTAGAATATTTAATATAATTAATTAAAGGACAACAAAGCCTTTGTAAGCGTGTTCACACAAGAACATCACTTTTTTCTCACCACCAAAACCCGCAACCACACAAAACCATCTGAGCCACAAGAGCAAGAAACCCGGATTTCAAATTCAGCAGGCCCCTTTTGTTTATTAAAAATAGAAGAGAAATAACTTGTTGTTTTGTTTAGGCTCTAGTGAGTCTTTAGTAATGATAGTTGTTCGGAAAGTGTGAGGTTGTGTAGAACATTTTGTTTGTGTGTAATGTGTGTGTTGCGTCCGTGGTCCAATCTCCAAACTTTAACGCTTGGCATTTTCTTGGGAAATAGAAGGCGTGCATTGTTCAAACTTTGCACACACCATAGAATGTCTATGCAAGCCTTCAAACAATAATGATTTGAATAATGAAGTACTTAAAACAACACTGTAAACAGAATAACAAAAAAACAGATAGATGAGGTGGGGTTAGAGAATATTCGAAAACATGGCAACATGAGTTAAGAAAACTGTCAATCAACACTGAAAAGCCCGCTCCACCCCGTTAACGGTCATTGGTAGATGTGTCTGTCTGGTCTGTCATGCCAATGTTTCCGGGTACGATTTCTCGGACTACTAATAGAGGCACTTTTTTTATTTTATTTTTAGGATTCTTCTTCTTCTTCTTTGTTCGCAATCAGACAGTTTCCTGTCATATCAGCGTATATGCGTCATGCTGCTGTTGTGCGCCTTACTAAGAAAGTTAGGCCCAGCAAGTCCGATTTGGCTGAAAGAAATCCTTGTAAGAAATTTATAGAAAAAGGCAGCAGGAGAATGGACAGCAGATAAATCAGTAAAAGAATAGATAGCAGATGACAGTAAGTAAAAGGGAAAAAGGCAGAGTCAAAGAAAGTGATGGATTTGAAGAAGTTACAAGCACAGAACTTCCAGAAGGTGGGGGAACTATTTGTACGAAAGAGACCCCCCGGTAGGTATCCCCACGGGTAGGCACAAGGTAGCGACAAGGTAGGATGATCTCAAGTCAAGGCCTCAAGTCGTCAAGCAAGATACTGTTCAGCCACTGAGAGAACAACAACAACAACACAACATACAGTATTTATAACGTTATACGGCGCTGAATCTTGATAGAAATCAAATCAAAAGCGCACACACACGTTAGCATTCATAAAGCATTAAGGAGCGTCATTCCAAAACAGCAAACGCAATACAAAGCGAACACACACGGATAACATAAATGGAATATAGCAGAAAACAGACCTAATGGCAAGAGAGAGAAGAAAAAAAGAGAGTGGAGCTTTAATGACGGGGGAAAACAGGTGGGTTTTGAGGTTAGCTTTGAAAGCAGAGAGAGTCGGTCGCTGACGGAGGGAGAGAGGAAGTTTGTTCCAGGCTGGTCGGTCCTGAGACAGCAAAAGAGCGCCGACCAACAGTTGAAAGCTTATACCTAGGGATCTGGAGAGAAAGAGGGTCAGAAACTAAAGTTCTAAAGTGCGAGCTGCGCGTATATATGGTAATAATGATGTCGCAGAGGTAAGATGGAGCAGCTTTATGGATAGATTTATAGTAAAGTGTGTTTAAATTATACTCAATTATTTATAACTCAATGCTGTCTGCCGACGTCGTAAGCCAATTGTTAAAGAACGCAGAAGAGGGCTAACGTGATAATGAACCTTTTTCTTTCCTAAGGGTAGGACAAGTACGAAAGCAGTTAAGGACAAGCTGTGTTTTGAATACGCTGGAGACAGGATAGAGAAGAGACTGATAGGCCAGAAAAGAGAGCATTACAGTAGTCAATACGAGAAAGGATGAGGGAAGTAACAAGCTTTGCGATACTGTTGAGCACTGAGAACGGGACACTGCCGGGATCAGAACGTAAGCAACTGAGGTGCCGACTCCTGTCAAAAACTTCACACTTCCAAACCTTCTATGATCCTGTCGTCGACAGTCACACCTTCCTCCACAGGATCAGCCTGACAACACATCAGCATGGGTGCTACTACCTTCCGTATAAACGAAAATCCGTAAATTAATTTTTCTGCTGAGACGGAAATTCCGTATCTTTTAAAATTTTGTCCCCCCAAAAAAAGGTTGATCTGTTAACTGTGGTTCTGATCTGTTAACTGTGGTTAGGGCATTTTGGAATCTTCGGTCTTTCTTTCCAACCACCGAAGGTAATTGAAAATACAACAACAAAATGGCGCCGACAAAAATGGCGGCCGGGTCATATTCACACATACTTATTTGAATTAAGTTCAACATTATCAGCATGAATTTTGTGTTATGAAAGCTACAAACTTCACAGAAAGGTAAGTTTCAACTATATTTCAATTTACCAAATGATATTTATGATGTTAAACAAATGAATATGTTAAAAATGTTGCTTAGAAAAACTCAATTGAAAGTCATGTTTGGATCCACTGACATCGTATTTCACTTATGATCTAATTATTATCTTCTATTTGAACGGCTTTATGACTTTATAGTTGTGTTTCTGAAATGTCGGTAACAAATCTTAGTCATGAAAATATAATTTTAACCATAGATCTTTTGTATTTTTTGTCCGTTTGTAAAAAGGTAATGTGACTTGTCATGTCTCAGCAACTTATACAGTCACTTTACAAAGTGTCAACTGTCGTCTGCCAACAGAACTATGATGTCAAATCGTAATCTGTTCATCACCCATTCCCAGATTGCAGGAGAGCTATGGAAATGATCTCTGCAATTGCAATTGCCCCCCTGAACCCCCCAACAGTAGCACCCATACACCAGCGAGTGCCCGTGTTGTGGCAACTGGCATCCAATCCCCGGAGCGCGCATCCTCCAGGAGTGCCCCACTTACCACGACATCAGATGTGCTGAAGACAGGCATGGTAGACCTCCGGAATGCGGAAAATCTGCGAACAGTTTGAAACAAAATTATTAAAAAAAATGCATTGAAATGGCATAAAAAAAAAGTGAAAATTTAACTCTCATTTATTGAATTTTCTTCGACCCCCTGGACCCCCGGCCTTTTTCCTTGAAAACCACTTTGCCCCCACTACCATGCCTGTGAAGAAGGCAGCAGACTTCACCCTCCACCACCGGGGTTGGAGATTTGAGCATGGCCCTGGCACGCAGAAGGGATGGATCTCCAACAGAAGCTGTGGGGACCCACAGAGGTGCTGAAGAAGGCAGCAGACTTCACCCTCCACCACCGTTGGGGATTTGAGCATGGCCCTGGCCGGAAGGGATGGAGCTCCAACAGAAGATGGTGGGACCCACAGAGGTGCTGAAGAAGGCACGCAGAGACTTCCCCCTCCACCACCGGATTGGAGATTGAGCTGGCACTGACGCAGAAGGGATGGGATCTCCAACAGAAGCGGTGGGACCCACAGATGGTGGCTGAAGAAGGCAGCAGACTTCACCCTCCACCACCGGATTGAGATTTGAGCAATGGCCCTGGAACGCAGAAGAGTGGAACAGTTGAGTGAGCCAGCCGGCAACGCAGGCTCTCAATCAGCGCATTTACATCGGCGCTGATAAATCTCCATCTGAGCCTCCCCACTGACCACTAATAATTCTCCCCCTCTTGTTGCTGGAGTGGGGGCCTGTTTCCTTCCCGGCTGAACTTGGGGGTTTAAACCCAGTGCAAGTTTAGGTCTTTCCCTTCTTTGTTTTCTGTAGGTGCTGCGCCCTCCTAGTTTCCGTCGGCACTATTGCCAGTAATGCACCTGCGACGCTGCTGGATCCTGAATAAAAGAAGCATTAATTTTGTGGTGTGTGTGAATCTGTTGTACAGATTCAAGAAGATGGAGAAACGTGAAGAAATGTTCACCCAGTTTGCGCACGCCGATGTGACCATAATGGCCAGTAGGCTGACAAGTACTGGACGTTTCAGGTTGTGTGTGTGTGTGTAGGGTCTGTGTGTTGTCTGTGTGTTCTGTGTGTTTTGGTCTGTGTGTTGTGTAAGAAACGTTCGCCCAGTTTGCGCATGCTGACTTCACAAGACAGACAAACCCCTATTTTACGAGCCTCTGTTAAGCGACCACCTCTCATTTGAGACCGATTTGTTGGCACGGATGCATTTTACTATGTATTTTGTAAACGACCTCTCTTAGACGACTTCCTCTAAAATGCGACTTACTACCGCCATTTTGTTGGTTTTTATGACTGTTGCTGTCGTCTGCATAGACTTCGATTAAAGGGAAACAACCACGGTCAAGGGCTTGAAGCGGAGTCGCTTCCCTTGTTGTAGAAAGGATGGCGGAAAGCGTAGGAAAAGCACGAAACCACTGACTTTGAAAAAGAAAACCACTGACTTTGGACGAGAGTGGAGGTGATTAACAGAAGTTGGCGAGGTGAACCTGTAATACATCGATTGCACAATCCTATGGAGTTGGAAAGACCCAAATCCAGTTTTTAATATTTCATTGTATGTGTGCATGAAGAAGAGATTATGAACTGTGTTGAACTTTTTCTTTCTACGGCTGCCAGTGAAACCTCCATTATAAGACCCCTCCAATTTAAGACCCATTTTTCTGACTTTTTTGAAGTCTTAAAATAGAGATTTGTCTGTATGGCCATTAAGCTTGACAACGTTCTGGACGTTATCAGGTGTGCGTGTTTCTGTCTCTGTGTGTTTTTTGTGTGTGTGAGAAATGTTCACCCAGTTTGCTCACGCCGACGTCACCAGTATAGCCATTAAGCCCAAGTGTGTGTGTGAGGGTTGTCACTGTATGTGTGTGTGTGAGTTTGTCAGTGTGTCTGTCTGTGTGTGAGTTTGTCACTGGGTGTTTGGTGTGTGTGTGATTTGTCATGTGTGTGTATGTTTTGGTGTGAGTTTGTCACTGTGTGTGTGTTGGTTGTGTGTAGTTGTCACTGTGTGTGTGCAGTGGTGAGTTTGTCACTGTGGTGTTGTGTGTGTGTGTGAGTTTGTCCACATGTGTTGTGTGGTTTTGTCACTGGTGGTGTGTGCGTGTGTTAATTTGTCACTGTGTGTGTTTGTGTGTGTGTGTGTGGTTTGTCACTGTGTGGTGTTGTGAGTTTGTCACTGTGTGTGTGTTGGTGTGTGTTGTGTTGTTTGGCCTGTGTGGGTGTGTGTGTGTGAGTGTGAATTTGTCACTGTTGTGGTGTTTGTGTGTGTGTTGTGGAGTTTGTCACTGTTGTGTGTGGGTGTGTGTGTGATTTTGTCACTGGTGTGTGTGTATGTGTGTGGTGAGTGTTCACTGTGTGGAATTTTCACTGTGTGTGTGTGTGATTTTGTCACTGTGTGTGTGTGTGTGAGTTTGTCACTATGTGTGTGTTGTGAATTTATTATGGGGGGGGGGGATTCCGTCGTCATAGCTGAAAGGAAATCGTTTATGCCCGGGTTTAGTGCTCTACGTGATGTCTTTGTCAATTAGACCGTGTTGGCGGCGTTTGGTAAGAAAAAGGGGTGTTGTGCGTATTCGGGAGCAGGCGGCGTATGCCTTGAGAAGGATATGAGGTGCGAGGTTGGCCGCTTGGCCCGTTTAGGGTGGTGGGGAGGGCGCTGCCGCCTAGCGTGCGTGGCTGCTCGTTTATATCTCTTTTATCCCTCCCTGTTCTGTGCGGGACGTGGTGTCCTCGTGGTTCTATATATGTGGGGCCGCTAGTGTTCATCGCCTAGCACTTTCGCTCTTG
>CM065712.1:28849191-28883463 GCA_017654935.2 Phymorhynchus buccinoides | reverse complement strand
CAAAGCGATTCCTGTTTATTTAGAGGAGACGAAGGCGGATGGTCAAAGGAAGAAGAAGAAGAAGAGACATACACAAATAAAATGGTTAAATGGCCTTTCATTGTGTCAGAAAGAAAACGCGAAACTTACCCTTTTTGTGAAATTTGTGCGTGTGATTTTTCGATAAGTCTGGTGGTAGGGATGATGTGCGCCGTTGTTATGTCAAGTTGTGGTGGGTACTGTACTTAATTTCTGATCATTATTAAAATGTCCCTGGAAATCAGGCTGTGTCCCTGATTTGAGAGTCGTTTGTCCCTGATTCACAAATGTAGGGTTGGCAGCCCTGAGACACACATGCACATATTCACTCGCGCGCACACTCACTCACATACTTTCATGTCTTTAACCAGACCTGTTTACTCTACTCTTTCCGAGTAGTATTCTACTCAATTTGGACATCTACTAACTCTTCAAAATTTAAAATTATGCTCTAACTACTCATTTTCAGTGAACATTGTTTGATGAGTTTAACTCTTCTACTACCACGTATTACTGGGGACTGTTTACTGTTGCGCACCGAGTAATTTTTGCCGCTGCACTGATTTTCGCACACAATCACTTTAAGTTTAACAATTCATTAAAAAAAATACTTGCTCAATTCATCACTAAATTTACCAGTGTCGATCTGCTGCTGCAAACCCAAGATCGTTTCAACACTTTCGATGCTCATTTTGATTTTGCCTAAGTTCAGATTCTGCCACTTCTTCAACAGTAAATCCAGTGAATACTTCGTCGGCACTATCGCCATCTTGTAGAGGTTCACACCGAAAGTTGTCAGTTTTCATCGTCGAAAATGCGATTCAAAATTAAAAAATTTAGCCTACAAATGAAGATGGCGGAAGGTTGTGCTTTCCCTGAGCGAACTGCGCATGTCACAGAAGTAAAGGATGTGATGTCACTTCATATAAATGGCGCAAAGGGGGACACCGGGGTTTCCCTAGTATCTGGCGGTCAAACCCGCCCGTGGCTAGCAACGGTATACTGAAAACCGGCGGGTCAACCCGCCGATGGTAGTAGAAGAGTTCATGAATAAAACTACACATTTTGAGCCACAAGCTACTCATTTCAGCTATCCAGACTACTCAAGACTTGTGTAGGGGGTACCCAGGGTCTGTCTAATATAACTTTTAAAGTGAAACAAGACGTTTAAATTACCATGGATGGTTCCTACTTTCAGGAGGTCCTGAAATGTAGGATATTTTTTTTTATTGCCTGGAGCCGGCGTTGCCCGGATGATGAGAATTTGAGAAGCAACAAATTTCCTATTTTAAAAACGTTTTGTCTGTTTTCCCTCGCATGTGTAGAATATAAAAGAAATTAATATGGATAAATATGTTTCATTTCATAACTCTGCCTTTACCAGCAACTTGCATGTAAAGTAGCCTTTGGGTAAGAATGTCCTTTTGTGTGTGTGTGCATGTGCGCGAGGCACGTGTGAACTATCGGATTTGTAGTTAATATTATATATTTATGATTGTGCTTTGTGTTTATTACTATTGTTATTGTTGTTGTCTAAAGTTTAACTTTGTAAGCGCTCCCTGAGCTCTTTGGAGAAAGAGCGCAACAAATATCCATTATTTATTATTATTATTATTGTGGGTAAGCTGTGGTGGGGTGCGCTTCATACTAAGGTGCGCCTTATAGTCTGAAAATATGGTAGACACCCGCAAGACTTGCCGTATTATTTGGACTATAAGGCGATACTTTTTTTTTCTCCCAGACTGAGACCCCTGCGCCTCATAATATGTGACCTAGCACCACGAAAGGGACATTACGTGTCAAACTGACTATTCTAATAAAATTACACATTCGAAAACTGCAGACAAAATCTTTCTGATGATGCAAGAACCATTCTTGTATTTTTCTCCGTTCCAGAGTGACGAGCATTTAAAGTTAGTAGGGGTAAGCATCTGCCATTTTGAGAAAAAACAGTTTAAAGGCTAGCCCTGCTGAAGAAAATGCCATTGACCTACTCGTTTTAAAACACTTATAAGACAATTTAGAGACCATAGTAAAGATTATCCTTTATAAATATGACAGATAAGACGTTAGAGAACACAAACACTACCCATAACTCAAAATTGACCACAAAAAATTGACTTTGCAAGCCTGTTGTGAGAAAACTAGCCCAGCGACGTAATGGTCCTTTCGTGGTGCTGGGTCACATCTGACTAATAAAATAGTAAGATGATATAATAACAAAATCTGATTTTTGTGTACAATTTTTCTTGGGGGTGGGGGGTGCGTCTTATAATAAGACCAGATCAACGAATAAGGTATGTTGATTTGGCAGGGTTCATAGGGGCCTTTGGGTGTCCTTATAAGTCTTGACAAATTGAAATCTCCAAGTAAGGCCTTACAAGTGCTTACATTCACTTCAAGGTCCTTACAAGTCCTGACGGCTGCAAGAAACTGCCCTGAGCAGCAAGACCATACTTTTTACTCAAAATAGATCGCAGAAGCAGCACTTTTACACTTGAGAAACATCGCTCAGCACCTACTCCACCTTACCCCCCTCCCCCACCTTCCCGTTTCAACTGACCGCTTAGCAGACGAACGATGCACAGCGAGTTGTCAAGAGAACTTGGACTGAAATCTCGTTCTTTATCCTGGTGTCGTTTTGCGCGAAAACGCGTATATCTGTGTCAGCTATAGTTTTTGTGTCTGCTTAGACATTGTTCACAATGCTGGGAAAGTGTTCCTTTCAAGATCGTTGGCTAAAAGATGGACATTATCCTTACGCCTACAGGTCCTTACAAGGTCCTTACTTGGGGATAGCTGAAAGC
Organism: Phymorhynchus buccinoides; assembly: GCA_017654935.2. Lineage (NCBI taxonomy): Eukaryota > Metazoa > Mollusca > Gastropoda > Neogastropoda > Raphitomidae > Phymorhynchus > Phymorhynchus buccinoides. Next base: position 28,880,638 of record CM065712.1, on the reverse strand, counting down.
CCTGGGAACCCTGTTTGGAGAGCGGGCTTGTGAACACAATTGTTCTGTATAACTTGTCATATTGTATAGAAGTCACAAGCCCTTAGGAGTCAATAATTGGTGCTTAATATTATTGGCAAGTGTTGAATAAATGCTGTTTAATCAAGATTGTGAATAGTTTTGATTTTACCTTCTTTAAAAAATCTAAAAAATCATGTTGCCCCCAAATTTTTTAAGAGTTTGTAATTTTTAAAAAATAATATTTTAGCTTATTATTAAAACTTTGTGTGTGTGTAAATACGTTTTCCCTTTTAATGTTTTCTTGGCACTGTGTTTCAGAAGAGATGCAGAGGAAGAATTTTGTTACGAATAATAATTGTTCTGTGTGAAGAGAGAGAGAGATGCAACACAATAAATGAAGATATGGTACAGTATACCCATTGCATGGACTTCTTGTTTTTGAGGGGAGGGGGGTGTGGTGGAGGTAAGATGGAGCAGCTTTATCCATCCATAACGCTGCTCCATCTTACCTCTGCAACAATATTTCCATTTATACGCCAGCTCGCACTTTACGTTCAGTTTGTGACCCTCTTTCTCTCCAGATCCCTAGGTATAAGCTTTCAACTGTTGGTCGGCGCTCTTTTGCTGTCTCAGGACCGACATCTTGGAACAAACTTCCTCTTTCCCTCCGTCAGCGACCGACCCTCTCTGCTTTCAAATCTAACCTCAAAACCCACCTGTTCCCCCGTCATTGAGGCTCCACTCTCTTTCTCTTCTCTCTCTTGCCTTTAGGTCTGTTTCTGCTGTATACCATTTATGTCAAACGTGTGTGTTCGCTTTGTATTGCGTTTTTGTTTGAATGCGTTATGAATGCTAACGTGTGTGTGCGTGCGCTTTGATTTGATTTCTATCAAGATTCAGCGCCGTATAAATACTGTATGTTGTTGTAACAACAACAGTACATTTATATAGTGCTTTACCTCAACTGAGTCTGAAGCGCTTTACAACCAAGTGTTCATCCACAAGCAGGCAATAACATGATGGCTTGGAGTCAAAACGGATTAACGTATTATTCAACATAATTATTGTAAAAACTAATAACTCGTTTTCAAAAAAAGACTGCATAAATATAAAAAGCATAATCCCCATTTTATATTATTTGCAGTCTTTTTTTTGGGGGGTTTAATACAAGTTCTTAGTTTTTGCAATGACATCAATAATAAATCAATGGACTACTCTAAAGATAGTCCGTTTTGACTCTAAGCCATCAAACGTCTGTTACAGTTGTATTCAAGAATGACGCAAACAAGCAACACCACTTTTTTTTTAATTGGTATTTTTGGTTTATATTCCAGTCACAGAGACTTATCTCTGTGAAATTCGGGCTGCTCTACCCTGGAGAGCGCGTCGCCGCAAGTGCAGCGCCTACCCAATTTTTTTTGTGTGTGTGGGTGAGGAACACCTAGCTATCAATTTGGCCATACCAGGCAGCGGGATTTCTCCCTGCTCTTGCCGACTTTCAACTGCAGTGGGATTTTTTTTACGTGCGTAAAGCGCACGGGTCAGACTAGCTTTAAGTCCCCCATCCGAAGGACTCATGACGTTCAGTTCGATTTTCCTGTCAAACTAGAAAGAAAAAGGGCGAGGCCGGGATTTTATCGAACCCGGGTCACTCACGCTGCAGTCACTCATTACTTTTGGCAGACGAACGTCTTAACCACTCTGCCACCTTTCTCAAAAAACAAAGGTACTTTATAGTCACAGAGGCGTATCTGTGAAATTCGGGTTGCTCCCACCTGGAGGGCGCATCGCAGCCAGAGGCGCGCCACCCAATTTATGTTTTTTTTGTTGTTTTTTTGCATGCGATTTTTTGTGTGTCTGAATGAGGAAGGTGGGGGGGGGGGGGGGGGGGGGGGGGGGGGGGGGGGGGGGGGGGGGGGGGGGGGGGGGGGGGGGGGGGGTAAATTTTTGACCAAATCACAACTTTTTCGTTGCCACTGGGTTTAAAGTGTGCTAAGTGCATGGGCACACGGGACCTCGGTTTATCGTCTCATCCGAAAGACTCCACGTTCAGACCGTAAGGCCTAGTGCAAAGTGAGAGGAACAATCCCCTGTACCCAGGTTCGAACTCGGGTTTACTTGACACGAATCGAACGTAGGATAGATTACACATCTGTACTTTTACAAAATCGGGACTTTCCTGGTGTTGCACTGCCTCCGGGCATTGCCTCCAGGATCGTTCCCACCATCTTTATATCTACTAATGTCCCATATGTGTCTGTTCCAGACCGGAGGACGTTAAAACGGATTTTCATCGATTTCCATCCCTCTGTCCATTTATCTATCCACCAAGCCTTCTTTTCTCTGTCTGTGTCTGTCTGTCTGTGTCTGTCTATGTATATATATCTGCCTGTCTCTGCTACTCTGTCTATCTATCTGTCTCTGTCACTATCTGTCTGTCTGTCTCAGTCTCTCTCCCTCTCTCTCTCTCTCTCTCTCTCTCCTCTCTCTCTCTCTCTCCTCTCTCTCTCTCTCTCTCACACACACACACATACACAAATGTGCGTGCGCGAACTCACACACACAAACACGCACACACAAGCGCGCACACACTCTCTCTCTCTCTCTCTCTCTCTCTCTCACACACACACACACGCGCGCGCGCGCACGCACGCACGCGCACACACACACACAACCACAGCGCGCGCGCACACACTCTATCTCTTTCTCCCCCCCTCTCTCTCTCTCTCTCTCTCTCACACACACACGCGCGCGCGCACGCACACACACACATACATGCACAAATGTGCGCGCGCGAGCTCACACACACACACACGCACACACAGCCAAGTGCGCGCACACTCTGTCTCTCTATCTCTTTCTCCCCCTCTCTCTCTCTCTCTCTCTTACACACACATTCTTTGTAAAAAAAATATTTTATGATTGTGAATGTGTTAAGTAATTGTTCCTCTGAAAGGGGCTATTTAGGTTAAGAGAAGTGCTGACTTCGTATATGCACGTTTGTGCGTGTATTTGCGCATAGAAGCTGTTTAGTTCGATGTTTCATGTAAATTCCCATTCAAATGGGTCAATAGCCTCTCTGAATAAACCGTCTTGCGTCTCTCTCTCTCTCTCTCTCTCTCTCTCTCTCTCTCTCCTCTCTCTCGCTCTCTCTCTCTGTCTCACACACACACACCGCGCGCGCGCGCGCTTAAGGGAGATAACTAAACCTTTATGTCATGAATCTCGTGTAAAACGAAAATCAGCTCACTAGAAGTGGCCCACTTCGCCAAACGAAACCGAGAGTTCAGTCATTTGTAACGCGAGCAGAGCTGCCAGCAAGATGTCAACTGAAGACAGGTCCGTGCATTTTCAATATTGCGCCGGTCTGTTGGAAGCATGGCGACTGTTTGGACCAACCAATATATAACTGATAATGCCGTCTTTGTATCTTTGGAGAAGGTTAGTAATAATAATCATAATAATAAATACATCTTCTACAGCGCTATTCTCCTGACACAGCAGGACTCACTGCGCTTTACATGAAATTTTTTTTTTACACAACAAGCAAAGCATCATTCTTAAAAAAGAATGTGCCAAGCTTGTACTTAAAATTATTTCGAAAAAAAAATCACTATCACACTCGCACAACTCGCATTTAAAATACCTACATAAAATACGAATTATTTAAAATTTAAAAAAAATGAAATAAAAACAAATCTTTAGAGGGTTGTCTGACTGGATGGACAGACAGAAATCAACAGAAATATTTTCTGAAAAGGTGCGTCTTCAGGCCATTTTTGAAAGAAGACAGTAGTAGTAGTAGTTGTAGAATAGGGACTAATCAAGCCGTTAAGCTTTTTAGCAGTCCCATCGATTTTCAATTTGATATTTTTTTTTATTTTTTTTTATTTTTTATTAGCGGTCAAGGTTTTACAGTTGAATTTTCCTATAATACAAAAATTAATAATCAATGCTTCTAAATACATTTACTAATTTTGGAGAACTATCAAGACGATTTTTGAATATATTAACATTAGGTGCACATTTTAAATCAAAAGTTAAATCATTCCAACAATTAGCAGCTCTGTTATTAAAACAATTTTTTCTGGTGTTAGTTTTACATTGCTTAATACAAACTTTACTGTATGAATTTCTTGTTGAACTGCATTGAGGTGATTTAAATATGTTATTCCAAGATAAATCAACAAGGCCATTGAATATCTTATGTGCTTCAATAAGGTCTCCCCTTACCCTTCTTCCTTTAAGTGAGTATAAATTTAAATACAAAAGTCTATTTTCATAGGTCATGCTTTTACATCCCTTAACCATTTTTGTTGCCCTGCGTTGAACCTTCTCAATTGCTTTTGATTGATATTTATACTTAGGGTACCATATTGTATTGCCATACTCTACATGCGGCCTCACTAAAGCTTTATACAGTTTTGAAAAAATGTTGTAGTCAATATTAATAAATGTTCCTTTAATTAATCCTATCATTTGATTAGCCTTACTTACGCAAGTTTGGATATGACTATTATTATTAAAGGACAAATCCTTGTCAAATATCACCCCTAGGTCTTTTTCACTTTCACATGCTGTTACTGTGCACAAATCATTGTTCTTAAACATAGTGTATTCTTTATTATGATTATTTCTACCGACGTGCATAACCTTACATTTGTCTGCGTTAAAATATAGATTCCATTTTGTAGTCCAGCCTTCTAGTTCAGTTAAATCGTTTTGTAATATCTGACAATTGCAAGAAGTATTAAGAATTTTTGTGTCATCCGCAAAAATTTGACATGATGATGTAACACACTCAGGCAGATCGTTTATAAAAATAGTAAAAAGAATAGGTCCAAGAATGCTTCCCTGAGGGATTCCACTAAGAACATCAGCCACAGAGGAGTATTTGTCCCCCACTATCACTCTTTGAATTCTGTTGGATAAAAAATCTTTAACCCAATTATATATATTTCCCACTATACCATAAGATTTGATTTTCAATAACAATCTGTTATGGGGCACACTATCAAATGCCTTTCTAAAATCCAAATAAATTACATCCACTGGATACCCATTATCTAATAAATCCGTAATTTCTTCCATAACCTCTATTAGCTGTGTGGTGCAAGATCTCTTCTTTCTGAAACCATGTTGGCATTTTACATATATAAGCTATTATCGTTCATATGATTTACGATTGCATCCCTAATAAAAAGATTCAAGGATCTTACATGCTATACAGGTCAAACTTACAGGTCTATTGTTTCCTGGGTCACATCTGGAGCCCTTTTTAAGGATAGCTGAAACATCTGCTCGTTTCCAGTCTGAGGGAATTTCACCAGATTCTAAAGATTTATTGAACAGTAGAGATGGAGAGCTGCGGAGAGAGAAAGGGAGATTGTTCCAGAGATGTGGTGCTTGGAAACGAAAAAATGTTTCCAACTGAGATCTGTTTCCAACAGTAGAATTAACTTCCTGTGGAGATTTTGTTATTCAAATAAATTCGTTTTAGTTTTCGTGAACATTTCGCAGACGGATGAAATTAATCGCACAGCAACTAATTTTTACTTTCTGCCCCATGGTTGTTAAACGAAGAAGAATTATAAATCAAAATAATATACGACTTTTAAATGTAATACATATTCAAATGCTTAATTAATGAATCGCTTTCAATATTTGAAGAAAGACCAACTTTTTCGCCCGTAAGGGAAGATAGTCTTGTAAGTAAGGTAAGTTCAATAATAGTTGAGAACCGGTTCAAACATACGAACCGGATTTAAACCGGTTTTACCGAACCGGTATTTTAAACAAGTACTCGCATCAGTAGTTTCACCTATGCAAACACATATTTATTTGTCAGAATATTCACACACACACACACACACACACACACACACACACACACACACACACACACAGAGATCAATAAAGATCATTTTGACTTGACTTGACACACACACAATAAAGAAACTTATGACACACACTCAACTCAACTCAGTCAAAGTCAAAGCCATACACCACCACAAACTAGAAACAGCTACTCTTGGTTTACAAACACCCAATCTGCGCTGAGAATCAGTGTTGTTCTTCGAAAAGAATGCGTTATTCTAAGAAAAACTTACTTTCAGTTTGCAGTTAAAAAAACGGTTCACAGCAACTCGAACCGTTATTTTTTGAACCGCGAAAGTTTAGCACCGGTTTTTTGGTTCAAACCGCCCCCCCCCCCCCCCCCCCCCCCCCCCCCCCCCCCCCCCACCCCCTATCACTATTCAATTCAATGGGTCAATGGACCATCTGGATATAATAGTCCGTGTTGACTCTTAAGGCGTCGATGTATGAATTCTCGTGATGTTCCCGTTACAGACTCCATGGACAGGGGTCAGATTGATCCAGCTTCGTTACTTCAGCACACAGACACCACTTTCTGCAGTCTGCAACCAGGACACTGACCGGGGATGATGACGACAGGACGTTTATCATAAAGGTGAGCTTCTGATTATCTTCCTCCTTCTTCGATCCTGTTCAGCTTCCTGTCAATTATGAGCGCAGATGCGTCATGCTACCGTTATGCGCCTAAGTAGGGCAAGGAAGAGCTGAACTAAGATCTGCAGGCTCCTGGAGCATTTTTGTTTCATTTTTGTTTTTGTTTCTTCTCTCTGTTTCCTTTCTTTCTTCTCCTTTGGTCACACCCCTAAGTGCGTACATTTACTTCTGTAAATAGAAGTTGGTCGCCACCAAAGAAGAAGTAGTAAAAAATAATTAGACCCAGCATGTCCGTTTTCCGGCGGGAGGAAATCTTCTTGAAAGTGTTTTCTTGAAAACGAGGCAGGAGAATGGACCGGTAAGGCAGAGAGATAGTAGATGACAGCAAGCAAAGGGAAAAAGGCAAGAGTCAAAGAGTGACATATTAGAGGAAGCTACAAGCACAGAACTTCCAAAAGGTGGGGGAACTATTTATGCAAAAGGCCCCGTGGGATGGCTTCTGCTTATAAAACGGGCAGGGTTGCTTACAGGCAATCGAACAAACAGTCTTTCTTTAATCAAACTTGTCTTTATTTATTTCTTAGTGAAATGAACAAAGGGAAGGAACTCTCCACTATTTAACTCCCTCCACCAAAGTTATTTTCGGCACCACCGCCTAGCAAAGCATAAGCAACAGCCATGGGGAAGGGAACCTAACTTCTTTCTCCTAAAAAAAGGATGAACCAGGTTTGTCTTTATGACCATCACCCACACAGTACACAAAAGTGGTGGAGAGAACTGAATACAAACAAATCAACATTAATTCAAGAATGGCATAGCCTTCTAGTCTTGAATATGTTACACATAAACACAACACACAACACAGAACAAACTGGTATGCCTTTAATTTCTTAAAGGTGGACCCTGACGGATGAGTTTTTTTTTTTTTTGCCAGAAACACGTCGAGATCACCAGAAAGAAGCCTTTTCAAGGATCCGAACACTCATTTTGCTCTGGTTTCCTTGAAATTAAACCGTCTAAACGGCGATTCCTCCTTGGCGGAGATGCCGGAGAGAGGAAGCCATTTTGGATGGGGTGGGTGGAGGCCACTCATTGTGGTTGAAGCGTTTTTCCTTTTTTCCCTTTTTTAGTAGTGCAGTAGAAAAACAAAATGGAGCTGTTTCCTTTGTTGTGAGCGAAACTCTTTCACATAATCTGTATTAAAAAAAATAAAGAAAAAGAAAACAAATGGCATGTATTGCGCAAATTTCGTGCAAATGATTTGGTCTAAGCGCAGGCGGAGGCGGCCATTAGAGAGAGAGAGAGAGATGGATCAATAACCATTATTAACTTATAGCAAGCAATCAAATAACAAAAATTGGAATACATCTCGTCATCAACAATCAATACACTTGATAATAGCATCTCCACACATTACAATTACTGCAGTCAGATAGCTGTTAATATTCAATCAGAACAAGATAGAATGAGAGAGAGTGAGTGAGTAAGATGAATCATGAATTTAAGAGATGGATGGAACGTGGTATGAAAGTTTTTTGTGCCCGTGATTTCAGCTTGTTTCCGATACCTGCGTCCTGATGGCAATAGGACGTTTATATTAGTTGTAGTTGTAGTAGTTGAAATAGTTATAGCAGTTGTAGTTGTAGTTAGTTGAAATATAGTAGCAGTTGTTGTTGTAACAGGCTTTTCATCAGTCTAGGTACCTCATGGCGACAGGTTTTAGCTATGCATAGCAAACCCGACTGCTCCATCAGGCGATTTGAATTCAGGTTGCAACAAGCGTGCAAGAATATTTTAACTAGTTAAACGAACATCTTAAAGGTGGACCCTGACGGATGAGGTTTTGCAAGAAACACGTCGAGATCACCAGAGAGACAGCCTTTTCAAGGATCGGAACACTCGCTTTGCTCTGGTTTCCTATAAATCAAACCGTCAAAACGGCGATTCCTCCTTGGCGGAGATGCCGGAGAGAGTAGCCATTTTGGATGGGGTGGGTGGAGGTCATTCATTGTGGTTGAAGCTTTTTTTTTTTTTTGTAGTGCAGTAAAAAAAATAATGAAGGTATTTCCTTTGTTGTGAGCGAAACTCCTTTAGATAAACTGTATAAAAAAAATAATAAAAAGGCTTGTATTGCGAAAATTTCGTGCAAACGATTTGGCGCCCATTGGAAAATAGACGGCACACGCCTTCTCTTTGGGTGAAAGAATTTGACTTCCAGCACCTCCGCCAAGGAGGAATCGACGATTTGACAGTTTGATATCTAGGAAACCAGAGCAAAGTGAGTGTTGCGATCTCTGTAAAGGGTGTTTTTCTGGTGATCTCGACATGTTTGTTGCAAAAAACGCATCCGTCAGGGTGCCCCTTTAAAGAATGTTCATTATTTTAGTAATTCCCCGACAATGCAATTACTGGGTCCTAATTAGTTTTTGGACTGGGTTGGATTTCAGGCCTGATGAAAAGGGCAGCTGTGTCGAGCTCCTCTTCAGCCACAGTCCATCTCCACATCCCCAAAGCATCTCTGCGTGAGGAAAGATCTCCATGTCCCCAAAGCATCTCTGCGTGAGGAAAGATCTCCATGTCCGCAAAACATCTCTACATGAGGAAAGATCTCCATGTCCACAAAACATCTCTACGTGAGGAAAGATCTCCATGTCCCCAAAGCATCTCTGCGTGAGGAAAGATCTCCATGTCCGCAAAACATCTCTACGTGAGGAAAGATCTCCATGTCCGCAAAGCATCTCTACGTGAGGAAAGATCTCCATGTCCCCAAAGCATCTCTGCGTGAGGAAAGATCTCCATGTCCGCAAAGCATCTCTGCATGAGGAAAGATCTCCATGTCCGCAAAACATCTCCATGTCCGCAAAACATCTCCATGTCCGCAAAGCATCTCTATGTGAGGAAAGATCTCCATGTCCCCAAAGCATCTCTGCGTGAGGAAAGATCTCCATGTCCCCAAAGCATCTCTGCGTGAGGAAAGATCTCCATGTCCCCAAAGCATCTCTGCGTGAGCAAAGATCTCCATGTCCGCAAAGCATCTCTATGTGAGGAAAGATCTCCATGTCCCCAAAGCATCTCTGCGTGAGGAAAGATCTCCATGTCCGCAAAGCATCTCTATGTGAGGAAAGATCTCCATGTCCGCAAAACATCTCTACGTGAGGAAAGATCTCCATGTCCGCAAAGCATCTCTGAGGAAAGATCTCCATGTCCGCAAAACATCTCTACGTGAGGAAAGATCTCCATGTCCGCAAAACATCTCTACGTGAAAAAAAATCTCCCATGTCCGCAAAACATTTCCGCAGATCATCTCATGTCTGCAATCACCATCTCCATTGTCCGCAGATCATCTCATGTCTGCAATCACCATCTCCATCGTCCGCATAACATCTCATGTCTGCAATCACCATCTCCATTGTCCGCAGATCATCTCATGTCTGCAATCACCATCTCCATTGTCCGCAGAACATCTCTACATCTGCAACCACCATCTCCATTGTCCACAGAACATCTCTGTCTGCAATCACCATCTCCATTGTCCGCAGAACATCTCTACGTCTGCAATCACCATCTCCATTGTCCGCAGATCATCTCATGTCTGCAATGACCATCTCCATTGTCCGCAGATCATCTCATGTCTGCAATCACCATCTCCATTGTCCGCAGATCATCTCATGTCTGCAATCACCATCTCCATTGTCCGCAGAACATCTCTACATCTGCAACCACCATCTCCATTGTCCGCAGAACATCTACGTCTGCAATCACCATCTCCATTGTCCGCAGAACATCTCTGTCTGCAATCACCATCTCCATTGTCCACAGATCATCTCTGTCTGCAATCACCATCTCCATTGTCCGCAGAACATCTCTATGTCTACAATCACCATCTCCATTGTCCGCAGAACATCTCTGTGTCTGCAATCACCATCTCCATTGTCCGCAGATCATCTCATGTCTGCAATCACCATCTCCATTGTCCGCAGAACATCTCTACATCTGCAATCACCATCTCCATTGTCCGCAGAACATCTCTGTCTGCAATCACCATCTCCATTGTCCGCAGAACATCTCTACATCTGCAACCACCATCTCCATTGTCCACAGATCATCTGTCTGCAATCACCATCTCCATTGTCCGCAGAACATCTCTGTCTGCAATCACCATCTCCATTGTCCACAGATCATCTCATGTCTACAATCACCATCTCCATTGTCCACAGATCATCTCTGTCTGCAATCACCATCTCCATTGTCCGCAGAACATCTCTACGTCTGCAATCGCCATCTCCATTGTCCGCAGATCATCTCTACATGCGGAAACGACTTCCTGAGTGGGAACGTCTCCACTTGGAGAAACTTCTCGGATGTATTTAAACATTGTGTTTCCAAGGTAACCCTGCTTTCCATCTGTTCTCATGTCATTTAGTTGCTTTTATATTTTACTGGTTCTCTCTGTCTTGTCCATCTCTGTTTGTCTCTTCTCTCTCTCTCTCTCTCAGGACTGGGTGGAAAAAAGCATTGTATTGCCTTATCTCATGTTCCCTGGATGAAGTACTAAAATTCTAAAGGACCCTCTAAAAGTATGTGCAGGGGGTCCCAGGGATGCACTAGAAAAACATTTTTAGCATTCGCAATGCCACTGGGACCCTCTATTATTATTGTGTAGGAATGGCTTCATTTTTAGTTGTTTTTCTGTCCTGTCCGACTTGGGGGCAATGGCTGGGACCAGCAGTATTCACTGGGGGAAAATGAAGGCCGAGAAAATGAGTTTTACGTCCTCCGGCACTGCCACGGGCTACATACGGGACTTATTTTTTTAAAGATAAAGATAAGAAAATTGAAGGCCCGAGGCAACCAACCTAAGGGGACACTGCACTGCTTTTGCAAGTCAGGAAAGAGTCGCAGTTTCAGCACAGTATGTTCTCATCTGACGTATCACAGGGCGTAATTGGATGTGTCCCCCTGTCTGTGACCCTGTCACCAATGTCTGTGTGTCCCCCGTGTCTCTGTGTCCCTGCCTGTTGTGTCCCCCCGTCTGTAGGAGAGACCAAATCTTATCCCTTTATCCTGACTCTGGTCCAAATCCCCTAACCCTATCTTTAGCCCCGAGGGGACACATGCAGAGGCGGGAACACACCCGGGTTTTATTTATTTTTTAATTTTTTGTATTTAGTATAAATATTCGAGTCACAGAGACTTATCTCTGTGAAATTCGGGCTGCTTCCCCCTGGAGAGTGCGTCGCCCCAAGCGCAGCGCCAACAACCCTTTTTGGGGGGTGGGGGGGGGGGGGGGGGAGGCAGGGTGAAGAGGTGGGGGCAGGCTTGGGCAACTAGCTTCCGTAACGTAGGGGAAGACGGAGGGAGAGGGCAGCCTGTTTTGCTCTTTTCTGTTTCTAAATTATCTCCCTTAGGGTCCTACATCATAATGCATTTATAAATCATATAGGCAATGTGTTAAAGGGAACACAACCGATCCCAGGGATCGGGTCTTTTTGGCCAGAAAAGCTCTGCCTCGCGGTGGCTCGCACCACAGGGAACAAAGAAGGGCGAGCCGTCTCTCTCTCCCAGCTGTGATTCAAAAGCGGCGCGCGCTCAGCGCCTCCCCTCTTTTATAGTCCGGGCCGTGCCTTTAAGTTTTTCCTGAACCATATATTATGGGTGAACTACTATCAAGATGTATAGCCACGTGTTCTGTTTGATGCACCTTTATTGTTTACTGTGGTGACAGTCCTCAGAAGACCTTTGCTGTTGACGGGACTATGAACTATGTAAAAGATTAAATAAAAAGAAGATGGGACTATAAACAATGTAACCCTTTCGCCGCCAGCCATTTTAGAGCAAAAAACACCCCCCATTAAACTGAACAGGGTAGAAATAAAGATGATCTGCAGTATTGGGAATTTCTCTGTGAAATAATCCTTGAGAGGTATTAGGCCTATCATTACTATTAAGAAAATAAGGTCTTCAGATAGGCCCTGATTTGATGCCTTTTAGTGACATGGGTGTGAAACCATTGTGGTGCATAAATGCGACATTGGCGGTGAAAGGGTTAAAAATCTAATAAATAAATGCACCTTTATTGCAATGCTTTATTTACCAGGCAGGGGTTGTACATTGAATTGAACATGAAATGCTCTGCATGGGACTCCAATGCAAAATAGGATTGTCGCCAATAAATAGCAATCTGTAGTTAAGCTGGACTAGCTCAAGAGCAAATGTAAATCAACCTAAGCTATTACTCAAACGTAATCCAGTAAACAATTACCCCTACTCTACCTTTAACATCAATATTATGATCACGTTTGTTATTCCGGACTAGGTTAGTGTTAAATTGTATTAGACTTGTCGATGTTTTAACCGGGTTTAACTTTATTATTGCTGTGTATGACCGTGAGAGAAAGAGAGAGAGAGGGGGGGAGGGGGGGGGGGGGGGGGGGGGGGGGGGGGGGGGGGAGGGGGGAACACGAAATACGAATGTTTTATTGAGGGTAAAAATGATAAGCTACAATAGCTTCTTTGCACCTTGCCCTCTCACTCACACACTCACACCATGCATCAAGCAAAGAAAAATTGACATAAAAAACAAGTGAAGGAAATTTAACCAAAATGAGCACAATGAAATAATACAAAACAAAAACAAATGGGGAGATTGAATTAAAAGGTAATATGGATAATATGAGAAATGGTGATTTTGAATTATGGGTGGTTTGAAGTGATTTAGAAAAAAAAGGAAACAGTTATTAAACAAATGACAATTCTTCTAAAGAATAATAGCACTTAAAAATTAGATAAGATGGGAATGAATGAGAGAGAGAGAGAGAGAGAGAGAGAGATGCGCGCGCGAAGAGAGAGAGGAGGAGCGTGTTTGTGCGAGCGTGCCGTCCACTTCCCCACGTTTTACTCCTGCTCCTGTGTTTTTAGTTTTCCTTCATCATTGTAGCTTGTCATTTCTATCACCTTTCTTTTTTCATTGTTTTCTTTTTTCTTATTTTTATTTCACCTTTTCTTTCATCTGAGAAAATAACTTCACCAAAACTATTTAACAATTTAACTTTCTAAAAATTCCAATGCCACGCATTTCAAAGATAAGTGTGTTTTAAAACAACAACCTTCAAAATGTAATGACACTTTGTCTTGGAAAACTTTATTGAGCAAATGAAGTGTTCAATAACTGACAATTCCTTTCTTTTCTTAAAATGTCCAAGCTAGTGTTGACAGGGGGGGTGCAAAGGAAGAGGGGAACGTCCACCCCTCTCACCCAACCCACCCCCCGTTACACTGCAGCATTCCGAATTCAACCATCCGATGTTTAAAGTCTGTAAGTTTGTTATCAGAAAATATCCAAATTGTCGTCACAATTGACCCACCCCTACCCACGTCCCCAAGCGACATTTTGGGGTACTTTTCGAAGAATTGGGGTTGGTAGGAATCGTTGTGGCAACATTTTTTTGTTTTCTTGTTTCCATCCTTATTGTTCATTAATTTCCTGTCACTTTGATTCTTCCTTGTCTACCTTTAGTTTGCCTTTGGACCCAGGGGTGGAAGGGAAGACCTGACTGGAGTTGTAGGGGTGCGTGTATGGATTTTGTTGTGTGTGTGTGTGTGTGTGAGAGAGAGAGAGAGAGAGAGAGAGAGAGAGAGAGAGAGAGACTCAATCTCAAACTCAAACTAAACTCAACTCAAAAACATTTTAATGATTAAGCCATCTGCCCGTATCAAAAAGGGGAGACAAAGGGGAAGGGGTACCGGTGAAAATCCAATGATCATAATATAAAAAAAAGAAATGACTGAAGCAAAACAAAAAATAAAGAGAGAGGGAGAAAGTCTCAGAGAGAGAGAGGGGAGGGAGGGAGAGAGAGGTAGAGGTAGTAGGTACTTTATAATTTAGTCACAGAGGCGTCTCTGTGAAAATTCGGGTTGCCCCCACCTGGAGAGCGCGTCGCAGTCAGAGGCACGCCACCCAATTTTTATTTTTGCTTGCAATTTTTGTGTGACTGATCAGGAAGGAAAGGAGGGGTGTGTGTGTGTGTTAAATTTTGACCAAATGACAACTTTTTTGTGTGCACAGAGAGAGAGAGGGGTGGGGGGGGGGGGGGGAGAGACAGGGAGAGAGAGAGAGGGAGAGAGTATGCACCTTATCGTTTCAAATTCACTCTGGTTTATTTCCACTCCCACCCCACCCCCTCCCAACCCCTGTGTTGGAAAATGGTGCTTAATAATTCCAGTGATTTGTTTTGGAATTCTACATTGTCTGCATTTAGACATGTTTTATCTTATAGGCGTTTTGTGATGGTGCGTGTGTGTGTGTGTGTGTGAGAGAGAGAGAGAGAGAGAGAGAGAGAGAGAGAGAGAGAGACAAACTCAAACCAACTCAAAAACATTTTAATGATTAGGCCATCTGCCCGTATCAAACAGGGGAGACAAAGGGGAAGGGGTACCGGTGAAAATCCAATGATCATAATATTTAAAACAAATGACTGAAGCAAAACCAAAAATAAAAAGAGTGAGAGGGGGAGAGAGAGAGGGAGGGAGAGGAGAGGGAGGGGAGAGAGAGAGGTAGAGGTAGTAGGTACTTTATAGTCACAGAGGCGTCTGTGAAATTCGGGTTGCCCCCACCTGGAGAGAGCGTCGCAGCCAGAGGCGCGCCACCCAATTAATTATTGTGCATGCAATTTTTGTGTGACTGATGAGGAAGGAAAGGAGGGGGGGGGAGGTAAATTTTGACCAAATCACAACTTTGTTGTGTGCACAGAGAGGGAGGAGAGAGATGGACTATGCATCTCATTGTTTCAAATTCACTCTGGTTTATTTCCACTCCCACCCCACCCACTCCCAACCCCTGTGTTGGAATATGGTGCTTAATAATTCCAATGATTTGTTTTCGAATTCTACCTTGTCTGCATTTAGACATGTTTTATCTTATAGGCGTTTTGTGATGGCGTGCGTGTGCGTGCGTGCGTGCGTGCGTGCACGTGTGTGCGTGTGTGTGCGTGCGTGCGTGCGTGTTGTGTCGTGCGCGTGCGTGCGTGTTTGTGTTGTGTGCGTGCGTGCGTGTGTGTGTGTGTGTGTGTGTGTGTGTGCGTGCGTGTGTGTGTTGTGTGTGTTATGGTACTTAACTATTCCAATACGTTTGATGTTTTACGTCCCTTACCTCTTTCAATTAATTTTCTGCTCTGTCCTATTTTATTTTACGTTCAATTTTAGTTCTTTTCTTAAAAGTTTTATACCTTCCTTCTATAAGCCGTTTCCTTTGTAAATTGTAAACGAAATGGATAATGTTCCTTTTGATTTCTGACTTTTACGTGCATTTTATAAAGTTTATTCTGCGCATTTGTTTGTTATCTCCGTGAAATTCTTTTTCCAAACGGACACTGTTCTTATTTCTGGCGGATTCATTTTCAGTGTTGGAAGGGTGGGTCCAGAAAAGGGGAATTCGTCCACCCCCTTTCTACCCCCCCTCCCTCCCCCTACACACTGCAAGTTTCCGATTAACATTCGCAGGTTTTATAGCTCTTGAGAAAGTGTCAAAATTGTGGCTAAACTCATTTGAAAATTGTGACCCAAAGTTGTCTGAAAAAAGTTACCGTAATCTTTTCCAAAATCGTATCGTTATTTATTTATTCAGATTTCCATAGCGCGTACCTTGAAGCTCTATGCGCTTTACAAAATCACTAGAAAATTAAAAACTAATAACAGGCATATAAGGTACACGCACACAAGCACACACACACACATACGCACACACACACGCACACACACGCACACACGCGCACGCACACGCACGCACACGCACGCTCACGCACGCGCGCGCGCGCGCGCACAAGCAAAACGCATCATTCAGCCATTTTGGTTTTCAAAGAACGTTTGGGCTCTAGGGAATCACTGCTATTTGTTTTTTCATGGTTTAATTTTTATTTTATTTTTTGTTGCATTAGTGTATTTAATTTTTTTTAATCTTTCACCGTTGCCTTTCTTAAGTTCTAAGTGTCATTTTTTTTTCCGTGTTGCGTTTATTTTCAGTTTTATTTGTATTACATTCCTTTAATACGTGGTTAGATTTAACGTGGTGACAGCCTTGACATGGCCTTAGTTGTCGACGGGGCTATCATTTCAATCTTCATCTTAAAACCTGTTTGATTCCGTATATCCTTTTCCTTGGTGAGAATTTGAATTAATATCATGGCCTCGGTGTTTTAGTGTGGGGCACAGGAAGAGGAACTACGTCCATCCTCTTCCTACACCCCCCCCCCCCCCCCCCCCCCCCCCCCCCCCCCCCCCACCCCCCCCCCCCCCACACACCCCTCAACATTGCAGCATTTATAATTGCATAATACAATTTCTAAGTATAATTTCGTTTCGGACATTTTCTAAATTGTCCAGATTTTCTCAAAACTACATGTTTAAAGTATATCGAGTTTCAAAAGATTCCAAAACTTGTGGTCAGTTTTATTCGCAAATATGTTTTGGCGCTTTTCCAAGAGTAGGTACTTTGATCGTTAGGAATTATTTTTGGTTTTTCTTTTTTTTGTCTTGCGCAAATTTGATCGTGCGGTGTGGTGTGGGTGCATGTGTGTGTGTGTGTGTGTGTGTGTGTGTGTGTGGCTGTGTGTGTGCGGTGGGTGTGTGTGTGGTGTGTGGTGATGTGGTGTGGTGTGGTGTGGTGTGGGTGCATATGTGTGTGTGCGGTGCGTGTGGGATGGGGTGTGGTGTGGGTGCATATGTGTGTGTGTGTGCGTGCGGTGTGGGTGGGGGGGGGGGTGGGTGGTGTGGTGTGGGGTGGATATATGTGTGGGGTGTGGGTGTGGGGAGGGGTTGGGGTGGGGGGTGGTGTGGTGTGTGTGGGTGTGCATATGTGTGGGGTGCATATGTGTGTGTGTGTGCGTGCGGTGCGGGGGGGGGTGTGTGGTGGTGCGGTGTGGTGTGTGCGTGCGTAGAGAGAGAGAGGGGGGGGGGAGAGAGAGAGAGAGAGAGACAGAAACGGGGAGGCTAAAGTGATTTTCTCAGAATATATAAACCTGCCTTTGTCATCTTAAATTCCCGCGAATAATATTTTTAATTATTTATCCACAATGTTAGGCTTACTACAGTCCCATGCCAATAGGAATTGTTCGGAAATAATTAAGGGGAGTAATTTCATGGTGTGTGGGAGTGATCTAACCTAATTCAATCGGTCAAACAGGGGAAGCTACTCTACCATCAGGTAGATCCCCAGCTCTCGCCTCGTGTGTTTTGAGTAGACTTACATCACTTAGAACACAGTGCGTCATTCTAAAATGTAATGATGTAATTTATATTTTTACGTCTCATTTAGCAAGTTCTATCGGTTCGCGGTTCACTATTTTCCCATTACAAAATTTGTATTTGTGGATATAATGTAATTATGTATGAAAATACATAGCATGTAATTTTGTATATAATTTGTTGTTGTAACCTGGGAGTGACAAGTTGAGTAAAAGGCTGACGCACTAAGTTTATGAGTTAAAGGCCTTGATAACAAATAACAATATAATGCTGTCATTTAGCCATGGGCGGATTATGGGGGTTTCCTGATTGCACCACCCTCCCCTTTGGATTACACGCACACGCGCGCACGCACACCATACACGCACACGCACACACACACTTCTTTATAATTGTATTACAATGTTTCCGTCACCGCCTGTTCTTAACCATACCGTTAAACCGTAATTATTAGGGGCTACATCCCACCTGTGTGTTGTAGTCCCCTGTTCTCAACCCTACCTTTAACCCGTGATTGTTAGGGGCTACATCCCAGCCTGTGTGTTGTCGATCCCTGTTCTTAACCCTACCTTTAAACCGTGATTATTAGGGGCTACATCCCAACCTGTGTGTTGTGGATCCCTGTTCTTAACCCTACCTTTAACCCGTGATTGTTAGGGGCTACATCCCAGCCTGTGTGTTGTCGATCCCTGTTCTTCACCCTACCTTTAAACCGTGATTGTTAGGGGCTACATCCCAGCCTGTGTGTTGTCGATCCCTGTTCTCAACCCTACCCTTAAACAGTGATTGTTAGGGGCTACATCCCAGCCTGTGTGTTGTGGATCCCTGTTCTCAACCCTACCTTTAAACCGTGATTGTTAGGGGCTACATCCCAACCTGTGTGTTGTGGATCCCTGTTCTTAACCCTACCTTTAAACCGTGATTGTTAGGAGTTACATCCCAGCCTGTGTGTTGTCGATCCCTGTTCTTAACCCTACCTTTAAACCGTGATTGTTAGGGGTTACATCCCAGCCTGTGTGTTGTCGATCCCTGTTCTTAACCCTACCCTTTAAACCGTGATTGTTAGGGGCTACATCCCAGCCTGTGTGTTGTCGATCCCTGTTCTTAACCCTACCTTTAAACCGTGATTGTTAGGGGCTACATCCCAACCTGTGTGTTGTCGATCCCTGTTCTTAACCCTACATTTAAACCGTGATTGTTAGGGGCTACATCCCAGCCTGTGTGTTGTCGATCCCTGTTCTTCACCCTACCTTTAAACCGTGATTGTTAGGGGCTACATCCCAGCCTGTGTGTTGTCGATCCCTGTTCTTAACCCTACCTTTAAACCGTGATTGTTAGGGGCTACATCCCAGCCTGTGTGTTGTAGATCCCTGTTCTCAACCCTACCTTTAAACCGTGATTGTTAGGGGCTACATCCCAGCCTGTGTGTTGTGGATCCCTGTTCTCAACCCTACCTTTAAACCGTGATTGTTAGGGGCTACATCCCAGCCTGTGTGTTGTAGATCCCTGTTCTCAACCCTACCTTTAAACCGTGATTGTTAGGGGCTACATCCCAGCCTGTGTGTTGTCGATCCCTGTTCTTAACCCTACCTTTAAACCGTGATTGTTAGGGGCTACATCCCAGCCTGTGTGTTGTAGATCCCTGTTCTTAACCCTACCTTTAAACCGTGATTGTTAGGGGCTACATCCCAGCCTGTGTGTTGTAGTATCCCTGTTCTTCACCCTACCTTTAAACCGTGATTGTTAGGGGCTACATCCCAGCCTGTGTGTTGTCGATCCCTGTTCTTCACCCTACCTTTAAACCGTGATTGTTAAGGGCTACATCCCAGCCTGTGTGTTGTAGATCCCTGTTCTTAACCCTACCTTTAAACCGTGATTGTTAAGGGCTACATCCCAGCCTGTGAGTTGTCGATCCCTTCCCTAGTTGGACGGACACGTATTTTGTTTTTATTTATGCTTTTTTTTAAAGTTTGCCTTTTTTCTAGTTTGGATCCAGCGTTCAAAGGCAATGTATGCAATTTTCATGAATGTTCTTTTTGTTGTTGGTTTTGATGTCAATGTTGTTGGGCGGACATGCCATATGTTTGTAATATGTTTGTCATGTCTTTACATTTCGCTTTGAGTATTAGTTTTTGAAGAGCTGGGGGTTGCAGGGTGGGGGGGGGGGGGGGAGTGGAGTGGCGGATGAATGTTTGGGTGTGGTTGGAGAGATACATATCGTCAGTGAAATTCAAAAACCTCGTATATCGATCTTGTTTATAGTTATTAGATGCATAGTCAGCTCTCTAATTTTTCCCACCTTCCACCAAAAGCTCGTATCTCTAAACGACTTTCTATCTGGGGTAAATGAGGTTGTGAAAATAGAAGAAAAAACTCGTAAGTCCCAAATTCAGATCTAGTTAAGGACAAAAACCTCGTATCTTCGTTCTTTTCAACTAATTCATCTTTTTTTAAAAAGTAATTTTAACGAAATGCAGGACTAAACTCGCAATGTCTTGAACAACATATTCATCACAGTTAATCAATTGTGGTCAACGCGGTTAATTTTTTAAAACTTTTTTTTTTCTTTTTTCTCAAAACTACCAAAATTGAGATACGAGGTTTTTGAATTTCACAGACGATATTACAAATTTGTTTAAATACAAATTTCTGTTTCATGTTTTAGTTAACTTCGATGTTTATTTTAATGCATTTTATCTTATTTTACACGGTGGAACACAATGTTCCATGTGCGTTTGTATAATGGACAATATTGCTTATGACCTAAAACTATTATTTATTTCCTGGATCGGCCAATTTGATTTAGTTTTCTTTTCACAACTGATGCTTTATCGACGCAGTCCAATTATAATGTGCTAGCTTATGAACCGCAAAAACATTGCATTGTCCGTCTACAATTCAGTATACTGTTTTGCCCGTGTAACGTTCTGGTATTACTGGATACAGTATGTACAGTAACACGCTTGAGGCAGTGTTGTATCTGATGCCCAAGTTTGAAAGGGAATTCAACGTAAAAAGTAAGCATCATTGTTCAGGGCTCCCAATCGTTCTGCAAAACAAAGGGGTCCCAGGGACTCCTTCATTTACAGTCTAGGGTCCCAGTGGCATTGCAAATGCTAAAAATAATTTTTCTAGTGCATCCCTGGGACCCCCTGCACATTCTTTTAGAGGGTCCTTTTGGAATGTTAGTACTTCATAGACCCCCAGATGGGGGTCCCTGGGAGCCCTGTTATTGAGCAGCTGTCAGACAGATACTTGCTTTAGCCTGCCAAGTAATGGCTGTTGACATGGATACATTGGAATGATATAGATTTTTTGCCAAGTCGTTCTCAAATCCACTTTTTCACCATTGCCCCTCTCCCGCAGGCTTCCACCTTGTCGTGGTGGGGGAGCTTTAAGCTAAGAGTAGCCCCTCATTCCCATTTTTCATTCTCTCCATCCTCATTTTACAATTTATGACATGCCAGTTTTTTTTTTTGTTTTTTTTTATATTGTTCACTGGCTTTCACGCGTGAGAACTTAGGCCTACGCACTTGAGTGGGCACATGTTGTCCATTCTGCAGTGGATATTTGCCTATATGGCCTTTTTTATTACTTTTTGTTTAAACTAGGATGTGTTTGTTATTCTTTGTTACTTTTTTTTATAACCTGGATCCGATAAAATAGAGTAGAGTGGCTCAACGTTTCCAGCACTGTGTGAAATTATGAGCTATCGGGTACAATGATGAAGATGCCATGTCGTGAATTGTACTGGTTTTTGTTGTTTTTAGGTTTTTTGATGTTGTTAAAGGTGGACCCTGACGGATGAGTTTTTGCAAGAAACACGTCGAGATCACCATGAAAGACAGCCTTTTCAAGGATCGGATGAACACTCACTTTGCTCTGGTTTCCTAGAAAGTCAAACCGTGAAATCGGCGGTGTATTTTTTTTTCTTCATTCAACAGATTACTTCCCTACACAATGGTAGGAAATGTGACTGCTTACAAAATGGTTTCCTTCCCAACTGACCTGTGTTGTTTGAAACAAACATGGTGGTGGAATTTCGTGGTAGACCTCCCCATTACCAGCACCACGGAATAAAACCGTGGGACGAACGCCAGAATGCAGTGAATGAAATTTAACCCTTTCACCGCCAGCTATCTTTGAGCCAAAAAATGTCCATTAAAGCTACTTGGCTACAGAAAAGATTTTTGTCTGCAATATTGTTGGATTTCTCTGTGACACGTTTAGAATAGGGTCTATCCTTACTGCCCAAATTTAGGAACACAATATTCATTGAAAAACAGACCCTGATTTCAAGGGTTTTACTGACATGGTTGTTAAATCATTGTGGTGCGACATTCGCGCGGTGAAAGGGTTAATGCTTTACGTCCTCTCGACCTGGGGAAGGCACATGTGACACCGCCAGAATGCAGTAGCCCCCAAAAGGAATAGACTGGTCAAAAGTCATAAGTCATTTCTTTATTGTACATGGTACAACGCACATGGAAACTTTGTCTTCCACCGTGTAAAATAAAATTATATAAAAGTATGAAACGTAAATGTACATGAACAAATATGTAGCTCTCACACCACACCCAATCATTCATCCGCTCTCCGCTATCTTGCTCACTCATCATGCAACCCACCACCACTTCCGCCTTCATTTTTAACCCTTTTATTTTTTTCCTTCCTTTCCTCTTTTTTTCCTTGTTCGTTTTTCTCCTCCCCCCCCTCCCCCCCCCCCCCCCCCCCCCTCCCTCCCCCCCCCCCCCCCCCCCCCCCCCCTTTTTTTTTTTAGGTAGGCTTTTCCCCGCTCTTTTTCATCCTATTGTCTGTGTGACTGACTAAGATGGACATTTCCAAGAGCCTTGGCAGCACCTTCTGGTTTTCACTTTGACGGAATAACGCTTTATACTGAAAAACATCCCTGTCTCGTACGCGTGCGCCACCTACATAAGATTATCGCCCTTGCCTGTCACGAAGTAGTAGTATATAGCCACAGAAAATTATCTGCCCCTGACTCGTCACTATAGGTGGCATGGCAGTTCAGTCCTAAAATGATCGCCCTTTCGTGTCGGCTGGGAAGTAGCACAAAGCCTCGTTATGTGAACCATCTTGTTCTCGCTTTATGTGGCGATATGTGTGTTTTCATTGTTACTAAATATCATTGTTACTTAGTTTATAAATACTAATATTCCGTGCATGTGGAAATGAGAGGCGCGTGTAGTGTAGAGATCTGTCTTGATACGCCGTGAAACGCTTTTGATGTTATATTTCGTTTTCAATGCTAATTACGTTATTACTGGCTTTATTGTTAATGTCTAATATGACATGGAAATGAGATGTTCGGGACGCAACACCTGTTGTCGCCACTTAAGTGCGTTTGGTGTCAAGATTCCTCTTGGTGCGCTGTCAAACACTTTACATGTCTCGTTTCACTACGATTAAGTATATTATTGCTTGTCTGATCTGCTGCATACTTACACACCCTCTCGTCAGCTCCGTTCTTCCTCTGATTCTCGTCTTCTGCAGCTTCCCTTGGTTAAAACAAAAACTTACGGTGAAAGATCCTTTTCCTTTCAGGCCCCAGCTACTTGGAACAAACTGCCACCATCTCTCAGACATTCCAACTCTGTCAGTCTTTCAGGCTAATCTCAAAACGCACTTCTTCTATCAACGCTAATATAATGCTTGTGGTGGGTCTGCATGAATGAAGTGTGTGCGGATTACATGGGAGGAGGGGAACGGGGCATGTAGTAACTGAGTTTGTTTGTGTACATCATGTGTGTGCGTGCGCGCGCGCGCGCGCGTGTGTGTGCGCACGCATATGTCTGTGTGCACATGTGTGCGTTGATGCGAGTGTTTTGTGTGTGGGGAGGGAAGGATGCGTCTGTGTATACCAATGTGTATATATGCGTGTGTATGTTTAGATATCGATTTGAGTATACATCGTGTTTGCGTGGGGGTGACGGTGGGAATGCGAGCGCATGTGAGTATGTTCGATATGTATGATGCAATCTTGCATGTGGAATGAATTTTAGCTTTGTTAAGCGCCATGAGTAGTTCGTCTAGAATGTGCGCTCTATAAATGTCTATTATTATTATTATTATTATTATTATTATCGTTTTATCATTACTAACATGACGTGGACATGAGAGGCAGTGTGGACCACGGACCTACATTAATGCAAGTTCACCATTTCAGTTAAGGTCTCCGTACACGTGAACATTTTTCATTCTTTCCCCACGACAACACAGTGATAGGTCAGTCATACTATGATTTGTATTTCACTGTGTTGCCATAGTGAAAGACTAAACAAATGTTCGTGTACAGGGACCTTAAGTTTACTCTATTCGATGGCTTGGGGTCAAAACGGACTATCTTTAGATAGTCCATCACGTCTTATTGAACCAATTGCGAAAACTAATAACTTGAATTAAAAAAAGACTACAGAAATATCAAAAGCATAACCCCCACTTTGTAATATTTGCAGTCTTTTTTAAATGCAAGTTCTTAGTTGTTTGTGTCAATGACATCAATATCTACGTCAATGGACTATCTAAAGATAGTCCGTTTTGACTCTAAGCCATCGCTGTAGTTTCATCTTAATTGTTAATGTCAAACACTAATCCGACGTTGTGTCGTTTCGTTAGTAGACCTACTAATTGCATTATTACCCGTTTTATAATGACTAATATGACGTGGAAATGAGGGGTGGTGTGGACGGTACCTCCTCTTATCACCACTTCAGTCAGTTGACTCTAAAGTTTGATACTAATATGAAGTTATGTTTCATTAGGGCTAACTATATTATTGTTTTATAATTACTAATATGACGTGGAAATGAGGGGTGGTGTGGACGTGCCACCTCTTATCACCACTTCAGTCAGCTGACTCTAAAGTTTGATGTTAATACTAATATGACGTTATGTTTCATTAGGGCTAACTATATTATTGTTTTATGATTACTAATATGACGTGGAAATGAGGGGTGGTTTGGACGCACCACCTCTTATCGCCACTTCAGTCAGTTTACTCTAAAGTTTGATCTTACTGTTAAACACTAATATGACGTTATGTTTCGTTTTTTGTAGCACTAATTATATTATTGTTTTATGATGACTAATATCACATATACATGGAAATGAGGGGTGGTTTGGACGCACCACCTCTTATCGCCACTTCAGTCAGTTGACTCTAAAGTTTGATCTTAAAGGTGCACCCTGACGGATGAGTTTTTTTGCAGAGAAACACGTTCGTCGAGATCACCAGAAAGACAGCCTTTTCAAGGATCAGAACTCACTTTGTTCTGGTTCACCTATGCTGTTGTTGTTGTTGTTGTCATTGTTGCTTGAAGTTAGATCCCTGCTTTAAGTGGGGATAAGGAAGTGTTAGAATCACCCATGTTGTTGTTGTTGTTGTGGTTATTGTTGCTTGAAGTTAGATCTCTGCTTTAAGTGGGGATAAGGAAGTGTTAGAATCACCCATGTTGTTGTTGTTGTTGTCATTGTTGCTTGAAGTTAGATCCCTGCTTTAAGTGGGGATAGCGAAGTGTTAGAATCACACATGCTGTTGTTGTTGTTGTCATTGTTGCTTGAAGTTAGATCCCTGCTTTAAGTGGGGATAGCGAAGTGTTAGAATCACACATGCTGTTGTTGTTGTTGTTGTCATTGTTGCTTGAAGTTAGATCCCTGCTTTAAGTGGGGATAGCGAAGTGTTAGAATCACCCATGCTGTTGTTGTTGTTGTTATTGTTGCTTGAAGTTAGATCTCTGCTTTAAGTGGGGATAAGGAAGTGTTAGAATCACCCATGTTGTTGTTGTTGTTGTTGTTGTCATTGTTGCTTGAAGTTAGATCCCTGCTTTAAGTGGGGATAAGGAAGTGTTAGAATCACCCATGTTGTTGTTGTTGTTATTGTTGCTTGAAGATAGATCCCTGCTTTAAGTGGGGATAGCGAAGTGTTAGAATCACCCATGCTGTTGTTGTTGTTGTGGTTATTGTTGCTTGAAGATAGATCCCTGCTTTAAGTGGGGATAGCGAAGTGTTAGAATCACCCATGTTGTTGTTGTTGTTATTATTGCTTGAAGTTAGATCTCTGCTTTAAGTGGGGATAAGGAAGTGTTAGAATCACACATCATGTTGTTATTGTTGCTTGAAGATAGATCCCTGCTTTAAGTGGGGATAGCGAAGTGTTAGAATCACCCATGCTGTTGTTGTTGTTGTGGTTATTGTTGCTTGAAGATAGATCCCTGCTTTAAGTGGGGATAGCGAAGTGTTAGAATCACACATGCTGTTGTTGTTGTTGTGGTTATTGTTGCTTGAAGATAGATCCCTGCTTTAAGTGGGGATAGCGAAGTGTTAGAATCACCCATGCTGTTGTTGTTGTTGTGGTTATTGTTGCTTGAAGATAGATCCCTGCTTTAAGTGGGGATAGCGAAGTGTTAGAATCACACATGTTGTTGTTGTTGTTGTCATTGTTGCTTGAACTTAGAGGAGAAATGGCAAGCTTGGTGGTGGTGTTGGCAAAATGGGTGTCACTTTATCAAATTCTGGGCCAAAATAAAGTTGCACTGGGAAACCTGTCTGGACGATTAAATGGTAGCTGTGTTGTTGTTTTATTCAAGTTTGTAATTTATCTTTTTTTTACAAACCCTTGTTGCTGTGTTTTGAATGCGATTCCTCAAAATCCTTTTGTTCGTTTAGGGTGAATACGTTTTTTTGTTTTGTTTTTTTTTTTGCATAACATTATTCACCCTAAAAACAACACAGATCGGTGTTGGAACATCAGCTTTCCGTTGACACAATTAATAGTGATATATAATTACTTCAAATGTAATTGTTTTGATTTATAATGATGGTGAGTGTGTGCGTGTGCGCGTGAGGAATCTAAGAGATGTATCCATTAATTTAAAATACTGTCCATGGATCAATGGTCAACTTGGGACGATGATTTGACCGCCAGGGGGCAATCAAACCAGTAAAAATGAGCCTCTCTCTCTCTCTCTTCTCTCTCTCTCTCTCTCTCTCTCTCTCTCTCTCTCTCTCTCTCTCTCTCTCTCTCTCTCTCTCTCTCTCTCATTACGTCCAACTAAGAATATCACGCGCTACCGTAGCCCCTACTGGTTTGATTGCCCCCTGGCGGTCAAATCATCGTCCTAAGTTGCCAAAAAAGAGCTGGGACCCTCGAAGTATCTCGCCCCGGTTATTGTGGTGTTTTGTTACTTGTATGTTTCTCTCATCTAAATACCGTGTTATTGTTAGCTGTGTCACGTCGTATTAAGCAGTGAAAGGAACACGGGGTCTGCGCGCGCAAAACTGTTACGCCAAAAGAGGTCTAAGAAACACTTTAGAAAACGTTTACGGAAGAATATTGCAAGCTCTTGTCCCGATTGGTCCAACAACAACAAAAAGTATTATTTTAACCAAACTTTGATGGACCAATCAACAACAAGAAATGTATTCACCCCCTACTAGTTCCGGATCAGTAGTTCGCCGCTTGCTCGGTGTTTGGCAAGAACAAAACGTCACGCGAACTATCGGCAAACGAAGGACGTTTCTTAGACCGTTTTTGACCGATTTGAGCGAGCGCAACGTAACGTTAGCCCTTGTGAAACGCACCCCCTGACGTGTTCAATTCAGTTTGTTTTTCACTGACAGTTTCTGCCCTGCAGCCTTTTGTGCCTCTTTTAGATCAGGTCAGGTCAGGTGCATTATAGTCACAGAGGCGTCTGTGAAATTCGGGTTGCTCCCACCCGGAGGGGGGGAGCGCGTCGCAGCCAGAGGCGCGCCACCCAATTGTGTGGGTTTTTTTTGCATGCGATTTTTTGTGTGACTGATGAAGGAAGGAAGGGAAGGGGGATAAATTTTGACCAAATGACAACTTTTTCGTTACCACTGGGTTTAACGTGTGCTAAGTGCATGGGCACGCGGGACCTCGGTTTATCGTCTCATCCGAATAATGTGTGTGGTTGAGGGTTGCGATTTTGATTTTAACCATTTAAAAGATGAATCATGTATGAAGTTGTTTTTTCCGACACATGCGCACGCGCATTTGTGTTTGTGTGTGTGTGTGTGTGTGTGTGTGTGTGTGTGTGCACGCGCCTGGTGACCCGTGTGTGTGTGCTTCTTTTCTACCTGTACTCAGTCGCGCGCATTCAGACACGCACGAACGCACGTACACGCCCTTACATGCATGCGCGCAACTCGCATACCGCTCCACGCATACATTATGCATAAACACGTACATAGACCAAAAATATGCATAAACACATAGACAAACACACACCGGCACACACACACACACACACAATCGCATGTCAATATTTGCGAACACCCTGTGTGACTCTCTCTTTGTCTATTTTTGTCCCGCGTCTCTCTGTATCTGTCTCTGCACCCCAATCCGCTTCACTCCCGTCTCTGTTCCCCGCACATGCACAACACACACACACACACACACACACACTACACACACACACACACACACACACACGCACAACACACACACGCGCACATACACCACACGCACACGCACACACACCACACACCACACACACACCACACACACACACACCACACCACACACGCACACCAAGACCAATACACCCCTCACCTCGCCCCACCCCCCATTTATTTAAGTGATTTATATGTGTAGGCTACATAGACTAGCATACCCTCATACACCCGTACCTATCCCTTCCGAAGATGCACATTCAAAATACCCATTACACTAACACATAAACAGACTTTTTGTTTTGTTTGTTGTTGTTGTCTAAGATCTATGTAAGGTGGTTAGACGTTACATTAAAGAACGAACGCGCACACACGCACGCGCACACACACACACACACACACACACACACACACACACACACACACAAACAACATACAGTATTTATACGACGCTGAATCTTGTTAGAAATCAAATCAAAGCGCACGCATCCATAACGCATTCAAACAAAAATGCAATACAAAGCGAACACACACTTTCGACATAAATGGTATACAGCAGAAACAGACCTAAAGGCAATAGAGAGAGACACACACACCACACCACACCACACACACCACACACACAGTGGGCTGTGTGTCTCTCATTTACTCTGTCACTCTTTCATTCTGATTCTTTGTTGTCCGTTGCCCGACCTGGGATCGGCAAAGGAGTCCTAAGTCTGTCGCGTTGTTTTTTGTTTTTGTTTTTAACCAGAACGAGAGAGACCTCACAGCCTCATCCCTGCACTGAAATCTGCAACAATTAAGCGCCATTACCACAGTCCCTCACCCTCAGGGCTGGGTGTAAAAACAAGTATGTATTCTTATCTCATTACCTTGTATAAATAAAATTTCGTTCGTTCATCCCCAATTATTTTTCACCCCAGTAGTTAGGGATCTCTTTGGTTGGAGCATGGGCATTGCCTTCTAGGGTCTGCTAGTTTCCAGCTTGCTGGGGGGTGAATGTGAAAATTAAAAGTGTTGTGTGTGGTGTGGGTGTTACTGTTTGTGTGGTGTATGTTATAGAGGTGGGGAAAAAAACCGGTTTGAATCGAAAAACCGGTCTTGAAATTCCGCGGTTCGAAAAACCGGTTCGAGTTGCTGTGAACCGGTTTTTTTAACTGCAAACTGAAAGTAAGTTTTTTCTTAGAATAACGCATTCTTTTCGAAGAACAACACTGAATCTCAGCGCAGATTGGGTGTTTGTAAACCAAGAGTAGCTGTTTCTAGTTGTCTGGTGTTGTAAGGAGCAAGTATGGCCAATGATTAGGCCTACACCACAGTAACGAACATTTGGAGGCATTTTCTCCTGAGAGAAAAAAATCGAAAGAGTGATGGAGTGATTGTACAAACTATTGCACCAAGAGAACTGTGAATGGAACAACAATAAAACAATGTCTGTTGAAGTTTTATTTCATTTCATTTCTATAAATTCTTATGCTAAGAAGATGAGCAAATATGTTCGAAAAATAATTGATATGCACACACACACACACACACACACACACACACACAACACACACACACACACACACACACTCTCTCTCTCTCCCTCTCTCTCTCTCCCTCTCTCTCTCTCTCTCTCTCTCTCTCTCTCACACACACTTATAGGCATCTAAAGTAAATCCCCAATGCCCCACATGGCCGAAAGGCCGGAGAGGGCGTAAAAACCCTATTATCACACACATCACGCTTCATAAACTGCTTATTAACGTACATCCAGTAGTTATTGTTCGATTAAAATGAATGCGCTTACTGAAGATATTGTCTAAAAGTAGAATATGTCATTACTGTTGTAAGAATGAGATAGTAGCAAAAACAGCTTTTCTCCACCCAACCCTGGGACAGAGAGAGAGAATGTGTGTGCGTGCATGTGCGTGTACAAGCGCGTGTGTGCGGTGTGTGTGCGGTTGTGCGCGTGTGACTGTGTGTGCACGCGCGCGCTCGTGTGTGATATTTTCCCCTTGCATTGTGAAAGATTTTCTCTTCTCATTTTGTTTATCTGTTCAGGTACAGGTAATAATTAAGATTATTATATTTTGTATTCCTTATCCTCCCGCTACATATCTGATTATTCTCAAAGCTAGTTCATTGCGTTGTGAATGTGCCACCATTCTTCACACTCCAACCGCCATATGACGTTTTGTTTTTGCTTTGGTTTAATTATTTTCCCTATGATTATAATATTTTTCAACTACACCCCTACCCTCACCTTCCTTTGACACGGGCAGATGGCCCCGTCATTAAAATGTTTGTTGGAGTTGAGCCAAGTTTTTAGTTGAGTGTGTGTGTATGTGTGCGCGTGCGCGTGTGTGTGGATATTCTGACAAATAAATATATGTTTGCATAGGTGAAACTACTGATGCGAGTACTGGTTAAAAAAACCGGTTCCAAAAGACCGGTTCGGGACGATTTTAAACCGGTTCGAAAATTTGAACCGGTTTTCAACTCTAGGTATGTATGTCACCTGTAGCTTGGAAAGGGGGAAAAAAATATAAAAAGAAACGGACTAAAGTTATCAGGTGGGTGAGACCCATCATCTCTGACAGTAATCCTGAAAGGCGGCCCGCTTCCAACAGTTCAGCTTGAAAACTGGTATATAAAATGGACTGTTCTGTGGATCACCGCACCACCGGTAAATTGTAAACTGTTGTATTATAAAATTATGTAGTTTTGTAAAACGTTATATATTTTTTAATTTGAGTTTACTGTATGATGCAACACAATAGTTTTGTTATTGTTATATATATTTTGTTTGCTTTTAATGCATACACATTATACAACGTAATATTTTATGTAGCAGTTTACGGAGTTTCCCAAAATAAGACTTTAGAAAGGGAAGCAACTAGTCAACTTGGCTTTTTCCCAAATCGAAAGCGCCCGTTTGTGAGTGCTTCTAAGCAACACACCGCGCTTCTGTCTGTGTGTGTGTGTGTGTGTGTGTCTTCTTCTTCTTCTTCTTCTTCTGTGGTGGTGACCAACTTCTTTATGCATACAGAAGTAATTGTACACACTTTAGGGGGTGACCATAGAACAAGAAGCAGAAGAGGGAAAGAGAGAAAAGGGTACACACATTACATTATCAGTTTTCCAAGAAAGGGCTACACACGTCACCCTATTAGACTTACTTGGGTTCAGCTTCAATATTTAGGGTCAAATCATGAGTAGCAAAAACAAAAACCTAGTTCTGGGCTGGGGAGGGGAGGACTACAGGGAGCTGCTGGCAGCTACTAATTTTTACGTCCCCCCCCCCCCCCCAGCAAGCTGG
>CM065712.1:28836673-28838691 GCA_017654935.2 Phymorhynchus buccinoides | reverse complement strand
ATAGAACAAGAAGCAGAAGAGGGAAAGAGAGAAAAGGGTACACACATTACATTATCAGTTTTCCAAGAAAGGGCTACACACGTCACCCTATTAGACTTACTTGGGTTCAGCTTCAATATTTAGGGTCAAATCATGAGTAGCAAACACAAAAACCTAGTTCTGGGCTGGGGAGGGGAGGACTACAGGGAGCTGCCGGCAGCTACTAATTTTTTCCCCCCCCCCCCCCAGCAAGCTAGGTAAAATGTGTGTGTGTGTGTGTGCGTGTGTGTGTGTGTGCTGTGTGTATTGTGTGTTGTGTGGTCGCAGCACTCAAATCTGCAGATAAATGTTAAATTTGGCGTAATGTAAAAATAAGATAAAAATAGTCACATAAAAATCGCTTCATGAATCGCTTCTTGCGCGCTGATTGGTCGGCTATGTTTAGTAACCGACTCTTTGCGTTATAAATAACATATAAGTATATATGGGGCAGACCCGGTAGTAGGCCTAGATTGACGTTGATACGAACATATGAATGTTTTGCTGTCCGCGGTACTGATTAGGCGAGTTTTACTACTCCTTATTTGCTACAATAACATTTTACTTTGTTGCCATTTGGGAATGGGAAGAAGGGTGGGAGTAAAGTGGGACGATGTTTGTTTATATCATATACTGTCATACCGCTATGCCACAGGCCCGCATCTCTCTTTGGTCCACTGTGTGTGTGTGAGTGTATGTTAGGGTCTCTCCCTAACCCTAACCCTCTCTCTATCTCTCCGATCTTAGCCCTACACACTCACACACACACATGCGCGCGCGCACGCGCACACACGCACACGCACACACACACACACACACACACACACACACACACACACACACACACACACACACAGAGAGAGAGAGAGAGAGAGAGAGAGAGAGAGAGAGAGAGAGAGAGAGAGAGAGAGAGAGAGAGAGAGAGTTTTACATCAATTTAAAGAGGCAATGCATAGCGACTGTGCACTCTTGGATTGACCCGACATACCCTAGGCCTATGGCTTGTACCCACGTGTCGTCATATCCGGCCACAAGGACCATATTATGGGAGACCGCCATCTTATAGTTTGAAAAATGCCAGATCGATGCCTTTTCTGACTAAGATGACACCGTTGGAAGGGTCGAGATGCGCACGCAGCCATACGCCTTTTCCTTGGCGTTTCACTAACTCTACTTTTAAGTTCCGCTGGAGGGAGCCAAGGGTCTTACCGTGAATCCACATTGGAAATTGCATGGATACTCCTGCTTTCAGGATGTTCTGCAGGAAAAAAGTTTTGGTTTAAACAAATTTATTCATAAACAATCACATGACAAAGCAGCATCAGAATAAGGATCACAGAGCACAACAAGCTTAAAGCTTATACTAGGTGCTCAAAACATTTGAAGTACACAGTATTGGCTGCAACTAGTGAAATTAGTACACTGGGTAAATGATGAAAGAAAGGGAAAAGAAACAGAAGCATAACAACGTGGGAATACTAAGTAAAGGAGAATACACAAATTCATAGACATATTCATGAACAACCAATCAAACAAATAGATACAGAAGAAGGGGAAGAAAGAAAAAAAGTACAAATTATGATAATTATGACAAGTACGACAAGTAGGGGCAAGATTATGTTAGTTAATTAGATACCAAATACATCATGTTTCAGCATCAAGACAAGCAAACCATTGCGAAAGCATTTCATTTCAACCAGGGCAACATGGTATGTGAATCAAAACAGATCATAAGAACTAAGTAAAGCAATTAATCATTTTATCTTTTGGATAGTTGCGTTGATATTTTTTTAAATTTCCCTGGAGCCGTTGTTGCCGGATTATGATAATTTGAGAAGCAACGAAGTCTTATTTGTAAACGTTTGATCGGTTTCTCGCATGTGTAGAATATAAAATAAAGAATACAGATAAATATTTACATGCTTTTGCCAGGGTTTTATATTTTTAGGATTGCTTAAGTCAAGTTGTTAACTGGGCGTCCCCTGGACCCCTTTTTGCAG
>CM065712.1:28824173-28826673 GCA_017654935.2 Phymorhynchus buccinoides | reverse complement strand
AAAACAAATTATGATAATTATGATAATTATGACAAGTACGACAAGTAGGGGCAAGATTATGTTAGTTAATTAGATACCAAATACATCATGTTTCAGCATCAAGACAAGCAAACCATTGCGAAAGCATTTCATTTCAACCAGGGCAGCATGGTATGTGAATCAAAACAGATCATAAGAACTAAGTAAAGCAATTAATCATTGATAGGGGAAGACGGGGTAAAAAAGCGCATGGGCGGGTAAGAAGCCCACCCCAATTATCTCATGAAATAAATAAGAAAATTTCAGTCAAATTTGCCCATGAGACGAATGCTAGACATTAACGCTCGTCTCATGGGCAAAATGAGACTGAAATTTGCTTCATTTCATGAGATAATTGGGGTGGGCTTCTTACCCGCCCATGCGCTTTTTACCCCGTCTTCCCCTACATCTTTTTGATAGTTGCGTTGATATTTTTTTTAATTTCCCTGGAGCCGACGTCGCGGGATTATGATAATTTGAGAAGCAACGAATGTCTTATTTGTAAACGTTTGATCGGTTTCTCGCATGTGTAGACTATAAAAGAAATGAATACAGATAAATATTTACATGCTTTTACCAGGAACTTTATATTTTTAGGATTGCTTAAGTCAAGTTGTTAACTGGGCGTCCCATGGACCCCTGCCTTGCAGGATTTTTTATATATATATTTCACAGGAGCGCCCATGAAATTGTCACTATTTTGGTATCAAAAAATGGTCTGGATCAAAGCCTATTTGGGGAGTTTCCCCAATGCCACTTACTATGATAATAATAATAATATTAAACGGACACTTCGGCTTTTCATCGACCACAAAGCGCTTTACAATCAGTATTGAAACACTGACACACACACACACACAGT
The DNA here is from genome assembly GCA_017654935.2 of Phymorhynchus buccinoides. Taxonomy (NCBI): domain Eukaryota; kingdom Metazoa; phylum Mollusca; class Gastropoda; order Neogastropoda; family Raphitomidae; genus Phymorhynchus; species Phymorhynchus buccinoides. Next base: position 28,825,793 of record CM065712.1, on the reverse strand, counting down.
GGCCACACACACACACACACCGCACACACACACACTTCACACGCACACACACACACACACACACACACACATACACACACACTCTTACACGCACGCAACACGCAAGTATGTATGGGGCACAGTGAACGCGTAGTAGGCACACAGACATTGACACATACGACCCACACACATTTCATTTGCACACAGAAAACACATTCTCACTTGATTACACGAGTTTTACTACTCCTTATTTGCTACAACACATTTTACTTTGTTGCCATTTGGCGCAGGGCACAAGGGTGGGAGTAAAGTGGGACGATGTTTACACATATCATATACTGTCATACCGCACACACCACAGACACGCACTCACACACACTCACTCCCCCCTCTCTCTAGCCGAACACAATGTCTCCTGCGTGTACATAGGGTCTACACATGCAAACCATAACCCTCTATCACACACTCACGATCTTACACACACACACACACACACACACACACACACACACACACACACACACACACACACACACACACACACACACACACACACACACACACACACACACGTGTGTACAGAGAGAGAGACTGAGAGAGGAGAGAGAGAGAGAGAGAGAGAGAGAGAGAGAGAGAGAGAGAGAGAGAGAGAGAGAGAGAGAGAGAGAGAGACATCAATAGGGAGAGAGAGATGATAGCGAGAGTGACCTAGGGAGAGAGAGAGAGAGAGACCAGAGAGAGAGAGAGAATTAGGAGAGAGAGAGAGAGAGAGAGTTTTACATCAATTTAAAGAGGCAATGCATAGCGGGCACCTTCCACTCTAGGATGGACTGACCAGCGACATAGCCTAATATATGCCTTTTCCTTGCCTCATAAGCCTTTTCCTTGGCATTTCACTAACTCTACTTTTAAGTTCCGCTGGAGGGAGCCAAGGGTCTTACCGTGAATCCACATTGGAAATGGCATGGATACTCCTGCTTTCAGGATGTTCTTCTGCATTTTTGGTTTAAACAAATTTATTCATAAACAATCACATAACAAAGCAACATCAGAATAAGGATCACAGAGCACAACAAGCTTAAAGCTTATACTAGGTGCTCAAAACATTTGAAGTACACAGTATTGGCTGCAACTAGTGAAATTAGTACACTGGGTAAATGATGAAAGAAAGGGAACAGAAACAGAAGCATAACAACGTGGGAATACTAAGTAAAGGAGAACAAACAAATTCATAGACATATTCATGAACAACCAATCAAACAAATAGATACAGAAGAAGGGGAAGAAAGAAAAAAAGTACAAATTATGATAATTATGACAAGTACGACAAGTAGGGGCAAGATTATGTTAGTTAATTAGATACCAAATACATCATGTTTCAGCATCAAGACAAGCAAACCATTGCGAAAGCATTTCATTTCAACCCGGGCAGCATGGTATGTGAATCAAAACAGATCATAAGAACTAAGTAAAGCAATTAATCATTTTATCTTTTGGATAGTTGCGTTGATAAAATTTCCCTGGAGCCGTTGTTGCCGGATTATGATAATTTGAGAAGCAACGAATTTCTTATTTGTAAAAGTTTTCAGTTTCTCGCATGTGTAGAATATAAAATAAATGAATACAGATAAATATTTACAT
>CM065712.1:28801673-28804173 GCA_017654935.2 Phymorhynchus buccinoides | reverse complement strand
ACAAAACAGTAGTGATTGAGATAAAGATGTGTTAATGTATCTGAGCGTATGACCTTTTGTGCCCCCATTTCCATTTTAATATGTGGCACGATTTGTTGATATGTTTTGCTTTTCGTAAGTTTTCCATTGTTTACTGTAAATATTTATATGTTCCGTGTTTCTTTTTTCTATGTAATAAACAATATGGTTTGTGTATTGTGAGTGTGTGTTTGCATTTTGTCTTTGTCTTAGATGGCTTGATGAAAAAACCCCATGTATGTTTGCTTATTCAGTGTCCATCTTTAAATACAATTTTGACTTGACTTGACTTGACACACACACACACACACACACACACATACACGCACACGCACACGCACGCACACGCACACGCACACACACGCACACACACGCACACGCACACGCGCGCGCGCGCACGCACGCACGCACGCACGCGACACACACAACACGGCACACGCACACACGCACACACACACACACACACACAAAATAAAATTGGAAATCATTTTTAATGCAGTCACCACTTCAGGATTGGGAACATTCAGAGACCGTTGAAACGTACATATGATTTCAATCATCTCACTGGGAAGTAAATCTTACCGGTCTTTCTTCCTTGGCAGGTTCGCTTAGCAGTGGCGGGGCAAGAAAGTCGGCCCCAAAAAGGGCAAACAAACTGTTCTCGTTTGTGGGCAAAAAGGGCAACAAGGATTCAGAGAACGTTGAAGCGTCATTTCAATAATTTCATTGAAAAAGTACATCTTAGCCGTCTTTTCTTCCTTGGCAGGTTCGTCTAGCAGTGGCTGGACAGGGGAGTCGGCCCAAAAAGGGCAACAACATTAATGTTGAAACGCGTCATTTCAATCATCTCATTGCGAAGTACATCTTAGCCATCCTTTCTTCCTTGGCAGGTTCGTCTAGCAGTGGCTGGACAGGGGAGTCGGCCCAAAAAGGGCAACAACATTAATGTTGAAACGCGTCATTTCAATTATCTCATTGCAAAAGTACATCTTAGCCGTCCTTTCTTCCTTGGCAGGTTCGTCTAGCAGTGGCTGGACAGGGGAGTCGGCCCAAAAAAGGGCAAACAAACTGTTCTCGTTTGTGGGCAAAACTGAAGCGCAACAAGCATTCAGAGAATGTTAAAACGCGTCATTTCAATTATCTCATTGCAAAAGTACATCTTAGCCATCCTTTCTTTCTTGGCAGGTTCGTCTAGCAGTGGCGGGGCAGGGGAGTCGGCCCAAAAAGGGCAACATGTTCTCGTTTGGGGGCAAAAAGGGCAGCAAGCAAAAAGAGGTCCTCATCCCTCCGGTTATGCCCCCTGCCGGTAAGGAACCATGCTTTTATTATTTTTATTTTTGCTGTTGACACAGGGGGTGGGTGGGGGTGCTTAATTCATTTCTTTTTAATCTTCGTATTTTTTTTATATTTTTAAAAAAATTTGGTTTGAACTAATAGATGGGGCAAACAAATGTGTGCTGGAAGTAGACACCTCCAACTGTGCAGAGGACTGGCACAGTCAAGGCCTTGAGGTATGAAAGGTTTTCCAATGTGACCTTTCTTCACTCTATATTTCTAAGTTTCCTTCCTCCCTTCCTTCTTTTAATGTATTTTTTCACACTCTCTCTCTCTCTCCATGTCATGCAGGCAAGGCCCCGTGGCTGGAAGTGGACAGCTCCAGTTTTGCCGAGGACTGGCATGTGACCTTTATTCGCTCTTTATTTCCTTCCTTCCTTCCTTCCTTCCATTCCTCCTTCCTTCTTCCTTCCTTCCTTCTTCCTTCCTTCCTTCCTTCCTTCCTTTCCTTCCTTCCTTCCTTTCTTCCTTCCTTCCTTCCTTTTAAAGTATTTTTCACACTCTCTCTTCTCCATGTCATGCAGGCAAGGCCCCGTGGCTGGAAGTGGACACGTCCAGTTTTGCCGAGGACTGGCACAAGGCCTTGAGGGACCCCCGGTTCTCCGACGTGACCTTCCTGGTGGAGGGGGATCACCAGCTGAAGGCCCACAGCCTCCTGCTCTCCTGCACCTCCAAGTTCTTCGCCAAAGTTCTGGGGGTGTCCAATGGAGGGAAGGTGAGGGGGGAGAGAGAGAGGGAGGGGGAGAGAGAGAGGGAGGGGAGAGACATACGAGGGGGAGGGAGAGAGAGGGGTGTAGAGATAGAGAGAGAGAGAGAAAGGGGGGAGGGAGGGCAGAGCGGAGAGAGGGCTAGAGAGAGAGGGGTAGAGAGAGAGACGTGGGGGAGAGAGAGAGAGAGAGAGGGGGGAAGAGAGTGGAGAGAGAGAGTGGAGAAGAGAGAGGGGGAGAGAGAGAGGGCGGCGAGAGAGTAAGAGAAGAGTAGTAGAGAGAGGAGAGAGAGGTGGGGGGGGAGGAGAGGAGGGTGGAAATAGATAGAGGGGGAAGAGAGAGGGCGAGGAGAGGAGGAGAGAGAGAGAGAGAGGGAGAGAGCGAGAGAGATAAGATTTTGGAGAGAGAGGGGTGGAGAAAGAGAGAGGGAGAGAGAGAGA
>CM065712.1:28799426-28801173 GCA_017654935.2 Phymorhynchus buccinoides | reverse complement strand
ATACATAAAGCTGTGTGTTTTAGGAACATTTTTAGCTAATACCCTTTTTGGAATACTAAACCTAGCCCTAAACCTAACCCTAAACCTAACCCTAAAACCAGTACCCCCCCACCCTTTATGACGGAAAAAAAAAACGCAAACGAACCACCACTGTGACAAATCTTGAAAATTTCCGCCGCGGGGTGTACTGCAGTGGGGGGTAGGGTTAGGGATAGGGTTAGTATTCCAAAAAGGTTATTAGCTAAAAATGTTCTATAAAATACAGCTTTATGTATGGTAAGAAAGGCAAAAACGGAAAAAATAGAATTAACCGAGAAATGCCAGGGGGTAGCACATCTTTACCTTTACCTAGTCCGAGAACACCCAACCCCATCCCAATATAACGAATTAAGAAATAATCTTGTTATACAATTAAAAAACATTTCGGATTATTCACTTCGTGATGAAAATATAAGTGATTTAATTCATTATAAGTGCTACCAAAAAGATATATGAACATTGATTTACGATGACCTTCTAAACAAAGACCATGGCTATAGACATGTTTTCCTCTTTTACATCTGAAATTATAAGAAGCAATCGTGTTAGTTTTTAGTTTAAATTGTGATTGTTTTGTGCCAAATAAGTCCATTGTTGTTTTTACTTCTAAGGCAATAAACAACTGTTCTGTTCTGTTCTGTTCTGTTAATGTAGTGTGTATGTCCTTTTCTCTCTTTCCCTCTCCCGCTTCTTTTTCTATGGTCAAGCGTGTACCATTACTGCGAAAGACAATGAGAAGTAAGGACATAATAAAAAAAATTATATATAGAGAGACAAACAGAAAAAAACACATGACGAAAATAAATTGTGTAGACATACTAGAGTATACCAGACTGTGTGTAAAGAAGGGCTATTTAGAGTGGTGTTCGAGTGTGTAATCTGAAGGATGGGGGGGGAAAAAATAAAAAAAGAAGCAGACTAAAGTTATCAGGTGGGTGAGACCCATCATCTCTGACAGTAATCCTGAAAGGCGGCCCACTTCCAATTAGTTACTTTAAAAACTGGTATATAAAATGGACTGTTCCCTGGATCACCGCACCACCGGTCTTAAGTAAACTGTTGTATTATAAAATTATTTATTTTTTGCAAAACTTTAATATTTTTTAATTTGAGTTTACTGTGGATGCAACACAATACTTTTGTTATTGTTATATATATTTTGTTTACTTTTAATCCATACAAATGGTACAACGTATTATTTTATGTAGCAGTTTATTAATCAAATACCGGAGTTTCCCAGAATAAGACTTTAGAAAGGGAAGCAACTAGCCAACTTGGCTTCTTCCCAAATCGGAAGCGCCCGTTTGTGAGTGCTTCTAAACAACACACCACCCCTTCTTCTTCTTCTTCAAGTTGGGGATGTTTATCCTGCCCCGCGCTCACCGGTCTTCATTTAGACCATCAGAGGGGTGAAAGGTCAGGAAAGTTGTGCTATGTCAGTATGTGAATTCGAGTCATCCATCCCGCCTCTGTGTGTGTGTGTGTGTGTGGTCGCATGCATAATTTATTTAATTTTTGCACACAACAGAACCATCAAAAAGATGATGGCGGTTGTCCACTTCAAGAAGAAGAAGAAACATCTTGAAAATATTAATTTTAAATTGAGCGTAATGTAAAAATAGACTCAAACTGAAAGTAGCCCTCGCCAAAGATAAAAATAGCACCTGAATCGCTTCTTGCGCGCTGATTGGTCGGCTATGTTTAGTAA
>CM065712.1:28784426-28796926 GCA_017654935.2 Phymorhynchus buccinoides | reverse complement strand
TGACTCCCATATAAATGGCCCCAAATTCAAACCGACACATCAGTTTAAAGAGCAGCCTCAATTTGAATATGGGGACATTTGTATGTGGGTCACAGCAACCCAGAAAAAACAAGGGACTTAATCGTGGTGCGTCACTGGGTCTTTAAAGTGCAGCCTCGATCGTATGAATATGAGGAAAGTCTGTATGTGGGCCACACCGACCCAGAAAAAAAAACAAGGGACTTAATCGTGCTGGGTCAGTGCGTCTTTAAAGACCCACAGAGCCGGCTGGATTAAGTCCCTTTGTTTTTTTCTGGGTCGGTGTGGCCCACATTCAGACTTTCCTCGTATACGATCGAGGCTGCTCTTTAAAGTGATGCTCTCGTTTTCAGACTTTCCTCGTATACGATCGAGGCTGCTCTTTAAAGTGATGTCTCGTTTTCGTGCAAAAGGAAATTTGTATGGGAGCCACACTTGGTCAAAATAAGATTTCTTACCAGCTATAAGAGGGAAAACACGTGAAAACCGTGATTTTGACACGTGACGTACTGGGTCTTTTAGTTAAGATGGCAAAATGGCGCTAAAGGGGCTGGCATACAAATCGCAACTAAAGATAGTCCGTTTTGACTCTAAGCCATCGTTCAATTATTGACGTTGTTACCAACCGCGATCGTAGAGAGCGGATTGGTAATGTTTTCACTTGTGTCTGAGGCGGACTGTTTGTATGTTTGTATGTATCCTCTCTAGCGTTTGAACGGATGGACTTAGGATGCTCAAATTTTGCATGCGGGTAGGCAATGGAGAGATCTAGGCCAAGTTCGATAATGAAGGTCATGGGTCAAAGGTCAAGGTCACTGGAGCCGAAAACGCTGCCGCGCGGTTGGTGATTTAGCGTCTTAACGCTCTAGTTTTTTGTGTTGTTTTCCACCAGCGCAGTCATGCAGAACATCAAACTGGTGATAGTGGGGGACGGGGCGGTGGGGAAGAGTTGTCTCCTCATCTCCTACACCACCAACAGTTTTCCGTCGGAGTACGTCCCCACCGTCTTTGACAACTACAGCAACACCATGATGGTGGAGGGGAAGGCCTACAACATTGGGTTCTGGGATACTGCGGGGCAGGTGAGTCGGTCAATTTGTCAGTCAATGAGTAAGTCAATACTTCAATTATTAAATTAAGTCAATCAGTCTATGAATATGTGCCCAAATACAGCAACGCTGTGATGGTGGAGGGGGAAGCTTGCAGTATTGCCTTCTGGGAGATACTGTGCACGTGGGGCAGGTGAGTCAGTCAATGAGTAAGTCAATACTTCAATTATTAAATTAAGTCAATCAGTCTATGTATAGATGGGGTGTGTGTGTGTGTGTGTGTGTGTGTGTGTGGTGTGTGTGTGTGTGTGTGTGTGTGTGTGTGTGTTGTGTGTGTGTGTGTAACCCAAATACAGCAACACCATGATGGTGGAGAGGAAAGCTTGCAACATCGCCTTCTGGGATACTGATGGGCAGGTGAGTCGGTCAATCTGTCAGTCAATTGGTAAGTCAAACCAGTCAAACAATCTGTTTTTCAATTCACAATTTAGCAATGTGTTTGACTATTACAGTAACACTATGATGGTGGAGGGGAAAGCTTGCAGCATTGCTTTCTGGGATACTGCGGGGCAGGTGAGTCAGTCAATGAGTAAGTCAATACTTCAATTATTAAGTCAGTCAATCTATGGATATGTACCCAAATACATCAACACCGTGATGGTGGAGGGGGAAGGCTTGCAACACTGCCTTCTGGGATACTGCTGAGAAGGTGAGTCAGTCAATCAGTCAGTCAATGGGTAAGTCAATACTTCAATTATTAAGTCAGTCAGTCTATGGATATGTACCCAAATACAGCAACACCGTGATGGTGGAGGGGGAAGGTTGCAGCATTGCCTTCTGGGAGATACTGCTGGGCAGGTGAGTCAGTCAATCAGTCAGTCAATGAGTAAATCATTAATTCAATTATTGGTTTAAACGAACTTTTTTTTAAATGATTGAGTATCACATAGTAAAGCAGCAACATAAACAAATGAGAAATGAGCACAGCAAGCTTAAAGCTTATACAAGGCGCTGAAACATTCAATGATTAAGTCACTCTATGAATAATACATACATTATGTACCCGATGGTGTTCGACAACAACAGCAACGCCATGATGGTGGTGGGGAAACTCTGCTGCAATGCTTTCTGGGATACTGCGGGGCAGTTGAGTATGTCTATCTGTCAGTCAATTAGTACATTAACCCTTTCATGCCAGCAATATTTCAGCAAAAAAAAGTCCATTAAAGTTACCTGGGTAGAGAACAAAATCCATCTGCAGTATTGGGGATTCGTCTGTGGAGTATATAAAATAAGGTCTATCCTTATTTCCCAAAACTAAAACAATAGGGTCTTTGGATAACAGACCCCAATTTGATGCCTGTTAGTAAGATAGGTGTTAAATCACTGTGGTGCTAAAATGCGACTTTGGCGGTGAAAGGGTTAATGTTACCATTGCGTTCGACGACGACAGCAACACCATGATGGTGGAGGGGGAAGCTTATAATACGACTTGGTTTTTATATGACACTAATAAAAAATAACAATAACCGTAGTAATAACATTTGTATAAAGTTCAATTACGGAACTAATAATTAATGTACTAATTGACTTACTGAGTGTGTGTGTGTGTGTGTGTTTGTGTGTGTGTGTGTGTGTGTGTGGTGTGTGTGTGTGTGTGTCAGTGTGTGTGTATGTCTGCGGGTATATATATAAATTGTGTGTGTGGTGTGTGTGTGTGTTGTGTGTGTGTGTGTGTGTGTGTGTGTGTGTGTGTTGTGTGGGGTGTGTCTCAGTGTGTGTATGTGTGTGAATCAATGCTGTGTTTGTGAGGGATAGGATGTGTATGTGTGTGGTGTGTGTGTGTGTGTGTGTGTGTGTGTGTGTGTGTGTGTGTGTGTGTGTGTGTGTGTGCGTGCGTGCGTGCGTGCGCGTGCGTGCGTGTGTCTGTGTGTGTGATTTCTTCACAGGAGGATTATCCTCAAACGAACATTTTCCTTTTGGCGTTCTGCATCGAGTCGAGCGTGGGTAAAAAAAGCTTCCACATAATTATATCAATTACAGAATCACTTCAAATTTCGTAGGAGCCACAGCTGTTCCGCTGCACACAAAATCAAGCTATTTAGTTAAAAGGCTGAATCTAGAAATCTTAGATAAAAACTGCTCCAAGCATTTGTTTGTAAACATATTTTGGTTGTATGTTCTTCATTGTACTTTTAATACATTTCTTCCATAATATTTATGGTAAAAACGTATCCCCCCTATCCTCGGCTTTTTTTTGTTGAGCAGTATCATGCAACATTTTAGTAGAAAATTGTTCTTGAATAAAACAGTATCGCAAACATAAATAAGATTGCCCATGAGTGAACATCTAGCAATATCCACTGAATATAAGTAATTTAGTCACATACTACAACATATTATTGAATGTTTTTATTTATGAAAAAGTTACTTACGGTAAACTAAAGTTGGCTTGAAAAAAAAGAAATGAAAACATAAATGAACTAAATGTTCCTCCCGAAACAGCTGTGGAGTCTTAAGTGTGTGTGTGTGTGTGTGTGCGTGTGCGCGCGTGTGTGCGTGCGTGCGTGTGTGTGTGTGTGTGTGTGTGTGTGTGTGTGTGTGTGTGTGTGTGTGTGTGTGTGTGTGTGAATCGGAATCAGAATCAATATTTATTGCCCTTTAAAACCAATACAAGGATTTATATAACACTAATAAAAAAATTTAATAAAAATAACGGTAATAATGACAGTTCATAAAGTAAACTGTGTGTGTCCACGGTGTGTGTGTGTGCGTGTGTGTGTGTGCGTGCGTGTGCGTCCTCTTTCCCTCCGTCAGCGACCGACCCTCTCTGCTTTCCCAATCTAACCTCAAAACCCACCTGTTCCACTCTCTTTCTCTTCTTCTCTCTTGCCTTTTAGGTCTGTTTCTGCTGTATACCATTGCTGTCATCCGCGTGTCTTCGCTTTGTGTTGAATGCGTTATCGGAATGCTAACGTGATAGTGTGCCCTTTGATATGATTTCTATCAATATTCAGCGCTGTATAAATACTGCATGTTGTTGTTGTTGTGTCATCTCTTCCCAGGAGGACTATGATCGACTCAGGCCCCTGTCCTATCCACAAACGGACATTTTCCTGTTGGCGTTCTGCATTGAGCGTGCCTCCAGTCTGGAGAACATCGAACACAAATGGCTGCCGGAAGTGCGACATTACTGCCCGGATGTGCCTTGTCTGATGGTGGGATGCAAATCAGGTGAAGAAACGAAACGAAAAGAACAAGAAAAGAAAAGAAAGAAAGAAAAGAAAGAAAGTAGATGGTCAGGTGAAGAAAACGAAAAGAAAAGGAAAGAAAGAAAGAAGATTGGTTGATAGATTTATTTATTTATTTATTTGGATTAACCCTTTCACCGCCAGCCATGTTTCAGCCACAAATATCCATTAAATTTACCTGGGTAGAGAACAAAATCCACCTGCAGTATTGGGGATTCTTCTGTGACATATATAAAATAAGGTCTATCCTTACTTCCCGAAACTAAGACAATAGGGTCTTTGGATAATAGACCCCAATTTGATGCCTTTTAGTGACATAGGTGTTGAATTACTGGTGGTGCTAAAATGCGACTTTGGCGGTGAAAGGGTTAAATGTAGCACCCATGTCACTAAAATGCATCAATAGAGGGTCTGTGGTATCCAGTGACCTTATGTTCTTAATGTTGGGAGGTAAGGACAGGCCCTATTTTATGCACGCCGCAGAGGAATCCCCAATATTGCAGACAAAATCTTTTCTCTACCCGGGTAAGTTTAATGGTAAATTTTGGCTGAGGAATGGCTAACGTTGAAGGACATTGAAGGCCTCTTTTTTTTAACATTTTTGCCCCAACAACAAATTCCTAAGTTAAACAAAATTTAACAAGGAACTTAAACGCAAAAATATAAAAGCGTGCAAATTGATAACGAAGTTAACGAAACATAGAATGAAAACATTTACAAATCGCATCTCTCTCTCTCTCTCTCTCTCTCTCTCTCTCTCTCTCTCTCTCTCTCTCTCTCTCTCTCTCTTCTCTCTCTCTCTCTCTCTCTCTCTCTCTCTCTCTCTCTCCCTCTCTCTCTCCTCTCTCTCTCTCTCTCTCTCTCCTCTCTCTCTCTCTCTCTCTCTCTCTCTCTCTCTCTCTCTCTCTCTCAATATACATGTATACAAGGTAGTCATTAAGTTTGGGTGGTCGACCAATAATACACTGTTTTAAAAGATCGAACTCTTTCTGTTCTCGTTATTATAAAACACAAAGGAGGAAATCCTCAAAACAAGAGATTAGATGTGTGTGTGCGTGTGGTGTGTGTGTGTGTGTGTGTGTGTGTGTGTGTGTGTGTGTGTGTGTTTGTTTTGTTTTTGATTTTTCACCGCCAGCCTCAGCCACAAATTTCCATTAAAATTTTGGGCCACACGGAAATGGAACGATGCAAGCATTAAGTAATGTTTTTTGTTGTTTTCCATCTACCTTATTATTTTTAAATGGACTTAATTGTTTTGATGTTGACAATGGCCATTTTGTATTGTATACTTGTCTTTGTCGATTACTCTCCCCCCTTCTCATAAGACCTATGTTGGTAAATGACAATAAGATGAGAAAAATTGTCAATTATCTATTCTATACTCTCTCTCCTTCTCATAAGACCTCTGTTCCTCTATCTCAAATTCTCTCTCTCTCTCTCTCTCTCTCTCCTCTCTCTCTCTCTCTCTCTCTCTCTCTCTCTCTCTCTCTCTCTCTCTCTCTCTCTCTCTCTCTCTCTCTCTCTCTCTCTCTCTCTCTCTCCTCTCTCTCCTCTCTCTCTCTCTCTCTCTCTCACACACACACACACACACAACAGATTTGCGAACTGAGGCAGAAAGCAGCTCGACAACCAGTCGTTCCCGCGAGCGGACGGTCACCTATGAAGAGGCCTCGGCTGTGGCCAAAAGACTGGGACTTCGCTATGTGGAGACTTCAGCCCTCACACAGACTGGTCTCAACGTCTGTTTTGAAACTGCTGTGAGTATGTGTGTATGTTGGGTGGGTGGGGAGGGGGGCAGGTTTGGGGGGGGGGGGGTAGTATGTGTGTGAGTGTGTATGGGGAGGTAGGAGTGAGTGGTGTGGTGTGTGTGTGGTGAACATTGAACATTGAACATTTGAACATTGGTTTATTGCCATGAAACCTAAACAAAGGCTTATAAGGCACAGGTTAAGATTACAAACAACGCAAAATACTATTCATGCTTTTTGTTAAAACAAATACTAACATATTTTGCCACAAATGGCTGTAGTTCATCTAACATCATATCTGATGGAGACTGAACATTTGATTCTAAACTTTGTTTGTCTACATTTTCCATCAATTTGTAACGATCTTCTTTATACATAACGCAGGTATTCAAAAGGTGTAACTCATCTTCTATTTCATGACATTTTTGGCAAAGTCTGTTTTCTCTTACAATATTCTTGTGTCTACCAATTTCGATTTTTAAATTATGAGCACTAATTCTCAATTTACATAGAGCCTGTTTTTGTTGTCTATCCAAAATAGTACTAAAAAGGTACGGTTCTATTCGATAGTCTTTAGTAACATCATTAAAAACCTGAGCCGTGATACTTCTCCCTTTTTTAGTTTCCAAAATGATATGTAACAGTTTTGCATTCTTTGTAATATCGCATGTTGTAATTTTTTAGCATTGAATGTGAATTGATTGTTCCAAACATGCTCAAAGCCAAGTTCAAACATCATTGTTTTAATGAACTTAATCCATGATGTTTGCGAGCCATCTTGTTGCAACATGTTATCATATGCCTGTCTCAAATATGAATTTTCCTTAGATTCAAGTATATGTATCCAAAAGCCTACAACATGAATAATAAATGGTTATGTCTATGTTGGTAATAGAAACACACACATACACACACACACACACACACACACACACACACACACACACACCACTGACACACACACACGCACACACACACAAAGACGCAACCCCCCCCCCCCCCACACACACACGCACTCGCACACACAAGCACACAGTACACACACACCATGTACGCACGAACGCACGTACACACACACACACACACACACGCGCGTGCGCGCGCGCGCGCACACACACACATTCACACATGTACGCACGCAAAAAAACACACAATCACACATGCACGCACGCATGCATGCAAACACACACACACACACACTTTTAATAAAAAGCATGCATGTTTGCTTATTCAATGTCCATCTTTAAATACAATCACACGCACACGCACACGCGCACACACACACACACACACACACACACACACACACACACACACACACACACACACACACACACACACACACACACACACACACACACACACACACTGTCTTAACAGTTGAGCATGTAGTAGTTATTCTGTAGAATTGGTCTGTAATGTCTCCCAATCCCATTCCCACAAATAGACAAAAACAGTAGTGATTGAGATAAAGATGTGTTAATGTATCTGAGCGTATAACCTTTTGTGCCCCCATTTCCATTTTAATATATGGCACGATTTGTTGATATGTTTTGCTTTTCGTAAGTTTTCCATTGTTTACTGTAAATATTTATATGTTCCGTGTTTCTTTTTTCTATGTAAAATTATAAACAATATGGTTTGTGTATTGTGCGTGTGTGTTTGCATTTTGTGTTTGTTAGATGGCTTGATGAAAAAACCCATGTATGTTTGCTTATTCAATGTCCATCTTTGGAAATAAAATTTTGACTTGACTTGACTTGACACACACACACACACACACAACACACATACACGCACACGCACACACACGCACACGCACACGCACGCACACACGCACGCACACGCACACGCACACGCGCGCGCACGCACGCACGCAGCCGCGCACACGCACACACACATGCACACACACTACACACACACACACACACACACACACACACACAACACACACACACCACACACAAAATAAAATTGGAAATTATTTTTTAATGCAGTCACCACTTCAGGATTGGGAACATTCAGAGACCGTTGAAACGTACATATGATTTAAATCATCTCACTGCGAAGTAAATCTTACCGGTCTTTCTTCCTTGGCAGGTTCGCTTAGCAGTGGCGGGGCAAGAAAGTCGGCCCCAAAAAGGGCAAACAAACTGTTCTCGTTTGTGGGCAAAAAGGGCAACAAGGATTCAGAGAACGTTGAAGCGTCATTTCAATAATTTCATTGAAAAAGTACATCTTAGCCGTCTTTTCTTCCTTGGCAGGTTCGTCTAGCAGTGGCTGGACAGGGGAGTCGGCCCAAAAAGGGCAACAACATTAATGTTGAAACGCGTCATTTCAATCATCTCATTGCGAAGTACATCTTAGCCATCCTTTCTTCCTTGGCAGGTTCGTCTAGCAGTGGCTGGACAGGGGAGTCGGCCCAAAAAGGGCAACAACATTAATGTTGAAACGCGTCATTTCAATTATCTCATTGCAAAAGTACATCTTAGCCGTCCTTTCTTCCTTGGCAGGTTCGTCTAGCAACAGGGGAGTCGGCCCAAAAAAGGGCAACATTAATGTTGAAACGCGTCATTTCAATTATCTCATTGCAAAAGTACATCTTAGCCATCCTTTCTTTCTTGGCAGGTTCGTCTAGCAGTGGCGGGGCAGGGGAGTCGGCCCAAAAAGGGCAACATGTTCTCGTTTGGGGGCAAAAAGGGCAGCAAGCAAAAAGAGGTCCTCATCCCTCCGGTTATGCCCCCTGCCGGTAAGGAACCATGCTTTTATTATTTTTATTTTTGCTGTTGACACAGGGGGTGGGTGGGGGTGCTTAATTCATTTCTTTTTAATCTTCGTATTTTTTTTATATTTAAAAAAAAATTTGGTTTGAACTAATAGATGGGGCAAACAAATGTGTGCTGGAAGTAGACACCTCCAACTGTGCAGAGGACTGGCACAGTCAAGGCCTTGAGGGATGAAAGGTTTTCCAATGTGACCTTTCTTCACTCTATATTTCTAAGTTTCCTTCCTCCCTTCCTTCTTTTAATGTATTTTTTCACACTCTCTCTCTCTCTCCATGTCATGCAGGCAAGGCCCCGTGGCTGGAAGTGGACAGCTCCAGTTTTGCCGAGGACTGGCATGTGACCTTTATTCGCTCTTTATTTCCTTCCTTCCTTCCCTTCCTTCCTTCCTTCCTTCCTTCCTTCCTTCCTTCCTTCTTCCTTCCTTCCTTCCTTCCTTCCTTCCTTCCTTCCTTTCTTCCTTCCTTCCTTCCTTTTAAAGTATTTTTCACACTCTCTCTCTCCATGTCATGCAGGCAAGGCCCCGTGGCTGGAAGTGGACACGTCCAGTTTTGCCGAGGACTGGCACAAGGCCTTGAGGGACCCCCGGTTCTCCGACGTGACCTTCCTGGTGGAGGGGGATCACCAGCTGAAGGCCCACAGCCTCCTGCTCTCCTGCACCTCCAAGTTCTTCGCCAAAGTTCTGGGGGGTGTCCAATGGAGGGAAGGTGAGGGGGGAGAGAGAGAGGGAGGGGGGGAGAGAGAGGGGAGGGGAGGAGAGAGAGGGGAGAGAGGGGGAGGGGAGAGAGAGGGTGGGAGAGAGAGAGAGAGAGAGAGAGAGGGCGGAGGGAGGAGAGAGGAGAGAGAGGGCGGAGAGAGAGAGGGGGTAGAGAGAGAGAGAGAGGGGGAGAGAGAGAGAGAGAGAGAGAGGGGGGAGAGGAGAGAGGGTAGGAGAAAGAGAGAGGGGGGGAGTTAGAGAGAGGGGCGGAGAGAGAGGTAGAGAGAGAGAGGGAGGAGAGAGAGAGAGAGAGGAGGATTGGGAGAGGGAGGAGAGAGAGAGAGAGTAGAGAGATGGGGGAGAAAGAGAGGGCGGAGAGAGAGGGAGAGAGAAGAGACGTTGGGGGGGAGGTGGGGAGAGGTAGTGGGGTTGGGGGGGGGGGGGGGGGGGGGGGGGGGGAGCAGAGTGGGTGGGGGGGGGGGGGGGGGGGGGGGGGGGGGGAACAGGTGGGGGGGGGGGGGGGGGGGGGGGGGGGGGGGGGGGGGAGGTGGGGTAGTGAGGTGGGGGGGGGGGGGGGGGGGGGGGGGGGGGGGGGGGGGGGGGGGGGGGGGGGGGGCGGAGGCGGCCGACTAACGTGGAGGGGTGAGTTGTGGCAGAGGGTTGGAGAACGTGTGGGGGGGGGGGGGGGGGGGGGGGGGGGGGGGGGGGGGGGGGGGGGGGGTGGGGGGGGGGGGGAGAGAACGGAAGGGCGGAGAGTGCGGGGAGCAGCGAAGAAGAGGGATGGGGGGGGGGGGGGGGGAGAGCAGAGGGGGAGAGAGAGGGGGGAGAGAGAGAGAGGGGTGGAGGAGAGAGTGGTGGAGAAAAGGGAGGGAGAGAGAGAGAGAGGAGGGAGGGTGGGTAGAGGGAGGGGATAGGAGCGGGTGAGAGAGAGAGAGAGAGAGACTCAGAGAAGGAGAGAGAGGAGAGAGAGAGAGGGGGGTGGGAGGAGAGTGAGGGAGGGAGAGAGAGGGGTGGGAAAGAGAGAGAGAGAGAGGGAGGAGAGAGAGAGAGCAGAGAGAGAGGGTGGAGAGAAGGAGAGAGAGAGAGAGGGATCTCGGGAGAGAGATGAGAGAAGAGGGAGGGCGAGGGAGAGAGGAGGAGAAGGAGGGAGAGAGAGAGGGGGGGAGAGAGAGAGAGAGGAAAGAGGGGTGAGATCGCAGATGAAACGATGGGGGGAGGAGAATGAAGAGGGGGGGAGACAGGAGATGAGGGGAGAGGAGAGAGAGGAGTGAGGAGATAGAGGAAGAGAAAGAGAGAGAGCCGAGGAGATAGAGAGAGGAGAGTGAGGAGTCATGGAGACATTGTAGATTGTGAGGCCATGGAGTGAGTATGAGGCACCAGACAACAGTATTTTGTGGAAACAGCCAACAATTTGAATGAAGGAAGAAAAATTTAGAGGGAGATGAGCGATAGAAAAGAGAGGACAGATATACAAATCAAAGAGAGGGGGGGAACAGAGATATTGTGAGGAGGAGAGGAAGGGAGGGGTAATCTTGTCAGAGAGTCCAGAGTTTCCGGGGAAGGGGGGAATTGTTACCACCATGGAGTTGAGTTACTGACACTCAGCAGGGAGCAGTAGCTTTCGGGAAACAGGGCGTCAAAACCATTCTGGAAGGGGAGAAGGGGAGAGGGGGGAGGCAGGGTATTTATTCTCGATGGCATAGGGAGAGAAATTTTTGTTATGCAACGGCCCGACCTAAGAAGGAAGACCCCCCCCCTAAGGGAGGAGGGAGAGCCACCACCCCCTTGTCCCTCACGACTGAAGCAGCAGTCGCGTCAACATGAGCGCCATCTGAGATGACGGCTACAGCAACTGGAGGAGCTGAACAGCGGCAGGGAAGCAGAAGGCATATGCAGTAGGCATGCAACACCGCCGTCATATCCTCCCCATCGAACGAGGGGGCCACGGCCGTGGAGCAGCAGCGTCAGATGAGCCATTTACGGCTTTTCACCACGACCAGAACAAGACCACGCCTCCACCACGTGCACAAGACCTCCAACCTCCACTAACAAATCCACCACCATCGTCCTCAGCGAAGACATCAAGGCGGCCGTGTTTCTGAGAGTTTTGGAGTTCTTGTATACTGGTAGGTGGAACCGTTTTTAAGTGAAGAAGAAGAAGAAAACATTATTATATTGCATACGCATATATGTGTAAACAAACATCATAGCTACCACCATCGTTTTCAGCGAAGACATCAGGTCGGCCGTGTTTCTGAGAGTTTTGGAGTTCTTGTATACTGGTATGTAGAGTTTTTGTTGTGAAGAAGAAAAAAAAACATATATTGCCTGTGCATAGATTATGTGTGAAAAAACATGAGACCAACCGCCAGCGAAGGCATCAAGGCGGCTGTTTTTCTGAGAGTTTTGGAGTTCTTGTACACTGGTAGGTGGAACCGTTTTTAAGTGAAGAAGTAGAAGAAGAAAACATTATTATATTGCATACGCATATATGTGTAAACAAACATCATAGCTACCACCATCGTTTTCAGCGAAGACATCAGGTCGGCCGTGTTTCTGAGAGTTTTGGAGTTCTTGTACACTGCTAAGTGGGAGCTTTTTGGTTGAAGAAGAAGAAAACAAACATAATTGCCTGTGCATAAATTATGTGTGGAAAAAACCATGAAACCAACCGCTAGTGAAGACATCAAGGCGGATGTTTTTTTCTGAGAGTTTTGGAGTTCTTGTATACTGGTAGGTGGAACCTTTTTGGGTGAAGAAGCTTATAAGGGAGGTACTTTTTTAAATCTTACAAAGAAGGGTGTGGGATGGAGTACTTATTTGGGAGGTTCACTGCTATTGCATGTGCATATGGTGTGGGAAACCACAACCAGAACAACCACAGTGAAGACATCTGGCGGCAGGGCGGGCTTTCCTGAGAGTGTTCGGAGTTCTTTGTAATGGTATTCTGGTAG
>CM065712.1:28777339-28779839 GCA_017654935.2 Phymorhynchus buccinoides | reverse complement strand
AAAGTAGCCCTTGTTGAAGATAAAAATAGCACCTGAATCGCTTCTTGCACGCTGATTGGTTGGCTATGTTTAGTAACCGACTCTTAGCGTTATAAATAACATTATACGTATATATGGGGCAGACCCCTGTAGTAGGGACCCCCCCCCCCCCCCCACAGGCCACAGGCCCGCATCTTCTTTGGACGTAACCGTGGCGCGTCACGGGGTCTTTAATGTCAAACACTGATCTGACGTTTCGTTTCATTAGGGCTAATTCATTTATTGTGTTATAATTACTAATATGAGGGGTGGTGTGGACGTACCACCTCTTATCGCCACTTCAGTCAGTTGACTCTAAAGTTTGATCTTAATGTCAAACACTGATCTGACGTTTCGTTTCATTAGGGCTAATTCATTTATTGTGTTATAATTACTAATATGAGGGGTGGTGTGGACCACCTCTTATCGCCACTTCAGTCAGTTGACTCTAAAGTTTGATCTTAATGCATGAGTGCCACTCTTTCATGTTTACACTGATTTCAGTATTTGTAATTTGACCAGAAACTGAACTTCAGGTGTTTTTTAATTCATCAACACAAATGACCACAAGCGATTTGGGGCGTTTTGAACTCGGTTGTTCTATCTTGGAAGTTTACAAAGGCAATGCAATACTTTCACAAAGCTTATCAGACTCAAGCTGTCTCCGTCTATCATTTTAAGTGTGTCTGTCTCGTTATATCTCTCTTAACTTGCCCCCCTGAATCGTCCGACGGGGCTCTGCCCCTGTACCCTGCCGGGGCCATGGGTCCCTGGACCCCTGCCTTTCAGGGTTTTTTCAGTTTGGGGAGTTGCACCCATGTTAATGTTTAACACTGATCTGACGTCTCGTTTCATTAGGGCTAATTATAATATTGTTTTATGATGAGTAATATCACATATACATGGAAATGAGGGGTGGTTTGGACGCACCACCTCTTATCGCCACTTCAGTCAGTTGACTCTAAAGTTTGATCTTAAAGGTGCACCCTGACGGATGAGTTTTTTGCGAGAAACACGTTCGTCGAGATCACCAGAAAGACAGCCTTTTCAAGGATCAGAACTCACTTTGTTCTGGTTCACCCATGCTGTTGTTGTTGTTGTTATTGTTGCTTGAAGTTAGATCTCTGCTTTAAGTGGGGATAAGGAAGTGTTAGAATCACCCATGCTGTTGTTGTTGTTGTGGTTATTGTTGCTTGAAGGTAGATCCCTGCTTTAAGTGGGGATAGCGAAGTGTTAGAATCACCCATGTTGTTGTTGTTGTTATTATTGCTTGAAGTTAGATCTCTGCTTTAAGTGGGGATAACGAAGTGTCAGAATCACACATGCTGTTGTTGTTATTGTTGCTTGAAGTTAGATCCCTGCTTTAAGTGGGGATAGCGAAGTGTTAGAATCACCCATGCTGTTGTTGTTGTTGTGGTTATTGTTGCTTGAAGATAGATCCCTGCTTTAAGTGGGGATAAGCGAAGTGTTAGAATCACCCATGCTGTTGTTGTTGTGGTTATTGTTGCTTGAAGATAGATCCCTGCTTTAAGTGGGGATAGCGAAGTGTTAGAATCACCCATGTTGTTGTTGTTGTTGTTGTCATTGTTGCTTGAACTTAGAGGAGAAATGGCAAGCTTGGTGGTGGTGTTGGCAAAATGGGTGTCACTTTATCAAATTCTGGGCCAAATAAAGTTGCACTGGGAAACCTGTCTGGACGATTAAATGGTAGCTGTGTTGTTGTTTTATTCAAGTTTGTAATTTATCTTTTTTTTTACAAACCCTTGTTGCTGTGTTTTGAATGCGATTCCTCAAAATCCTTTTGTTCGTTTAGGGTGAATACGTTTTTTTGTTTTGTTTTTATTTTTTGCATAACATTATTCACCCTAAACACAACACAGATCGGTGTTGGAACATCAGCTTTCCGTTGACACAATTAATAGTGATATATAATGACTTCAAATGTAATTGTTTTGATTTATAATGATGGTGAGTGTGTGCGTGTGCGCGTGAGGAATCTAAGAGATGTATCCATTAATTTAAAATACTGTCCATGGATCAATGGTCAACTTAGGACGATGATTTGGAACCGCCAGGGGGCAATCAAACCAGTAAAAATGAGCCTCTCTCTCTCTCTCTCTCTCTCTCTCTCTCTCTCTCTCTCTCTCTCTCTCTCAAGGGTCCATACTCTCTCTCTCTCTCTCTCTCTCTCTCATTACGTCCAACTAAGAATATCACGCGCTACTCCTCATCTTACCCTCGCCCCCCCCCGCCCCCTCTCTCGCCCCTACTGGTTTGATGGCCCCCTGGCGGTCAAATCATCGTCCACTGTGTGTGTGTGTGTGTGTGTGTGTGTGTGCGTGTGTGTGAGTGTATGTTAGGGTCTCTCCCTAACCCTAACCCTCTCTCTATCTCTCCGATCTTAGCCCTACACACTCACACACACACATGCGCGCGCACGCACACGCACACGCACATTTTCACGCCACACACACACGCACGC
>CM065712.1:28759839-28767339 GCA_017654935.2 Phymorhynchus buccinoides | reverse complement strand
AATTAAAAAACATTTCGGATTATTCACTTCGTGATGAAAATATAAGTGATTTAATTCATTATAAGTGCTACCAAAAAGATATATGAACATTGATTTACGATGACCTTCTAAACAAAGACCATGGCTATAGACATGTTTTCCTCTTTTACATCTGAAATTATAAGAAGCAATCGTGTTAGTTTAGTTTAAATTGTGATTGTTTTGTGCCAAATAAGTCTGTTGTTTGTTATTTCTAAGGCAATACATTGTTCTGTTCTGTTCTGTTCTGTTAATGTAGTGTGTATGTCCTTTTCTCTCTTTCCCTCTCCCGCTTCTTTTTCTATGGTCAAGCGTGTACCATTACTGCGAAAGACAATGAGAAGTAAGGACATAATAAAAAAATTTATATATAGAGAGACAAACAGAAAAAAACACATGACGAAAATAAATTGTGTAGACATACTAGAGTATACCAGACTGTGTGTAAAGAAGGGCTATTTAGAGTGGTGTTCGAGTGTGTAATCTGAAGGATGGGGGGGGGAAAAATAAAAAAAGAAGCAGACTAAAGTTATCAGGTGGGTGAGACCCATCATCTCTGACAGTAATCCTGAAAGGCGGCCCACTTCCAATTAGTTACTTTAAAAACTGGTATATAAAATGGACTGTTCCCTGGATCACCGCACCACCGGTCTTAAGTAAACTGTTGTATTATAAAATTATTTATTTTTTGCAAAACTTTAATATTTTTTAATTTGAGTTTACTGTGGATGCAACACAATACTTTTGTTATTGTTATATATATTTTGTTTACTTTTAATCCATACAAATGGTACAACGTATTATTTTATGTAGCAGTTTATTAATCAAATACCGGAGTTTCCCAGAATAAGACTTTAGAAAGGGAAGCAACTAGCCAACTTGGCTTCTTCCCAAATCGGAAGCGCCCGTTTGTGAGTGCTTCTAAACAACACACCACCCCTTTTCTTCTTCTTCAAGTTGGGGATGTTTATCCTGCCCCGCGCTCACCGGTCTTCATTTAGACCATCAGAGGGGTGAAAGGTCAGGAAAGTTGTGCTATGTCAGTATGTGAATTCGAGTCATCCATCCCGCCTCTGTGTGTGTGTGTGTGTGTGGTCGCATGCATAATTTATTAATTTTTGCACACAACAGAACCATCAAAAAGATGATGGCGGTTGTCCACTTCAAGAAGAAGAAGAAACATCTTGAAGATATTAATTTTAAATTGAGCGTAATGTAAAAATAGACTCAAACTGAAAGTAGCCCTCGCCAAAGATAAAAATAGCACCTGAATCGCTTCTTGCGCGCTGATTGGTCGGCTATGTTTAGTAACCGACTCTTTGCGTTATAAATAACATTATCCGCCTGCGAAAGATTTTGTAGTAGTGAAAAACAGCGGTGCTAGACAACATTGTTCGAGAATTTGCGTTGGATTTTTTTCTGTTACAACAAGAAGGTATGTTTTGCACGAAGTATGAATGAATTTTCTTCAATTTTTAATCAATTACTTTCTGCATCAAAACGCTTAGCTACAGTTAATGTAAGCAACCAAATGTCTGTCGCTAAGCGTGTGTTTGACATTCCTTTTGATAAGTGTTGCAGAATGAATGGTATGTCTGTGGCGGTACCGGTAGGCATAGCCGATGAGGTTTAACCGAGGCGTGGTTACTGCTACACCTATCTGCATTGTTAAAAAAATCGGGACTTTACTGGTGTTGCACTGCCTTCGGGCATTGCCTCCAGTATTGTTCCAACCATCTTTGTATTTAAAAATGCCCCACATGGTCGAAAGACCGCAGAGGGCGTAAACGTAGGTTGTATAGGTTTAGGCCTACTTATTTAGAGTGACTTGCAGCTGGTGTCAATGTTTGGTGTGTGTGTGTGTGTGTGTGTGTGTGTAGGGGAAGACGGGGTAAAAAGCGCATGGGCGGGTAAGAAGCCCACCCCAATTATCTCTTGAAATGAAGCAAATTTCAGTCTCATTTTGCCCATGAGACGAGCGTTAATGTCTTATGGGCAAATTTGACTGAAATTTTCTTTCTTTCATGAGATAATTGGGGTGGGCTTCTTACCCGCCCATGCGCTTTTTACCCCGTCTTCCCCTATATGTGTGTGTGTGTGTGTGCACGCGCTCAAGTTTTTAAATTATCGATCTGCCGGTCTAGCCGGTCTCTACGTATCCGGCATGTCTGTTTTTTGCGCGTATATGATGTGTGCGTTATGTATGTGTGTCACGAGTGTCTGTGTGTGTATGCGTGTGTCTGTGCATATGTATGTGTGTGAGTGTATATGCGTGTGTCTGTGCATATGTAGGGGAAGACGGGGTAAAAAGCGCATGGGCGGGTAAGAAGCCCACCCCAATTATCTCATGAAATGAAGCAAATTTCAGTCTCATTTTGCCCATGAGACGAGCGTTAATGTCTAGCATTCGTCTCATGGGCAAATTTGACTGAAATTTTCTTTATTTCATGAGATAATTCGGGTGGGCTTCTTACCCGCCCATGCGCTTTTTACCCCGTCTTCCCCTATGTGTGTGTGAAAGCAAGAAATGGATTGAAGTGATGGAGTAAAGACCCACCAGATCACGTGTCAAAATCACGGGTTTCACGTGTTTCCCCTCTTATAACTGGAAATAAATCTTGTTTTAACCAAGTCTGACTCCCATATAAATGGCCCCAAATTCAAACCGACACATCAGTTTAAAGAGCAGCCCTCAATTTGAATATGGGGAGATGTGTATGTGGGTCACAGCAACCCAGGAAAAACCAAGGGACTCAATCGTGGTGCGTCACTGGGTCTTTAAAGTGCAGCCTCGATCGTATAATTATGAGGAAAGTGTATGTGGGCCACACCAACCCAGAATAAACCAACGGACTTAATCGTGCTGGGTCAGTGCGTCTTTAAAGACCCACAGAGCCGGCTGGATTAAGTCCCTGGGTTTTTTCTGGGTCGGTGTGGCCCACATTCAGACTTTCCTCGTATACAATCGAGGCTGCTCTTTAAAGTGATGTCTCGTTTTCGTGCAAAAGGAAATTTGTAGGGGAGCAACACTTGGTCAAAATAAGATTTCTTACCAGCTATAAGAGGGAAAACACGTGAAAACCGTGATTTTGACACGTGACGTACTGGGTCTTTTAGTTAAGATGGCAAAATGGCGCTAAAGGGGCTGGCATACAAATCGCAACTAAAGATAATAGTCCGTTTTGACTCTAAGCCATCGTTCATTATTGACGTTGTTACCAACCGCGATCGTAGAGAGCGGATTGGTAATGTTTTCACTCGTGTCTGAGGCGGACTATGTTTGTATGTTTGTATGTATCCTCTCTAGCGTTTGAATGGATGGACTTAGGACGCTCAAATTTTGCATGCGGGTAGGCAATGGAGAGATCTAGGCCAAGTTCGATAATGAAGGTCACGGGTCAAAGGTCAAGGTCACTGGAGCCGAAAACGCTGCCGCGCGGTTGGTGATTTAGCGTCTTAACGCTCTAGTTTTGTGTTGTTTTCCACCAGCGCAGTCATGCAGAACATCAAACTGGTGATAGTGGGGGACGGGGCGGTGGGGAAGAGTTGTCTCCTCATCTCCTACACCACCAACAGTTTTCCGTCGGAGTACGTCCCCACCGTCTTTGACAACTACAGCAACACCATGATGGTGGAGGGGAAGGCCTACAACATCGGGTTCTGGGATACTGCGGGGCAGGTGAGTCGGTCAATCTGTCAGTCAATGAGTAAGTCAATACTTCAATTATTAAATTAAGTCAATCAGTCTATGAATATGTGCCCAAATACAGCAACGCTGTGATGGTGGAGGGGGGAGGTTGCAACATTGCCTTCTGGGATAGGGGAAGACGGGGTAAAAAGCGCATGGGCGGGTAAGAAGCCCACCCCAATTATCTCATGAAATAAAGCAAATTTCAGTCAAATTTGCCCATGAGACGAATGCTACACATTAACGCTCGTCTCATGGGCAAAATGAGACTGAAATTTGCTTCATTTCATGAGATAATTGGGGTGGGCTTCTTACCCGCCCATGCGCTTTTTACCCCGTCTTCCCCTACTGCTGGGCAGGTGAGTCAGTCAACCAGTCAGTCAATACTTCTATTATTAAGTCAGTCAGTCTATGAATATGTACCCAAATACATCAACACCGTGATGGTGGAGGGGAAAGGTTGCAGCATTGCCTTCTGGGAGATACTGCTGAGAAGGTGAGTTAGTCAATCAGTCAGTCAATGAGTAAGTCAATACTTCAATTATTAAATTAAGTCAATCAGTCTATGAATATGTGCCCAAATACAGCAACGCTGTGATGGTGGAGGGGAAGGCTTGCAACATTGCATTCTGGGAGATACTGTGCATGTGGGGCAGGTGAGTCAGTCAATGAGTAAGTCAATACTTCAATTATTAAATTAAGTCAATCAGTCTATGGATAGAGGGTGTGTGTGTGTGTGTGTGTGTGTGTGTGTGTGTGTGTGTGTGTGTGTGTGTGTGTGTGTGTGTGTGTGTCTAACCCAAATACATCAACACCGTGATGGTGGAGGGGGAAGCTTGCAACATCGCCTTCTGGGAGATACTGCTGAGAAGGTGAGTCAGTCAATCAGTCAGTCAATGGGTAAGTCAATACTTCAATTATTAAGTCAGTCAGTCTATGGATATGTACCCAAATACAGCAACACCGTGATGGTGGAGGGGGAAGGTTGCAGCATCGCCTTCTGGGATACTGCTGGGCAGGTGAGTCGGTCAATCAGTCAGTCAATGAGTAAATCATTAATTCAATTATTGGTTTAAACGAATTTTTTTTTAAATGATTGAGTATCACATAGTAAAGTAGCAACATAAACAAATGAGAACAGCGAGCACAGCAAGCTTAAAGCTTATACAAGGCGCTGAAACATTCAATGATTAAGTCACTCTATGAATAATACATACATTATGTACCCGATGGTGTTCGACAACAACAGCAACGCCATGATGGTGGTGGGGAAACTCTGCTGCAATGCTTTCTGGG
The DNA here is from genome assembly GCA_017654935.2 of Phymorhynchus buccinoides. NCBI lineage: Eukaryota > Metazoa > Mollusca > Gastropoda > Neogastropoda > Raphitomidae > Phymorhynchus > Phymorhynchus buccinoides. The sequence continues at coordinate 28,762,337 of CM065712.1, read as the reverse complement.
ATACTGCGGGGCAGTTGAGTATGTCTATCTGTCAGTCAATTAGTACATTAACCCTTTCACCGCCAGCAATATTTCAGCAAACAAAAAAGTCCATTAAAGTTACCTGGGTAGAGAACAAAATCCATCTGTAGTATTGGGGATTCGTCTGTGGAGTATATAAAATAAAGTCTATCCTTACTTCCCAAAACTAAAACAATAGGGTCTTTGGATAACAGACCCCAATTTGATGCCTGTTAGTAAGATAGGTGTTAAATCACTGTGGTGTAAAATGCGACTTTGGCGGTGAAAGGGTTAATGTTACCATTGCGTTCGACGACGACAGCAACACCATGATGGTGGAGGGGGAAGCTTATAATACGACTTGGTTTTTATATGACACTAATAAAAAATAACAATAACCGTAGTAATAACATTTGTATAAAGTTCAATTACGGAACTAATAATTAATGTACTAATTGACTTACTGAGTGTGTGTGTGTGTGTGTGTGTGTGTGTGTGTGTGTGTGTGTGTGTGTGTGTGTGTGTGTGTCAGTGTGTGTGTATGTCTGCGGGTATATATATATGTGTGTGTGTGTGTGTGTGTATGTGTGTGTGTATGTGTGTGTGTATGTGTCTCAGTGTGTGTATGTGTGTGAATCAATGCTGTGTTTGTGAGGGATAGGATGTGTATGTGTGTGTGTGTGTGTGTGTGTGTGTGTGCGTGTGTGTGCGCGTGCGTGCGTGTGTCTGTGTGTGTGATTTCTTCACAGGAGGATTATCCTCAAACGAACATTTTCCTTTTGGCGTTCTGCATCGAGTCGAGCGTGGGTAAAAAAAGCTTCCACATAATTATATCAATTACAGAATCACTTCAAATTTCGTAGGAGCCACAGCTGTTCCGCTGCACACAAAATCAAGCTATTTAGTTAAAAGGCTGAATCTAGAAATCTTCGATAAAAACTGCTCCAAGCATTTGTTTGTAAACATATTTTGGTTGTATGTTCTTCATTGTACTTTTAATACATTTCTTCCATAATATTTATGGTAAAAACGTATTTTTGTTGAGCAGTATCATGCAACATTTTAGTAGAAAATTGTTCTTGAATAAAACAGTATCGCAAACATAAATAAGATTGCCCATGAGTGAACATCTAGCAATATCCACTGAATATAAGTAATTTAGTCACATACTACAACATATTATTGAATGTTTTTTTTATGAAAAAGTTACTTACGGTAAACTAAAGTTGGCTTGAAAGTTAAAAAAGAAAGAAAATGAACTAAATGTTCCTCCCGAAACAGCTGTGGAGTCTTAAGTGTGTGTGTGTGTGTGTGTGTGCGTGTGCGTGTGTGCGTGTGCGCGCGTGTGTGCGTGCGTGCGTGCGTGTGTGTGTGTGTGTGTGTGTGTGTGTGTGTGTGTGTGTGTGTGTGTGTGAATCGGAATCAGAATCAATATTTATTGCCCTTTAAAACCAATACAAGGATTTATATAACACTAATAAAAAAATTTAATAAAAATAACGGTAATAATGACAGTTCATAAAGTAAACTGTGTGTGTCCACGGTGTGTGTGTGTGTGCGTGTGTGTGTGTGTGTGCGTGCGTGTGCGTCCTCTTTCCCTCCGTCAGCGACCGACCCTCTCTGCTTTCCCAATCTAACCTCAAAACCCACCTGTTCCACTCTCTTTCTCTTCTTCTCTCTTGCCTTTTAGGTCTGTTTCTGCTGTATACCATTGCTGTCATCCGCGTGTCTTCGCTTTGTGTTGAATGCGTTATCGGAATGCTAACGTGATAGTGTGCCCTTTGATATGATTTCTATCAATATTCAGCGCTGTATAAATACTGCATGTTGTTGTTGTTGTGTCATCTCTTCCCAGGAGGACTATGATCGACTCAGGCCCCTGTCCTATCCACAAACGGACATTTTCCTGTTGGCGTTCTGCATTGAGCGTGCCTCCAGTCTGGAGAACATCGAACACAAATGGCTGCCGGAAGTGCGACATTACTGCCCGGATGTGCCTTGTCTGATGGTGGGATGCAAATCAGGTGAAGAAACGAAACGAAAAGAACAAGGAAAAGAAAAGAAAGAAAGAAGATTGGTTGATAGATTTATTTATTTATTTATTTGGATTAACCCTTTAACCGCCAGCCATGTTTCAGCCAAAAATATCCATTAAATTTACCTGGGTAGAGAACAAAATCCACCTGCAGTATTGGGGATTCTTCTGTGACATATATAAAATAAGGTCTATCCTTACTTCCCGAAACTAAGACAATAGGGTCTTTGGATAATAGACCCCAATTTGATGCCTTTTAGTGACATAGGTGTTGAATTACTGGTGGTGCTAAAATGCGACTTTGGCGGTGAAAGGGTTAAATGTAGCACCCATGTCACTAAAATGCATCAATAGAGGGTCTGGTATCCAGTGACCTTATGTTCTTAATTTTGGGAGGTAAGGACAGGCCCTATTTTATGCACGCCGCAGAGGAATCCCCAATATTGCAGACGAAATCTGTTCT
>CM065712.1:28722339-28754839 GCA_017654935.2 Phymorhynchus buccinoides | reverse complement strand
AGAGAGAGAGAGAGAGAGGGGGAGAGAGAGAGGGTGGAGAAAGAGAGAGGGGGAGAGAGAGAGGGCGGAGAGAGAGGTAGAGAGAGAGAGAGAGGAGAGAGAGAGAGAGAGAGAGGGGGGGAGAGAGAGAGAGGGTGGAGAAAGAGAGAGGGGGAGAGAGAGAGGGCGAGAGAGAGAGAGGAGAGAGAGAGAGAGAGAGGGAGGAGAGAGAGAGAGAGAGAGGGGGAGAGAGAGAGAGGGTGGAGAAAGAGAGAGGGAGAGAGAGAGAGAGAGAGGGAGGAGAGAGAGAGAGGGAGAGAGAGAGAGGGTGGAGAAAGAGAGAGGGGGAGAGAGAGAGAGGGCGGAGAGAGAGGGGGAGAGAGAGAGAGAGAGGGAGAGAGAGAGGGGGAGAGAGAGAGAGGGTGGAGAAAGAGAGAGGGGAGAGAGAGAGAGAGAGGAGGAGAGAGAGAGAGAGAGAGAGAGGGGGGGGGGAGAGAGAGAGGGTGGAGAAAGAGAGAGGGGGAGAGAGAGGGAGTGAGAAGGAGGGGGCCAGAGAGGGAAGGAGAGAGGGAGAGAGAGAGAGAAAGAGAGAGAGAGAGAGAGAGAGAGAGAGAGAGAGAGAGAGAGTCAGGAGTCAGGAACATTGTAATTGTTAGGCCATGGAGTGAGTATGACACCAACAACAGAATCTTTCCCAAACAGCAAACAATTTGAATGAGGAAAAAGAGTATTTATTCATGGGTGAAATATTTTGTTATGCAACACCGGCCTAAGAAGGAAGACCCCCCCCCCCCCCCACCCCCTTGTCCTCAGACTGAGCAGCAGCGTCAGATGAGCGCCATAGACGGCTACAGCCTGGAGGAGCTGAACAGCGGCAGGGTGCAGGGCATATCCGCCGTCTATCACCAGAACGAGGACCACGACTCCACCACGGACAAGACCTCCACCTCCACTAACAAATCCACCACCATCGTCCTCAGCGAAGACATCAAGGCGGCCGTGTTTCTGAGAGTTTTGGAGTTCTTGTATACTGGTAGGTGGAACCGTTTTTAAGTGAAGAAGAAGAAGAAAACATTATTATATTGCATACGCATATATGTGTAAACAAACATCATAGCTACCACCATCGTTTTCAGCGAAGACATCAGGTCGGCCGTGTTTCTGAGAGTTTTGGAGTTCTTGTATACTGGTATGTAGAGTTTTTGTTGTGAAGAAGAAAAAAAAACATATATTGCCTGTGCATAGATTATGTGTGAAAAAACATGAGACCAACCGCCAGCGAAGGCATCAAGGCGGCTGTTTTTCTGAGAGTTTTGGAGTTCTTGTACACTGGTAGGTGGAACCGTTTTTAAGTGAAGAAGTAGAAGAAGAAAACATTATTATATTGCATACGCATATATGTGTAAACAAACATCATAGCTACCACCATCGTTTTCAGCGAAGACATCAAGTCGGCCGTGTTTCTGAGAGTTTTGGAGTTCTTGTACACTGCTAAGTGGGAGCTTTTTGGTTGAAGAAGAAGAAAACAAACATAATTGCCTGTGCATAAATTATGTGTGGAAAAAACCATGAAACCAACCGCTAGTGAAGACATCAAGGCGGATGTTTTTTTCTGAGAGTTTTGGAGTTCTTGTATACTGGTAGGTGGAACCTTTTTGGGTGAAGAAGAAGAAGAAGAAGAAAACGTATACAGTTGAGCCTCCCTTATAAGACCTTAAAAAATCATCCAAAATGAGGTCTTTATGTGTGGAAAAAACCATGAGGGAGGGGTCTTATAAGGGAGGTAAGAAGAAGAAGAAGAAGAAAAAACGTTTTAATACTTACAAAGAAGGGCAATGTCTCAGAGAAGTAGGTCTTATGTGGGAGGGAGTCTTATAATGGGAGGTTCCACTGCTATTGCATGTGCATATGTGTGGGAAACCACACCAGAGCAACCACAAGTGAAGACATCTAGGCGGCAGGCTTTCCTGAGAGTTTCGGAGTTCTTGTAATGTATTCTGGTAAGTGGAACTTTTTTTGAGTGAAGAGAAAAAAATCCATATTGCATGTGCATATAATTATGTGGAAAAAAACCATGAGACCAACCACCAGTGAAAACATCAAGGCGGCCGTTTTTTTTGGAGAGTTTTGGAGTTCTTGTGTACTGGTAAGTGGATGTGCCACCCCCCCTGCATTTCTCGGTTAATTGTATTTTTCCGTTGTTGCCTTTCTTACCATACATAAAGCTGTATTTTAGGAACATTTTCAGCTAATTCTCTTTTTGGAATACTAACCCTAACCCTAACCCTAGCCCTAAACCTAATCCTACCCCACACTATGTACTGCAGTACACCGCGATTTGTCACAGTTGTGGTTCGTTGCGTTTTCCCGTCTTATAGGGGGGGGGGGGGGGGGGGGGGGGGGGGGGGGGGGGGCGGTAGGGTTAGGCTTAGGGCTAGGGTTAGTATTCCAAAAAGGTTATTAGCTAAAAATGTTCCTAAAATACAGCTTTATGTATGGCAAGAAAGGCAATAACGGAAAAATACAATTAACCGAGAAATGTAGGGGGGGTGGCACATCTTGACCTTTGCCGGAACGTTTTTTTGGTGAAGGAAAAAAACCCAGCATAATTATGTGCGTATGTGTAAAAAACAACCATGAGAGCAGCCAGCATTGCTCTCCGTCAAAGTCGAAGTAATTTTATTTCAAAAACTTCCCCCAGGAGGTACGTGAAATTGTTGCAACCGGTAACATTATACAAAAAACACGTTACATACAACAATTTTGGAGAAATACAGCGGTATAGAATGTCTCCTACAGACGCATACATATACTCACGCACACGCAAACAAATCATCCAATGAGGGTAACACACACAACCAGTGGGGATACTATACTATGGGATAAAAAAGTTACAAATACAGCCCCGTCAACAAGAATAGCCCTTCAGGACTTTTGTCATGCTGATCAACTTCAAAGGCCGCTGGGTTTGTTTTCAGTAAAAAGAACTCCAAAACTCTCCAAAAACAAAACCCGTCCACCTTCATGTCTTCACTGGGAACCATTGTGATTGGTCTCGTGGTTTCCTTCACACATATGCACGTGGTTGGTTTCATGGTTTCCTTCACACATATGCACATGGTTGGTTTCATGGTTTCCTTCACACATCTGCACATGGTTGGTCTCGTGGTTTCCTTCACACATGTGCACGTGGTTGGTCTCGTGGTTTCCTTCACACATATGCACGTGGTTGGTCTCGTGGTTTCCTTCACACATATGCACGTGGTTGGTTTCATGGTTTCCTTCACACATATGCACATGGTTGGTTTCGTGGTTTCCTTCACACATATGCACATGGTTGGTTTCATGGTTTCCTTCACACATATGCACGCGGTTGGTCTCGTGGTTTCCTTCACACATATGCACGTGGTTGGTCTCGTGGTTTCCTTCACACATCTGCACATGGTTGGTCTCGTGGTTTCCTTCACACATCTGCACGTGGTTGGTTTCCTTCACACATATGCACATGGTTGGTTTCATGGTTTCCTTCACACATCTGCACATGGTTGGTCTCTTGGTTTCCTTCACACATCTGCACGTGGTTGGTTTCCTTCACACATATGCACATGGTTGGTTTCATGGTTTCCTTCACACATCTGCACATGGTTGGTCTCGTGGTTTCCTTCACACATATGCACATGCAATATATGGTTGTTGTTTTTTCTTTTCCAAAAAAGTTCCACTTATCAGTGTACAAGCACTCCAAAACTGAAACAACACTTCCCGTTTCTATGTAGAATAAAATCTTTCCATTTGAATGTAACGAAAATTTTCCGTTTTGAATTTTAACAAAACCTCTCATATTTGATTGAACCAAACTTCTAATATTGATTTAAGCAAAAAACCTTCTTATTTTGATTTAGCAGAACTTCTAGTTTTTATTTAAGAAAACTTCTAATTTCGATTTAACAAGAAAAACTATTTTTATTTAGCAAAACTACTATTTTTGATTTAGCAAAATGTCTATTTTTAATATAGCAAAACTTATAATTTTCATTTAACAAAACAAAAACAAAACCCCCCACCTTAAAAACTTCTTAATTCTGATTTAATTAACAAAACTTCTAATTTTCATTTAAAGACCCACCACGTCCATGAGTGAAAATCACGGTTTTTCATGTGTTTTCCCTCTCTCCCTGGTCAGAAATCTTTTAGAGAGAGAGGGAAAATACACGTGTGACGTGGTGGGTCTTTAACCAAGACTTCCCATTTCGAATGTTCTACCTGTACACCCTAGTGTAGAGTGGCACAGTGGTAACGCGTTCGCCTCGTGTCAAGTAAACCCGAGTTCGAACCAGGATACAGGGGACTTTTCCTCTCACTTTGCACTAGGCCTTGCGGTCTGAACGTGGAGTCCTTCGGATGAGACGATAAACCGAGGTCCCGTGTGCCCATGCACTTAGCACACGTTCAACCCAGCGGCAACGAAAAAGTTGTCATTTTGGTCAAAACTTACCCCCCACCCCCCTTTTCCTTCCTCATCAATCACACACACAAAAATCGCATGCCAATTTTTTTTTTTTTTAATGGGTGGCGCGCCTCTGGCTGCGACGCGCTCTCCAGGTGGGAGCAACCCGATTTTCATAGAGACGCCTCTGTGACTATAAAGTACCTAATAAAATATATTCGTCCTACCAGGGGTGCCTGTTCTCCCGGAAGATGCCTCGGACGAAATTCTTCAAGACCTCAGCAGGGTGGCAGGAATCTTCCAGTTGCCTCAGTTGCAGACCATCTGCACCAATGTGGAGAACGAGGAGGACTTTCTCAACCCCAGCATTGGAACCTTCCTGAACGACAAGGCCGGCGCCATGATGAAGGCTGTCTATTTCAACCAGGAGGATGGTGCTGATGTCGTGTTCAATGTTCAAGGTATGTTTGTGCGTGTGTGTTTGTCTGTCGGTGTCTCTCTCTGTCTGTCTGTCTGTCTGTGTTTGTCTGTTTGTCTGTCTCTCTCTCTCTGTCTGTCTCTTCTCTCTCTCTCTCTCTCTCTCTCTCTCTCTCTCTCTCTCTCTCTCTCTCTCTCTCTCTCTCTCTGTCTGTCCCTCTCCGCTGTTACTGTTGAAGCAGCACATCATCGTCATCATCATCATCACCCTAACCCTGGTTGTCTCTCTCCCTCTCTACAGGGGCCAGTGTCTTATATCCGCTGGTGAAGCAACATATTACACTGTATCATCATCCTAGCCCTCATTGTCACTCTCCCTCTCTACAGGGACCAGTGTCTTCTCTCCGTGGTTGAAGCAACATATTACACTGTATCATCACCCTAACCCTCATTGTCACTCTCCCTCTCTATAGGGACCAGTGTCTTCTATCCGATGTTGAGGCAACATATTACACTGTATCATCACCCTAACCCTGGTTGTCTCTCTCCCTCTCTACAGGGACCAGTGTCTTCGCTCACCGCGTGGTTCTCTCGGCTCGCAGTGACGTCATGGCCGCCATGTTTTCCGGGAACTTCTCGGAAGGGGACGAACAGAAAATGGCCAAGGTAGGCCTGCTAACTTCCTTACTAACTAGTAGTAGAGATTGAAACAGTCATAACGTCTATAAGATAATGTTGATGACATTATAAATGAGTGTGTGTGTGTGTGTGTGTGTGTGTGTGTGTGTGTGTGTGTGTGTTTATGTCTGTGTGTGTATGTGTGTGTGTGTGTGTGTCAGTGTGTGTGTGTGTGTGTGTGTTTGTGTGTATGTGTGTGTGTGTGTATGTGTGTGAATCAATGCTGTGTTTGTGAGGGATAGGATGTGTATGTCTCTGTGTGTGTGTGTGTGTGTGTGTGTGTGTGTGTGTGTGTGTGTGTGTGAATCAGTGCTGCGTTTGTGAGGGATAGGATCATCCAAATAAATAGTCTATAGACAGACAGACAAACAAATGGACAAACGCGGTATCACACACATGCACACACACATGCACGCACGCACGCATGCACACACAAACATACACATACATGCATGCACACACAAAAACACATTCACACGCGAGCACACACATTCACCTCCATTAATCCCTTTCAAGCGTAGATGCTTACATGTAAACGTAGGCTACGTGCAAGTGTGTGTATATATACGTACATACATACATACAGATTAACAAATGGAGAGACAAAGTATCATCATCATCATCTGCATAGTCATCTCCCTCTCTCTCTCCCTTTCTCTCCCTCCCTCTCTCCCTCTCTCTCTTTCTCTCTCTCTCTCTCTCTCTCTCTCTCTCTCTCTCTCTCTCTCTCTCTCTCTCTCTCTCTCTCTCTCTCTCTCTCTCTCTCCAGGTCAATATTCCAGACACTTCATTGGACACATTCCTGGCATTGCTGGAATACCTCTACACTGACCACGCCCCCATTGTTCATTGTTCTCTCTCTCTCTCTCTCTCTCTCTCTCTCTCTCTCTCTCTCTCTCTCTCTCTCTCTCTCTCTCTCTCTCTCTCTCTCCCAGGCATACCAGTGGACACATTCCTGGCATTATTGGAATACCTCTACACCGACCATGCCCCCATTATACATTGTTCATTGTTCTCTCTCTCTCTCTCTCCAGGTCAACATTCCAGACACACCAGTGGACACATTCCTGGCATTGTTGGAATACCTCTACACTGACCACGCCCCCATTGAGGAGGGGGATGGAGTAGGCGAGTGTCTGAGAGGAGAGGGAGGGAGGAGAGAGAGAGAGAGAGAGAGAGAGAGAGAGAGAGAGAGAGAGAGAGAGAGAGAGAGAGAGAGAGAGAGTATGTGTGTGCTTGAGATGGACAAACAGAGAGCGAGAGAGAGAGTGAGAGAGAGAGATGCTGTGTGTGTATGTGTGTGTGTGTGTGTGTGTGTGTGTGTTGTGTGTGTGTGTGTGTGTGTGTGTGTGTGTGTGTGGTGAATCAGAATCAGAATCAGAATCAAAGTTTATTGTCCTTTAAAACCAATACAAGGTTTTATATGACACTGATAAAATAACAATAACGTAATAATAACAATTTATAAAGTTCAGTTACAGAACTTTTTGTTTTTTGTTTTTTGCTAAATACTTCTGGTTTTTTCCCCCTTCATTCTTTGTGCTAGGTGCGTTACTGTTTCAGGTAATTGAGGCTATTGATTGAGACAACTGTGTATATATTTTGCAAGCTCACTTACAAGGGCGTCATTTGTAATTAATTTGCTAGGTGTAACATTATGTATATCGTATTTTTCTTCAACAAGTTTTATAAATTGTGTTCTTATTTCCGTATGCTTTGTACAATTGTCACGTGTGTGTGTGTGTGTGTGTGTGTGTGTGTGTGTGTGTGTGAAGTCAAGTCAAGTCTACATTTTATTTCCAGATGGGAACATTGTATAAGCAAATGACATGGGGTTTTTTTAGCATGTGTGTGTGTGTGTGTGTGTGCGTGCATGCGCACGCGCGCGTGTGTGTGTGTGTGTGTGTGTGTGTGTGTATGCACGTGTGTTTTGTAGAGTGGATTTGTGTGCGTGCGTGCGTGCGCACTTATGCGTAATAACACGTTGTGTTTGTGGTGTATGCGTGGGTGTTTGTGGTGTATATGCTTTTGTGTGTGTGTTAAGTGTGCGCTTAAGGTAAACAATATTGTGTATATTAAATTCATGCATTCGTAGCCTACATAAATAACACATTCGTCTGTGTGCATATTGTGTTTTGCTTATGCGCGCACAAATACGCGCACGCCGATTGTGATATATTGTTTCATTATTGTAGTTATTGTTATTTTTTATGAAATCATCATCATGATGAGGTGAGGTGAACGAGGGTGGATGTCTTTGTGAGTGAGAATCATGTTATTTTTGTCACTTTATTTCTTTGCACTGGAATGTTGGTAGTATGACTATCTTGTTGATTTCAATGCATGTTTTTAATGTTGATTTTAATGTTGCCTTTGTAAAGCGCATCGAGCATACTGCTGTATGGATTTTAGCTCTATATGAAATAAAATTATTATTATTATTATTATTATTATTATTATTCATCATCAGGAATACTGGTCCTGGCGGATGAATACTGCGTGCCTCGGCTAGGCAACCTGTGTGAACTGTACATCACCAAAGAAGTAGACCGTCACTGCAGCAAACAGATTGAGAAATCCGATATTGACGTCGTGGGACTTTTGAATACTGCAGAGGTAGGATTGTGTTCTGTCTGTCTGTCTGTCTGTCTGTCTGTCTGTCTGTATATTTCGCTAGTCGCCACAGCATCAAACGGATCCGACATTGAAGTCGTGGGACTTTTGAATACTGCAGAGGTAGGATTGTTGTCTGTTTGTCTGCTGTGTGTCTGTCTGGTCTGTCTGTCTATGTGTCTCTGTCTGTGTGTGTCTGTCTATCTGTATATGTGTCTGTCTCTCTGTGTCTGTCTATATGTCTGTCTTGTCTGTATAGCTGTCTGTCTGTCTGTCTGTCTGTCTCTGTATATGTGTCTGTCTGTCTGTATATTTCGCTAAAGAAGATCGTCACTGCAACAAACAGATTAATAAATCCCTCATTGATGTAGGACAGAGAACGATAGAATACCAAATCTGGCTCAGAAAAAAATAACACCCCCACAAAGCACGTTGCACGCACTTTATGGGAGGTTGTTTTTTCCCGATCCAGATTGGGTATTCTATCGTTCTCTTAGGACCTTTCTTTCTTCTTCTTCATTCTTAAGACTTCATTCGCTTCTTCGAGTTCCAGTAACGCTTAGTCTTAACGCCTTCTAACGGTTCTTCTTCTCTACTCTTCTTCTTCGAGTTCAGCAAATTTCTTCGATTCGGTTATGAAACTTCTTCTTCTTATTATTTCCTTCTTGTTTACATATTCAATACACACTTTACCCACATTTCAAGACGACTACACAGGAGGTTGTTGTGCTAACCATACCTCGTTTTCTTTACCCACATTTCAAGACGACTACACAGGAGGTTGGGGCTTGTATGTGCTAACCATACCTCGTTTTCTTTGGCTTGGAGACTTGGTTATCACTGATCTGATTCATCTTTCACTCTCAAACGTGATTTTTCCTGGGACCTAGTCCCTTACCCTAACCCTAACCCTTTCCCTGACCCTGAACCTTACCCTGACCCTTACCCCGACCCTTACCCTGATTTAACCTTACCCTTACCCCTTACCCTAACCACAACACGGTCACTAACAACTGACCTAACCTTTACGTTGTCACATTACCCACACACCTACACCCTTTCCCTGACACCACAACACTTACCCTGACCCACACCCCGACCCTTACCCTGATTTAACCTATACCCTTACCCTGGCCCTAACCCTTACCCGATCCTGTTTTGATCCCCCCAAGAAATTAACCACCATTTATAGGAAATTCTTTGTTAAAGTCAGAACAAATATTCCACACGTTCTGATTTTTTTGATTTTTTTGACGAGATGATTTTTATTCTTTATTTATTTATTTATTAAGACAACTTTTATAGCGCCTAATCTTTAAGCTCTAAGCGCTTTACAGAAATCACTAAAATGAATAGTAAACACAATGAACAAAAAGTATACATTAAACATTGACCAACACCCCCCTTCACAGATCCCTCAGTCAACTTCTCAATCACGCCCAAATAATGAATGACATAATCTACAGTACACTTTCGCAACCAACTTGAAACACTCACACTGATGGACACTTAAAGACGCCCAGGCCACACTATTAACAAATCACACCCACACCCACACTTTACAATGATAGAGAGAGAAAGAAGAGAACGAGAGAGAGAAAGAGAAAGAGACATACATACAGACAGACAGACAGACAGAGAAGACAGAGACGGAGACACAGAGAGCCAGACAGAGGGACAGACAGAGATAGAGAGAAGAGAGAGACACACAAACACTTATACTGCCTGCAGCCTTATTCTCAAGGGATCTTTGCTGCTACCATGCATGTTATTATTAGCTAACCAGTCTAGGCTTTTTACCCTAATTAAGAGATCTTATGTTCTCGCCTCACGCTTGACTGTCTTAGAACGATAATGATACTTCACTGTGTGCTCGTTATGTCAATCAAAGAATGACCTACAATGCATTGAGTTCTTACGAGATAGCAACCTAAATGAATACAGTTTGTATTAGACAGCGACCCGAATGCATACAACTGTATGAGATGCTAGTCTACATAATATGCGTAATTTGTTATGCATAATTGACGAATATATAACTCGGTTTACGCATAATTAACTGGTATGCAAATGACCACTTAAGACTTAAGGAATGTTGAACATGGTAAGGGCAGGACAATAATTACTCCTATAGGGTTTCAGATAATGAAATAATGAGACCGAAAGATCTTGAGACCCATACTCAACTTGATTCTACCCTACACCAACAATTATAGCCTGACTATTCAGCTGACATCACCCACTGTTATTGTTGCCTTACTAATTGCACCTGTACTGATCAAGACCGCTATACAGAATGGTCGTTACTTAGTTCATTCACTGACGACTTTGCGCAGATCCTATTGTGCAGCAAAAATGGATAATGAAAAGCCTAGCTGTTCTGGTTTAAATCAGTTCTTTTCGTCTCTTAGTACCTTAAAACCTGATGAATCCCAAAAACGTCTTGAATTAGCAAGACAAAAGATGAAGGTTACAAAGTTAAGTGAACAGATTCGAAAAAAGAAACAACAGATTGAAAACCTGACAAAACAATTGAAAGCTTTAGACAAGCAAAAGAAGACATTTCAAGAAAACATTGCAGCAATAGAATTAGAATTACAAGACATATGTTCCTCACAAGATTAAAGGTAAGTTACTCAAGTTCTTTTATAAGTTCTTAAACAAGTTATTATTCAAGTCATCTTCAAGTCATTCTGAAGTTCTTTTTAAAGAATGAACAGCAAGATTCAGAGAGTTTTCTCCTTTAAAAGTGGTTTTATTTTCTGTGACTGAAAAGCTGTGTATATCTCGACCATCAGTTCTAAACCCTAACATTGTTGCTAGTTCTGGTGCAAAGTAGTAACATACTCTCTCTTGCTCTTTAAATATAATTATATATAAACGTTACTTTTAAATTTCCCTCATTAAGTTTTAAAGTAATGTCATAATCGCTTAAAATGTCTTTTAATGAACAAAAACCGTAATAACCGTCTGGTATAGTTAGTTCGCTTATCGGTTGTCCTCCGTCATCAATTTTTTTTATCCAATTATTCTTTAAGGTTTTGCTTATGTTAATCCATTTAACTTTGTAATAAATTTCATGGAGCGCAACTTTTAGGGAACCGTCAATTTTTCAATGGGACGTTGTAAAAGTATTGGTCTGTCTTGATCAGTTATATAAATAAACATTTGTTATTACGGATATATAAATGAATGCTTTTAAATATAACAAAGACGCTAAATATGCAGTAGGATCATATAACCCTAAAACTGTAGCTGTTGACAATCTAGTCGTTGCAGTGGGACTTGCTACCTTTCAAGTTAAGGTCAGTAATCCATTAAGCCATTATTTAAATCCTAGCATCAAACATGATAACATCGCAAAAGCATGGTTTAGTCATCCAATACAGTTTTATCAAAACCAGTTAAACTTTGCTGTGTTCTGTGCTACAACAGGGTGTGGTGTTTCTTTCGCTGATCACTTAAATCATCCTGGAGTCATGGTAAAAGCAGTTTATAGATTTCATTTACCTAACCAAATTACTTACTGACTGCATGACAAACTATTACACATTCAAGCGTATTTTGTCTGAGCTGCAGACTCCATTACTACATGACAAGACTTTCAATTCCAAATAATAAAAAAAAAAAAAATTCGTTCAACAACAGAATTGACATGAAGGCCTTTGAAACGGATTTGTAATGAGTTTAACATTAATTTTCATACAGACTTTAGACAAAAGTTAGATCATAATCATGGTCTGGGTACACTTTATTATTGGGGTGTGCACAGAAAGTATAACTATGATTGGAATCCTCCTTACACGTCTTTTTCTTCAGGTACGACTTTTCATCTGGGGTCTGTAGAGCAAAAACATAAAAAACGTGTGTGGACTACATTTATTCTTGAATACTTCTTGATAAACTTCCGAAGGATCTGAATAAAATGCTGGAGGTAGAAACGAGTAAAATGATTCTTCTATTCGTACTTATTGTGTGGTGTTTAGTGGTGTTTGCTGGGGATTGCAAGCGAAAAAAAAAAAAAAAAAATGGTCGGAATGAATGGATCCTTCAAACTGTGTTTGATGCGCAAAAAAAAACAGTATTTAGCTATATTAAAGCTCTAGAAGATGCAATCAATTCTACAGTTGATCTGCCGGCAAGTATTAAAAGGTATCAAGACGTTTTAAGATTTGCAAGGTCGAAGGTAGACTTTGCTGTCGGCAGTGGGTTATGCATGCTGCCCTCTGATCTCAGACTTTGTCAAATAGGAACAATTGTAAACTACAACAACGAAATCCTTGTAGCCGGAGATAACCAAGCAGTTGGTAAAAACAAAGAAATGAATTCTACAACACCATTGATCATACAAAGAACACACCATCCAATCCCTGACAGTCAAAAAAAAAAAGACGAATTCAAAAAATCCAACCCTAACGAAACTTAAAAACTACTCACATGACAGCACAGCTGACAGTCATGAAAAGTACGAAAAAACAGCACTAGTTATTTTTCTAACTGCGCGCTGGTCTAGTTTATTTTTATTTATTAAATTACTAAAGAGTAATCCTACAACTAAAACTATTTGATGCCCATAAGTGTTCAGCCATATAACCGACTACTTTGCTTGCAGCAGAAATAAGCCAACTGACAATAATTGCGCCTAATATGCCTGGTAGTGCATCTAGAGCTTTTTCTCCTTTTTTTATAGATTCGTTAAATGTTCCAGTTGTTTGTTAATCCAAGGTTTATCTTTTGACGGTGAAGGTGGAGAAGGTAATTGAGCACCACCACCACCTGTTCCTGTTAAAGCCAACACTAAAGTAGAGATTGCAAACCCTAAAGCCGTCATAACGCTCGCAATCGTGACTCCTTGCTCTTTAAATAAAGTTCTTTTCTTTCAGTTAACGTCGTGTTTTCGTATAAAATTCTTTGGATGGTTTCTTTTATTCTGTTCACTTGTGTTCGTAGTTGTTCACGGTTAGTTGACAGTACTTCTAGTCTTGCTGCTCTCTCGTGTTAAAGATCATTTAGTCTTTGCAGGATTCTGTCTTTCACGTCTTGTCCTAGGTTGTTATCATCTGCTTCAGTCAATTTTTGTTTTTCTCTGTTTATGTGAGAATCAAGTTCGCTTAGCTTTGCTACATTATTTGTTAACTCGCCTCTGATAGATTTTAATGATTCGTTCAGGGCCATTATTTCTCTTATAGGTAATGGTGGGTCATGCAATGTTTTTAATTGGGTTTCTTCATCTTATAAAGTTATAAAACGAGTTTCCATGTCTATTATCTGGTCCGCAGTTGCGCTTAAGTGATTAAGAGGAATCGATTTAAGTTGGGAATCAGTAGGTAGTGTTTGCAGTGTGCTTTTGTAGTGTAGAAACAGCTTAGAAAAAAAAAAGCTGTTCTTATGTGGGGGGGGGGGGGGGGGGTCCCCCCCCCCCCCCACCCACCCCCCCCACCCCCCCCCCCCCCCCCCCCCCCACCCCCCCCCCCCCCCCCAACAACCCCACCACACCCCCCACCCAACCGCACAGCCCCCCCCCACGGGCCCCCACACGCACGGGGCCACGCAACGGCCGCCACCCGGCACGGCCCACCGCCCACACGGCCAACGCCCCCCCACCCCACCCACCCCACCGCGCCCCACCCCCAACCACCCCCACCCCCCCCCCCCCCCCCCAACCCCCCCCCCAACCCCCCCCAACCCACCACCACACCACCCAACCCCCCCCCCACCCAAACACCCACCCCAACACACCCACAACACCACCCCCCCCCACCCCCCCCACACCCCCACCCCACCCAACAAACCACACACCCCCCCCCACCCCACACCAACCACCCCACCCCCCCCCCCCCCCCCCCCCCCCAAACCCCCACCCCCCCCCCCCCCCCCCCCCCCCCCCCCCCCCCCCCCACCCCCCCCCCCCCCCCCCCCCACCACCCCCCCCCCCCAACCCCAACCCCCTCCCCCCCCCTAACCCCGAACCCCACCCCCCCCGAGGAATACCAACCCCCCCCCCCCCACCCCCCCCGACAACGAACCCCCCACCCACCCAACCCCCGCCCAACCCCACCAACACCACCCCCCCCCCAACACCTACCACCAACACCACACCTCCCCCACCCCACCCCAACCCCAAAAACTACCCACCCACCCCCACAACCCCCCCCACCCCCACCCACCCCCAACCCCCCCCCCCCCACCCCCCCCCCCCCCAAACCCCCCCCCAAACCACCCCCCCCCCTCCCCCCCCACCCACCCCACCCCCCCCACCCACCCCCCCACCCCCCACCCCCCCCCCCCCCCACCACCCCCCCCTCCCCCCCCAACAACGCCCCCCCCCCCCCCCACCCCCCCCCCCCCAACCCCACCCCCCCCCCACCCCCACCGCACCCAACCCCCCATCCCCCCCCCCCCCCCAACCCCCCACCCCCCCCACCCCCCCCCCCAACCCGCCCCCCACCACCCCCCCCCCACACCCCCCAACCACCCCCCCCACCCCCCCCCCCCACCACCACTCCACAAAACCCCCACCCCCCCCCCCCCCCCCCCCCCAAGACCCCCCCCACCAACCCCCACCCAACCCCCCCCCCCCTCCACCCCCCCCCCCCCCCCCCCCATCCCCGCCCCACCCCCACCCCAAAACCCCCACCCCCCCCACCGCCCCACCCCCCCCCCCCCCCCACCCCCAAAAAAAAAAAAAAAAAAACACACAGGTCTGGTTCTGGTTCTGGTTCGATGTTAAATCGTCTTTGATCGTTAACGCTGAGCCTGTTACGAACTGTACTCTTTTTTTAAAAACTTTGAGGTGTCTGATTTATTTGTAAGTCGGACTAGTTGACCATCTTCACCCTTCGCAAATAAATGGTTGTCTTTATATTCAAAGTCATTAGAATCAATAACTTCAGGTGGTTCTTGTTCTACTCTTTCATAAAACGATCTTACTTTACCTATGTAATATTTTGCTTTACGTCCTCCCGGCCAAAGCCATTAGTTCTCGTCTTAAAGATGATTGAGATGACGAGACGATAAAGAAGTCGTGGGACTTTTGAATACCGCAGAGAGGTAGGATTGTGTTCTGTCTGTCTGTACTGTATGATAGGTTTATCTGTCTGTCTGTCTGGTCTGTATATTTCACTAAAGAAGTCGATCGTTTCTGCAGCGAACAGTTTGAGAAATCCGATATTGACGTCGTGGGACTTTTGAATACTGCAGAGGTAGTATTGTGTTGTGCGTCGTGTGTGTGTGTGTGTGTGCGTGTGCGTATGTGTGTGCGTGTGTGCGTGTGCGTGTGCGTGTGTGTGTGTGTGTGTATGCTGTGTGTGTGTGTGTGTGATATGTGTATGTGTGTGTTCTGTGTTTGTGTGTGTGTGTGTATATGTTTGTGTATTTGTGTGTTTGTGTATGTGTGTTCTTGTGGTGTGTGTATGTATTGTGTGTGCATTGTGTGTGTGTGTGTGTGTGTGTGTGTGTGTGTGTGTGTGGTGTGTGTGTTTTGTTTGTTCTGTGTTTGTGTGTGTGTTCGTGCGTGCTGTGTGTGCGTGTGCGTGCGTACGCGTGCGTGTGTGTGTGTATAGTCGGCTGTGTTTCGTGTGTGTCTGTGTGTGTTTGTGTGCATGCGTGCGTATGTGTTTGTGTGTGTGTTGTGTGTGTGTGCGTCTGTTTGTCTGTCTGTCTGTCTGTGGGCCTACATCACCAAAGCATTTGATCGTCACTGCACCAAACAGATGAAGAAATCCGACGTCATCATCATCGTTATTTCTAATCTCCCCCTAACAATAATTTCTTCTCATCCATCTCAGATGTACAACGCCAAGCAGCTCTCCCAGTGGTGCCTCCACTTCATCTCAACCAACTTCCTGTCCTTCGAGCGCCGGAAAGAGTTCGCCGACCTCACCCCGGAGCACCGGAACTACGTCACCGAGCACCGGTGGCCTCCCTTGTCCTACCTCCAGGAAGTGGAAGAGTATGAGAAGAAGATGGCCGACAAGGGAGAGAAATGCGTGCTCATGTGATGCGAGGAACAAGCGCTTCTCGGTGATCTGAAAGTGGACATCACGCTTTCTGCCTAATGCTAGGAACGCTTTCTCGGATTTCAGGAAAGCATTTTCTCTTCCTGTGACGGCAGAGCGGAGTGTGGGGTGATGAACGAAAAATGAGGCTTTACGTCCTCTGGACCTGGGATGGCGCATACTATGGGACGTTTGTTTCGTTAGAGATCATGGTCAGGACTAGACGAGTACAGACACTACAACGCAAAACAGGAACAACATAGAAACATGAACGGCGGACATTCTCTATTACAAGCTGTCAGATTTAACATCTTTTTTTGTTTAACCCTTTCACCGCCAAAGTCGCATTTTAGCACCACAGTGATTTAACACCTATGTCACTAAAAGGCATCAAATTGGGGTCTATTATCCAAAGACCCTATTGTCTTAGTTTGGGGAAGCAAGGGTAGACCTTATTTTATATATGTCACAGAAGAATCCCCAAAACTGCAGGTTCTCTACCCAGGTAAATCTAATGGAATTATTTGGCTGAAATATGGCTGGCGGTGAAAGGGTTAATGTGTGGTGATCAAAGTGAACATGGCAACTTATAGAATACCATCTTATTAGTTTCCAGAGGGAAGCTTCAGAAAGTATTGTTTTTGCTTCACCCGTTCGTGCGTCCATCCGGCCGCGCTGCTCTTGAAAACCGTTCAGTGATTAAATTCTGTTTTAACGTCCTCCGGCCTGGAACGGACGCATGTGGGACGTTAGTAGATCATAAATATGGTGGGGACGATCCTGGAGGCAATGCCCGGAGGCAGTGCAACACCAGGAAAGTCACGAAGTTTTAACAATGCGGATGTGTATTAAACCCTTCAAGTCTATTATCTCGCGAACTTTTTGCACGTATTTCAAATGTGGGTTCAAACCCATAACACCCCCCCCCCCCCCCCCCCCCCCCCCCCCCCCCCCCCCCCCCCACCAACAACGTTTTCTGAGGAAACGGGCTATAACACTATAATCACGAATTTGTCTGTGCGCTCATGCGCGCGTGCGAGTGAATCACGGGGTTCGAACCCCAAGGCTGTATCTCAAGAACTGTTGCATGGAATCGCTTCAAATTTACTGTGGTGGTGCGTCACGGTACGCAAAAGGTCCCATACAAAAATAATAACCATGCTGACCTTGACCTTGAAGTTTCACCTTGAAAACGTATATTTCTTCTTCTGGCCATATCTTTCACATCGTTGGACTTAAAATGTTCAAATTTGGTGTGCAGATGCTTAAGGTCATTCTGAATATTTAGTACAAGACAAGTCAAGGTCAAGTTCACAACGGTTATAGTCTTTCGATAAGAAGATCTGTGACCGGTAATTTACAACTACACATTTTTGACATGTATTATGTGTTAAGGTGTTTTTTTAATGGCAACTGCTCAGTTTCTTGTCACTGGAGCACAGTTGCGTCATGCTGCTGTTATGTGCCCATGTTCACCCGCTCGGGAACTTATCTGTCGCTCGGCGATCCGCTTGTATTATTGTTGTATTGTTATTGTAAAAAGGAAAAACATATATTTGAAAGAGAGAGAGTGAGAGAGAGATAGGAAGAGAGTGAAAGAGAGGGAGAGAGCAGACTGAACCCTGAACACTGAAATGTTTTACTATATGTTGGGGAGAGAGAGAGAGAGAGAGAGAGAGAGAGAGAGAGAGAGAGAGAGAAATACGAAATACGAATGTTTTATTGAGGGTAAAAAGGATAAGCTACAATAGTTTCTTTACACCTTGCCCTCTCACTCACACATTCATACCATGCATCAAGCAAAGAAAATTTGACATAAAACAATCAAGTCAAGAAAATGGAACAAAAATTGGCACATGAAATAATTGAAAAAGATATCAAAAATGGGAATTAAAGCAAACATGGATAATACTTAACAGTGGTGAACTTGAATTGCTGGTTTAAATTGAGTGCGAAAAAATGGGAAACAATTTTGAGACAATGACAATTTTTCAGAATAAAACCACTTTTAAGGAAGAACAAAAAAACAACAACATTGTAAGATAAGACCGGGCATATGAGAGAGAGAGAGAGAGAGAGAGAGAGAGAGAGAGAGAGAGAGACGAGAGAGAGAGAGAGAGAAGTCGAAGTCGAACATTTTTAATGAATAGGCCTCACTGCCCGTATCATGTGGGAGGGTGGGGAGGGGGATTACATAAGGCATAATAACATTATTATCAAAACATTCCATCATTGGAAATGTAAACACAAACAACCAAGGAAATAATGAATAGACAAACAAACCAACACACCAAATACATGGATGACTAAACACACAGAGAGAGAGAGAGAGAGAGAGAGAGAGAGAGAGAGATAGAGAGAGAGAGATATTTATAAGAATCTAGGCATAAGCTGATGGCATTGGTAACGTTTGAAGTAAAACTCATTAATTAGCATTACTAA
The DNA here is from genome assembly GCA_017654935.2 of Phymorhynchus buccinoides. NCBI lineage: Eukaryota > Metazoa > Mollusca > Gastropoda > Neogastropoda > Raphitomidae > Phymorhynchus > Phymorhynchus buccinoides. The sequence continues at coordinate 28,736,266 of CM065712.1, read as the reverse complement.
TAAACAAGATTGTCCATTAGGAGCTTGTGATAAGATTTTCGAAAGGAAGATACGCTAGTTTTATTTTTTAGATAATCAGGGAGGTCGTTCCACAGTTTACCACCAGAGAATGTAAGGGATGATTTATATAGATCTGTTCTGGGGCGGGGCATTGTTAATTTGGTTTTGCTTCGAATTGTATGGACTTTAAAGAGAGAGAGAGAGAGAGAGAGAGAGAGAGAGAGAGAGAGAGAGAGAGAGAGAGAGAAATGAACCTATTCGCATTTCTAAGAAAAGACTTCCAAATGAAACTTCCCCTTGGCCCCGTGGGGATACCAGGGGGTCTTTTGTAAAAATAGTTCCCCCACCTTCTGGAAGTTCTGTGCTTGTAACTTCCTCTTATCTGCCACTCTCTTTGACTCTGCCTTTTCCCTTTGCTTTCTATCATCTACTATCTTTCTGACTTATTGGCCCATTCTCCTGCCTTAAAAAACAAATCTTCCAAATAATTTTGTCTCCTTTGAGCTCCTCCGAAATCGGAATGTGTCGGCTGTGCGCAGCGGGGAGACCAGTGAAAACTGAAAACCGGACACATACGTACCTTACCCATTATGGTCATATGGCCTGGGAACGCAGAAGAAGAAGAAGAAGAAGAAGAAGAAGACTTCCCATTGTGTCAAGGGCTATGGACGGCATTGAGTATAAATTAAACACCCTCTGCTATAAATCTATCCATAAAACTGCTCCATCTTACCTCTGCGACAATATTTCCATCTATACGCCAGCTCGCACTTTACGTTCAGTTTCTGACCCTCTTTCTCTCCAGATCCCTAGGTATAAGCTTTCAACTGTTGGTCGGCGCTCTTTTGCTGTCTCAGGACCGACCTCCTGGAACAAACTTCCTCTTTCCCTCCGTCAGCGACCGACCCTCTCTGCTTTCAAAGCTAACCTCAAAACCCACTTGTTCCCCCCGTCATTAAAGCTCCGCTCTCTTTCTCTTCCCTCCCTTGCCTTTAGGTCTGTTTCTGCTGTATTCCATTTATGTCATCCGTGTGTGTTCGCTTTGTATTGCATTTTTGTTTGAATGCGTTATGAATGCTAACGTGTGTGTGCGCTTTGATTTGATTTCTATATCAAGATTCAGCGCCGTATAAATACTGTATGTTGTTGTTGTAACCGCACCTATACACCCCATTTGGTTTTTAAAAGGACACAGAATGAGAGGGGGTTAGAGAAAGAGTTTGGTTTAGTCCAGTTTCTCTAGATATCTCATAAAGCAGAAAGAGGGGCGGGGGGGAGGGGGGGGGGGGGGGGGATTGGGGTGAGAAATTTGGAAAAGAGAAAAACCATTTTAATTCCAGTTTCTGTTAATCATAAATTTTACAAATTTCCTAAAGTGTCAGGTAATATGCAAATGTCCTGTTTGGGAAGACCAGGAAATTTGCAATTTTACTGAATTAACAATTCGAGACAAACAATAAGCTATAATTATGTAAGCCAAGAGATTTTAAAATGTTTACTGAATTAACAATTCGATACAAACAATTGCTATGTAAGCCCAGAAATTTCCACTTCCACCTAACATTGCCCCTAATCGCACAACACGGATTCTTGCATGATTATTTTTTAATAGCATATTGTACACGTGATTCACATTATCAAGCTATTTACTCAACGGACATATTTGTTCTTTGCATGCATATTTTGTTCGCGTGAATGATAATGGGATTCTGTGACTATGTGTGGTGTCTGTGAGTGCGCGTGCGTGTGTCTGTTCATGTTTGGACTAATGCGTGTGAGATTGTGTGCAACCCTTACTTTATGGTTTTTTATTACAATTTATATTTTGGATTGCTTGCATGGGTATGTCTGTACATTTATATTTTTGCTTTTCTTCATTCAATGAAATGTATATGATGTCTATAATTATGTTCTGCATATGTTTTGCTTGCGCGTGTGTGTGCGTGTGCGTGCGTGCGTGTGTGCTTGTGTGCGTGTATGTTATATGCCTTTTATTCGCTTGATTGAATGAATGAAAAATGGTATTTTACGTCCTCTCGGTCATAGACACATATGGGACATTTGTAAATACAAAGATGGTGGGAACAATACTGGCTGCAATGCCCAGAGGCAGTGCAACACCAGTAAAGTCCTCAGTTTTTGTAATCAAGGTGTAGCGGTAACCTCACCTCGGTTAAACCTCATCGGTTAAACCTACCGCCACATCGTTAACACACAGTGCTTTTGACTTTTATTCGTTTTTAATGTACTAGCGATTTTGTAAAGCGCATAGAGCTTAAAGGTCTGCGCTATGGTAATCTTCTTAATAAATAAATAAATAGTCAGTGAGCTAGGGACAACACGACTCATTTTGTAATATGTGTGGGGCAATTCTATTTTGTTTCTTTTTTCTTTTCGTTTCTTTTCTGTCATTCAATAGTCGATTTTCGGAGAGAGAAAAACTAGGGGAGAGCACTTCGTGAAAATTAGAGTTGCTTACCTCCATGACTCGGTCAAATACCATAGCAGCAATGCAACAATGGCGTCGAAGCTTGAAACCGCAGGAAGCGAGTCAGCGACTCGCAAAGAGTTTTTTAAATTAGGGGTGGCCAGTGGCCCACAAACTGATAAAACTTGCAAAATGTGACGTAAAATATCAATGACATAATTTTTTTTAGAATGACGCACGGTGTTCTAAGTGCTGTGTGTCTGCTCAAGCACACGAGTCGATAGGCTACGAGAGCTGCAGGTAGAGTGACTTCCCCTGTTTGACCGAATGAATTAGGCAAGATCACTCCACACACCATGAAATTACTCCCCTGAATTATTTCCGAACAATTCCTATTGCGTTGTATGTCCATCAATCTTGTCCGCTGTAATATTTCTTCTAACTGAGCACACCATAAGCACTGCTTGTTGCTGCTTCAGTTTTCTTCTTCTTCTTCTTCTTCTTCTTCTTCTCCTTCGAAGTTACTCTACCATTAGGTAGATCCCCAGCTCTCGCCTCGTGTGTTTTGAGTAGACTTGCATCACTTAGAACATCGTGCATCATTCTAAAATTGATGTCATTTATATTTTCACGTCACAATTTGCAAGTTCTATCAGTTTCTGGATACTGGCCGCCCCTCAATTTTCTAAAAAAAAAATGTTTGCAAGTCGCTGACTCGCATCTTGCGGTTTCAAGCTTCGACGACATGCCGTCATGGTTGCTATGGTTTTGACCGAGTAAGGTCATGTAAACACAAGGTAAGCACCAACGCACAAACATACAAAGAGTGCAACTGGGAAGCATGGCATTTTCCTACGTCACTATTTCATTAATCAATACACGTAAATACAATTAATTAACACTCCAGTTTTTTGTTTTTTTAATTAAGCAATAACAGAGATTGAAAGGGGCAATTTGAACAGGTAGGGTATAATTGATATTAGAAAACTGTTCTAATGCATAGAAAATCGTTTGCGTATGCTTAGTGTAGAACGCTGCGTGGGTTGGTGTTTAAATAATTGAGAGAGAGAGAGTATGTTTATGCTGAGAAGCACACAGACATACAGACAGACATGCACACACATACACATTCTCTCTCTCTCTCTCTCTCTCTCTCTCTCTCTCTCTCTCTCTCTCTCTCTCTCTCTCTCTCTCTCATTCCCCCTCTCTCTCTCTGTGCGTGCGTATATACCTGCGCATACGCGCACCTGTGTGTGTGTGTGTGTGTGTGTGTGTGTGTGTGCGTGCGTGTGCGTGTGTGTGTATTTTACTCACCTAGCATGTCCAAAGTCCTTTCAACTACATTACAAAAAAAAAGGTTGCCTCAGAAAAGCACCATTATTATTTTCAATATCGATTCACTACCACACATAGTAAGATTTTCGATTATTATTACTTTTCTTTTCTCTCTCAATATACTTATTTATTTGCCTTTCTTCTGACTGATTTACATCTAACGCGTTTCAACATCAAAATGTGATTATGTTTTGGCATGCACGTTGACAAAGATTCTAATTGATTAGTGTAAAGATTTGCAAAAGCGTTGCTTTAATCGTACCTTGAAGTATTGATGAGGTGGGTTAAGTTGCTTTAACTTTTTTGTGGGCAGCTTATTTTAGTGCAAGTCAGGTAGGTGTAGAGTGGCACAGAGGTAACGCGTTCGCCTTGTGTCAAGTAAACCCGAGTTCGAACCTGGGTACAGGGGATTTTTCCTCTCACTTTGCTCTAGGCCTTACGGTCTGAACGTGGAGTCTTTCGGATGAGACGATAAACCGAGGTCCCGTGTGCCCATGAACTTAGCACACGTTAATCCCAGTGGCAACGAAACAATTGTCATTTGGTCAACATTTACACCCCCTCCCCTTTCCTTCCTCATCAGTCACACAAACATCGCATGCAAACAATAATAAAATTGGGTGGCGCGCCTCTGGCTGCGACGTGCGCGCTCTCCAGGCGGGAGCAACCCGAATTTCACAGAGACGCCTCTGTAACTATAACGTACTGTCCCCTGAAGTCTGAGTATGGCCGCCCATGTGGCGGGGGCCTTTAAAAGCAGCCATACCACACCCAAGGCCATGCGAAATGTTCACATGGCACTGGGTGTGCCCCCAGAGCGTTTAAGCTGGGGAACAACAACAACAACTATAAACTATAACAACTATAAAGTACCAAAATACCTATAAAGGACGTCGTGAAGACCTGTTGTCATGACCACGACCTCCGACTCAAGCTTCACAGACCATGGCCAAGTCCCTTCTATCTACAACGACTGCAAAGTATACGAGTGGAACACCACTATTCCTTGGGACAACCCTAACAGCTTCATCAGCGCGAGGTCGAGAACAATCTTTCAACGGGTCGTCACCTCCGTCATCATCCCCATCTTGGTGTTCACCGGAGCTCCGGCCAACATCCTCAACATGATCGTGTTCTACAAACAGAGTCTGGCAGAACGCATCAACCTGTGTCTGTTTTCCCTGGCCTGTGTGGACCTCCTGTGGCTGATCTACATGCTTTTTAAGTACATGGACAGTCTGTACATGCCGTTCACGGATGAGTTGTTTGGAATGATCAACGCCTACATGTCGAACAACAACGTGGTAGGTTTCAATGGTGTAGGCTACGTCTCTGCGTTCATTTCCACCATTATATCTGTGGAGAGGTGTGTGTGCGTCCTGTTCCCTTTACGTGCCCAGAGGTGCATTCCGACCAAGGTTCTGGGCGCCATCATCGTCGTCTGTTCCTTGGTGATTGGAGGCTTGCGTTACGTCTGCACAGCCATCTACCGAGTCAACTGCGTCTACGAAGCGCGCACAGGCAGAGTGTCGAGGCAAAGCTTTACCAACGACTATTACTCCAGGAACAAAGAGCTGGTCTATTACCTGAACGGAATCTTCTTCGGGTTTTGTCTCAAACTTGGCTGTCCGCTCATCGTCTTCATCACCACAGCTATCACCGCCATCAAACTGCGGCAAACCCTACGGTTTAGACACCAGTCATCATCATCGGCCATGTCAGACAAAGAAATCGGGGTGACCAAAATGCTGATCTGGGTTTCCCTGGAGTTCCTGGTGGTCAGTACCCCCGCGATTTTCCTGCGCTCCTTGCCCATGTTTGGGACTGAGGTAAAGGTCAGTGGGGACAATGCCAATCTGTTTTACGTCTTAGCCTCGTGCAATATGACGGTCACTAGTGCCGGTGCCGCTGTCAACTTCCTCATCTATTACCTCACCGGAGCCAGGTTCAGAACGACGCTGCGCCAGTTGATTGGCTGCAGATCGTCATCACGCAAGAATTCTGAACAAAGCGCATATTCAAACAAGTCTGCCGCTCGGCGACGTTGTATTTCCGCGGAATAGTTTATGTCCGAACGTGTTACACTGTTACTCTCACATCCTCACACAAAATTTGAAGGGATTCTGTCTTCTAGTTCACGAGATACAGCTTGGACAAGTAATATATAGCGCAAAGAAGGAAATTTCGGTTTTTAGCGTCACACTTCAAGGTCAAGTTCAGCATAGCGATAATTTATGCTCGGATGTTTCCTACTCTAGGTTATGCAGTACCTCACACAATCTGAAGCGCTGTGAAGTAAAAATGTGGAAAATATGGCTTAAAACCCACGTTTTAGACCCCTACCACTTTTAAGGCCTACCGATCTCCCTGACCTTGACATTGACCTTGATCGGTATGCCATCATCAGAACGGGCATAAGCCAAAGTACCTACATGCCAAATGTGAACACTCTAAGACCAACGGTGTGGACGTTATGCCCCCTTAACGATTTTCGGTTTTCAAGTTAACACACCAAGGTCAAAGTTACAACGTCGATAATGTATGTGCGGATGCCTTCCACTCATAGTGACACACCACCACACAAAATTTGAAGCGATTCTATCAAGCGGTTCGGGAAATATCATTGGGACAGACAGAAAACAAGGGCATCGCCGGGCGGCAGATATGTCCTTTGCCGGCAACGCCCTGTACCTGCCCCACCCTGTACCTCCCTTCCCCCTTCACATCTTAGGCCCCCGTCCTCCTTGTGTCCTTTGGGTGATACACCTAAACACCCTTGACTGGGTGCAAATCCTTTACCGGGATGCACACCCTTAATTAGTTTGGGGTGTACACCCTTAATCAATGGGGTGTACACCCTTATCTCGGAGACATGTCTGCCACTCGGCGACATTGAAATCCTACGTGGCATAATTTGTACTGCAATGTCTTCTACTAACAAACAAAGAAACATACATGAACGAAAACATACTCCTTTGTGATCGTAGATCGGCAAAGGACAACAAACAAAGAAACATAAACGAACGAAAACATACTCCTTTGCTATCGTAGATCGGCAAAGGACGAAACGAGTTGGTACCAGTGAATGACCCGGTGTTGACCCCGGTTGTCTGCTGAGTAGAGTCAATGACCTTGGGTAGCTCCTGCAGCCTCCCTGGAAGTTCCTGGAAAACACTCGGTCTACGTGGAAAAGCTAATTTCGGTTCAGAGGCATGTGCTAGTTTCGGTTTCGGCTAATGCGAATGGGGGAGGGTGTGTGTGTATTTTGTTGTGTGTGCGTGCTCTCTCTCTCTCTCTCTCTCTCTCTCTCTCTCTCTCTCTCTCTCTCTCTCTCTCTCTCTCTCTCTCTCTCTCTCTCTCTCTCTCTCTCTCTCTTTATAGAAAGCTTTACGACACGATTCAAAAGTAGTAAGCCTTTCCAAGACTAAAAATCCCATGTGGCATAATTTGTATTGGAATGTCTTCTACTCTTCTGTCTACAGACCCACAGAAAATTTGGAGTGATTCTATACAGTATTTCACGAGATATAGGAGGGTGAAGAAGAACGGAAACATGTCTGCCGCTCGGCGACATTGTATTTCTGAGGGATAATTTATATACGAATGTGTTATACTCGTAGTGCCACATCCCCACACACAATTGGAAGGGATTCTGTCTTCTAGTTCACGAGATACAGCTTGGACAAGAAATATATAGCGCAAAGAAGGAAATGTCGGTTTTCAAGGTCACACTTCAAGGTCAAGATCAGTATGACGATAATTTATGCTCGGATGTTTTCTACTCTAGGTTATACAGTACCTCACACAATCTGAAGCGCTTCTGTGAAGTACAAATGTGGAAAATATGGCTTAAAACACACTTTTTAGACCCCTACCACTTTCAAGGCCTACCGGTCTCCCGGACCTTGACATTGACCTTGATCGGTATGCCATCATCAGAACGACCATAAGCCAAAGTACCTACATGCCAAATGTGAAGACTCTAAGACCAACGGTGTGGACGTTATGGCCCCTTAACGATTTTCGGTTTTCAAGGTCACACACCAAGGTCAAAGTCACAACGGCGATCATTTATGCGCGGATGCCTTCACCTCATGGTGACACACCACCACACAAAATTTGAAGCGATTCTATCAAGCGGTTCGGGAGATATCCTTGAGACAGACAGAAAAACAGGGGGAAAAAGAAACATACACGAACGAATGCAGACTACTTTGCGATCGTAGATCGGCAAAGGACAAAAAACTCCAGTGATCTTCAGTAGATCGTAAATAGTGCAGCCTAAAAAACAAAAAACAAAACCCCCACGCCAGACTCCATTTTTTGGCCATTTTGTTTAAAGTGTAATTATTATTTGATGATTACTAAATGAAGACAACGGTGGGTATGGTCCTGCTTTATGTGTGCTTTTATGCGGTGCAGAGTGGCACAGTGGTATCGCGTTCGCTTCGTGTCAAGTAAACCCGAGTTCGAACCTGGGTGCAGGGGATTTTTTCCTCTCATTCTGCACTAGGCCTTAACGGTCTGAACGTGGAGTCTTTCGGATGAGACGATAAACCGAGGTCCCGTGTGCCCATGCACTTAGCATACGTTAAACCCAGTGGCAACGAAAAAGTTGTCATTTGGTAAAAAAAATGTAATCCCCCCCCCCCCCCGCCCCCCCCCCCCCTCATCAGTGACAAAAATCGCATGCAAATTTTTTTTTTTTTAAAGGGTGGCGCGCCTCTGGCTGCGACGCGCTCTCCAGGTGGGAGCAACCCGAATTTCACAGAGACGCCTCTGTGACTATAAAGTACCTAATACTAATACTAGTAAATTGCTGTAGATACATGTGTGTGTGTGTGTGTGTGTGTGTTCGTTCTTTAATTTAACGTCTATCCACCGTACAGTGATCTTAGACCAACAACAAAAAGTCTGTTTATGTGTTAGTGTAGTGGGTATTTTGAATGTGCATCTAGGGAAGGGATAGGTACAGGTGTATGCGGGTATGCTAGTCTATGTATACATATAAATCACTTAACCCTTTCACCGCCAGCCATATTTCAGCCAAAAACTTCCATTACATTCATTTGGATAGAGAACAAAATCCATCTGCAATATTGGGTATTCTGCTGTGACATATATAAATTAAGGTCTATCCTTACTTCCCAAAACTAAGACAATAGGGTCTTTGGATAATAGACCCCAATTTGATGCCTTTTAGTGGCATAGGCGTTAAATCACTGTGGTGCTAAAATGCGACTTTGGCGGTGAAAGGGTTAAATAAATGGGGTGTGGGGGGGGGGGGAGGGTGTGTGTGTGTGTGTGTGTGTGTGTGTGTGTGTGTGTGTGTGTACGCGTGTGTGTCTGTGTGTATGTAGTAGTAGTTGTAGTAGTAGTAGTAGTAGTAGTAGTTGTCCTGAAATTCATCATCACATTCGTGCTAAGAAACTTTATCAATCTACGTCTTTAGTGACTACCCAGAGGACTAAATAATACCAGAGATTACACTGTTTCTAAAAACGTTCCATTTCTTCTCTGTGCCACAGTTCTGTCAGGGTCTAGAACGTCTTGAGCATTTTGACGAACCAGCTTGAAAGAGTCATGGGTTCACGATTGTTCCAGAAAATGTTACAGGCTGAATTGAAAGTCGACCCTGCCATTGTTTCTGGAACGTAACAAACCTCTCTTTTTTGCTGCGTTGTTTGAAGGGGGGGGGGGGTGGGGTGGGGGTATTCTGCAAGACTTAAACACATAACAATCCATCCTTTTGTTTAAAATTGAACGTTGAACTAACAGTGAAATCAGTGAGACTTAGACATATGTGGCGGTGCATGGGAAAAAACTACATAAGTCGCTTAGAATGTTTTTAGCCAAAGCCGAAAATAGTCAACAACCCCCAAAATATAAATTTTCTATTTAGAGCATATTGATGTCTATGTTTATGTATTCTACCAGTATCCACAACATGAAAGACAATTTTGAATGATTTCTTTGTTTATTTGATTGTTTTCGAAATCAAGTCAATAGAAACAAAGATGCAAAGTATCTTCTATGCCCCAATTCTGCAAAGGATCTATTTTGAACGCTAAACTTCAAAATTTAAAACAAACTAGACAAGATAACTCAATTCGGGTTTCTGTGTATTAACAAGGAATTTTTGCGCCACTATGAACAATTGAAATCTCAATTTATGCCAAAATTCCGTTATGTCTGTTTTCCTCATGCGCTGTCACATATAATAAGTCCCCTCACCCCTCACCCATTATGGCCTAGGAACGCAGAAGACGAAAGTACAAGAAGAAGAAGAAGAACCCGTGTCTCTGGCTCAACAGGAAAAGGGGTATACAAATTATTTTTTAAAAAGGCCTTTGCCGTAGGTTGGTTGGTTTTGTGTCTATGTTACGCACAATCCGTGAAATTGGTTTGCCCAGTTCGTGAAGTAGCCAATTTATAACTTGCAATTGAGAAAAGCAATATGAATGAAAAATAGTGTTTGTTCATTAGCACACATAGATCAAGAATTGGTTCAAACGAATGAGAAATCTCATCTGCAGATGAGTTGAAATGATTTTATTCAGACTTAATTTGATAAAACGTTTGATTCAATAAGTGGCTCAGGCCGTCGCTAATCGCGAATACACAACTGTTACTATACTCTATTCACGATGGCGACGCTCAGGCATGCCCCAGCTCAGCATCTGGTCGAGTTGGGGGGCAGGATAGGGGTGCAAATACAATGTAGAAAAGTGTGATACCATTGAATCAATCTTAATCAATACCTGTGTGAATGGGGATTCAAAAATGTTATGTACGTTGTCTCTGAATAATAAATGTTGGGACGTCCATTCGACACCACCGTGTGGGACAAAACCATCAACCAACCATCATTAACTGAACACATAGCCCACACTGCGTCTACTCCGGGCAAAAGAGTGGCCTTCAATAACACTAACACATTTTTAGATGAGAAATTAGCATTGTCAACACATGAAATTTACTCTTTGTTGGAAAAATCCATTTGTATCAATCCATCTGACTTAATAAACCTAATATTTTGATGCATAGCAGATCCATCGTTAGTGTAGTGTACAAGAACCGTTTAAATTAATTGAAAACTAAATGCATAGAAATTAATTGTCTGTGCACCCAGAGATTATCAATTCATCATTTACTATTAGAATGCCCAACGTTGCTCTCTAAATACCGAATGTTCAATAATGGGCTTTTTTCATAAGTATCATAATATCAAGGATATCTTAAGTGACGCAGAAATTGACTTTGCTTTCATTGCTAAATTAGCGCTGTCCACACCTATTGGAAGCTTACTGTAGATTTTTGTCGTTGTGTGTTGTAAATTTGTTAAAAGATTTTTTTTTAAATTGGTTCAATTTTTGCATGTTGTCTAAAATCATTTTTCATGTGAAAAGACATTACATTAAAGATTCATTCATTCATTCATTCACTTCAGGCACCATCAAAGAAACAACAAGGTCAAGCGTCAAGTCATCAAGGTCATCTAGTACTTTGCCATTCCCTTCGGCCATGAGCCAATCAATCTACCAACCTGTCAAAGTTTGGGGGCTGTAACTGAGAAGAAAAAAAGTTTGAAGTGTAATGGCTAATACTACAATTCAACCTGTCCAAGGTCAAAAGGTCAAAGCGAAGTCAACAAAGCTGACTTGCTCTAATAATGAACACAAGCCAGTATGTCCACCTTTTGTAAGTTTGGAGACTGTTAGGAATAAAGGCGTGAAAGCTATGACTGTCCACAAGACATTTGCGTTTTCAACGTTGCACTTCAAGGTGAAGGTCAGAAAAGTCACGAAAATCGAGAGAAACTTTGTGAATGGAGGGGTGTCGACTCCTCTTCCAAATCAGACTACAATCTTTGAATGTTTTGTGTTTGTTGTTGTTGAGAAAATCGATACACAGACAGACAAAAACAAGCAGACAGAACCGAAAAAATTACTTCTTGCAGACGTGTCTGGCGGGGCAGAAATGGACGCCATCAAAAACAGGATCCTGACAAGGACAAAGGGCTTTGTATCATTATAGGAGCTTCGCCACAGAGGCCATCATTTCGCATGTGTCTGGGTTTTTTTCTATTTTGTGTGTGTCAGTTTGTCTGTCTGTCATCTTTCGATGCACAGAATGACTAGCATTCATTAAGGAAATATTTCAGTCAAGTGCCATTTATTACTCTCCTCCTCTGACACTTCTCTCCTCCAGAGCTCTCGTTACCGCACCAGGACCCTTGGCGAACGCTCCTTCTCTTTCCAGGCCCCCTCCACTTGGAATAAACTTCCTATACCTCTCCGTTCTGCCAACTCCCTTTCTCTCAAAACTACTCTGTTCAAATCATAGCCTGCTATATTTTTTTTCCCCCAAGTACTGTGCCCCTTCCATCCGCGTGTGTTTGTGTGCCTGCGTGGTGTGTGTGTGTGTGTGTGTGTGGTGTGTGTGTGTGTGTATGTGTGTGTGTCTGTGTGTCTGTGTGTGTGTGTGTGTGTGTGTGTGTGTGTGAGTGTGTGTGTGTGTGTGTGTGTGTGTGTGTGTGTGTGTGTCTGTGTTTAGTGCGTGCGTGTGTGTATGTAATATAGTTTTGTCGTTTATTTAATCTATATTGCTTGCTGGTTTATTCATTTATTATTGTAAACGCTTAGGGTTTTTTTTAAGACTAGGCGCTATAAATGCTACTTATTATTATTATTATTATTATTATTATTATTATTAACTTTGTTGTTCCAGTTTTTCAATGGCTCATGGACATTATTTTCTTGCTTGTTCTTTGTTAAACTATTTAGATTGCTTATGCTATTGATTATGCCATTGATTATTTATGGTTGTTTTCAACAGTCGTCATACTATGTAATATACATGTAGATAGCGAGCACACTATCAGCTTCCAGCTTGTTGCTGCACATTGATGTTGACAATGCATTGATGTATGTGTGCCCTGTTGATCTGAATAAAAAATGTATCTAAATCAAGTGTGTCGTTTCAAAGATGTCTTTTCAATTTTGTAGTAGATCTGCTGGATTTTTTTTAAAATGTCCCTTCCCCTAAATCAAGCCTTGTTTGTAGTAATGATAAACTCCTGTAGAAGTGCTCTACACAATTGACTGTGAGTTGTCTTTGGTGGCGAAAGTTTGCACTGTATACATTGAATAATTATTATGTAATTAAAAGGGGTGTGTGTGTGTGTGTGTGTGTGTGTGTGTGTGTGTGTGTGTGTGTGTGTGTGTGTGTGTGTGTGTGTGTAGTGTGTGTGTGCATGCGCTTGAGTGTGTGTGTGTATGTGCGTGTGTGTGTGTGTGTGTGTGTGTGTGTGTGTGTGTGTGTGTATGCGCGCGTGTGTGTGTATGCATATCAAAGTCAAAGTCAGGGTCAACATTTTTATTTTCAGAAGGAACATTGAATACGCAATAATGGCTTTTTTTTAAAATTACCATCAAGCCGTGTGTGTGTGTATGTGTGTGTGTGTGCGCGCGTGTGTGTGTGTGCGTGCGTGCGTGCGCGCGCGCGTGCGCGTGTGTGTGTGTGTGTGTTTGTGGGCGTGCGTGCGTGCGTGTGTGTGTGTGTGTGTGTGCGCACCAACACGTGTGTTTAGCAAACGCGTATGTGTGCATGCATGCATACCCGCATGTCGCGCGTGTCTTTCATATTAAACACAATGATTTTCCAGCATGTGTGTGCCCACACTGTGTGTAGAAGGGGCAGGTTGTTGGGGGGAGAGGGGGGTGGGGGGGGGGGAGAGGGAGAATAGGGGAGGGGGGCGTAAGTGAGAGGGAGGAGGGTAGCTAGGTACTGACCGCTAATCTTCTTCTTCTTCTGCGTTCCCAGGCCATAATGGGTAAGGTACATAATTATGTGTCCGGCTTTTCAGTTTTCACTGGTCTCCCCGCTGCGTACAGCCGACACATTCCCATTTTCGGAGGAGCTCAAAGGAGAAAAATGTAGAAGATTTTTTTATTTTTATTAAAGGTAGGAGAATGGAGCCAATACTAAGTCAGAAAGATAGTAGAGATGATAGAAAGCAAAGGGAAAAGGCAGAGTCAAAGAGAGAGTGAAGTTACAAGCACAGAACTTCCAGAAGGTGAGGGGACCTATTTGTACGAAAGCCCCCCCCCCCCCCCCAGTATCCCCACGGGGACTACCGCTAATCAATCTCCCTTTAACACC
>CM065712.1:28699839-28704839 GCA_017654935.2 Phymorhynchus buccinoides | reverse complement strand
ACCTACTCGTTTTAAAACACCTAAAGACCATTTAGAGACCACGTTAGATATTGGCCTTTATGAATATGAAATATAAGATGTTAGAGAACACGAAAATATCCATAACTCAAAATTGACCCCCAAAATGAGATTTTTGACTTTCCAAGCCTGTTGTGAGAAACTAGCCCAGCGACTTCATGTCCCTTTCGTGGTGCTGGGCCACAATTACGCGCATAACGGCAGCATGACGCATCTGCGCGCACTCGACAGGAAACTGGGGCGTTTGAAGAAGAAGAAGAAAGAAAAAAAAGAAGAAGAAGAAGAAGAAGAAGGAGAAGAAGAAGAAGGAAGAAGAAGAAAAGAAGAAGAAGAAGAAGAAGAACGGAGCGTAATTTAAAGACCCCCCCCCCCCCCCCACGTCCACGTGTCACATTCCCACTTATGCTAGGAAGACGAAATTGAACAAAGGGTAATTACTCTCTTTTTTTAATTAACTCCCCTCCACCAAAGTTGATTACGATACCATATCACCTAGCAGTGCGTGGGTCAGAACCAAAGTGAGACAAGCAAAGCATCATTCTTAAAAAAGAATGTGCCAAGCTCGCCTTTATGACCCTCCACCCACACAGTAGGGGAAGACGGGGTAAAAAAAGCGCATGGGCGGGTAAGAAGCCCACCCCAATTATCTCATGAAATGAAGCAAATTGCAGTCTCATTTTGCCCATGAGACGAGCGTTAATGTCTAGCATTCGTCTCATGGGCAAATTTGACTGAAATTTTCTTTATTTCATGAGATAATTGGGGTGGGCTTCTTACCCGCCCATGCGCTTTTTACCCCGTCTTCCCCTACACATCAACAATGGTGGAGAGGACGACATACAAACAAATCAACACATGTGGGTGAGGGTCATAAAGGCGAGCTTGGCACATTTTTTTAAAAGAATGATGCTTTGCTTGTCTCACTTTGGTTCTGACCCACGCACTGCTAGGTGAATGGTATCGTAATCAACTTTGGTGGAGGGGAGTTAATTAGAAAAAGAGAGTAATCACCCTTTGTTCAATTTCGTCATCTCCTCTCTTGGCCTCACTATTTCATTCTTATGCTAGGAAGATTTCTTCAGATTTCTTACCAGCTATAGGAGGGAAAGCACGTGAAAACCGTGATTTGTACACGTGACGTGGTGGGTCTTTAAACACCGCAGAAAGTTTGAGAAGACAATGAGGTTACAGCCTGTGCATGATAGTTTATGCGTAACTGTTTCACTTTTTAACTGAAAGAAAGAACGAAATACCGATCAACACACACACACACACACACACACACACCACCCCCACACACACCCCTGTCACAGTCCTGGTTCTTTGCGTTTTTTCCGTCTTGCCTTTATCCTCTGCTATTATTGAAAGCATATGTTTTAATTGGTAGGCCTATTTAGCTCCCCGTGGGGATACCGGGGGGTCTTTCATACAAATAGTTCCCCCACTTTCTGGTAGTTCTGTGCTTGTAACTTCCTCTAATCTGTCACTCTCTTTGACTCTGCCATTTCCTTTTGCTTGCTGTCATCTGCTATCTTTCTGTCTGACTGGTCCATAATTCTCCTACCTTTTTTCTATCAATTCTTACAAAGATTTCTTCAGCCCAAGTCGGACATGCTGGGCCTAACTATTTCTTAAGTTAGGCGCATAACGGCAGCATGACGCATCTACACTCATATGACAGGAAACTGTCTGAAGGAACGAAGAAGAAGAAGAAGAAGAAGAAGATTGGTATTTAGTATTCAGTACTTAGTCACAGCGGCATCTCTGTGAAATTTGGGTTCCTCCCTACATATGGAGAGCGCGTCACAGCCAGAGGCGCGCCACCCTCTTTGGGGTGTGTGACTGATGAGGAAGGAAAGGGGGGTACATTTTGACTAAATGACAACTTTTTCGTTGCCACTGGATTTAACGCGTGCTAAGTGCATGGGCACACGGGACCTCGGTTTAGCGTCTCATCCGAAAGACTACACGTTCAGACCGCAAGGTAAGGCCTAGTGCGGAGTGAGAGGAAAAAAATCCCCTGTACCCAGGTTGGATGGAAGTTCAGTTTAACGTCGCGTATCGGCTTTCGCCATGTACGACGGGCTGAACAAACCAACCAGGGTATAAACAAAAATTGATGTTCCTGAATCACTGTCTTAGCCAAAAGGCCGAGAAGCGATCAGAATCGATAAAGTACCCAGGTTCGAACTCGGGTTTATTTTATACACGAGTCAAAACGCGTTACCCGTGTTCCACTCTACACCTAATTATGTAAATGAATGGGTCACGCCAACACAAATTTCAGAAAAAAATAAACGATCATCATTTATTTGGGTGGGGGTGAATAAAGCGGGGGGGGAGGCGGTAGAAAGACGCCCTTTTTGTCCTGGCTGATGGCTTGGACCTTGCGTGAGACCCTAACCCTCCCGCCCTGAAAAAAAGACAAATATTATGCGGTGAGTGGGACTGTCCATGCTTAGCGATGCGTGCGGGCATCACTCTCTCTCTACTCTCTCTCTCTCTCTCTCTCTCTCCCAGCGGCGCTCTCTCTCTCCTCTCTCTCTCTCTCTCTCTCTCTCTCTCTCTCTCTCTCTCTCTTTTCCTTGTAAAATAAAGTTTTCTGAGTCTGAGTCTCTCTCTCTCTCTCTCTCTCTCTCTCTCTCTCTCTCTATCTCTCCTCTCTCTCTCTCTCTCTCTCTCTTCTCTCTCTCTCTCTTTTCCTTGTAAAAATAAAGTTTCTGAGTCTGAGTCTCTCTCTCTCTCTCTCTCTCTCTCTCTCTCTCTCTCTCTCTCTCTCTCTCTCTCTCTCTCTCTAACCTTTTCTCTTTCTCCCCCCCCCCACCGAACCTCTCTCCTCTCTCACCACCACCACCACCACCACCACCACCACCACCCAAACCCCACCCAACCCCACTCACTCTCTCTCGCAGACGAAGTACTCCGTGGACCCGCACATGCCGTCCCCCCAGGCCCACTGGTGCTCGTGCTCCATGCGGAGGCAGTTCTGTCGCCCGTTCAGGTTGTCAGGCTCTCCCTGGGCCCAGAAGTAGCTCTCCACGGGCGTCAGCCGGTTGGCCCAAATGTACACCCCCTCCTCCAAAAGGTCCACTCCGCCGATCCAAAAATCCTTGTCGTGGGAGAAACCTGTGAATCGGAATCAATAGACGGTTTTCGGAAGAAGAAGAAGAAGAAGAAGAAGAAGAAGAAGAAGAAGAAGAAGAAGAAGAAGAAGAAGAAGAAGAAGAAGAAGAAGAAGAAACACTAGGGGAGAGATGTATGATGAAGGAAACTATATGTGGTGTGCTGAGAGAGGAAATGGAGTTTTACGTCCTCTTGGTCTGAATCAGACACATATGGGACATTTGTCAATACAAATATGGTGGGAACAATACTGGAGGCAATGCCCGGAGGCAGTACGAAACCAGTAAAGTCCCGATTTTTAAAATTATTAATACAGATAGCTGTAGCGGTGACCACGCCTCGGTTAAACCTCATCGGCTATGGCACCGCCACAAGTAGTAGGTCATAACACATGTGGTGTGCTGTATTAAAGTAATGTTTAATGTTTGATGAAAACAAAAACACGAAGAGGATAGGGGTAGGGTCAGCCTAGGGTTGTTGTCATGAAAATGAAAACCCCCACAGACTTTAAGATCGATTCGTAGACACAGATGATAGGGATAGGACCAACCTAGGGTTATTGTTATGAAACTGAAATAAATCAGACTTTAACGTTTAGAGTCATAAACATGAAAAGAATAGAGCATCATGGTTAAGATCAGCCTAGGGTTAAAAAGAACACTGAGACAGAGACAGAGAGAGAGAGAGAGAGAGAGAGAGAGAGAGAGAGAGAGAGAGAGAGAGAGAGAGAGAGAGAGAGAGAGAGAGTAACTAATGTCCCATATGAGAGTAGCGAGTAACAACAGAACCCATACTGATTTAAACTTTCTGCCTTTCTAGAAACAATAACAACAAGTAAAAAAACACCACACCCACCATTAATATCGTCTAATGCAGCCAAGTGTATTTATTATCTAATAATACTTGAGATAATTCGACAGTCCTAAGCCTGTACGGTCAAATCTCTTTTTTTAATATGAAATAACTCAACCCTCATAAATCCCTCTATTTTAAAACCTCTTTACATTATTTCTAAAGACTGATCTACGACGACTACCCTAACTGGTTCCCAGCTCAGGCCTGTGATGCCCACCATGCAGAGTTTGTCCGCATCAAAACGCAGAACCAGCCCTGGCATCCTCCGCCTTGCTGCCAGACCCGCTTCAAATTCGACAAGAGAACCCAGGGGCTCTTCAAACTGGAGTACAAGGGAAATGGAGCCGTAGCTTTGTGCTCTAAGACCTAGGGGAAGACGGGGTAAAAAGCGCATGGGCGGGTAAGAAGCCCACCCCAATTATCTCATGAAATGAAGCAAATTTCAGTCTCATTTTGCCCATGAGACGAGCGTTAATGTCTAGCATTCGTCTCATGGGCAAATTTGACTGAAATTTGCTTTATTTCATGAGATAATTGGGGTGGGCTTCTTACCAACCCATGCGCTTTTTACCCCGTCTTCTCCTACTACTGCTTCGGTGATGAGAGAGACAAGATGAGCAGCAAAGGCCTCAGTCGTACGCTGAGTCAGTTCTCAAAGAACGACTACCACCGAGTCCTGGACACCAGAATCAACGGCACCGGTATCAACCGCGGCTTCAGGACCGATGGCCGAGCCATGTTCACCTACGAACAAACCCGAGCTTCCTCATCCTTCTTGTACATCAAGAGAGAAGTGCAACACGATGGCGTCAGTACCCTACCACTTTTGATCTAAACAAATTCCCCTACTACCATAAACTTCGAACATCGATGCATCAGGACAACAATAACAACAGGAAGATCCGTCTAATGTGGGCCATTATGTCAGCATAATGGGCGGTCCCAACCCCGCACAAACACAGAGGGGACGGTTACAAATGTCACTTTCCTCCATTTCAGTTTTT
>CM065712.1:28689428-28699339 GCA_017654935.2 Phymorhynchus buccinoides | reverse complement strand
ATGTTTCCTTCACAACATATGCACGTGGTTGGTCTCGTTGGTTTCGCTTCACACATCTTGCACGTGCGTTGTCTCGTGGTTTCCTTCACACATTTCACGTGGTTTGTTTTCCTTCACACAATCTGACACTGTTGGTCTCGTGGTTTCCTTCACACATATGCCTGCATATATGGTTTGTTGTTTTTTCTTTTTCCAAAAAGTTTCCACTTATCAGTGATACAAGCACTGCCCAACTGAAACACACTTCCCGTTTCTATGTAGAATAAAATCTTTTCCATTTGATGTAAAGACATTTTCCGTTTTTTTGAATTTTTAACAAAACCTCTCATATTTGATTGAACAAACTTCTAATAATGATTTAAACAAAAAAAACCTTCTTATTTTGATTTAGAGAACTTCTAGTTTTTATTAAAACTTCTAATTTCGATTTAACAAGAAAAACTGATTTTTATTTAGCAAAACTACTATTTTGATTTAGCAAAATGTCTATTTTTAAATATACAAAACTTATAATTTTTCATTTAACAAACAAACAAAACCCCCACCTTAAAAACTTCTTAGTTCTGATTTAATTAACAAAACCTCTAATTTTCATTTAAAGACCCACCACGTCCATGAGTGAAATCACGGTTTGGTTTTCACGTGTTTCCCCTCTCCCTGGTCAGAATCTTTTGGGATAGAGAGGAAAATACAGCGTTGACGTGTGGGGTCTTTAAACCAAGACTTCCCATTTCGAATGTTCTACCTGTACACCCCTAGTGTAGAGTGGCACAGTGGTAGCGTTCGCCTCGTGTCAAGTAAACCCGATTCGAACCAGGATCAGGGGCTTTTCCTCTCACTTTGCACTATGCCTTGCGGGTTCTGAACGTGATTCCTTGGTGAGACGATCAACCGAGGTCCGTGTGCCCATGCACTTGCCACGTTCAACCCAGTCGGCAACGAAAAATTGTCATTTTTGGTCCCAAAATTACCCCCCACCCCCACCACCCTATTTCCTTCCTCATCAATCACACCACACAAAATCGCATGCCAATTTTTTTTTTTTAATGGGTGGCGCGCCTCTGGCTGGACGCGCTCTCCAGTGGGAGCACCCCGATTTCTAGAGACGCCCTCTGTGACTATAAGTACCTATAAAATATTTCCGTCCTACCGTGGTGCCTGTCTCCCGAGATTCCTTCGGACGAACTTCGTCAAGACCCTCAGCGGGTGGCAGGAATCTTCCTTTCCTCATTGACAGACCAGCTGCCCAATGTGGAGAACGAGGAGTAGAGTTTGGGAGGACTCTTCCTTTCCAACCCCAGCATTCAGCATTGGAAACCTTTCCTGAACGACAAGGCCGGGGCCGCATGATTGAGGCTGTCTAATTTCAACCATGGAGGATGTTGCTGATGTCTCTCTCCCTGTTCAATGTTCAAGGTAGCTTGATGGTTTGTGCGGTTAACTTTTCTAGTGTTGCGCTGTTCTTGGTCTCTATCTGTACTTGTCTGTTCTGTCTGTGTTTGTCTGTTTTGTCTTGTCTCTCATCCTCTGTCTGTCTTTTTTTCTGTGTCTCTCTCTCTCTCTCTCCTCTCTATATCTCTCGCTCTTATCTCTCCTCTCTCTCTCTCTCTGTCTGTCTGTCTCTCGTCCGCGTCTGAATGTTTTTGAAGCAGCACATCATCGTCATCATCATCATCACCAAAACCCTGGGTGTCTCTCTCCATCTCTACAGGGCCCAGGTTCTTATATCCGCTGGTGAAGCAACATATTACACTGTATCATCACCCTAACCCTGGTTGTCTCTCTCCCTCTCTACAGGGGCCAGTGTCTTATATCCGCTGGTTGAAGCAACATATTACACTGTATCATCACCCTAACCCTCATTGTCACTCTCCCTCTCTATAGGGACCAGTGTCTTCTATCCGATGTTGAGGCAACATATTACACTGTATCATCACCCTAACCCTGGTTGTCTCTCTCCCTCTCTACAGGGACCAGTGTCTTCGCTCACCGCGTGGTTCTCTCGGCTCGCAGTGACGTCATGGCCGCCATGTTTTCCGGGAACTTCTCGGAAGGGGACGAACAGAAAATGGCCAAGGTAGGCCTGCTAACTTCCTTACTAACTAGTAGTAGAGATTGAAACAGTCATAACGTCTATAAGATAATGTTGATGACATTATAAATGAGTGTCTCGTGTGTGTGTGTTGTTATGTTGAACTTGTGTGTGTGTATGTGTGTGGTTATGTACTGTTGGTGTATGTGTGTGTGTGGTGGGTCAGTTGTTCGTGGGTGTTGTATGTGTGTGTGTGTTAGGTTGTTCCTGCTGGTGTGTAGCGTGTGAATACACAAATGCTGTGTTTGTGAGGGATAGGACTGTGTATGTCTGTGTGTGTGTGTGTGTGTGGTGTGTGTGTGTGTGTGTGTGTGTGTGAATCAGTGCTGCGTTTGTGAGGGATAGGATCATCCAAATAAATAGTCTATAGACAGACAGACAAACAAATGGACAAACGCGGTATCACACACATGCACACACACATGCACGCACGGACGCATGCACACACAAACATACACATACATGCATGCACACACAAAAACACATTCACACGCGAGCACACACATTCACCTCCATTAATCCCTTTCAAGCGTAGATGCTTACATGTAAACGTAGGCTACGTGCAAGTGTGTGTATATATACGTACATACATACATACAGATTTAACAAAATGGAGAGACAAAGTATCATCATCATCATCTGCATAGTCATCTCCCTCTCTCTCTCCCTTTCTCTCCCTCCCTCTCTCCCTCTCTCTCTTTCTCTCTCTCCTCTCTCCTCTCTCTCTCTCTCTCTCTCTCTCTCTCTCTCTCTCTCTCTTCTCTCTCTCTCTCTCTCTCTCCAGGTCAATATTCGCAGACACTTCATTGGACACATTCCTGGCATTGCTGGAATACCTCTACACTGACCAACGCCCCCATTTGTTCATTGTTCTCTCTCTCTCTCTCTCTCTCTCTCTCTCTCTCTCTCTCTCTCTCTCTCTCTCTCTCTCTCTCTCTCTCTCTCTCTCTCTCCCAGGCATACCAGTGGACACATTCCTGGCATTATTGGAATACCTCTACACCGACCATGCCCCCATTATACATTGTTCATTGTTCTCTCTCTCTCTCTCTCCAGGTCAACATTCCAGACACACCAGTGGACACATTCCTGGCATTGTTGGAATACCTCTACACTGACCACGCCCCCATTGAGGAGGGGGATGGAGTAGGCGAGTGTCTGAGAGAGAGGGAGGGAGAGAGAGAGAGAAACGAGAGAGAGGAGAAGAGAGGAGAGTGAGAGAAGAGGAGCGAGACGAGAGAGAGAGAGAGAGAGTATGTGTGTGCTTGAGATGGACAAACAGAGAGCGAGAGAGAGAGTGAGAGAGAGATGCTGTGTGTGTATGTGTGTGTGTGTGTGTGTGTGTGTGTGTTTGTGTGAATCAGAATCAGAATCAGAATCAAAGTTTATTGTCCTTTAAAACCAAAACAAGGTTTTATATGACACTGATAAAATAACAATAACGTAATAATAACAATTTATAAAGTTCAGTTACGGAACTTTTTGTTTTTTTGTTTTTTTGCTAAATACTTCTGGGTTTTCCCCCCTTCTTTCTTTGTGCTAGTTGTGTTACTGTTTCAGGTAATTGAGGCTATTGATTGAGACAACTGTGTATATATTTTGCAAGCTCACTTACAAGGGCGTCATTTGTAATTAATTTGCTAGGTGTAACATTATGTATATCGTATTTTTCTTCAACAAGTTTTATAAATTGTGTTCTTATTTCCGTATGCTTTGTACAATTGTCACGTGTGTGTGTGTGTGTGTGTGTGTGTGTGTGTGCGTGTGCGCGTGCAGTGGTGTGCGAAGTCAAGTCAAGTCAACATTTTATGTCCGAGATGGGAACATTGTATAAGCAAATGACATGGGTTTTTTTTTAGCATGTGTGTGTGTGTGTGCGTGCGTGCATGTGCGTGTGTGTGTGTGTGTGTGTGTGTGTGTGTACGCGCGTGTGTTTTGTAGAGTGGATTTGTGTGCGTGCGCACTCATGCGTGGGTGTTTGTGGTGTATATGCTTTTGTGTGTGTGTTAAGTGTGCGCTTAAGGTAAACAATATTGTGTATATTAAATTCATGCATTCGTAGCCTACATAAATAACACATTCGTCTCTGTGCATATTGTGTTTTGCTTATGCGCGCACAAATACGCGCACGCCGATTGTGAAATATTGTTTCATTATTGTAGTTATTGTTATTTTTTATGAAATCATCATCATGATGAGGTGAGGTGAACGAGGTTGGATGTCTTTGTGAGTGAGAATCATGTTTATTTTTGTTACTTTATTTCTTTGCCCTGGAATGTTGGTAGTATGACTATCTTGTTGATTTTAATGCATGTTTTTAATGTTGATTTTAATGTTGCTTTTGTAAAGCGCATCGAGCATACTACTGTATGGATTTTAGCTCTATATCAAATAAAATTATTATTATTATTATCATCATTAGGAATACTGGTCCTGGCGGATGAATACTGCGTGCCTCGGCTAGGCAACCTGTGTGAACTGTACATCACCAAAGAAGTAGACCGTCACTGCAGCAAACAGATTGAGAAATCCGACATTGACGTCGTGGGACTTTTGAATACTGCAGAGGTAGGATTGTGTTCTGTCTGTGTGTCTGTCTGTCTGTCCGTGTGTCTGTCTATCTGTTTATCTGTCTATGTGTCTGTCTGTCTGTCTGTCTATGTGTCTGTGTGTCTGTCTATCTGTCTGATGGTCTGTCTGTCTGTATATCTGTCTGTCTGTCTGTGTGTCTGTCTGTCTGTATATGTATCTGTCTGTGTGTATATTTTCGCTAAAGAAGATCGTCACTGCAACAAACAGATTAATAAATCCCTCATTGATGTAGGACAGAGAACGCTAGAATACCAAATCTGGCTCAGAAAAAAATAACACCCCCCCCCACACACACACACAAAGCACGTTGCACGCATTTTACGGGAGGTTGTTTTTTCCCGATCCAGATTGGGTATTCTATCGTTCTCTTAGGACCCTTCTTTCCTTCATCCTCATTGTATAAGACACTAGCGCAACGTCGAGTCCCAGTAACGCCTAGTAACAGTAACGCCTAGTAACGGTAACGCCAAGTACTGGTAACGGCCGAGTACAGCAAATTTGAAGCGATTCGGTTAAGAAACGGCGGAGTCGTATAGCGCGCGTGTTGCTGAACCGATTCGCTTCCGGGTTGGTACACGGATCGTCACCATCCCCGGTGATCTTCCTGCCGAATACGAAGGCAATCGGTCCAGAAACACCGGAGATACAGGCGCCGAGAGGCCGGCGGATGCGCGTTTCGCGCATTTGCCGAACCGCGCAAATGACACGGCCGCTTCGATTGCCGTTGCCATCGGCCCGTTAGGGCTCACAGCAAATTTGAAGCGATTCGGTCGAAAAACGGCGGAGTTATAAGGCCGTTTCGTGTTTCAGACACACACACACACACACACACACACACACACACACACACACACACACACACACACACACACACACACACACACACACATACACACAGACACACACACACGGACAGTTGGCTTTTTACTATATGATTCCTGGGCAAATACACTATGTTTTGATCCCCCCAAGAAATTAACCACCATTTATAGGAAATTCTTTGTTAAAGTCAGAACAAATATTCCACACGTTCTGATTTTTTTGATTTTTTTGACGAGATGATTTTTATTCTTTATTTATTTATTTATTAAGACAACTTTTATAGCACCTAATCTTTAAGCTCTAAGTGCCTTACAGAAATCACTAAAATGAATAGTAAACACAATGAACAAAAAGTATGCACCAAACATTGACCAACACCCCCCTTCCCTGATCCCTCAGTCAATTTCTCAATCACGCCCAAATAATGAATGACATAATCTACAGTACACTTTCGCAACCAACTTGAAACACTCACACTGATGGACACTTAAGGACGCCCAGGCCACACTATTAACAAATCACACCCACACCCACATTTACAATGATAGAGAGAGAAAGAGAACGAGAGAGAGAAAGAGAAAGAGACAGACATACAGACAGACAGACAGAGAAAGACAGAGACGGAGACACAGAGAGCCAGACAGAGGGACAGACAGAGAAAGAGAGAAGAGAGAGACACACAAACACTTATACTGCCTGCAGCCTTATTCTCAAGGGATCTTTGCTACTACCATGCATGTTATTATTAGCTAACCAGTCTAGGCTTTTTACCCTAATTAAGAGATCTTATGTTCTCGCCTCACGCTTGACTGTCTTAGAACGATAATGATACTTCACTGTGTGCTCGTTATGTCAATCAAAGAATGACCTACAATGCATTGAGTTCTTACGAGATAGCAACCTAAATGAATACAGTTTGTATTAGACAGCGACCCGAATGCATACAACTGTATGAGATGCTAGCCTACATAATATGCGTAATTTGTTATGCATAATTGACGAATATATAACTCGGTTTACGCATAATTAACTGGTATGCAAATGACCACTTAAGACTTAAGGAATGTTGAACATGGTAAGGGCAGGACAATAATTACTCCTATAGGGTTTCAGATAATGAAATAATGAGACCGAAAGATCTTGAGACCCATACTCAACTTGATTCTACCCTACACCAACAATTATAGCCTGACTATTTAGCTGACATCACCCACTGTTATTGTTGCCTTACTAATTGCACCTGTACTGATCAAGACCGCTATACAGAATGGTCGTAACTTAGTTCATTCACAGACGACTTTGCGCAGATCCTATTGTGCAGCAAAAATGGATAATGAAAAGCCTAGCTGTTCTGGTTTAAATCAGTTCTTTTCGTCTCTTAGTACCTTAAAACCTGATGAATCCCAAAAACGTCTTGAATTAGCAAGACAAAAGATGAAGGTTACAAAGTTAAGTGAACAGATTCGAAAAAAGAAACAACAGATTGAAAACCTGACAAAACAATTGAAGGCTTTGGACAAGCAAAAGAAGACATTTCAAGAAAACATTGCAGCAATAGAATTAGAATTACAAGACATTTGTTCCTCACAAGATTAAAGGTAAGTTACTCAAGTTCTTTTTAAGTTCTTTTATAAGTTCTTAGACAAGTTATTATTAAGTCATCTTCAAGTCATTCTCAAGTTCTTTTTAAAGAATGAACAGCAAGATTCAGAGAGTTTTCTCCTTTAAAAGTGGTTTTATTTTCTGTGACTGAAAAGCTGTGTATATCTCGACCATCAGTTCTAAACCCTAACAGTTTTGCTAGTTCTGGTGCAAAGTAGTAACATACTCTCTCTTGCTCTTTAAATATCAACGTTACTTTTAAATTTCCCTCATTAAGTTTTAAAGTAATGTCATAATCGCTTAAAATGTCTTTTAATGAACAAAAACCGTAATAACCGTCTGGTATAGTCAGTTCGCTTATCGGTTGTCCTCCGTCATCAATTTTGTTTATCCAATTATTCCTTAAGGTTTTGCTTATGTTAATCCATTTAACTTTGTAATAAATTTCATGGAGCGCAACTTTTAGGGAACCGTCAATTTTTCAATGGGACGTTGTAAAAGTATTGGTCTGTCTTGATCAGTTATATAAATAAACATTTTTATTACGGATATATAAATGAATGCTTTTAAATATAACAAAGACGCTAAATATGCAGTAGGATCATATAACCCCCAAACTATAGCTGTTGACAATCTAGTCGTTGCAGTGGGACTTGCTACCTTTCAAGTTAAGGTCAGTAATCCATTAAGCCATTATTTAAATCCTAGCATCAAACATGATAACATCGCAAAGGCATGGTTTAGTCATCCAATACAGTTTTATCAAAACCAGTTAAACTTTGCTGTGTTTTGCGCAACAACTGGGTGTGGTGTTTCGTTCGCTGATCACTTAAATCATCCTGATCTCATGGTAAAAGCAGTTTATAGATTTCATTTCTATTACACATTCAGGCGTATTTTGTCTGAGCTGCAGACTCCATTACTGCATGACAAGACTTAATTCGTTCAACAACAGAATTGACATGAAGGCCTTTGAACAGATTTGTAATGAGTTTAACATTAATTTCCATACAGACTTTAGACAGAAGTTAGATCGTAATCATGGTCTGGGTACACTTTATTATTGGGGCGTGCACAGAAAGTATAACTATGATTGGAATCCTCCTTACACGTCGTTTTCTTCAGGTACGACTTTTCATCTGGGGTCTGTAGAGCAAAAACATAAAAACGTGTGGACTACATTTATTCTTGATACTTCTGAAGGACTGACTAAGGCTGGAGTAGAACGAGTAAATGATTCTATTCTATTCTATTCTATTCTATTCTATTCTATTCTTGTGGTGTTTGCTGGGATCGCAAGCACAATGGTCGGGAATAATGGATCCTTCAACTGGGTTTGATGCGCAAAAACAGTATTTAGCTGATCTAGAAGATGCAATCAATTCTACAGTTGATCTTATTATTATTATTATTATTATTAGGTACTTTATAGTCACAGAGGCGTTTCTGTGAAATTCGGGTTGCTCCCACCTGGAGAGCGCGTCGCAGCCAGAGGCGCGCCACCCTATTTGTTGGTTGTTTTTTTTTGCATGCGATATTTGTCACTGATGAGGGATGGGGGTGTGTGTGTAAATTTTGACCAAATGACAACTTTTTCGTTGCCACTGGGCTTAGCGTATGCTAAGTGCATGGGCACACGGGACCTCGGTTTATCGTCTCATCCGCAAGACTCCACGTTCAGACCGTTAAGGCCTAGTGCAGAATGAGAGGAAAAAATCCTCTGTACCCAGGTTCGAACTCGGGTTTACTTGACACGAAGCGAACGCGATACCACTGTGCCACTCTACACGGCAAGTATTAAAAGGTATCAAGACGTTTTAAGATCTGCAAGATCAAAAGTAGACTTTGCTGTTGGTAGTGGATTGTACATGCTGCCCTCTGATCTCAGACTTCAAATAGGAACAATTGTAAACTATAACAACGAAATCCTTGTAGCCGGAGATAACCAAGAAGTTGGTAAAAACAAAGAAATGAATTCTACAACACCATTGATCATACAGAGAGCACACCATCCAATCCCTGACAGTAAAAAAAAGAACACGATTTCAACGACCTTAACTGACAGCACAGCTGACAGTCATGAATACGAAAAGACAGCACTAGTTATTTTTCTAACTGCGGCTGATCTAGTTTATTTTTATTTTGCTAAAGATAAATCCTACAACTAAAACTATTAATGCCCATAAGTGTTCAGCCATAAAACCGACTACTTTGCTTGCAGTAGAAAAAAGCCAACTGACAATTGCACCTAATATGCCGGGTAGAGCATCTAGAGCTTTTTCTCCTTTAAAAAAAAAATAGATTCGTTAAATGTTCCAGTTGTTAGTTAATCCAAGGTTTATCTTTTGACGGTGAAGGTGGTGAAGGTAATTGAGCACCACCTGTTCCTGTTAACCCTTTCACCGCCAGCCATACTTAAGCCAAACTTTTTCCATTACATTTACCTGGGTATAGAACAAAATCCATCTGCAGTATTGGGGATTCTTCTGTGACATATCTAAAATAAGGTCTATCCTTACTTCCCAAAACTAAGACAAAAGGGTCTTTGGATAATACACCCCAATTTGATGCCTTTTAGTGACATAGGTGTTAAATCACTGTGGTGCTAAAATGCGACTTTGGCGGTGAAAGGGTTAAAGCCAACACTAAAGTAGAGATTGCAAACCCTAAAGCTGTAATAACGCTCGCAATCGTGACTCCTTGCTCTCTAAATAAAGTTCTTATTCTTTCAGTTAACGTCGTGTTTTCGTATAAAATTCTTTGGATGGTTTATTTTATGCTGTTCACTTGTGTGCGTAATTGT
>CM065712.1:28664428-28684428 GCA_017654935.2 Phymorhynchus buccinoides | reverse complement strand
TACCACCAGAGAATGTAAGGGGTGATTTATATAGATCTGTTCTGGGGCGGGGCATTGTTAATTTGGTTTTGCTTCGACTTCGATATTGTATGGACTTTAAAGAGAGAGAGAGAGAGAGAGAGAGAGAGAGAGAGAGAGAGAATGAACCTATTCGCATTTCTAAGAAAAGACCTCCAAATGAAACTTCCCCTTGGCCCCGTGTGGATACCAGGGGGTCTTTTGTAAGAATAGTTCCCCCACCTTCTGGAAGTTCTGTGCTTGTAACTTCCTCTTATCTGCCACTCTCTTTGACTCTGCCTTTTCCCTTTGCTTTCTATCATCTACTATCTTTCTGACTTATTGGCCCATTCTCCTGCCTTTAAAAAAAACAAATCTTCCAAATAATTTTGTCTCCTTTGAGCTCCTCCGAAATCGGAATGTATCGGCTGTGCGCAGCGGGGAGACCAGTGAAAACTGAAAACCGGACACATACGTACCTTACCCATTATGGCCATATGGTCTGGGAACGCAGAAGAAGAAGAAGAAGAAGAAGAAGAAGACTTCCCATTGTGTCAAGGGCTATGGACGGCATTGAGTATAAATTAAACACCCTCTGCTATAAATCTATCCATAAAACTGCTCCATCTTACCTCTGCGACAATATTTCCATCTATACGCCAGCTCGCACTTTACGTTCAGTTTCTGACCCTCTTTCTCTCCAGATCCCTAGGTATAAGCTTTCAACTGTTGGTCGGCGCTCTTTTGCTGTCTCAGGACCGACCTCCTGGAACAAACTTCCTCTTTCCCTCCGTCAGCGACCGACCCTCTCTGCTTTCAAAGCTAACCTCAAAACCCACTTGTTCCCCCCGTCATTAAAGCTCCGCTCTCTTTCTCTTCCCTCCCTTGCCTTTAGGTCTGTTTCTGCTGTATTACATTTATGTGATCCGTGTGTGTTCGCTTTGTATTGCATTTTTGTTTGAATGCGTTATGAATGCTAACGTGTGTGTGCGCTTTGATTCGATTTATATCATGATTCAGCGCCGCATAAATACTGTATGTTGTTGATGTTGTTGTTGTTGTTGTAACCGCACCTAAACACCCCATTTGGTTTTTAAAAGGACACAGAAAGAGAGGGGGATTTGTTTGTCTTAGTCCAGTTTCTCTAGGTATCTCATAAAGCGGAAAGAGAGGGGGGGGGGGGGGGGGGGGTTATTGGAGTAAGATATTTGGAAAAGAGAAAAGAAGGTGTTTTTTTTAGTCCAGGTTTTGTTAACCCTTTCACCGCCAGCCATATTTCAGCCCAAAAAAGTCCATTCAATTTACCTGAAAACAAAATCCATCTGCAGTATTGAGGATTCTTCTGTGAAATATATCAAATCAGGTCTATCCTTACTTCCCAAAACTAAGACAATAGGGTCTTTGGATAATAGACCCCATTTTGATGCCTTTTAGTGACATATGTGTTAAATCACTGTGGTGCTAAAATGCGACTTTGGCGTTGAAAGGGTTAAGCAGAAATTTTAACAAATTTCCTAAAAAAATGTCAGATAATATGCAAATTTCATGTTTGGGAAGACCAGGAAATTTGCAAATTTAGCCTAGTGAATTAACAATTCGAGACAAACAATAAGCTATATGTAAGCCAAGAAATTTTATAATTTACTGATTTAACAATTCGATGCAAACAATTGCTATGTAAGCCCAGAAATTTCCACTTCCACCTAACATTGCCCCTAATCGCACAACATGCATTCTTACATGATTATTTTTTAATACATATTGTACATGTGATTCTTATTATCAAGCTATTTACTTAACGGACATATTTGTTCTTTGCTTGCATATTTGTTCGCATGAATGATAATGGGATTATGTGAGTATGTGTGGTGTCTGTGAGTGCGCGTGCGTGTGTCTGTTCTTGTTTGGACTAATGCGTGTGAGATTGTGTGCAACCCTTTCTTTATTTTTTTTATTACAATTTATATTTTGGATTGCTTGCATGAGTATGTCTACATTTATATCTTTGATTTTCTTCATTCAATGATATGTATATGATGTCTATAATTATGTTCTGCATATGTTTTGCTTGCGCGCGCGCGCGCGCGCGCGTGTGTGTGTGTGCGTGTGCGTGCGTGTGTGCGTGTGCGTGCGTGTGTGCTTGTGTGCGTGTATGTTATATGCCTTTTATTCGTTTGATTGAATGAATGAAAAATAGTATTTTACGTCCTCTCGGTCATAGACACATATGGGACACTTGTAAATACAAAGATGGTGGGAACAATACCGCCTGCAACGCCCAGAGGCAGTGCAACACCAGTAAAGTCCTCAGTGTTTGTAATCAAGGTGTAGCGGTAACCACACCTCGGTTAAACCTCATCGGTTAAACCTACCGCCACATCGTTAACACAGAGTGCTTTTGACTTTTATTCGTTTTTAATTTACTAGCGATTTTGTAAAGCGCATAGAGCTTAAAGGTATGCGCTATAGTAATCTTCTTAATAAATAAATAAATAGTAAGTGAGCTAGGGACAACACGACTCATGTTGTAATGTGTGTGGGGCAATTCTATTTTGTTTCTTTTTTCTTTTCTTTTATTTTCTTCTTTTCTGTCATTCAGTAGTCGATTTTCGGAGAGAGAAAAACCTAAAGAGGAGAGCACTTCGTGAAAATTAGAGTTGTTTACCTCCATGACTCGGTCAAATACCATAGCAGCAATGCAACAATGGCATCGAAGCTTGAAACCGCAGGAAGCGAGTCAGCGACTCGCAAAGAGTTTTTTTTAAATTAGGGGTGGCCAGTGGCCACAAACTGATAAAACTTGCAAAATGTGACGTAAAATATCAATGACATAATTGTTTTTAGAATGACGCACGGTGTTCTAAGTGCTGTGTGTCTGCTCAAGCACACGAGTCGATAGGCTACGAGAGCTGCAGGTAGAGTGACTTCCCCTGTTTGACCGAATGAATTAGGCAAGATCACTCCCACACACCATGAAATTACTCCCCTTAATTATTTCCGAACAATTCCTATTGCATTGTATGTCCATCAATGTTGTCCGTTGTAGTATTCCTTCTAACTGAGCACATAAGAAACCATTCTTCTTCTTCTTCTTCTTCTTCTTCTTCTTCTCCTTCGAAGTTACTCTACCATCAGGTAGATCCCCAGCTCTCGCCTCGTGTGTTTTGAGTAGACTTACATCACTTAGAACATCGTGCATCATTCTAAAATTGATGCCATTTATATTTTCACGTCACATTTTGCAAGTTCTATCAGTTTCTGGATACTGGCCGCCCCTCAATTTTCCAAAAAAAAAATGCTTGCAAGTCGCTGACTCGCATCTTGCTGTTTCAAGCTTCGACGACATGCCGCCATGGTTGCTATGGTTTTGACCGAGTAAGTCGAGGTAATCAACTCTAATTTTCACGAAGTGCTCTCTCCTATGTTTTTTTTTCTTCCGAAAATCGTCTATTGTGTAATAAGATCTGTTCAATACCTTAAGCTGAAGAGATTTTCAACTCAAATTTTGTGTAAGCTCATGCGTCCGGGCACATGCACACACACTGGTATACATACACTCATTTCAATCGCGCACACACACACACGCACACACCACACAGACACACACACATACTCACACTCACACGCGCGCGCGCGCGCGCGCGCGCGCACGCGCACGCGCGCGCGCACGCACGCACGCACGTGCGCACGCACGCACGCACGCACACGCACACGTACACACACACATACACACACACAGTCTTTGTTGTTATTTTTTGTTCTCTTGAGGACAGGATGTAAAGAAGACAAGCTGTAATGCTTATTTCTTTTATCCTCAATAAAGATCATTTTGACTTGACCACCAACCCACACACACACACACACACACACACACACACACACACACACACACACACACACACACACACACACACACACACATTCACATACATGTAAACACCAGGTAAGCACCAACGCACAAACATACAAAGAGTGCTGGTGGGAAGCATGGGATTCTCCTGCGTCACTATTTCATTAAATCAATACACGTAAATACAATTAACTAACAATCCAGTTGTTGTTGTTTTTTAATTAAGCAATGACAGAGATTGAAAGGGGCAATTTGAACAGGTAGGGTATCATTGATATTAGAAAACTGTTCTAATGCATAGAAAAATCGTTTGCGTATGCTTAGTGTAGAACGCTGCGTGGGTTGGTGTTTAAATAATTGAGAGAGACAGAGAGAGAGACAGAGAGAGAGAGAGAGAGTATGTTTATACTGAGAAGCACACAGACAGACAGACAGACATGCACACACATACACATTCTCTCTCTCTCTCTCTCTCTCTCTCTCTCTCTCTCTCTCTCTCTCTCTCTCTCTCTCTCTCTCTCACCCATTCCCCCTCACTCTCTGTGCGTGCGTTATATACCTGCGCATACGCGCACACCTGTGTGTGTGTGTGTGTGTATGTGTGTGTGTGTGTGTGTGTGTGTGTACGTGCGTGTGTGTGTGTGTGTGTCTGTATTTTACTCACCTAGCATGTCCAAAGTCCTTTCAACTACATTACAAAAAACAAGGTTGCCTCAAAAAAGCACCATTATTATTTTCAATATCGATTCACTACCACACATAGTAAGATTTTCGATTATTATTACTTTTCTTTTCTCTCTCAATATACTTATTTATTTGCTTTTCTTCTGACTGATTTACATCTAACGCGTTTCAACATCAAAATGTGATTATGTTTTGGCATGCACGTTGACAAAGATTCTAATTGATTAGTGTAAAGATTTGCAAAAGCGTTGCTTTAATCGTACCTTGAAGTATTGATGAGGTGGGTTAAGTTGCTTTAACTTTTTTGTGGGCAGCTTATTTTAGTGCAAGTCAGGTAGGTGTAGAGTGGCACAGAGGTAACGCGTTCGCCTTGTGTCCAAGTAAAACCCGAGTTCGAACCTGGGTACAGGGGATTTTTTTCCTCTCACTTTTGCTCTAGGCCTTACGGTCTGAACGTGGAGTCTTTCGGATGAGACGATAAACCGAGGTCCCGTGTGCCCATGCACTTAGCACACGTTAATCCCTGCCCAGTGGCAACGAAACAATTGTCATTTGGTCAACATTTACACCCCCTCCCCCTTCCTTCCTCATCAGTCACACACAAACATCGCATGCAAAAAATAATAAAATTGGGTGGCGCGCCTCTGGCTGCGACGTGCGCGCTCTCCAGGTGGGAGCAACCCGAATTTCACAGAGACGCCTCTGTGACTATAACGTACTGTCCCCTGAAGTCGGAGTATGGCCGCCCATGTGACGGGGGCCTTTAAAAGCTACCATGCCACACCCAATGCCATGCGAAATGTTCACATGGCACTGGGTGTGCCCCCAGAGCGTTTAAGCTGGGGAACAAAAACAACAACTATAAACCATAACAACTATAAAGTACCAAAATACCTATAAAGGACATCGTGAAGACCTCCTGTTGTCATGACCACGACCTCCGACTCAAGCTTCACAGACCATGGCCAAGTCCCTTCTATCTACAACGACTGCAAAGTATACGAGTGGAACACCACTATTCCTTGGGACAACCCTAACAGCTTTATCAGCGCGAGGTCGAGAACAATCTTTCAACGGGTCGTCACCTCCGTCATCATCCCCATCTTGGTGTTCACCGGAGTTCCGGCCAACATCCTCAACATGATCGTGTTCTACAAACAGAGTCTGGCAGAACGAATCAACCTGTGTCTGTTTTCCCTGGCCTGTGCGGACCTCCTGTGGCTGATCTATATGCTTTTTAAGTACATGGACAGTCTGTACATGCCGTTCACGGATGAGTTGTTTGGAATGATCAACGCCTACATGTCGAACAACAACGTGGTAGGCTTTAACGGTGTAGGCTACGTCTCCGCGTTCATTTCCACCATTATATCTGTGGAGAGGTGTGTGTGCGTCCTGTTCCCTTTACGTGCCCAGAGGTGCATTCCGACCAAGGTCCTGGGCGCCATCATCGTCGTCTGTTCCTTGGTGATTGGAGGCTTGCGCTACGTATGCACAGCTATCTACCGAGTCAACTGCGTCTACGAAGCGCGCACAGGCAGAGTGTCGAGGCAAAGCTTTACCAACGACTATTACTCCAGGAACAAAGAGCTGGTCTATTACCTGAACGGAATCTTCTTCGGGTTTTGTCTCAAACTTGGTTGTCCGCTCATCGTCTTCATCACCACAGCTATCACCGCCATCAAACTGCGGCAATCCCTACGGTTTAGACACCAGTCATCATCATCGGCCATGTCAGACAAAGAAATCGGGGTGACCAAAATGCTGATCTGGGTTTCCCTGGAGTTCCTGGTGGTCAGTACCCCCGCGATTTTCCTGCGCTCCTTGCCCATGTTTGGAACTGAGGTCAAGGTCAGTGGGGACAATGCCAATCTGTTTTACGTCTTAGCCTCGTGCAATATGACGGTCACTAGTGCCGGTGCCGCTGTCAACTTCCTCATCTATTACCTCACCGGAGCCAGGTTCAGAACGACGCTGCGCCAGTTGATTGGCTGCAGATCGTCATCACGCAAGAATTCTGAACAAAGCGCATCTTCAAACAAGTCTGCCGCTCGGCGACGTTGTATCTCCGCGGAATAGTTTATGTCCGAACGTGTTACACTGTTACTCTCACATCCTCACACAAAATTTGAAGGGATTCTGTCTTCTAGTTCACGAGATACAGCTTGGACAAGAAATATATAGCGCAAAGAAGGAAATTTCGGTTTTTAGCGTCACACTTCAAGGTCAAGGTCAGCATAGCGATAATTTATGCTCGGATGTTTCCGCTACTCTATAGGTATACAGTATCTGCCGTCACACAATCTGAAGCGCTGTGAAGTAAAAATGTGGAAAATATGGCTTAAAACCCACGTTTTAGACCCCTACCACTTTCAAGGTCTACTGATCTCCCTGACCTTGACCTTGACCTTGATCGGTATGCCATCATCAGAACGGGCATAAGCCAAAGTACCTACATGCCAAATGTGAAGACTCTAAGACCAACGGTGTGGAAGTTATGGCCCCTTAACGATTTTCGGTTTTCAAGTTCACACACCAAGGTCAAAGTTACAACGTCGATAAATGTATGTGCGGATGCCTTCCACTCATAGTGACACACCACCACACAAAATTTGAAGCGATTCTATCAAGCGGTTCGGGAATGTCATTGGGACAAAATTTTGGGACAGACAAAAAACAAGGGCATCGCCGGGCGGCAGATATGTCCTTTGCCGGTTATGCCCTGTACCTGCCCCACCCTGTACTTCCCTTCCCCCTTCACATCTTAGGCCCCCGTCCTCCTTGTGTCCTTTGGGTGATGCACCTACACACCCTTGACTGGGTGCAAATCCTTTTCTGGGGATGCACACCCTTAATTAGTTTGGGGTGTACACCCTTAATCAATGGGGTGTACACCCTTAATCTCGGAGACATGTCTGCCACTCGGCGACATTGAAATCCTACGTGGCATCATTTGTACTGCAATGTCTTCTACTTACAAACAAAACAAAGAAAGAAACATACATGAACGAAAACATACTCCTTTTGCGATCGTAGATCGGCAAAGGACTAAACAAAACAAAGAAACATAAACGAACGAAAACATACTCCTTTGCTATCGTAGATCGGCAAAGGACGAAAACGAGTTGGTACCAGTGAATGACCCGGTGTTGACGCCCCCCGGTTGTCTGCTCGAGTAGAGTCAATGACCTTGGGTAGCTCGTGCAGCCTCCCTGGAAGTTCCTGGAAAACACTCGGTCTACGTGGAAAAGTTATTTCGGTTCAGAGGCATGTGCTAGTTTCGGTTTCGGCTAATGTGAATGGGGGAGGGTGTGTGTGTATTTTGTTGTGTGTGCGTGCTCTCTCTCTCGTGTTCTCTCTCTCTCTCTCCTCTCTCCATCTCTAAATCCTCCAGATCTCTTTCTCTCTCTCCTCTCTCTCTCTCTCTCTCTCTCTTCTCTCTCTCTCTCCAGTCTCTCTCTCTCTCTCTCTCTCTCTTCATAGAAAGCTTTACGACACGATTCCGAAAAAGTAGTAAGCCTTTCCAAGACTAAAAATCCCATGTGGCATAATTTGTATTGCAATGTCTTCTAACTCTTCTTTCTACAGACCCACAGAAAATTTGGAGTGATTCTATACAGTATTTCACGAGATATAGGAGGGTGAAGAAGAACGGAAACATGTCTGCCGCTCGGCAACATTGTATTTCTGAGGGATAATTTATATACGAATGTGTTATACTCTTAGTGTCACATCCTCACACACAATTTGAAGGGATTCTGTCTTCTAGTTCACGAGATACAGCTTGGACAAGAAATATATAGCGCAAAGAAGGAAATTTCGGTTTTCAAGGTCACACTTCAAGGTCAAGATCAGTATGACGATAATTTATGCTCGGATGTTTTCTACTCTAGGTTATACAGTACCTCACACAATCTGAAGCGCTTCTGTCAAGTAAAAATGTGGAAAATATGGCTTAAAACCCACTTTTTAGACCCCTACCACTTTCAAGGCGCTACCGATCGCCCGGATGACCTTGACCTTGACCTTGATCGGTATGCCATCATCAGAACGACCATAAGCCAAAGTACCTACATGCCAAACGTGAAGACTCTAAGACCAACGGTGTGGACGTTATGGCCCCTTAACGATTTTCGGTTTTCAAGGTCACACACCAAGGTCAAAGTCACAACGGCGATCATTTATGCGCGGATGCCTTCACCTCATGGTGACACACCACCACACAAAATTTGAAGCGATTCTGTCTGTCGCCTCAGCCCAGGTCCGCACCAACACCGGAGCTCCACAGGGGTGTGTGCTGTCCCCGGCCCTGTTCACACTGTACACTGCCGACTGCCACTGCACCGCTGAGGGCACCCTCCAGGTGAAGTTCTCGGACGACACCTCCCTGACCGGCCTCATCACAACCAGTGAAAACTCCTACAGGGGCGCTGTGGAGGCGCTCATTGGCTGGTGTGATGACAACCATCTCCTCCTGAACGTGGCCAAGACCAAGGAGATGGTTGTCGACTTCCGCCGGAAACCACCAAAGCCGACTCCACTGGTCATCAAAGGGGAGGAGGTGGAGTTGGTGGATCAGTACAAGTACCTGGGATCCATCATCGACAGCAAGCTGGACTGGTCCGCCAACTCCCAGGCCCTCCTCAAGAAGGGCAATCAGCGCCTCTTCTTCCTGAGGAAGCTGAACAAGTTTGGGGTGTGCCAGAGACTGCTCAGTCTGTTCTACGGAGCTACAGTGGAATCAGTCCTGACTTTCAACCTCCTCAGCCACTTCGGCAGCCTCAAGGAGCACGACAGAGCCAGGCTGACGAAGATCACCAAGACAGCTGGCAGGCTGATCGGTGCTCCTGTTGCCAGCCTTCAGGAGGTGTTTGAGAGGAGGGCAGCTAGGCGTCTGAGGGCCATCCAGGGTGACTCCAGTCACCCACTGTGCGAGCTTCTACAGGCGCAGACTTCTGGCAGGTCAGGCAGGCTGATCAGTTTCAGTGCACGCACTGACAGACTGAGGCGGTCATACCTGCCGACAGTAGTGCGCCTCTTAAACAGGACATGATCGGCCTGCATCCTCACCTTCGAACAGAAAAAATGGCAGCAATGTGTGTGGGTGTGAGTGGGTGGGTGGTCGGATGTGTGTGTGTACATGTGCTGCATGGTTTGTGTGTGTGTGTGTGTGTGTGTGTGTGGTGTGTGTGTGTATGTGTGTGTGTGTGTGTGTGTGTGTGTGTGTGTTTAAAAGGAAATGATTTTTCTTATGAGTTATGTGATATATTTCTTGTGATATGATACTGTCTTTTGTTGTTGTGATTTGCTCATGTGATATTATTGAGTAATTTAGTAGTGTGGTTGTGTGGGTGTGTGTGTGTGTGTGTGTGGGGGGGGGGGTGAGTGTGTGTGTGTGTGTGTGTGCGCTGTAGAGCGTCCGTGCAGTGAGGGGGTGTGTGAGAGGGACTGTAGTGGGTGTGGAGAGAGAGAGAGGGGGGGGGGGGTTAAGAGAGGGAGAGAGATGGGGGGTAGAGAGGGTAACTGTGTTGCTTTGTTGATTTTTAGCATACATTATTATAATAATCTTAGTTATAGCATTTTATGATGTCTCTGTTTCTTTGCTATTGCTATTATATATATTGATTGTTTATCCTTTTTCTTATGTTTTCTAGACTTATGTGTATTATCCTATATTTAGTTTTAAACAAATGATGGTTTAAGCTTTGTGTGCATGTGTCTGTGTGTGTGTGTGTCTGTGTCTTGGGGAAAATATGTAATAGAGAGAGGGGGGATAGGGGATGGAGACTGTGGAGGAGGGAGAAAGGGAGAGAGAGAGGAGAGTATAGATAGTTGAGAGAGAGAGATGATAGAGAGAGAGAGAGAGAGAGAGAGAGTAGGAGAGAGAGTGAGTAGGAGTTAGAGAGAGAGCTCAGCAGATGAGAGTAGAACCTTAGGTAATGGTGTATGATTTTGCATACTCATCTTGATTATTTTAGTGTTTTTTTGAGTCTATACATTTTTTTTATGCATTGTTCAATGTATTCAGCATTGTTTTATTATAATCTAAACTTTGTTTTTTAGTGTATTATGCTTGGGATATTATTCATTTTAATTGATTTTTATTTTATGCTATAGTTTCCATTAATTGTTTGTTTATAAGCTGTGTGTTTGTGTGTGTGTTTTAGGGAAGAGCCGTCGAGGGGGGGATAGGGAGAGGGAGGAAAAAAGGAATTTTTTTTTTTTGCGGTGCTCAAGTCTGGGGGGAGGAGTCTCTCATCTCTCATCTCTCTCTGTTTGTCATATCTCATCAATCAGAGATCTCTCCGCGAGATGTAAAAGAGAGAGTCTCGGGAGAGAGAGAACCTCTGGGGTGAATCTGTGTGTTACTTTATTGTCTCATTATCTTTATCTACGTCTGTCTATCTGTATTCGCATTGTCTGTCTCTATATTCTAACCTTTTTTTTAATGAACCCACCCTTTTATAATAAAAATATAATAATCGCTAATTCTACGTTTTTGTTTGTTGCTCTATTAATTCTCTTAGATTTAATCAATAATTATTACAAATTGTTTGTTTTAGCTCTGTGTGTGTGTGTGTGTGTTTTGTGTGTGGTTTAAAAAGGTGTGTGTGTGTGTTTGTGGGTGGTGGTGTGTGTGTGTGTGTGGTGCTATATTGTATTGTAATTTAATTCTTATGATTTATTTACTGTATATCTGTCTTACTTGTCTTTATTTGTATATGTGTTTTATGCCGCTGTCACGCCAGACAAAGAACCCAGCTTATTATGTTTTAGAAGACGTAGTCATAAATATTTTGATTGATTGATTTGAATTGATTGAGATTTGATTGATTTGTCAAGCGGTTCGGAGATCTCCTTGGGACAGACAGAAAAAAAGGGGGGGAAAAGAAACATACACGAACGAATTCATACTCATTTGCGATCGTAGATCGGCAAAGGACAAAACTCCCAGTGATATTCAGTAGACCGTAAAATAGTGCAAGACAGCTTAAAAAACAAAAAAAACAAAAACAAAAAACCCCCACGCAGAACGACTCCATTTTTTTGGCCTTTTGTTTAAAGTGTAATTAATTACTTAATTTGATGCTGAATCATGATACTAAATGAAGACAATCGTGGGTATGGTCCTGGCTTTCTGTGTGATTTTATGTGGTGTAGAGTGGCACAGTGGTAGCGGGTTCGCCTCGTGTCACGTAAACCCGAGTTAGCAACTGGGTGCAGGGGATTTTTTCTTCTTCATTCTGCCTGCACTAGGCCTTAACGGTACTGAAACGTGGAGTCTTTCGGATGAGGACGATAAACCAAGGTCCCTTGTGTCCATGCATTAGCATCGTAAACCAGTGGCAAACTGAAACAATTTGTTCATTTGGTCAAACAACAAAAATGTAACCCCCCCTCATCACCGGTAGGAGCAAAAAAATCGCATGACAAAAAAAAAATTTAATAAAAATACACTTAAATAAGCGTTGGCCGGCGCGCTGGGCTCGACTGCGACGCGTAGCTCCAGGAGCAGGAGCAACCGAACCTATTCGACCAGAGGGGACGCGCTTGCTGACGAACTAATGGAAGGGGCGCACAGTAAGGCCTAAAAGGTGAACTAGTAAATGCTGTAGATACATGTGGTGACTGTGTGTGTGTGTGTGCTAAAATATAGGTGTGTGTGTGGGGTGTGTGTGTGTGTTCAGTTCTTGTAGATTAACACAGCATAACCTGAACAAAGCCAAGGGTACAACGAGAACATGTCTACCCCTGATGACCGAAACCAACA
This sequence comes from Phymorhynchus buccinoides, assembly GCA_017654935.2. Classification (NCBI taxonomy): domain Eukaryota; kingdom Metazoa; phylum Mollusca; class Gastropoda; order Neogastropoda; family Raphitomidae; genus Phymorhynchus; species Phymorhynchus buccinoides. The sequence continues at coordinate 28,672,126 of CM065712.1, read as the reverse complement.
TGGCATCAATAAGAAAGGGTAGTCGTAGCCGAATTACAGGTCGAGGAAGTATGAGGTATGCTAGTCTATGTAGCATATAAATTCACTACCCCCTACACATAAGGAACCAGCCAATTTCTGCAGTTGTATTCTCCACAAGGGGGGGGCCCGCCACAACCATCATTACATTCATGCGTATAGAGAACAAAAATCCATGATTGAGCAGCTATTGGGATAATTTGCGGGGTGTCACGTATGAGGTGATAGATGTATAGTAGTTAGTTGTATGTATGTGTATTAGCTGTTGTCCTGAAATTCATCATCACATTCGTGCAAAGAAACTTTATAAATCTACGTCTTTAGTGACTACCCAGAGGACTAAAATAATACCAGAGATTACACTGTTTCTAAACACGTTCCATTTCTTCTCTGTGCCACAGTTCTGTCAGGGTCTAGAACGTCTCGAGCATTTTGACGAACCAGCTTGAAAGAGTCATGGGTTCACGATTGTTCCAGAAAATGTTACAGGCTGAATTGAAAGTCGACCCTGCCATTGTTTCTGGAACGTAAAACAACCTCTCTTTTTTTTTCTTTTTTTGCCGCGTTGTTTTGATGGAGGGGTGGGGGGTGGGGGTGGGGTGGTGTGGGGTGGGGGGTTATTCTCTGCAAGGAAAGAACCTTAAACACATAACAATCCATCAAGGTGGGGGCGTGGGGTGGGGTATTAAAATTGAACTTAAACACATAACCATCCATCCTTTGTGTTAAAATTGCACGTTGACGCTACAGTGAATCATTGAGACTTAGAATTTGTGATGGTGCATGGGAAAAAACCTGCATAAGTCGCTTAGAATGTTTTTAGCCAAAGCCGAGAATAGTCAACAACCCCCAAAATATAAAATGTTTTATTTAGGGCATATTTATGTTTATTTTTAATGTATTCTACCAGTATCCACAATATTAAAGACAATTTTGAATGATTTCTTTGTTTATTTGATCGTTTTCGAAATCAAGTCAATAGAAACAAAGAGGCAAAGTATCTTCTATGCCCCAATTCTGCAAAGGATCTATTTTGAACGCTAAACTTCAAAATTATAAAACAAACCAGACAAGATAACTCAATTCTGTTTTCTGTGTATTAACAAGGAATCTTTGCTCCACCATGAACAATTAAAATCTCAATTTATGCCCAAATCCCGTTATGTCTGTTTTCCCCATGCACTGTCACATATAATAAGTCCCCTCACCCCTCACCCAATATGGCCTAGGAACGCAGAAGAAGAAAGTACAAGAAGAAGAAGAAGAACCCGTGTCTCTGGCTCAACAGGAAAGCGGTATACAAATTATTTAAAAAAAGGCCTTTGCCGTAGGTTGGTTGGTTTTGTGTCTATGTTACGCCCAATCCGTGAAATTGGTTTGCCCAGTTCGTGAAATAGCCAATTTATAACTTGCAATTGAGAAAAGCAATATGAATGAAAAATAGTGTTTGTTCATTAGCACACATAGATCAAGAATTGGTTCAAACGAATGAGAAATCTCATCTGCAGATGAGTTGAAATGATTTTATTCAGACTTAATTTGATAAAACGTTTGATTCAATAAGTGGCTCAGGCCGTCGCTAATCGCGAATACACAACAGTTACTAAACTCTATTCACGATGGCGACGCCCAGGCATGCCCCAGCTCAGCATCTGGTCGAGTTTGGGGGGAAGGATAGGGGTGCAAATACAATGTAGAAAAGTGTGATACCATTGAATCAATCTTAATCAATACCTGTGTGAATGGGGATTCAAAAATGTTATATACGTTGTCCATTTCATAAATTGGGCAAAGCATTTTGCCCATTTAATAAAAACAAAAAAGGCAATTTCATGGATTGGGCGTAACATCTACACTGTGTGTGGAGAATGAATGAATAATAAATGTTGGGACGTCCGTTCGACACCACCGTGTGGGACAAAACCATCAACCAACCATCATTAACTGAACACATAGCCCACACTGCGTCTACTCCGGGCAAAAGAGTGGCCTTCAACAACACTAACACATTTTTAGATGAGAAATTAGCATTGTCAACACATGAAATTTACTCTTTGTTGGAAAAATCCATTTGTACAAATCCATCTGACTTAATAGACCTAATATTTTGATGCACAGCAGATCCATCGTTAGTGTAGTGTACAAGAACCGTTTAAATTAATTGAAAACTAAATACATAGACATTAATTGTCTGTGCACCCAGAGATTATCAATTCATCATTTATTATTAGAATGCCCAATGTTGCTCTCTAAATACCGAATGTTCAATAATGGGCTTTTATAATAATATCAAGGATTTCTTAAGTGACGCAGAAATTCATTTTGCTTTAATTGCTAAATTATTGCTGTCCACGCCTATTGGAAGCTTACTGTAGATTTTTGTCGTTGTGTGTTGTAAATTTGTGAAAAGATTTTTTTTAAAATTGGTTCAATTTTTGCATGTTGTCTAAAATCATTATTCATGTGAAAAGACATTACATTAAAGATTCATTCATTCACTTCAGGCACCATCAAAGAAGCAACAAGGTCAAGCGTCAAGTCATCAAGGTCATTTAGTACTTTGCCATTCCCTTCGGCCATGAGCCAATCAATCTACCAACCTGTCAAAGTTTGGGGGCTGTAACTGAGAAGAAAAAAAGTTTGAAGTGTAATGGCTAATACTACAATTCAACCTGTCCAAGGTCAAAAGGTCAAAGCGAAGTCAACAAAGCTGACTTGCTCTAATAATGAACACAAGCCAGTATGTCCACCTTTTGTAAGTTTGGAGACTGTTAGGAATAAAGGCGTGAAAGCTATGACTGTCCACAAGACATTTGCGTTTTCAACGTTGCACTTCAAGGTGAAGGTCAGGAAAGTCACGAAAATCGACAGAAACTTTGTGAATGGGGGGGTGTCGACTCCTCTTCCAAATCAGACTACAATCTTTGAATGTTTTGTGTTTGTTGTTGTTGTGAAAATCGATACACAGACAGACAAAAACAAGCAGACAGAACCGAAAACATTGCTTCTTGCAGACGTGTCTGGCGGGGCAGAAATGGACGCCATCAAAAACAGGATCCTGACAAGGACAAAGGGCTTTGTATCATTATAGGAGCTTCGCCACAGAGGCCATCATTTCGCATGTGTCTGGGTTTTGTTCTATTTTGTGTGTGTCAGTTTGTCTGTCTGTCATCTTTCGATGCACAGAATGACTAGCATTCATTAAGGAAATATTTCAGTCAAGTGCCATTTATTACTCTCCTCCTCTGACACTTCTCTCCTCCAGATCCCTCGTTACCGCACCAGGACCCTTGGCGAACGCTCCTTCTCTTTCCAGGCCCCCTCCAACTTGGAATAAACTCCCTTTACCTCTCCGTTCTGCCAACTCCCTTTCTCTCAAAACTACTCTGTTCAAATCATAGCCTGCTATATTTCTTTTCACAAGTACTGTGCCCCTTCCATCCGCGTGTGTTTGTGTGCCTGTGTGTTGAGTGTGTGTGTGTGTGTGTGTGTGTGTGTGTGTGTGTGTGTGTGTGTCTGTGTGTCTCGTGTGTCTGTGTGTGTATGTGCCTGTGTGTGTGTGTGTGTTTGTGTGTGTGGTGTGTTGTGTGTGTGTGTGTGTGTGTGTGTAGATGCGTGTCGTGTGTGTGTCTGTGTTTAGTGCGTGCGTGTGTGTATGTAATATAGTTTTGTCGTTTATTTAATCTATATTGCTTGCTGGTTTATTCATTTATTATTGTAAGCGCTTAGGGTTTTTTTTAAGATTAGGCGCTATAAATGCTACTTATTATTATTATTATTAACTTTGTTGTTCCAGTTTTTCAATGGCTCATGGACATTATTTTCTTGCTTGTTCTTTGTTAAACTATTTAGATTGCTTATGCTATTGATTATGCCATTGATTATTTATGGTTGTTTTCAACAGTCGCCATAATAATGTAATATACATGTAGATAGCGAGCAAACTGTAAGCTTCGAGCTTGTTGCTGCTCATTCATGCTGACAATGTATTGATGTATTGTGTGCCCTGTTGATCGGAATAAAAAATGTATCTAAATCAAGTGTGTCGTTTCAAAGATGTCTTTTCAATTTTGTAGTAGATCTGCTGGATCTTTTTTAAAATGTCCCTTCCCCTAAATCAAGCCTTGTTTGTAGTAATGATAAACTCCTGTAGAAGTGCTCTACACAATTGACTGTGAGTTGTCTTTGGTGGCGAAAGTTTGCACTGTAGACATTGAATAATTATTATGTAATTAAGAAGTGGTGGTGGTGTGTGTGTTGTGTGTGTGTTGTAGTGTGTGTGTGTGTGTGTGTGTGTGTGTGTATGTGTGTATGTGTGTGTATGTGTGTTGTGTAGTGTGTGTGAGTGTGTGTGTGTGTGTGGTGTGTTGTGTGTGTGCATGCGCTTGAGTGTGTATGTGTATGTGAGTGTGTGTGGTGTGTTTGTGTTTGTGTGTGTGTGTGCGCGCGCGCGCGTGTGTGTGTATGCATACACAAAGTCAACGTCAGGGTCAACAGTTTTATTTGCAGATATGGAAACATTGGAAACGCAATAATGGCTGTTAAAAAAAAAAAATTTTACGCATCAAGATGTGTATGTGTGTGTCGGCATGCTTGTGTGTGCGTGTGCGTGTGCGCGTGTGGGGGGGCGTGCGTGTGTGTGTGTGTGTGTGTTTGTGTGCGTGCGTGCGTTGCGTGGTGTGTGTGTGTGTGCGCGCACCAACAAGTGTGTTTAGCAAACGCGTATGTGTGCATGCATGCACTACCGTACCCGGCAGTTCGCGCGTGTCTTTCATATTAAACACAATGATTTCCCAGCATGTGTGTGCGTGTGTGTGCCCACACTGTGTGTAGAAGGGGCAGGTTGTTGGGGGGAGAGGGGCGTAAGTGAGAGGGAGGAGGGTAGCTCAGGTTACTGACCGCTAAATATCTTCTTCTTCTTCTGCGTTTCCCAGGACAAAAGGCCATAAGGTACAGTACGTATGTGTCCGGCTTTCAGTTTTCACTGGTCTCCCCCCGCTTCATTCAGCCGACGCGTTCTGATTTCGGGGGGAGCTCAAAGGAGAAAAATGTGGAAGATTTTTTTATTTTTTATTAAAGGTAGGAGAATGGAGCCAATACTAAGTCAGAAAGATAGTAGATGATAGAAAGCAAAAGGTAAAAGGCAGAGTCAAAGAGAGGAAGTTACTAAGCACAGAACTTCCAGAAGGTGAGGGGGAACTATTTGTACGAAAGACCCCCCCCCCCGGTATCCCCACGGGGGAATACCGCCTAATCAATCTCCCTTAGCACCCCCCCCCCCCCCCTCTCCGTTTTCTTTTGGAGGCGGTTCAAGAGAAACGCACTCCCTTGAATTTCGGGAAAGGCATAACATGACTTTTAGTCTGGAGGGCAGAGGTTTTTTGGCCAGTTCTAGAGTATGTTGAGGGCACGTGACCTGCGGCGCATCAGAGTTATCTTCCTTTGTCATGGAAGTGTCTGCCCTTCTTCTAATGATGCGGCCGGACTCACATGTAATGTAGTGTCCCTGGGTGAGACTCGCTGGTGGATAATTGAGAACTTCATGAATATGCATCAGGCTAAAGACTCGGTGACAAGAACATGTTAGCCTACAGCGTTACGTGGACTGCGTCTCTCTCATTCTCTCTCTCTCTCTCTATCTCTCTCTCATCTCTCTCCTCTATACTAGCATCTCTCTCTCTCTCTCTCTATCTCTCTCTCTTTTCTTTTTCTCTGCCTTGCACTGCTTCCAATTTGTTTCCACATACTATTTCTTTTTGTCTCTTCTTCGCCCTGCCTCTATCCCTGCTCTGCTCTCTGTCTGTCTATGTATGTCTGATTCTCGCTCTCTCTCTCTCCCTCTCTCCTTCTCTCTCTACTCTCTCTGCTGTGAAAGCACGTTCAGTGTCCTATCTCTCACATACTGCCCTTTTTGTCTGTTCTTTCTTTCTGCGCCTTCCGCCTCTGTCTCTGCTCTCTCTCTCCTCTCTCTATCTCCTATCCTCTTCTCTCTCTCTCTCTCCTCTCTCAACAATGTCTACATCTGTCTGCTCAGTCCCTTGTCTCATTTATCAGAAACAAAATGTTCTTTTCTGCCACTCCCTCCCCCCCCACCCTACCCACCCCTGTGGGTGTTCCTGTGTAAGTGTCTAGCTACTGTTGTGTGATGTTGAGCCATGCTTTTTCTCTGCCTAAGTTTTCTTATAGCTTACAACAAGCCTGCCGTGTGTGCGTTGTGCGTTAGCAGTGTTTGGAGTTCGGTCGTCTGCTCTAAACGTGCCATGTCCACACTGCTCAACATTATGATGTATAGCATACGAATAGCATGCAAAATGATTTGCAGAATTTGAAAGCCAAGAGTTTACATTAAAAGTGTGTATTAACGCTTCTGCAAAGAGTATTGTGAAGAAAAAACAAATTTTGTGTTCGTCTTATAGTAAAAAAACCAGCGTGAATTGTTATGATAAAAAACCACAAAGTACTGTAATAGAGTTATCGTGACATCATTTCTTGAAGCCACTGCCTCACGTCGCGGGCAAATAGGGACCCAGACTTTATTACAGTCAAAAAGAGAGCACTAGCTGTTCATCCCTATTCAATAATGTGCGGTCTAGGCTGAACACAAACCCAGTGTGTGTGGTGTGTGTGTCATTCTACGACGCGCGCGGGGTGTGTATGGCGCGCATGCGTGTGTGTGTGTGCGGTCGCGCATGTCTGTGGTGTGTACATGTGTGTGTGAACGTGCGCATGTGTGGGTGTGCACACGCATGTGTGTGCGCAACGTGTGTGTGTGGTGTGTGCGTTTGCACGTATTGTAGTGTTTCGCGTGCCATCTCAAGTCTGGTCTTCTCTCAGTTTCATGACACAAACTCTAGGGCTGATCCAACCCTATCATCTTTCCTGGTTTCATGAAAATGTGTTCAAAGTGTACATTGTTTCAATGGTGCTTCTTATTTTTGATGCACTCTCATTATGTGGTTAACGAAACAGCATTTTGTATTTAAAAGCCTTTTTTGACCTTGTGAAACAAAATCTGTGGAAACGTTGAACTTCTCCATAAGTATTGTGGTTGTCGACAATACAGACTCTCATAGTAGGCGAGTTGCAGATTTGCACGAGCGACAGATTTGCACCCGACAGGCCTAATGTGTGGTGTGGTGCCGGGGCAGTTAGGCTATCTGGTTCTACCACACTTTCTCCAGGTGCTCGTCTGCTAAACATGTCTCTCTCCTCTCTCTCTCTCTCGCATTTACAACACTTTCATTGTCCTTCTTCTCACATACTATCTTTTTATCGTTTCTTCTTCTGTCCTTTCTGTCTCTCTGTCTCTGCTTTCATGATTTCAGTTCTCTTCGCTCTCTCTCTCTCTCTCTATCTCTCTCGATCTCTCTCTCTCTCTCTCTATCCTCTTCAGTCCAATCTGTCTATGAAGGTCTTTGTTTCATTGCACAGAAACAAAACTATTCTTTACATGTCTCCCCCCCCCCCCCCCCCATCCCTGGGTGTGCACTGCTTACAAATAAAATTTTGCTCAATGATGATAGCATACGACTAGCCTGAGAAGTTTGGAGAATTGTGAAACGCCACAACGATGTTAATTAAAAAGGTGGTGTATTATAGCTTCCTGCAAAGAGTATTGTGAAGAAGTAAAAAATATTAGTAGATTGTATATTATACTAAGTAAAAACAGGCGTGGAAGGT
>CM065712.1:28643501-28656001 GCA_017654935.2 Phymorhynchus buccinoides | reverse complement strand
AAGAGGGGGAGAGGGGGGAGGGGAGAATGTGTACGTGTGTGTGTGTGTGTGTGTGTGTGTGTGTGTGTGTGTGTGTGTGTGTGTGTCTGTGTGTGAGTGTGTGTGAGTGTGTGTGTGTGTGTGTGTGTGTGTGTGTGTGTGTGTGTGTGTGTGTCAAGTCAAATCAAGTCAAGTCAAAATCATCTTTATTGAGGGTTAAAGAATAAGCTAACAAAGCTTTGTAGTCCGGGATGGTAAAGACGCCCTTTTGTCCTGGCTGATTGGCTTGGATCTTGCGTGAGAACCTAAACCTCCGCCCTGAAAAAAGACAAAGTTATATAATTATTATGCGCTCAGTACGGGATTGTCCGTGCTTAGCGATGCGTATGTGCACGCACACGCATGCATGCATACGCACGCGCGCGCGCGCACACACACACATACACACGCGCGCGCGCATACACACACACACACTATGCATAGTATCCCTCCCTCCCTCTCTCTCTCTCTCTCTCTCTCTCTCTCTCTCTCTCTCTCTCTCTCTCTCTCTCTCTCTCTCTCTCTCTCTCTCCCTACCCCTCTCCTTCTTCCCTCGCCGGTTCTAGGACAACTCCCCCATGGACAATCATTATCCCCCAGGACAACTCCCCCTGGATAACCCCACCTCCATTAGACATTTTCCCCCCTAGGACAATACCCCCCCCCCCCCCCCAGTATGATCCCCCCACTGGACATCCCCCCTAGGACAATACCCCCCCCCCCTCCTGAGATACACCCCCACCCCCCCCCCCCCTGTATTATTCCCCCCCGCCCCCTTGCCAACAGTTGTTTCAATGAACTTTCTTTGTTTTTAAATTCAGATTATTCATGAGAGTTTATCAACGCATGTGGTCGTCACACCATTTAGTGAAAAGGTTTGATTTAGATTTCAGATTTAGTTTGTCAGCGATGTATCATTATCGATTTTGTAATCACTCAGAGCAGGTTTCTGCTTGGTTTAAGCAAATCTTCAATATTTCCAAACAACACATGTTACAGAAAGCAAAAAAGAGCATCAACAAATCTAGCGCTTATAGCGTGCTTTAGGTTTCTGCTTTACTACGTGATGATTGTCAGTTTAACAGGAGCTCAGTTGTGTATTTACGTGGTAACTCCATGAGGGTGAAATCATTGACGCACTGTCTTTGAAAGTGTAGATTATGGAGACATCCACGACAGAGAGAGAGGTGCCACCGTGCATCGTGCAAAATAACTACGTGTATGTGAAACAAAAGAAGTTGATGGGTGGAAAGCAAAAATGCATGTGAAGAAGGGCATGGTGACGATTAAAAGCCTATCCATGCTGCTTTTTAATGTGTGATTCTTGTTATAAATTTTTTTCTTATTTTAATTTAAAACCCTTTCATCGCCACTGTCGCCTCTTGGCACCACAATGATTTAACACCCATGTCACTGAAAGGCATCAAATGAGGGTCTGGTATCCAGTGACCTTATGTTCTTCATTTTGGGACGTAAGGATAGGCCTTATTTTATGCATGTCACAGAGGAATCCCCAATATTGCAGACACAATATTTTCTCTACCCGGGTAAGTTTAATGGTAAATTTTGGCTGAAGAATGTTTAGCGTTGAAAGGGTGCAGAATGTGTGTGTGTGTGTGTGTGTGTGTGTGTCCAGATCTCCGTCTCCACCTCCCCCTACAGCACCCAGCCACCAGTGTGACGTGTCATCTGTGTCACTGTGTGTGTGTGTGTCCAGATCTCCGTCTCCACCTCCCCCTACAGCACCCAGCCACCAGTGTGACGTGTCATCTGTGTCACTGTGTGTGTGTGTGTGTCCATATCTCCGTCTCCACCTCCCCCTACAGCACCCAGCCACCAGTGTGACGTGTCATCTGTGTCACTGAACTCTATTCCATCCTCTGATAGTTTTAGTGTATGTGTATTTAACGCCCAGTCTGTCTGCCCTGAGAACAAAGCGGACTATATTGCTGACTATGTTTTTGAGCATGACTTTGATTTAGTATTTATAACCGAAACGTGGCTCAAAAGTAATGGACATGAACCTAAACTAAAGCAGGTAACTCCTCCTGGCTACAAAATTAAATCCTTCCCCCGTTCTTCTTTAGGTGGGGGCCTCGCTGTACTGTATAGGGACGTGTTAGATAAATCCCTTTCCTTCAACACAACCCTCCCCTTCCCCCATCTGTCTTTCGAGGCTGTAGAAGTTGTTCTTAGCGTGTCTGGTCAATCTGTTGTCGTCTCCTGTATCCATCGCCCTCCCCCTAGCAGAACTAACAATCTCACTGATTCAATGTTTCATCCCGAGTTTGAAGCCCTCCTTGACTCCTATTCTCTGAACCGCAGTCCTCTTATTGTGCTAGGTGATTTTAATTTTCACTTCGATAACCAACAGTCCTCTCACACAAAGCGTCTCTGCCTCTCACTTGCTAACCACTCCCTCTCTCAGCTTGTAACTGAGCCTACACACAACAACAAGGGCCACATCATTGACTGGCTAATCGCGCGTGATTCCGACCAACTTGTTTCATCAGTGTCAGTGTCTAAGATCCTTTCCTCTGACCATTTTGCCGTCCTCGCCAGTCTTAATCTTTCCAAAACTCCCAGAAATAAACGTACGGTCACGCGCCGTAATCTCAAGTCTATAGATATTCATACGTTTAGTTCAGAGGCAACAGAACTCCTTTCTAACGTGAGTATTTCCGACGACCCTGCCTCGACTTTTAATTCTACTATGAGTAACTTGCTTGATAAACACGCTCCCCCATCCACTCGTGTTGTGCCCGATCGTCCCTGCGCTCCCTGGTACACGCCTGAACTTAGAGTAAGTAAACGCACTAGTCGTAAGGCTGAGCGTCAGTGGCGGGCCTCAAAACTAGAAATACATCGTCAGATATATCAGTTTCTCCGCAACATCTTCACTCTTCTTGTGGCCAAGGCAAAAATAAGCTATTTCTCATCTAAAATTCTTGAAGCCAACACAACAAAGGTCCTGTTCTCCACAATGTCTGATCTCCTAGGCAACAAGAAATCAAGTTGTATGCCATCAAATATCAGTCCTGACAAACTGCCAGAAACCTTTTCCTCCTTCTTCTCCACCAAGATTATCGATCTACGATCAAAAATCGACTCCATGCCTTTTCAACCAACTATTCCAGACCCATCATTCACTGGTGTCCCCCTTCTCTCTTTCAAGCCGGTGTCTGAGACCGAAGTTCTTTCTACTTTGAAAGAAATGCATTTTAAATCCTGTGATCTTGACCCCATCCCAGCCTCTCTTTTCTCACAAATCTATCAACACCTTCTGCCATCAATCACCAACATCATCAATTCTTCTTTAGTTTCAGGTGTGTTTCCTTCTGCTTTCAAAACCGCTCTTGTAAGGCCCATTATCAAGAAGAACAATCTGGATCCTAATAATCTGAAAAACTACAGACCTGTATCTAACCTCCCTTTTCTCTCCAAACTCCTTGAGAAGACTGTTCTGAAACAACTTAACGATCATCTATCCTCAAACAATCTTCATCATCCTTATCAGTCTGCCTATAGAACCAACCACAGTACTGAAACAGCCCTTGTTCAAATCGTCAATGACCTCTTACTTGCTTCTGATGCTGGTCAAATCTCTCTTTTGACACTTCTTGATCTCTCTGCTGCCTTTGATACCATAGACCACTCCATTCTTCTGTCTCGTCTTGAACATACTTTTGGAATTAAGGGCCCTGCTCTTTCTTGGTTTTCCTCTTACCTTTCTGATCGTTTTCAATCAGTTCTGGTCAATGGTCGTCAGTCTGAACAGATTAGGCTTTCTTGTGGAGTCCCCCAGGGGTCTGTGCTTGGTCCTGTCTTGTTTACTTTGTATACGTCACCTCTTGCCAATGTCATCGACCAGCACAACATGAAACATCACTTCTATGCAGATGACTCACAACTCCAAAACAGTACAACCCCTGAAGATCTAAATTCTATTCTTACAGAAAGTAACAACTGCTATATTGATATTCAAAATTGGATGGTTCAAAATAAACTTCAATTAAATGGTGAAAAAACCGAAGCAATGCTTGTAGGGACGAAAAACAAACTAGCCTCTGTTTCCATAGAGTCAATCCAACTGGGTAACAATATCATTCCCCTCTCAGACTCTGTCAAAAACTTAGGTGTCACTTTGGACAATACTCTTTCCATGCAGAGTTTCCTGACTCAGACCTGTCAGTCCTGCTACTATCAAATTCGTCGCATTGGCTATATTCGTAAATACCTCTCAGATGAAGCCACAGCAAAGCTTGTTACTTCCCTCATCCTATCTCGTATTGACTACTGTAATGCTCTCCTTTCTGGCCTATCAGTCTCTTCTCTATCTTGTCTCCAGCGTATTCAAAACACAGCTGCTCGTCTTGTCCTTAGGAAGAAAAAGTTCGATCATGTTAGCCCTCTTCTGCGTTCTTTGCACTGGCTTCCTGTCGCAGACAGAATCTTATATATATTTTCGAAATCTGTCTGTCTGTCTGTCTGTCTGTGTGTCCCTTAAGCCTTATGCACGGCCACAGTTCTCAACCGATCGACACCAAATTTGGCATCAAGCATCCTTGGCACCCTCGGAAGGTCATGCCGTCCTTACTTTTCGGAAACCTCCGCCAAGGGGTCGTGGGGAGGGGGGACCACACGCAGCTCGGATTTACTAACGGCAAGTGCGTGTGAGCTGTGAGCGTGGGGGGGGGGGGATGGGAGGGGGAGTGGGGAGGGGGGAGGGGGATGAGGGGAGGGGAGGGAGGGGATGAGGGGGGCTGGGGGGAGGGGGGTCTGGAGGGGGGAGGGGTGGGATGGTCGGGTGTGTGTGTGTGTGGGGGTGTTCAGGGGGGTGGGCTGGAGGGGGCCACAGTTCTCAACCGATCGACACCAAATTTGGCATCAAGCATCCTTGGCACCCTCGGAAGGTCATGCCGTCCTTACTTTTCGGAAACCTCCGCCAAGGGGTCGTGGGGAGGGGGGGGGGGGGGGGTACCACACACAGCTCCACACGCACTTGCGGTGGGGGGGACCACACGCAGCTCGGATTTACTAACGCAAGTGCGTGTGAGCTGTGAGCGTGGGGGGGGGGGGGATGGGAGGGGGAGGGGGGGAGGGTGTTGAGGGGATGAGGGAGGGATGAGGGGGGCTGGGTGGAGGGGGGCTGGAGGGGTGAGGGGTGGGATGGTCGGGTGTGTGTATGTGGGGGGGGTGTTCAGGGGGGTGGGCTGGAGGGAGCTACAGTTCTCAACCGATCAACACCAAATTTGGTATCAAGCATCCTTGGCACCCTCGGAAGGTCATGCCGTCCTTACTTTTCGGAAACCTCCGCCAAGGGGTCGTGGGGAGGGGGGGGGGTACCACACGCAGCTCCACACGCACTTGCGGTTAGTAAATCCGAGCTGTTCGGGTTTGTTTCCTTTTTTTGTTTGTTTGTTTGTTCTTTTCTGTCTGTCCCAAGGATCTCCCGAACCGCTTGACCGAATCGCTTCAAATTTTGTGTGGTGGTGTGTCCCCATGAGAGGAAGGCATCTGTGCTGACCTTGACGTTGGTGTATGACCTTGAAAACCGAAAATCGTTAAGGGGCCATAACTTCCACACCGCAGGTCCTAGAGACTTGAAACTTGGCATGGATGTACTTTCGCTTATGGCCGTTCTGATGATGGCGTACCAATGAAGGTCAAGGTCAAGGTCAGGGAGATCGGTATGCCTTGAAAGTGGTAGGGGTCTAATGATTGGGTTTTACTGTCCCACGCTTATCTCCCAAACTGCTTTACCGAATCGTTTCCAGTTTTGTGTGGTGGCGTGTCACCATGAGAGAAAGCATCCGCGCATAAATTATGGTCGTCATGACCTTCACCTTGGCTTTGACCTTGAAAACCGAAAATCTTTAAGGGGCTATAACGTCCACACCGTTGGTCTTAGGGACTTCAAACTTGGCATGTTGGTACTTTGGCTTATGGTTGTTCTAATGATTGCATACCGATCAAGGTCAAGGTCAAGGTCATGGAGATCGGTAGGCCTTGAAAGTGGTATGGGTCAAAAAATTGTATTTTCAGTCACAAAAGTAAAAATATAATATTTTGCGGACCCGGCGAAACCGATACTCAGCGGTACCGGTACTTGGCGCTACCTGTACAAGGCGTTACCGGTACTAGGCGTTACCAGTACGGGGCGTTGCGCTAGTTGAGCATAAATTAAACACACTTTGCTATAAATCTATTCATAAAGCTGCTCCATCTTACCTCTGCGACAATATTTCCATCTATACGCCAGGTCGCACTTTACGTTCAGTTTCTGACCCTCTTTCTCTCCAGATCCCTAGGTATAAGCTTTCAACTGTTGGTCGGCGCTCTTTTGCTGACTCAGGACCGACCTCCTGAAACAAACTTCCTCTCTCCCTCCGTCAGCGACCGACTCTCTCTGCTTTCAAAGCTAACCTCAAACCCACCTGTTCCCCCGTCATTGAAGCTCCTCTCTCTTTATCTTCTCTCTCTTACCATTAGGTCTGTTTCTGCTATATTCCATTTATGTTATCCGTGTGTGTTCGCTTTGCATTGCGTTTTTGTTTGAATGCGCTTTGATTTGATTTCTATCAAGATTCAGAGCCGTATAAATACTGTATGTTGTTGTTGTTGTTGTTCTTGTGTGTGTGTGTGTGTGTGTGTGTGTGTGTGTGTGTGTGTGTGTGTGTGTGTGTGTGTGTGTGTGTGTGTGTGTGTGTGTGTGTGTGTCGCGCGCGCATGTGTGGGGTTCAATAATACGTACTCGCATACTTTCATTTCATAAATACATATTCTCTCTCTCTCTCTCTCTCTCTCTCTCTTCTCTCTCTCTCTCTCTCTCTCTCTCCCTCCCTCTCTCTCTCCTCTCTCTCTCTCTCTCTGTCCCCTCTAACCTCCCCACCCAACCCCACCCCCAACCACCACCACCACCACCACCTCCACCAACCCAACCCCACTCACTCTCTCTCGCAGACGAAGTACTCCGTGGACCCGCACATGCCGTCCCCCCAGGCCCACTGGTGCTCGTGCTCCATGCGGAGGCAGTTCTGGAGACACCCCCTCCCTCCCTCCCCCATCTCTCTACCTCCACCCTCCAGCCTATCTCTCTCTCTCTCTCTCTCTCTCTCTCTCTCTCTCTCTCTCTCTCTCTCTCTCTCTCTCTCCTCCTCCTCCTGTCTGTGTATGTGACTGTATCTATCTCTTTCTTCGTCTCTCTCTCTCTCTCTCTCTCTCTCTCTCTCTCTCTCTCTCTCTCTCTCTCTCTCTCTCTCTCTCTCTCTCTCTCTCTAACATCCATCTCCCCTTCCCACCACCACCACCACCTCCACCAACCCAACCCCACTCACTCTCTCTCGCAGACGAAGTACTCCGTGGACCCGCACATGCCGTCCCCCCAGGCCCACTGGTGCTCGTGTTCCATGCGGAGGCAGTTCTGTCGCCCGTTCAGGTTGTCAGGCTCTCCCTGGGCCCAGAAGTAGCTCTCCACGGGCGTCAGCCGGTTGGCCCAAATGTACACCCCCTCCTCCAAAAGGTCCACTCCGCCGATCCAGAAATCCTTGTCGTGGGAGAAACCTGTGAATCGGAATCAATAGACGGTTTTCGGAAGAAGAAGAAAAAGAAGAAACACTAGGGGAGAGATGTATGATGAAGGAAACTATATGTGGTGTGCTGTGTTAAAGTAATGTTTAATGTTTGATAATTTAAAAAAAAAATGTAATGAATGTTACCACTGTTGTTCAGTCTTTGTTTGGTTTGAAAAAGTAAAAATGTAATGAATGTTAAAAAAAAATAAAAAAAATAGGGGAGAGCACTTCGTTAAAGATGCACAGACGCGCCACGATTAAGTCCCTTGTTTTTTTCTGGGTAGCTGTGACCCACATAGTAATGTCCCCCATGTTTAAATTGAGGCTGCTCTTTTAAAAGATGTGTCGCTTTGAATTTGGGGGGCATTAGTGAGACCTGGTCAAAACAAAATTTCTTTCCAGCTATAAGAGGGAAAACCCGTGAAACCCGTGATTTTGACACGTGATCTGGCGGGTCTTTAAAAGATTAGAGTTGCTTGCCTCCATTACTCGGTCAAATACCACAGCAACAATGCAACAATGGCGTCGAAGCTTGAAACCGCAGGATGCGAGTCAGTACGACTTGCAAACATTTTTTTTAATAGAAAAATTAGGGGTGGCCAGTGGCTAAAAACTGATACAACTTGCAAATTAACTGTGATGTAAAATAATAAATTACATTTTTTTTTTAGAAATGACGCACGGTGTTCTAAGTGTTGTATGTCTGCTCAAGCACACGAGTTGATAGGCTCCAAGAGTTGATGGTAGAGTGACTTCCCCTGTTTGACCGATTGAATTAAGCACGATCACTCCCACACGCCATCAAATTACTCCCCTTAATTATTTCTGAACAATTCCTATTGTTATTGTCTTTTAAAACCGTGACATCGGAGCAGTGGGTGGATGCCTCGTGCCTCCATACGGGGAGCTGGACCACCCCGCCCCCTCCATGAGTCTCTCCCCATGGGGATACGGGGGGGGGGGGGGGGGGGGGCGTCTTTCGCAAATATAGTTCCCTCACCTTCTGGAAGTTATGTGCTTGTAACTTCCTCTAATCTGCCACTCTCTTTGACTCTGCCTTTTCCCTTTGCTTTCTATCATCTACTATCATTCTGACTTATTGGCCCATGCATTCTCCTGCCTTTTTTCTTTAAAAAAATATTCCAAATATTTTTTCTCCATTGAGCTCCTCCGAAATCGGTATGTGTCGGCTGTACGCAGCAGGGAGTCCAGTGAAAACTGAAAACCGGACACATTATGTATCTTACCCATTATGGCCATATGGCCTGGGAACGCAGAAGAAGAAGAAGAAGAAGTAGAAGAAGAAAACCGTAATTATGGTTTCATATTATGACACACATAAGCATTTTTGTATATATAATAATACCGTAACAGTTGATAAAAATTCAATTAAACAACATTTGCGTGTTGTCGCGACATTTTCGTGGAGGAAAATGATGAGGGGGGTGGGGGGGGGGGGGGGGGGAGTAGGCTTGTTTAATTAAGTGAAAAGATACAGACAGGTAGTTAGCATAGGCCTAAGGCCAGAAGCCCTAGAAGCTACGTGGCTGGTATACTCTCATGTACATCTTTATTAAAAATCAACATTTTAACCCTTTCGCCGTTGATGTCGCATTAATGCACCACCACACTGATTTAACACCAAAGTCATTTTTTTTTTTAAAAAACCCATGAAATTAGGATCTGTTATCTAATGACCCAATGTTGTTAATTTTGGGAGATAAGGAAAGGCCTTGTTTCATAATTATTATAATAAGTCATAATGGGAATCACGGTATTGCGGATGCGACCTTTTCTTTACTCACATAAGATTGACAGAAAGTTTCGGCTGAAATATTCCTGGCGGTGAAAAGGGTTAAGAAAAAGGTACAATTAACTCTTTTTTTTCTCCACATGTTAACGTTTTTTGACGAAGTCGGTGCGCCATACCTGACATGTTGGCAATGAGTTGGACGAGGAAGTCTTGCTCTCCCTGACTTTCAATGACAGCCAGCTCCGAACTCATGGCTCCACAGTAACCCTATGGCGTCAAAAGACAGGAAATTGGAAAATAAAATCGTCATCATCATCATCATCATCATCGTCATCGTCGTCGTCATGTTGTTGTTGTTGTTGTTCCCTGGCATAATGACTCCAGGGATCATCCCAACAATCGAAGCACTTGAACACGTTGGTACAAATGCACCAGCTAGGGATGAGAACATTTCGTGTGTGACAGGATCACGAGGGGGTGTGGGCACACTTGGAAAACCTAGCTATCAATTTGGCCGTACCAGGCAGCGGGCTTTCGCCCTGCTCCTACCGACTTTCAACTGCCGCGGGATTTTTACGTGCGTAAAGCGCACGGGTCAGACTAGCTTTAAGTCCCCATCCGAAGGACTCGACGTTCAGTTCGATTGTCCCGTCAAACTAGAAAGAAAGGGCGAGGAGGCCGGGATTCGAACCCGGGTCACTCACGTTGCAGTCACGCATTACGTTTGGCAGGCGAACGTCTTAACCACTCTGCCACCTTTCTCCCTGAAAGGGGGGGGGGGGGGGGGGAGGAGCGGTGCCACACGACACTTACGTACGTCACTTACGATAGAGAAACGACGTGGTGAAGTTGGTTCTTCTTCTTCTTCTGCGTTCCCAGGCCATATGCCCATAATGGGTAAGGTACATTATGTGTCCGGTTTTCAGTTTTCACTGGTCTCCCCGCTGCGTACAGCCGACACGTTCCGATTTCGGGAGGAGCTCAAAGGAGTAAAATTATTTAGAAGATTTTTTGGAAAAAAGGCAGGAGAATGGGGCCAATAGTAAGTCAGAAAGATAGCAGATGATAGAAAGCAAAGGGAAAAGGCAGGAGAATGGGGCCAATAGTAAGTCAGAAAGATAGTAGATGATAGAAAGCAAAGGGAAAAGGCAGGAGAATGGGGCCAATAGTAAGTCAGAAAGATAGTAGATGATAGAAAGCAAAGGGAAAAGGCAGGAGAATGGGGCCGATAATAAGTCAGAAAGATAGTAGATGATAGAAAGCAAAGGGAAAAGGCAGAGAATGGGGCCAATAGTAAGTCAGAAAGATAGTAGATGATAGAAAGCAAAGGGAAAAGGCAGGAGAATGGGCCAATATTAAGTCAGAAAGATAGTAGATGATAGAAAGCAAAGGAAAAAGGCAGGAGAATGGGCCCCCAAGTAAGTCAGAAAGATAGCAGATGATAGAAAGCAAAGGGAAAAGGCAGGAGAATGGGGCCAATAGTAAGTCAGAAAGATAGCAGATGATAGAAAGCAAAGGGAAAAGGCAGAGTCAAAGAGAGTGGCAGATTAGAGGAAGTTACAAGCACAGAACTTCCAGAAGGTGGGGGAACTATTTTTACGAAAGACCCCCCCGGTATCCTCACGGGGGAAAGTTGGTTCGACTCGCCGCCGCTCTGTCATCCAACGGGTTTTCGAGGGCACTGGTTCGAATCCAGCTACGTTCGCTGAGTTGTGTCCTTGGGAAAGACACTTTACTCCTATTTTCCTGGGCCTGTATTCACGTTGAGATAGCATGAGACTTAGCATGATGCTAACTTAGAAGCTCTTCCAAAAGTCCTATTAAATCCACATACCACGCTCCCCCCGTGGGGATACCGGGGGGTCTTTTGTATAAATAGTTCCCCCACCTTCTGGAAGTTCTGTGCCTGTAACTTCCTCTATTCTGTCACTCTCTTTGACTCTGCCTTTTCCCTTTGCTTGCTGTCATCTACTACTATCTTTCTGCCTTACCTGTCCAATTCTCCTGCTTTTTTAAAATAAAAGAAACGCTTTCAAAAAGATTTCCTCCAGCCGAAGTCGGACTTGCTGGACCTAACTATTCAATCTTAGTTAGGCGCATGACGGCAGCATGACGCATCTGCGCTCATAATTGACAGGAAGCTGTCTGAGCGATCGAAGAAGACCATAGCATGCAAAAATGGGTGGCGCTGTACTAGAGCGACGCGCTCTCCTGGTGGGAGCAACCCGAAATTCACAGAGACGAGTGTTATGTCCTCTCGCGGACTTGTTGTCCTTATGTGCACACATTAGTCTAAAACGACCCTGTTTCTGCTTTTGTTGGTATTGATTGCAAGTATTTATTTCATTACTCGCCATGTTACATCACCACACAAAATGTGAAGCCATTCTACCCACTGGTTCATGAGATACAGCTCGGACATGATGAAGGAAATGTCGGTTTTGTGAGTCTTCCTTGGCGGAGGTTTTGCACTGGCGGTTCAAAATTCAGGATCTGAATAGGTTGTGACATGCCGATCAAGAATATGATAATTTATATGGCTTATGGGAGACCCTAGGCTTATTGTAGGTCATAGTATCCGCGAGAGGACAAATGTTCGCGAAAAGGTGCACCTTGACGGATGAGTTTTTGCAAGGAACACGTTGAGATCACCAGAAAGACAGCCTTTTCAAAGATAGGAACACTCGCTTTGCTCTGGTTTCCTAGAAATCAAACCGTCAAAACGGCGATTCCTCCTTGGCGGAGGTGCCGGAGAGAGAAGCCATTTTGGATGGGGTGGGTGGGGGCCAAATCCATTGTGGCTTAAGCTTTTACTTTTTTTTAGTGCAGTAAAAAAAAAAGGCTATTTCCTTTGTTGTGAGCGAATTATGTTAGATAAACTGCATACCTTTTTTTTTAAAGATAAATAAAAAGATTTGAATTGCGAAAAAATCGTGCAAACAATTTGTTCGCCATTACAAAAGAGACGGCACACGCCTTCTCTTTCAGTGAAAGAATTTGACTTCCAGCACCTCCGCCAAGGAGGAATCGCCGATTTGACGGTTTGATTTCTAGGAAACCAGAGCAAAGTGAGTGTTGCGATCTCTGTAAATGGTGTTTTCCTGCTGATCTCGATGTGTTTCTTGCAAAAACTCACCCGTCAGGGTCCACCTTTA
>CM065712.1:28617562-28627562 GCA_017654935.2 Phymorhynchus buccinoides | reverse complement strand
CTTCTAGTTTTTACCCCGTCTTCCCCTAGTTAACTGTAACCCTTTCGCCGCCAGCCATTTTTTCAGGGGGGGGGGAACACCCCATTAAAAACTGAGTAGAGAGAGAAAAGTGATTTCAAAAAAGCCACAGAACACCAATGCTTTCAAGCTTTCGAGATTTTTTTTTATTATCTCTTCATCAGGAAGATGAGTTTAAAACTCAGAGAGAGAAAGGTGTCTGCTCTAAAAATATTGGGAATTCCTCTGTGACATGTATAAAATTAGGCCTATCCTTACCTCCCAAAATTAAGAAAATAGGGTCTTCACAATAACAGGTCCTGATTTGATGCCTTTTAGCGACATGGGTGGTTGTGGTGCCATGCGACATTGGCGGTGAAAAGGGTTCTTAATCAGAGTTTTTTGGTTGGCTGAGGTTCACGTTAAGGCTATAATTAATAATAATTATGTTACATAATATTACTAAGTGTCAAGCGGGGGGGGGGGGGGGGGGGGGGGGAGGGGGGTGGAGGAGGATAGATAATGGGGCCGGGGGGGGGGGGGGGGGGAGAGGTGGGGGGGGGGCGATAAAAGTTGGAAATTGGATCAGAATTAGTTCGGAATGTGTGTGCACGCGCATCGTAGAGCATATGTTTTTAAAAAAAAATATAATTGTTAATGTTAATAACTATGCAGCAATGGAAAGAAAGAAATAGGGGGTGTTGCTAAAAACAATCTGTACAGAGGTACCTCCCTTATAAGAGACCCCCATTATAAGACTCCCTCCCATATAAGACCTGCTTCTCTGAGACATTGCCCTTCTTTGTAAGCATTAAAATTACCTCCCTTATAAGACCACGCCTTATAAGAACTCATTTGGATGATTTTGAGGAAGGTCTTATAAAGGGAGGTTTCTGCTGTAGCTATATTTAATCAGAGTTTCTGGTTGGCTGAAGTTCACGTTAGGCTATAATTGATAATAATTATGTTATAATTATATTACAAAGCGTTCATTGGTGTCACACACATTGAAAGGCGCCGATACACTGCATATGTTACGATTCACCGCGATCTGATTACGACATTTGTGCGGGAACGATTCACGTGACCTTCTACTGTCAAAAAGAATCGGATGAAACCCTTCTAGTTAAAGACCGACCCTGACGGATGAGTTTTTGTAAAGGAAAAAGAACGTTCGTCGCGTCGAGATCACCAGGAAAACACCATTTACAGAGATCGCAACACACTCACTTTACTCTGGTTTCCTATAAATCAAACCGTCAAATCGGCGATTCCTCCTTGGCGGAGGTGCTGGAAGTCTAATTATTTCACCCAAAGAGAAGGCGTGTGCCGTCTCTTTTCTAATGACCGCCAAATCGTTTGCACGAAATGTTCGCAATACAAGCCTTTTTTATTTTTGTTATATTTTTTATATTTTATACAGTTTATTTAAAAGAGTTTCGCTCACAGCAAAGGAAATAGTTCAATTTTTGTTTTAATGCACTACAAAAAAAAAGAAAACGCTTCAATTACAATGAGTGCCCTCCACCCACCCCATCCAAAATGGCTACTCTCTCCGGCATCTCCGCCAAGGAGGAATCGCCGTTTTGACGGTTTAAATTTCTAGGAAACCAGAGCAAAGTGAGTGTTCCGATCCTTGAAAAAGGCTGTCTTTTTCTGGTGATCTCGACGTGTTTCTTGCAACAAAAAAACCTCATCCATCAGGGTGCCCCTTTAACACCAGCGTCACAGTTGTGTGGGGGAGAAGGCAGAGGTGTGGGGCCTTGGTTCCTCCCTACTTCCCCACCTCCACTGACGTTCTGAACCTGTCAATCAAAACCGCACACACACACACACACACAACGCATACCCGCACGCATATATACACACACACGCACACACACACGTGCGCGCGCGCACTCACACACATACATGCACACACAGAGAGACACGCAACACAGAGGTATGCACGCAAGCACACACAGACACACACACGCAAACGCGCACATGCATACACACACACACAACACACACGCATGACACATACACACACAGACAGACAGACAGACACACACACACATTTGTTGATGATAGTTTATAATACTGAACGCGCGCGTTTAAGTTAAGGGTGATGTTAAGGGTGTGTGTGTGTGTGTGTGTGTGTGTGTGGTGTGTGTGTGTGTGTGTGTGTGTGTTGTGTGTATGTTGTGTGTGTGTGTGCGTGCGTGCGTGCGTGCGTGTTGTGTGTGTGTGTGTGTGTGTGTGCGTGCGTGCATGCATGCGTGCGTGTGTGTGTGTGCGTGCGTGTGTGTGTGTGTGTGTGTGCGTGGTGTGTGTGTGTGTTTGTGTGTGTGTGTGTGTGTGTGTGTGTGTGTATGTGTGTGTGTGTGTGTTTGTGTGTTTGTGTGTGTGTGTGTGTGTGTGTGTGTGTGTGTGTGTGTGTGGGGGACGTGTGGTGGTGTGTGCGCGCGCTAGCCAGTCGTGTCAGACTATGCCTGCCAGATAGCAAGACAGCAGAGGAAGGCAGCGGCTATCCAGGAGGAGTGGGCTAGCATTTCTAAACTTTTTGCTGTTTGTTGGCTCACCCTGGCTAAAAGACTCCAGGGACCATCCAAACAGCGTACGCACTTGAACACTATAATGGTACAAGTGCACCAACTACGGATGAGGTCATTACGCATGCGACCTTTTTTTTTATTTATTACCCCGCCACGTGTAAGCAGCCACACTCCGTTTTCGGGGGATTTTTGAGACTGATGGATGGTGTTACGCTAGGAGCTTGTCTTCATGGCTAAAGGCAATCCCCGCATAACTATGGCATATTATAACAACATGTTGATGTAGCCTTGGTGTTCTAGCCTATGTCAATATTGTTCTGACGCAGCCCTTAAGCCAATAATAGTGCGTCAGCTTGTGGGATAAAAAATGAAAGGCAAATTACAAATTATAGTTAAGGCAAGTCCCTTTGGCACACACGTATGTTAAGTCCTCTGGCGTACGTTTTTGTGCTTATGTGCACATTGGTCTAAAATGACCCTGTTTCTGCTTGCTTTTTGGGGGGGGGGGGGGGGGGGGGGTATTTATTGCAAGTATTTATTTCATTACTCGCCATGTACATTATACCACACAAAATTTGAAGCCATTCTACCCCACTGGTTCATGAGATACAGCTCGGACGTGTGAAAAGAAGGGAATTTCGGTTTTGTGAGTCCTCCTTGGCGGAGGTTTGCACCGGCGGCTCACAATTCAGGATCTGAATAGGTTGTGACATGATCACGATCAAGAATATAAGCATATGGTTATGGGAGACCCTAGGCTTATCGTAGGTCACGGTATAGGCGAGAGGACAAAATATACGCGAAAGGACTTACAGATCCACCAGATCACGTGTCAAAATCACGGGTTTCACGTGTTTTCACTCTAGCTTTGACCAGGTTTGACTCCCATACAAATGTCCCCAAACTGAAAACGAAAACATCATTTTAAAGAGCGGCCTCAATTTGAAAGTTGTGGACATTTGTATGTGGGTCACAGCCACCCAGAAAAAAAATCCCTAAGGGTCTTAATCGTGGTGCGTCAGTGTGTGTCTAAGCCAATAGTGCGTCAGCTTATGGGATGAAAATGAAAGGCAAATTGCAAATTATAGTTAAGGCAAGTCCCTTTGGCACACACGTACCTTAGACCCGTCTAATATCACGAGAAGTGGATAGACGTTAAATGAAAGACACACACACACACACACACGAAGGTAAACTCGGGGTAAAAAGCCCATGGGCGGGTAAGAAGCCCATGCCAATTATCTCATGAACTAAAGCAAATTTCAGTCAAATTTGCCCATGAGACGAATGCTAAACATTAACACTCGTCTCATGGGCAAAATGTGACTGAAATTTTCTTTATTTCATGAGATAATTGGCATGGGTTTCTTAGCCGCCCATGGGCTTTTTTTTTACCCCGTCTTCAGGGGCCCTACTTCAGACCCTCCCCTAACATAAAAAAACGATGGGAAACAACTTCGCGGGAGTGGTGAGAGTGTGGTGGTGTGTGTGGAGAGAGAGAGTGAGAGAGAGAGAGAGAGAGAGAGAGAAAGGAGAGAGAGAGAGAGAGAGAGACAGGGGGAGAGAGAGAGAGGAGAGAGAGTGAGAGAGAGAGAGAGGGGAGAAGAGAGAGAGGGGAGAGAGAGAGAGAGAGAGAGAGAGAGAGAGGAGAGAGGAGAGAGAGAGAGAGAGAGAGAGAGAGAGAGAGAGAGAGAGAGAGAGAGAGAGAGAGAGAGAGAGAGAGAGAGAGAGAGAGAGAGAGAGAGAGAGAGTAAGAGAGAGAGAGAGAGAGAGGAGGGAGGAGAGAGAGAGAGAGAGAGAGAGAGAGGAGCAGAGAAAGAGAGAGAGAGAGAGGGGGGAGAGAGAGAGGCGAGAGAGGAGAGAGAGAGAGAGAGAGAGAGAGAGAGGGGGGGAGATGAAGAGAGAGGAGAGAGAGAGAGAGGGGAGAGAGAGAGAGACGGAGAGAGAGAGAGAGAGAGAGGGGGGGGGAGAGAGAGGAGAGAGAGAGGGGGGAGAGAGAGAGAGAGAGAGACGAGAGAGAAGAGGAGAGAGAGAGAAGGAGAGGAGGAGAGAGAGAGAGAGGGAGAGAGAGAGATGGAGAGAGCGGGAGAGAAGAGGGGGGAGAGAGAGACTCGAGGGGAGGAGAGGAGAGAGAGAGATGGGGGAGAGAGAGAGAGAGAGAGAGAGAGAGAGAGATTACGAGGAGATAAGAGAGAGATAAGAGAGAGAGAGAGAGAGAGCTAAACAAGCCCCCTACTGTGAACTTACGGCAGTTCGCACACGGGGTACTCCACCGAGTTGCACGAGCCGTCCTCCCATTTGTAATTGAGGGCGCCGGACACGCGCAGACAACCCTGGGACCCGCCGTGGTTGTTGGGTTGCCCAGGAGCCCAGAAGGTCTGAGTGATGGGGGTGTCTGACATGACCCAGATCCACTTCCCCTCCTCCAGAAAGTCCCCGCCCCCTATCCAAAAGTCTGCGTCGTTGGGGAGTCCCGCTGGAATAAAATAAGAAACGTATTATGTGACCTAGCACCACGAAACCCTTTTTGCCGCCAGCCCATTTTTCAACAAAGCAATACCAACCCTTTTTGCCGCCAGCCATTTTTCAACCAAACAATACCAACCCTTTTTGCCGCCAGCCATTTTTCAACCCAAAAAATACCAACCCTTTTTGCCTGACATTTTTCAGCCAAACATACCCACCCTTTTCAACCAAACAATACCAACCCTTTTAACGCCAGCCATTTTTCAACCAAACAATACAAACCCTTTCAACGCCAGCCATTTTTCAACCAAACAATACCAACCCTTTCAACGCCAGCCATTTTTCAAACCAAACAAATACGAACCCTTTTTGCCCATTTTTTTTCCAACCGCCGCCAGCCATTTTTCAACCCAAAAAATACCAACCCTTTTTCCGCCAGCCGTTTTTCAACCAAACAATACCAACACTTTCAACGCCAGACATTTGTTAGCCAAAACTTTCCAATAAACTTACCTGGCCAGAGAAAATATTATGTCTGCAATATTAGGGATTCCTCTCTGACATGCATAAAAAAAATAGGGCCTGTCCTTACCTCCCCAAATTAAGAACATAAGGTCACTGGATACCAGACCCTCATTTGATGCCTTCCAGTGACATGGGTGTTAAACCATTGTGGTGCATAAATACGACATGGTGGCGGTGTGATTAAGGGTAACTGACCCAGGCCTTCTGAGAAAATTATACCTTTAAAAACTTCCGACAATGCTCGGAACTAGAGGTAGGGGGGGGGGGGGGGGAGGAAGGGGGAAATCGGTTTTTAAACCGAAACACCGGGTTGTGCTAAGCTTTTCGCGGTTCGAAAAAAAAAACCGGTTCGAGTTGCTTTTTTGAACCGGGGGTTTTTAAAACTAAAAAAACTGAAAGTAAGTTTTCCTTAGAATAACGCATTCTTTTCGAAAACAAAAAAAAAACAACACTGATTCTCAGCGCAGATTGTGTTGGGTGTTTGTAAACCAAGAGTAGCTGTTTCTAGTTTGTGGTGGTCTATGGCTTTGACTTTGACTGAGTGTTGAGTTGAGTGTGTGTGTGTGTGTCATAAGTCATAAGTTTCTTTATTATGTGTGTATGTGTGCGTATGTGTGCGCGTGCGTGCGTGTGTGTGAATATTCTGACAAATACTATATGTGTTTGCATAGGTGAAACTAGTGATGCGAGTACTGGTTAAAAAAAAAAAAACGGTTCGGTAAAACCGGTTCGAATAGGGAAAACCGGTTCGGATTTTTGAACCGGTTCTCAACTCTACTCAGGGGACCATTCTTGTAATCTTTTTTTTCGTTCCAAAGTTATGAGCATTTAAAGTTAGTAGGGTGAGCTCTGTCAGCCATTTTGAGAAATCACAGTCTAAAGTCTAGCCTAGCTGAAGAAAATGCATTGACCTACTAATTTTAAAACACTTATAAGATGATTTAGAGACCATATTAAAGATTGTCCTTTATAGATGTCTGAAAGATAGGAAGTTAGAAAACACGAGAAATACCCATAACTCAAATCATTGACCAAAAAATGATAATTTTTGACTTTGCAAGCCTGTTGTGAAGAACTAGCCCAGCGACTTAATGTCCATTTCATGGTGCTGGGTCACATATTGTTGAATCCGTGTAATTCACCGTGAGGATACCGGGGTGGGGGGTGGTCTTTCGTAACAATAGTTCCCCCATCTTCTGGAAGTTCTGTGCTCGTAACTTCCTCTAATCTGCCACTCTCTTTGACTCCGCCTTTTCCCTTTGCTTTCTGTCATCTGCTATCTTTCTGACTTATTGGCCCATTCTCCTGCCTTTTTTTTCTCCAAAAAAAAAAATCTTCCAAATAATTTGTTCTCCTTTGAGCTCCTCCGAAATCGGAATGTGTCGGCTGTACGCAGCGGGGAGACCAGTGAAAACTAAAAAAACAGACACACATTACGTACCTTACCCATTGTGGCCATATGGCCCTGCGGAACGGGAAACGCAGAAGAAGCAGGAAGGAGAAGAACAAGAAGAACAAGAAGAATCCATGTAAGAGAGAGAATGAATGACGATTTGAACGAGAATATACAGCATTCATCCTCGCGAGAAGAGTGAAGACTAAAAAAACTTTTAGTAATACAAGGATTATTGTTTGAGATTTTAGGCCAAGCCCGTTCTTCCCATTGCCCTGACCTTGGAGGAGGGAGAGAGAGGGAGGGAGAGGAGAGAGAGAGAGAGAGAGAGAGAGAGAGGAGAGAGAGAGAGAGAGAGAGGGAGAGAGAGGAGAGAGAGAGAGAGGTGAGGAGAGAGAGAGAGAGAGAGAGACGAAGTAGAGAGAGGGAAATAGAGAGCGATGGGAGAGGAGGGAGATGGAGAGACGAGAGAGAGAGAGAGGAGAGAGAGAGAGTGAGGAGGAGGAGAGAGGAAAGAGAGAGAGAGGGAGGGAGATGGGGAGAGAGAGAGGAAGAGAGAAGGAGATGTGACGCTGGAGGATGTCGAGGGAGAGAGGGGATGCAGAGGATGAGTGATGAGGGAGAGTAGAGAGAGAGAGAGAGAGACGGAAGGGAGGAGAGAGAGAGAGAGAGATGAGATGGAGAAGAAGCGAGGCGAGGAGAGTAGAGAGAGGAGAGGAGGAGATGGAGGAGAGAGAGAGAGAGGAGGATGGAGGGGAGAGAGAGGAGAGAGAGGGACGAGAAGATGAGGGCGGGAGATGGAGGAGTGATGTGAGTCCGAGGAGGGGGAGATTGCGAGAGAGAGAGAGCGAGAGGGAGAGGACGTGGAGGAGAGGAGAGAAGAGAGAGAAAGAGGAGAGAGAGGAGAGAGAGAGCGGATTCGCGGGGTGGAGGGACAGCGACGGGAGACGGGGGGAGATGAGGGAGAGATCGGAGAGAGTCGAGAGATGGACGACTGTAGAGAGAGAGACGGGGGTCGGGGAGGAGTGCAGAGAGGAAGATTGGAGGAAGAGGAGGAGAGAGAACGGGGAGAGGAGTGAGAACGCAGTGAGGTGGGAGAGGGAGGAGGACGAGAGGGAGAGAGGCGAAGTGAGGAGAAAGATGGGAGGATGAGAAGAGATGGAGAGAGGCGGAGAGAGGGCGGAGGAAGAGAGTAGAGAGGAGAGGAGAAAGAGAGGGACGTGAGGGAGAGAGAGGGAAGAGAGAGATGGAGTTAGAGAGAAGAGATGAGAGAGAGACAGATGTCGGAGAGAGAGAGGTGATTGAGGGAGGGGGGGCGCGGAGTTGTGCTTTATTGTGCCTGGGTTTGATTGACTGAATGTGAGAAGAGCGAGGAGAGAGAGAAGAGAGGCGGGGACGGGAGTGCCGAGAGAGAGAGGCGAGAGAGAGGAGAGAGAGAGGAGGAGAGAGAGAGATGAGGAGGATGAGAGAGAGAGAGAGCGACCGAGAGGACGAAGTGAGAATGAGCACCGGAGAGAGAGAGAGAGAGATGGAGGAGAGAGGGAAAGGGACGAGAAGAGCACGGATATTGACTTTTTCAATTCATTGAATACACTGTTGCTAATCGCTGCTAAATCTATTAATCTACGGTATGTAATAATTCTTCCCTCTGAATGAGAGAGAGAGAGAGAGAGAGATCGGAGGAGGATGAGGAGAGGAGGAGAGAGAGAGAGAGAGAGAGAGAGAGAGAGAGAGAGTGAGAGAGAGAGACTCGAATGTTTTATTGAATTTTGTACCCGGCTTCGCGTGGGAATAATCTCTCTCTCTCTCTCTCTCTCTCTCTCTCTCTCTCTCTCTCTCTCTCCCATCCCTCTCTCTCTCTCTCTCCCTCCCTCTCTCTCTCTCCCTCCATCCTCTCTCTCTCTCTCTCTCTCTCTCTCTCTCTCTCTCTCTCTCTCTCTCTCTCTCTCTCTTCTCTCTCTCTCTCTCTCTCTCACCTCCAAATCTCTGCGAAATCCCTCGATAAAAGTCTCCTCAGCCGCCGTCTCGATCACCGCCAGCTGCCCGCCTAACTCCTGGCACACCATCTGAAAGTCGATCGATCAACCAATCAATTAATAATCAAATAATCAATCAACCAATCAATCAATTAATTAACCAATCAATCAATCAATTAATCAATCAATCAATCAATTACTTAATCAATCAATCATTCTATCAACCAGTCAAGTAATCAATCAATCAATTAATTGATCAATCAATCATTTAATCAACCAATCAATTAATCAATCAACCAGCCAACCAATTAATCAATCAATCAATCAGCCAATCAATCAATGGGTGGCGAGCCTCTGGCTGCGACGCGCTCTCCAGGTGGGAGCAACCCGAATTTCACAGAGACGCCTCTGTGACTAATAATGTACCTAACCTAACCTAGACTCCCTGGGCAGTCCCGCCTTCAGTATAAGCTGGCTGTCCTATCCTTCCGTCACTTTGAACAGACCCTTCCGCCTTACCTCTCCAGTGCTCTTCACACCTACACTCCTTCCCGCTCACTCAGGTCCTCAAACACAAAACTTCTGAAAGTTCCAAAAACAAATATAAAATCATTCGGTGACCGCAGTTTCAGTTTCAGTGCCGCTCCTGCTGTTTGGAATTCCCTCCCAGTCGATCTCCGCCATGAACCAACTATCTCTACTTTCAAAGCTAAACTCAAGACTCACTACTTTCAAAGCTCATTCGGTTTGCAAATTTTTCCTTCTTGATCTTGTACCTGGGTGAATGAATGGGTGATAATGTTTTGTCTGACTGCGGGTGTATCAGTGAATGGAAGCGCCTTGAGTGTGAAATAATTATAGAAAGGCGCTATAGAAATGCTTCTTCTTCTTCTTCTTCTTCTTCTTCTTCTTCTTCTTCTTCTTCTTCTTCTGCGTTCCCAGGCCATATGGCCATAATGGGTAAGGTACATATGTGTCAGGTTTTCAGTTTTCACTGGACTCCCCGCTGCGTACAGCCCACACATTTCGATTTGGAAGATTTTATTGGGGGGAAAAAGGCAGAATGGGCCAGTAAGTGAGAAAGATAGTAGTAGATGACAGAAAGC
>CM065712.1:28575062-28605062 GCA_017654935.2 Phymorhynchus buccinoides | reverse complement strand
ACAAACAAAAACGAAACATACACGAACGAATTCATACTCCTTTGCGATCGTAGATTGGCAATGGACAAAAAACAAACAAAAACAAAGAAACATACACGAAGAATTCATACTCCTTTGCGATCGTAGATTGGCAATGGACAAAAACACAAACAAACAAAGAAACATATACGAACGAACGAATTCATACTCCTTTGCGATCGTAGATTGGCAATGCGACGTAATCGGCAAACAAAAACAAACAAAAACAAAGAAACATACACGAACGAATTCATACTCCTTTGCGATCGTAGATTGGCAAAGAAACAACTCCTTTGCGAGGACGAAAAAACAAACAAAAACAAAGAAAAAAACGAATTCATACTCCTTTGCGAAACAATGGACAAAAACAAACAAAAACAAAGAAACATACACGAACGAATTCATACTCCTTTGCGATCGTAGATTGGCAATGGACAAAAACAAAAACAAACAAAGAAACATATACGAACGAATTCATACTCCTTTGCGATCGTAGATTGGCAATGGACAAAAACAAAAAAAAACAAAGAAACATACACGAACGAATTCATACTCCTTTGCGATCGTAGATCGGCAAAGGACAAAAAAAAATGATATCGCCGGAAGCAAACGATATAAACAATAATAATTATGTTGTTTGCTGTTTTCGTACCCTGGCTAAAAGACTCCAGGGATCGTCCCAAAGGAACAAGCTCTTGAACACTATGGTACAAATGCGCCAGTCCTTTCCTCATCAGTCACACAAACATCACGTGCAAATTATTGGGGGGTTTTGTTAATAGGTGGTGCACCTCTGGCTGCGACGCACTCTTCATGTGGGAGCAACCCGAATTTCACAGATAAATTATATAGTACCGAAAACCAAATACCAATGCTAGGGATGAGAACATTACGTGAGTGACTGGTGGTGTTTTTTTTAATTTAGCCTTACCCCGCCACGTGGGCAGCTGCACTCCGACTTCGGAGGATTTTGGACTGATGATGGACTGCTAGGAGCTTTGCCATGGCTAAAGACATCCCCCGCATAACTATGCAGAACATAACAGCATTTTGATGTAGCCTTGGCGTTCTAGCTTACGTCAATACTAGGGGAAGACGGGGTAAAAAGCGCATGGGCGGGTAAGAAGCCCACCCCAATTATCTCATGAAATGAAGCAAATTTTAGTCTCATTTTGCCCATGAGACGAGCGTTAATGTCTAGCATTCGTCTCATGGGCAAATTTGACTGAAATGTTCTTTATTTCATGAGATAATTGGGGTGGGCTTCTTACCCGCCCATGCGCTTTTTACCCCGTCTTCCCCTATTGGTCTGACACAGCCTTATACCAAGGCGATTATTTTATATGAGCAACAGTCAAAATAGAATAAAAATAAAAATACACACAAAAAGCGTATTTATATGTAAACACCGCAGTCAATGGGGTTAAGGGGGAAAAAAGAAAGAAAACTGTTTTTGACGCGATAGGCATAATAATAATAATAATAATAATAATAGGGGAAGACGGGGTAAAAAGCGCATGGGCGGGTAAGAAGCCCACCCCAATTATCTCATGAAATAAAAAAAAATTCAGTCAAATTTGCCCATGAGACGAATGCTAGACATTAACGCTCGTCTCATGGGCAAAATGAGACTGAAATTTGCTTCATTTCATGAGATAATTGGGGTGGGCTTCTTACCCGCCCATGCGCTTTTTACCCCGTCTTCCCCTATGTAAAACACCGCAGTCAATGGGGTTAAGGGAGAAAAAAAGAAAGAACAATGTTTTTGACGCGATAGGCATAATAATAATAATAGGGGAGGGGGGCCGGGGTGGGGGGGGGGGGGGTGGGGGGTGAGGATAGAATCGAGAAGTAATGTGGCCTAAAGGTTGTGGTGTAGCTTGAACAGGTGGGTCCTGAGAGCTGATTTGAAACATACCGTAGCTTCGGCCCACGTGGCTTCAGTGTTGGGGACCGCGTAACAACTGGCCCCGTGATGGTAAAAACCCGTTGGGGGCATTGCGCATGCGCTGAAACAGACACATCATCATCACGCCTACTGTGATTAAATTAAGTCGGTTCAATTATTCAGTTCGTCAGTTTTAGCAAAACCATTAATGTTCACCAATAGTCAAAGCAAGCAGCGTGTTGAGAGAAGTATGCAAATAAATAAATAAATAAATAAATATATAATATATAATAAACATATAGGGGAAGACGGGGTAAAAAGCGCATGGGCGGGTAAGAAGCCCACCCCAATTATCTCATTAAATGAAGCAAATTTCAGTCTCATTTTGCCCATGAGACGAGCGTTAATGTCTAGCATTCGTCTCATGGGCAAATTTGACTGAAATTTTCTTTATTTCATGAGATAATTGAGGTGGGCTTCTTACCCGCCCATGCGCTTTTTACCCCGTCTTCCCCAATTGAAATTCCGATTAACGTCCTCCGGCCTGGAACAGGCACATGTAGTGGGACATTAATAGATTTAAAGATGGTGGGACGATCCTGGAGGTACTGCAATACAAGCAAAGTCCCGAGTTTTTAAATCGATAAGTAACTTATTTATTGACATAAATAAATAAATAAATAGATAAATAAATAAACATCAGCTTTTCTTAATCGTAACCGCAGCTAATTATACAACTATCTTAGGCCGGGTTCACATTAGACGCGTAAGTTCCGTACGGAAAACTCTAAATAAGTGGAAGAAAGAAGGATAAAAGTTTACGCATGCAGGGGAAATTCGGACACGGGCGCAAATCGTTTCCCTTGAATGTGAAAATCTGTTTAACGTCCTCCGGTCTGGAACAGACACATATGGGACATTATTAGTAGATACAAAGATGGTGGAGGCAATGCCCGGAGGCAGTGCAACACCAGTAAAGTCCGGAATTTTTAACAATACAGATAAGTATATATTGTTTTCCCTTCTTTGTTTCACTTATTCATGGATTGCGCACGGGTTTCGGCATGGAATATCCGCTTATGTGTGCACACGGCCTAATAAAGGAATAACTGAATGAGCAAGATTACAATCAAAGAAAGAAATATAATTTTTATTATAAAAAAAGTAATGATTATAGCTCTTACCAATTGTCACCAAGCTCAAAACAATGATCAAAGCAGGGTACATGTTGACGGAATGACTACCCCAGTCCAAAATACTCAATAGAACTCTTGTCTCAAATTACCCCCCTTTCTGTAACCGTCTCTAAGTTCCCTCCCTTAGATCCTTGCACTTTGTTGGCTATTTTGCATAAAGTGGGTGGAGTTTTTAAAATGTCTTGTTATATCGACTCCGCCTCTAAATATTAGAGAGAAAAACCGATAGAGACAAAAGGAAAGGTTGATGGGTGAGGGGGGGAGGGGAGAGAAAGACACCCCCCTAACCCCCACCCCTACTCTGCCCCAGAAAAACCTGTCAAACTCAAACTTATCTCAAAATGTGATTGATAACACATGCAAAAACCTGCTCCACTACTATTGGGCTTTTTCGATAATTATTAAGTGGACGGACGAAAGTCTTCAATTTGTCTGAAACTTAATCTCTCAAGCGTATTCCAAAGAAAGTAGATTAGGGCTTAATCTAATACCTTGTTTGACGTTTTGACAGAACTGTGATAATAATATTGGAGAGGAAGTGAAGTTATGCCCCCTTTTGTCTTCAAACTAAAGCGACCTCAAGTGGACAGTTTATCTGAGAAGAAAAGGTTTGTGATTTGCTTCAAGTTGTTTTCGAATTGATAGTCTATTTCCTGGAGAAGATAAAGATTTCTTCTTCTTCTTCTTCTTCTTCTTCTTTGTGCGGCTTTGCTATATTTCAGTATTCGTCCTTGTCAGGTTTTTTTTGTTGAGTCCATAACGGAACCACTTAGAGTGGAGGGGTGTGTGTGTGTGTGTGTGTGTGTGTGTGTGTATGTGCGCGTGTGTGTGTGTGCGCGCACGCGCACTTGCATGTGTGTGTGTGTGATATATTTATATCATTATTGTGGCTTTGTTGAATCTTGTGTGTGTGTGTGTGTGCGCGTGCATGTGTGAGTTCTTTCCAAATGTTATTACTCTAAACACTGAAAATTATCTTCTCAAGTTGGAATTGTTTACAGTCAGGTCAGTTTGAGTTTAAGTTTTTTTTAGGTCAATTTGTTACTAAATTAAGTTTAACTGTTTTCATTTTTGATATTATCCTGCATGACACAACACGCCTCTGAACGTATTTAGGAGCGAATCTTTCCCAAACAGCAAACAATTTGAATGATGAAAAGAGTATTTATTTCATGGGTAAAATATTTTATGCAACACCGGGAGTGGATTGATGTCCAACGTGAGGCCTGGCCTGGCCTGGTCTGGCCTGGCCTGGTCCTTTTTCCCCAGTCTGGCCGGGGACCGGACTGAGCGCCTGGCTGTCCACGGGTTCCCCATATGGAACAACCTCCCGGAGCAGGCTGTTGAGGCGGCGACCTTGACCTTGGGCACCTTCGTCATTTGAAGTCCTGAGTCTCCAAATCACAATTACTATCTCTCCCCCCCACCCCCCCCCCCCCCCCCCCCCCCCGCCCCAAGTTTTTTTCCCAATGGCGCGGCATCATGTAATAATTGCATGGGGCCCGATCAGCAGGACCTGGCTGGCTGGGTCATTCCCTCGTTTGGCGCGGCATCACGTTGGGGACCGATCAGCGGGACCTGGCTGGCTGGGCCAGGCTTTCTGTCTTCTTCTTCTACTGTCAACTTTCCTCTTCTTTGTTTATGCTTCATTTTCCCTCTTTTGCTTATATTAAATTTTACTTATATTTTTGTTCCAGAGGATTTCTCTCTCTCTCTCTCTCTCTCTCTCTCTCTCTCTCTCTCCTCTACTCTCTCCTCTCTCTCTCTCTCTCTCTCTCTCTCTCTCTCATCTCTCTCTCTCTCTATCTCTCTATCTCTCTCTCTCTCTCTCTCTCTCTCTCTCTCTCTCTCTCTCTCTCTCTTTCTCCGTCTCTCTCTCTCTCTCTCTCTCTCTCTCTCTCTCTCTCTCCTCTCTCTCTCTCCTCTCTCTCTCTCTCTCTCTCTCTCTCTCTCTCTCTCTCTCTCTCTCTCTCTCTCTCTCTCTCTCTCTCTCTCTCTCTCTCTCTTAATTATTGGAGGGAGTGGGGGGGGGGGGGGGGGGGAGAAAAACAGGGAAGATGGCGGAAGAGGGTGATTACTGAATTCTTCTGTTTCGATGTTGTTGTTACACTCATAGTATATTTTGTTTAAATTGAAGTTTTTTCCTCATGTTTCTTGATTGTTATTACTTCTATTCATAGTTCCTGTGATTGTTGTGATTGTTGTGTGAGGTTTGGCGGTGGGGGTGGGGAAGGTGAATGGGTGTATGAATGTACGTATGACTGCTTTTGTTTTTAAGTTTTAATTATGTTTTTAGTCAAGTTTCTTGTTTTATTTCGAGGACAAGATGTAAACAAGCCCATCGCGTGCGTATTCTTTTCCCTCAATAAAAAACAATTTCAATTTCAATCACTCTCTCTCTCTCTCTCTCTCTCTCTCTCTCTCTCTCTCTCTCTCTCTCTCTCCTCTCTCTCTCTCTCTCTCTCTCTTTCTCTCTCTCAGTAATTTCTTCTCTGGTCTATTCAGACCTTTTCTTCTGGCAAGAGCGGTTGAACCTCCCCGGTTCCGTGGCAAAATAACCAACGCGATAATAATTGTGGTGGCCACACACAGCGAAGACAAAGATAGGTAGCCTAGTGTTGGATGATAGCAAATCTGTATCTGTGGTCTAGAACCACAAACATTTTGATCTTCCAACATGGCTGCCTGACAACGCAGAAGACTGAAGTGTTGGACACGAAAACAAAAAGTGCTGACTGTTTAGAACCTGGACCGACAGGTAAGATTAGGATGCTTGAGATTTAGTCAAAAGAGATTAGGGAAATGTAAAATGATAGGCAATGAATTTACACGCAGCTAATTTACATAATAGTGTGAAGATTTACTTTTTGTTTTCAAGTTTTGGACTCGCTCACTTTTGATCACTGCTCACTCACTGTCACTCGTCACAGTCGTACCGATACCAAAATGTCACAAAGAGTAATCACTTCGCAGCCTACCAACCTTGCAGAGAATGAAACCAAGTTTCTCACTTCCCACTTGGAAAATGAAAAGGTGGAAGGTGGGAAGTGTTAAGTATGGTAACAGTAAAGCCGGCGACAGACTATGTGACTGCCTCATGTGACTCGATCAGGTCGAGACGTTTCACCTCATTTGCATACCATCCTTCTCGATCAGTCTGACTAAGTCGGGCCCAGTCAGGTGACAGGGCCGAATAGGGCGGGTTCTAAATTTCACTGATCGAGTCAGATGGCTTGTGACCTCTTCTGTGCGGGAAACAAAAAATTTGATCTACGTCACGACCTGATCGAGTCATATGAAGCAGTCGCATAGTCTGTCGCCGGCTTAACAGAGGCAGTGACTGAGTAGTAGTAGTAGTAGTAGTAGTAGTAGTAGTAGGGACAGGCTCTCAAGCCTAGGCCTCGCGGCCTATATAACGTCCCCTCTTTGGCAATGACGTTGCAAAAATTATTTTGGGGTCTGAGCAAGTTTTTGAAGGACAATCAGTCAAAATCATTAAAAAGACTCTGAAATTTCTGACTGGAATCCAGAAGATTTTTAAAGGTGTTAATATTAGTTGCAAACTTGATGTTAGTACTTAGTTCATTCCAATGAACAGCAACTCTATAAGAGTGAGTGAGTTCGTTCACAATGATCCCCAACTGTAGTGTAGATGAAAGGGTGGGAGTAAAAAACACACAATGGCTTCAGTTAGTTGCGGACTGTGAAATCTTTGTATGGCTGGTACCCACGTGTCGTCATATCCGGCCACAAGGAGCGCCATATTATGGGAGACCGCCATCTTAGTCCTTACCTTTTTTTGAAAAATGCCAGATCGATGCTGCGTATTTGGCTGTTCCAATTCGAAACTTATCTAAACTGTATTTATAACATCTGGATGTTTTCTTTACACATTTAGATCACATTTTCACTTTGTTTACACACAAATAAGGACTAAGATGGCGACACTTCCGTTGGAATGGGTCGAGATGCGCACGCAGGTTGGGGGGAGCCATATTCAGGATGGTTTTGGTCATACTCAGTTCAAGTTCAAGTTCAAGTATAGTTTAATATCACCAAAAGAGAAATTCAGTTCAGTAAGTAAGACCTCACTCACTCATACTCAAGTTCAGTCTTCTTGAAGTTCTTCTTCTTCTTGAAGAGTTCTTCTTCTCTTTGGGGCCCACGATCATTCCGTTGATCATTCTAGCACCCCCAGGGGGGAAAGAGGCTGCAGGGGGGGGGGGGGGGGGGGGGGTCGGTTCCATTTGATTGAAGCAAGGCGACATTTGGCCCAATACTGCATGGGTGTAGAGGGATAGTGACCCAGCCAGCTCGCACCCGCTGATCAGGTTTTTGAGCGTGATGCCACATCCTGGAGCAGGATATTGAGGGGGGTGAGGGGTAGGCTGGTGGGTTATTGCTGATCCTCCTGCACTGTATGACAGTGACACACCAGGGGGGGGGGGGGTGACACTGACAGAGACAGCAGTGAAGGAGCAGAGGTCGTCCTGCCGCAGATCATTCCACTCCCCGCTGACAGTCCTTGGGAGGAATGCGTTTGATGAAGGAGACCAGTGAAAACTGAAGACCTGACACGTACATACTTTACCCATTATGGCCTTTTTGGCCTGGGAAATGCAGGAGAAGAAGAAGAAGAAGAAGCATAATTTTGGCATTTGAAGTCTTTTGAACTGGACGCTGTGGCCACATCATTGCTGTGAGTGGGCCAGGCTGCACCCATGTCATGACTCTGATGTCACCATCCCCCCCCCCTCCCCCCCACAGTACAAGAAAAGATCATGTAAATTATTATTATTATTTTAAAAAAGACTAAAAGAAAAGAAATCCCAAGTCTCAATGCGCTCTCCCAGTCTCCGTTGAGTTTATAGCCATCGTAGGCTCCTTCGATGTACCTGAAGCAGAAAAAAAGTATTATGTTAATGTATGGGGGGGGGGGGGGGGGGGGGATTTGTAAGTTCACTTTTGCTCCTCGACCAGTAAATACAGCTTGAGCTTTTCTTGATCGAGCCTTTTTCTTTCAGCGCTCACCTTACCGAGGGAAGTTGACAGTTTATTTGTTGTTGTTTTTTCCTGAAGATCTTTTGTCGTTTTTGTGCTCTTCACTTTTCCTTGTTTGTTTGTTTGCTCAT
Organism: Phymorhynchus buccinoides; assembly: GCA_017654935.2. NCBI lineage: Eukaryota > Metazoa > Mollusca > Gastropoda > Neogastropoda > Raphitomidae > Phymorhynchus > Phymorhynchus buccinoides. Next base: position 28,596,828 of record CM065712.1, on the reverse strand, counting down.
TTATTTACTCACAAGCAATTTTGTACCAGGCAATAATAATAATCTTCCCCCCCCCCCCCTCCCTCTCTCTCTCTCTCATCCCCCCCCCCCCTCTCTCTCTCTCTCTCTCTCAATCTCTCTCTCTCTCTCTCTCTCTCTCTCTCTTTCTCTCTCTCCCTCTCTCTCTCTCAGATCAAGGAGGGGAAAAACCCTGCACTAGAAACCAACCTGTAACCGTAGAGTTAATTCCCTTTGTTTCTGGACAGACAGCCAGACAGCCAGACAGCCATCCTCAGCCAGACTTAGTGCTTTGTAGACTAAGGCCGAGTACACAGTCCATCCAGATTTCCCCCGCAGAAATAATCAATAAGTGAAAGAAAGAGGGAAACAAATACAGACAAAACCTCTATTTTAAGACTTCCAAAATGTCCGGAAAAATCGGTCGTAAATTGGAGGGGTCGTATGACGGAGGTTTTCACTGGCAGCCGTAGAAAGAAAAAGTTCAGCACAGTTCATACTCTCTTCTTCATGCACACATACAATGACATATTAAAACTGGATTTGGGTCTTTCCAACTCCATAGGATTGTGCAATCGATATTACAGTTTCACTTTGCCGACTTCTTTTAATCACCTCCACTCTCGTCCAAAGTCAGTGGTTTTCTTTTTCAAAGTCAGTGGTTTTCGTGCTTTTCCTACGCTCTCCGCCATGTTTTCTACAACAAGGGAAGCGACTCCGCTTTCAGGCCCTTGACCGTGGTTGTTTCCCTTTGCTCGAAGTCTATGCAGACGACAACAACGGTCGTAAAAACCAACAAAATGGCGGTCGTAAGTCGCGTTTTAGAGGAAGTCGTTTAAGAGAGGTCGTTTACATAGTAAAATGCATCTGTGCCAACAAATCCGGTCTCAAATGAGAGGTGGTCGCTTAACAGAGGGTCGTAAAATAGGGGTTTGTCTGTATACGGATTAGGGGAAATACGGCAGGGCTCCCAGGGACCCCCATTTGGGGGTCTCTGATGAAGCACTACAATTCTCAAGGACCCTCTAAAATAATGTGCACCCCTGGTTTTGGGGGTCCCAGGGATGCACTAGAAAAATTCTTTTTAGCATTCGCTATGCCACTGGGACCCTCTATCTATCCCGCCTCTAGGACCCTCTATGCCGTAAGTGAAGGAGTCCCTGGGACCCCTTGTTTTGCGGGACGATTGGGAGCCCTGAGGACCCTCTATACTGTAAGTGAAGGAGTCCCTGGGACCCCTGGTTTTTGCGGGACGATTGGGAGTCCCTGAGGACCCTCTATACTGTAAGTGAAGGAGTCCCTGGGACCCCTGGTTTTGCGGGACGATTGGGAGCCCTGAGGACCCTCTATACTGTAAGTGAAGGAGTCCCTGGGACCCCTGGTTTTGCGGGACGATTGGGAGCCCTGTGCGGACACGTGCATATGTTTTTTCCCTTCTTTCTTTTTCTTGTAATTATTTACGGATTGCGCATGGGTTTCCGCGCGGAACATCCGCGTGTATGTGTACACGGCCTAAGAAGAGTAAGATATTTGTTTTCAGGCTTGGAAGGATAATCCCAACCACACAATGCCCATCATGCACCGGGGGGATCTTCCCGATCCTAGGATCACGGCCATACGGGATCGATACACCATGCCCGCTTCGACCACCATTGATACGGGCGTTTATATCGACATCCACATTGGTGATTATTACTTTGTTATTATTGTTGTATTATTGTTATTATTGTTCATTTTTTGTTGTATTATTGTTATTGTTGTTGCTGTAATATATAATCGATACACCATGCCCGCTTCGAGTACTCATCGAAACGGGCGTTTATTTCGACATCCACATTGATGATGATTACATTGTTATTATTGTATTATTGTTATTGTTGTTGGTGTAATATATATAATAATCGATGCACCATGGGTAGAGAGAAGATTTCGTCTGGAATACTGGGGATCCCTCTGTGACATGCCTATCTTTACCTCCCAAAATCAAGAACATAAGGTCACTGGATACCAGACCCTCATTTGATGCCTTTTAGTGACATGGGTGTTAAATCATTGTGGTGCCAAAAGGCGACAGTGGCGATGAAAGGGTTAAATTAAACCCAGTGCAACGAAATAGTTGTCATTTGGTCACAATTCCCCCCCCCCCCCCCCCCCCTCCATCAGTCACACAAAAACCGCATGCAAAAAAAAAAAAGAAAGAAATTGGGTGGCGCGCCTCTGGCTGTGACGCGCTCTCCAGGTGGGAGCAACCCGAATTTCACAGAGACGCCTCTGTGACTATAAAGTACCTAATACCTAAATGTTGCACGTCTCTGCAGAGGCTCCGGACTGCCAGCTCTACTTCACGACGGACGGTTCCGTGCCCGCCCCCTTCAAGCGGTGGATGGGGAACCGCGAGGTCACCTTCAGATACCTCGCCCCCTTCGCCCTGAAGAGCGGGAAGAGGGTCGTGAGAGCCGTGGCCGTGTCGAGGTAACCCTGCTTTCTGCGTCGTTTTCTCTGTGTACAATAAAGTGATCATAAAGCCAGCGCGGTGCTATATAAGCAAGCAGTAGGCTAAAAATGTCAGACTGTATACTGATCGCTTCTCGGCCTTTTGGCTAAGACTGATTCTTTTTTTTTTTTTTTTTTTTTTTTTTTGTGCTGTCCCATCTTCTGGGCTGTACAGTGGCGTTGCTCCCACGCCGCTCGATCCGAATCCCAATTCGCAGCTACACCCGGGTTTGTTCAAGTCGCAGAAACCGAGACCAGCAGTCCAAGGGGAGATAATCTATGATTAGGCCGTCAGGAGGCAACCAACCGAGGAGACACTGCACTTCTGCTGAGTCACTTCGGTGGAGTTCAGTGGAGAGCCTGTTTTCAGGACACCACCTACTAAGCCCCCTACTGACGACACTTATTCTCTTAGTCGCGGAGCCAGCGTGAGTGAGGTCCTCCTCCGAGGGCGCCAAGACAGTGATTCTTGTTTATGGCCCTGGTTGGTTTGTTCAGCCCGTCGTACATGGCGAAAGCCGATACGCGACGTTAAACTGAACTTCCAAAAATGTCAGTTTTCAAGATATCACATTTTATATCTGTATTGTTAAAAATTCGGGACTTTCCTGGTGCTGCACTGCACTGCCTCCGGGCATTGCCTCCGGGATCGTTCCCACCATCTTTATATCTACTAATGTCCCATATGTGTCTGTTCCAGACCGGAAGGATGTTGAATGGATGTTCATTCAAAATGTCAGTTTCTGCTTAGCGCTCGCAGCTACGGAGAAGGAGGGAAAAACTAAACTGGCGCAGGCGAAAGCCATCAGCTAGAGGAGAGACGCTGGCTTGTTTCTTTCTACTATTCTCTAATCTCTTTGTCTCTCCCTCTCTCTCTCTCTCCCATCTCTCTCTCTCTTCTCTCCCAAATACCCCCCCCTAATATCTCTCTCTCCTCTCTCGCTCTTCTCTCTGTACTCTCTCTCGCACTCTCTCTCTCTCTCTTCTCTCTCTCTCTCTCTCTCTCTCTCTCTCTCTCTCTCCTCTCTCTCTCTCTCTCTCTCTCTCTCCTCTCTCTCTCACACACACACACAACTGACTACCCGATTCCTGGGATCGGCTTTTTTTATAGCCCTGTTGTGCCTTTAACCCACTTACTCCGAACTTGCCCAACGCTAACCTTGCGATGAAATCCCATGTTACGGGAAATGACTTGCGCAAATCGCTGCAGTAGTAGAAGTACAGTGGAACGTCCCTTATAAGACCCCTCCTTTATAAGACCTCCCATTATAAGACTCCCTCCCACATAAGACCTACTTCTCTGAGACATTGCCAATTTCTTTGTAAGTATTAAAATTACCTCCCTTATAAGACCCCTCCCTTATAAGACCTCCCATTATAAGACTCCCTCCCACATAAGACCTACTTCTCTGAGACATTGCCCTTCTTTGTAAGTATTAAAATTACCTCCCTTATAAGACCCCTCCCTTATAAGACCATCTCCATTATAAAAAGACTCCCTCCCACATAAGACCTACTTCTCTGAGACATTGCCTTCTGAGACATTTGCCGTTTCTCGTTGTAAGTATTAAAATTACCTCCCTAATATGACCCCTGACTTGTATTTGTAAGACCTCATTTTGGATGATTTTTTTAAGGTCTTATAAGGGAGGACTCCACTGTAGTAGTAACTAGGGATAGAAGTGGGCCTTGCGGCCCTTTTACGCCCTTTCTCCTTTGTGACTTTGATTTGTTTCAAGGTGGCTTGCTTTCTACAGCTAAACTAAGAAACTTAACACAAATATGGAATGGACTTTTTCTTCTTTTTTTATATTTTTTATTCATCGAAAGTAGTATAAACATTTGACATTGTGTCTTTGTCCAGAAGATTTTTGAATATATTTATGTTAGGTGCAGCCTTAATGTTAGTTGACAAATTATTCCAGTATTGAACAACTCGGTTGGAAAAGTAAAACTTGTGAATGTTAGTAACTGATCGTCTTAAAAATAACTTCTCTGTACTATTTCACGTCATGGGGATCAGTGTGTTCTGGGGAGCTGTCGGTGGACGGTCGTGGTGGCGCCCTCGGAGGAGGACCTCAGTCACGCTGGCTCCGCGGCTAAGAGAATAGTCTTGTACTCAGTAGGGGGCTTAGTAGGTGGTGTCCTGAATAGGCTCCAATGAACTCCACCGAAATGACTCTCAGCAGAAGTGCAGTGTGTCTCCTCGGTTGGTTGCCTCATGACGGACTAACATAGATTCGCTCCCCTTGGACTGCTGGTCTCGGATTCTGCGACCTGAACAAGCCGGGGTGTAGCTGCGAATTGGGATTCGGGGTGAGCGGCGTGGGAGCAACGCCACTATACGGCCCAGAAGATGGGACAACAAAAAAACACCCCAAAACATGCACACATATGCATATGCTTGTGCACAGATTCACAAATAGACACACTCAAACTCAAACACATGAACACATGCTAGCACATACACACACAGAGAGACACACAGAAAGTTCAAAAATACAGGAGAACCTCCCTTATAAGACTTCCCATTATAAGACTCCCCTCCCACATCGGGTGTATGTGCGTCTTGTGTGTGTGTGTGTGTGTGTGTGTGAGTGAATGAGTTGTGTATGTGTGTGAGCACGCATGTGTGCTTGTGTGTGTTTTGGTTTTGTGGGGTTATGTGTGTACGTATGTGTGTGTGTGTGTCTGTATGCATGTGTGTGTGTATGTCTGTGCATACGTTGTGTGTGAGTGTACTTGTTTGTGTTTTGTGTTTCCGCTAATGTTTGTGTGTGTGCGTTGGTGTATGTGGTCAGTCCGTGCAACTCAGTTGCTATGGCTTACTGAATGAAAGATGAATAATGTGTGTGTGTGTGTCTGTGTGTGTGTGTGTGGTGTGTGTGTGTGTGAGAGAGAGAGAGAGAGTTGCTTTGTATATGCGTTGTCGCTGGTTTGTCCTTAAAAAACTTTACGTTAAATACTATGTTTGCTATCTACTTGATGAATAATTGATTGTAAAGCGCTTTGGGCTCATTTGAGGTAAAGCGCAATATAAATGTACTATTACTTACTTACTTACATAAGACCTTCTCCTTTGAGACATTGTCCTTCTGTTGTAAGTGTCAAAATTACCTCCCTTTATAAGACCTCATTTTGGATGATTTTTGAAGGTCTCATAAGGCAGGCTCCACTGTGTATTAACGATTCAAACACGTTTCTTCCATCCACTAAGTCCCCCTACCCTGACACCCTGTGTGGTGTAGAGTGGCACAGTGGTAGTTTTGCAGCGTTCGCCTCATGTCAAGTAAACCCCGAGTTCGAACCTGGGTACAGTGGATTTTTCCTCTCATTCTGCACTAGAGCCTTAGGCCTTACGGTCTGAACATGGAGTCTTTCGGATGAGACGATAAAACCGAGGTCCCGTGTGTGCCCATGCACTTAGCACATGTTAATCCCAAGTGGCAACGTGAAAAAGTTGTCATTTGGTCAAAATTTAACCATCATTCCTTCCCTTTCCTTCCTCATCAGTCACACACAAAAATTGCATGCAAATTTTTTTTAAAAAAAAAAATGGGTGGCGCGCCTCTGGCTGCGACGCGCTCTCCAGGTGGGAGCAACCCGAATTTCACAGAGACGACTCTGTGACTATAAAGTACCTAATACCTAATGCCTACCTGACACCCCTCTTTGCAGGGATGGACTGCTCCAGAGCAGGGTGGTGTCCAAGACTTTCAAGGTGATTGGCGACGACTACGACAGCTATGACAGCGATACCTACCTCGATGATGACTGGTCGGATGCTTACGTGGATTCGGACGTCGAATATTTCCGTCGTCGTAAAGCGCTGACCACTCTCAGTGGGAGAAGGGTGTGTGTTCTTTGATGTTCTTTTTGCTTTGTTTTGTATGTCTGATGTTTAGTTGTTGTTTGTTTGTTTCTCAGTGGAACCTCCCTTATAAGACTCCCTCCCACATAAGACCTACTTCTCTGAGACATTGCCCTTCTTTGTAAGTATTAAAATGACCTCCCTACAAAGACCCCTCCCGTTTAAGACCTCATTTTGGATGATTTTTGTAGGTCTTATAAGGGATGTTCCACGGTATGTGACCCAGAACCATGAAAAGGTCATTCAGTGTCAAAATGAGCATTCTGAGAAAATGGCACACTTGGAAACTTCAGGCAATTCTTTATCTAATGATATACAGACCTGCCAACCCGTACGATTTTAACGTATTTTATACCCCAATTTACCCAAAATACGACCAGTACGTCGGGTGAATAAAAAAATATGACATAAACTAAAAATGGTGACTTTTTTTTTTAAGCAGTTCGATCCCCGAAACGATCGTTCGTTCGAAATCGGCGATTTAGCATATAAGCTGCGAAGTGTTGGAATGCAACCACGACTTGCAAACGAATCTCGCTTGGCCAAATCTCGCGGCGTTCTAGAAGGTTTGTGATGCGCGCCAAGCTGGTTTATCAACACGTCACCGAAGTGAAGAGAATTTCTGAAAATGTCGAAACGCAAAAGCGACGAGCCTCCTGACGTAGGCAAAACAAAGAAGAAAAAGCCACCAGCAAGATGCACAAAGATGTCTTAAGAGATATAACTATCCCGTGCTGTTTTTTTCGAGAGTCGACGGGGGGAAAGACTTACGCACATTGCAGCTAGTCTACTGTCAAGTCGACTTCTCCATTTGTTCTGGAAAAGTTTGACATTGAGCGGCACTGCAACAGGAAAATGCATCAAGATTGTGTCATATACTTCTATATTAGAAATAGAGTTGTCCTTAGAGTACACCACTTTTTCCAAGAATACACCACTTTCCGTGAAAAAAAATACTCCAACTGAAAACTCAGGGTTGGCAGGTCTGGATATAAAAACCATTCTTTGATCCTTTTTGGTTCCAGAGTTATGAGCATGGTAAAGTGGCTGACAGCCATTGTGAGAAATCACAGTCTAAAGTCTAGCCTGTCCTAAGAACATGCATCAACCTACTAGTTTGAACCCTTTCACCCGCCAGCCATATTTCAGCCAAACTTTTCCATTAAATTTACCTGGGTAGAGAACAAAATCCATCTGCAGTATTGGGGATTCTTCTGTGACATATATAAAATAAGGTCTATCCTTACTTCCCAAAACTAAGACAATAAGGTCTTTGGATAATAGACCCCAATTTGATGCCTTTTGGTGACATAGGTGTTAAATCACTGTGGTGCTAAAATGTGACTTTGGCTGGGAAAAGGTTAAAGCAATGTTTTGAATATTTTGAGACCATATTAACCCCTTCACTGCCGAGCCCGGTTTCCGGTTCCGGGGCAACTATTTGCCAAGCCGTTTAGGTTGCGAGTCTATCGCAAAACTTTCTGAATAAAAGTGCATATAACCTATGCTTTTCTGAAACGGGGATTGAATATACTATCCTTTGAGAACACTCTCACATGCATTCAAACATACTGCGGAAAGCATATGGATAGAAAAAGGGAAACTCTTAGAATAACCCTATGACGGATATTTCCGTGACGGGGCAGTTTATAGGTTACCAGAAGTTGACGGAAATATCCGTGACGGGGCAGTGAAGAGGTTAATGGGACCCCGCACCTCCACGATAGGGACGTCAAAGGGGCACCCTGACGGATGAGCGTTTTTGCAAGAAACACGTCGAGATCACCAGGAAAACACCCTTTACAGAGATCGCAACACTCACTTTGCTCTGGTTTCATCCCAGAAATCAACCCCAGACCTGTTTACCTTTACGATTTTGCCGTAAGTTTTTTTTTTTACGGGGACAAAGTCAAATTATGGTCATTACGTCTACTGAAAAAAACCCCATAAATATATAAAAAAAAACCCACTACAGTTGCGTCGGTAAGCGAAGCTTTTGAAACGATGCGGTGAAAAGTCATTTTGCACCATTTCCGTTTCCGTTTCAAAATGGCGTCCAAGCGAGTGCATTCCGAAGCTTCTGTATCTTCTGGTCGAAAAAATCAAAAGAAAAGACACCAAAAGTCACTTAAATGGCACAGAAATTCTGGGAAAGTGACCTAAAAATTCTAGGAATACATCGTTCAGCACTAGGTTGATGAGCATGTGTTCTGTGTCTACTGCTCGACGGACATTTAGTATTGCACACTCAGGTCAGTACGATATCGACGTTCATTGGTCACGCGTTGGATTACATTTTGGGGGGTCAAAATTACGTTTTTTTTGTTTCAGAAATTACAACTTTGCAAAATAGGGGCGAAGCAGGTCTGCAAACTGTCAAATCGGCGATTCCTCCTTGGCTGCTGGAAATCAAATTCTTTCAATGAAAGAGAAGCCATGTGCCTTCTCTTTTTTAATGACCGCCTGAGTTTAGACCAAATCGTTTGCACGATTTGTTCACAATACAAGCCTTTTTATTATTATTTTTTAATTTTTTGTACAGTTTGCTTAAAGGAATTTTGCTCACAAAAAAAGAAAATAGCTCCAATTTTTTTTTTACTGCACTACAAAAAAAAAGCAGCTTCAACCACAATGAGTGACCTCCACCCACCCCATCCAAAATGGCTACTCTCTCCGGGGCATCTCCGCCAAGGAAGAATCGTCGTTTTGACGGTTTGATTTCTAGGAAAACCAGAGCAAAGTGAGTGTTCCGATCCTGAAAAAGGCTGTCTTTCTGGTGATCTCGACGTGTTTCTTGCAAAAACTCATCCGTCAGGGTGCACCTTTAAAGACACACTGACCCACCACGATTAAGTCCCTTGGTTTTTTTTCTGGGTAGCTGTGACCCACATACAAATACATGGGTGCAACTTTTCCTGGTATACAAGGATTTCCTGTTTCTGAATGTTACCAGAAAAGGAAGTTCCTTTTTTTTTTTTTTTTGTCCAACAAGATCTTTGTGTGTCTACTGTATTTTTCAAACACTTGAAAATAAGCAGTTTGTATAAATTGTGGAAAAAGGAAATACCTTCATAAATCAGTTTTTTTCTTCTATCTAGCAGGTTGTATGTGATGGTGTTGAATGTTTTAGTCTAAAAAAAAAAGCAAAGCAAAGAAGGAAAAAAAAAAGCAACAAAAAACAAAGAAAAGGTGTTGCAGAATGGGGTTTCCGTACGAAACTTGCGGATTGTGGATCTGCTGTGTAATAATAATAATAAATAACATTTATAGAGCGCCCTTTCTCTCTTGAGCTCACGGTGCTTCACAATTCTTTAAATAAATACATAAATCATTAATAAGCTACTACAATATCAACTATCACAAACATGCACACAGCCACAACACGCACGCACGCACACGCCCACCCCCACATACGCGCGCACACCCACCCACCCACAATGTGGGGGGCATCATTTTAAGGCAGGAAACAGGACAAGGAAGAAATCAGAGGTATTGCCGGAAGAGGTGAGTTTTTAAGAGCGGTTTTGAAAGACTGGAAAGATTTAGCAGAACGAAGTTCATATGGTAGGGATGTTCCAGACAGAAGGGGCGCTGAAAGAAAATGAACGTTCACCATTTGCCTTAGTGTTAGTACACAGGCCCTTGTTTTCTTTTACAGTCCTACAGTCCCTCTAGACCGAGGTCCTCAGGAGAGTCTGGGTGGATAGCCTGCACCCGAAGATACCCCTATAACGTGGAGACTGTGGGTGACCTGCATAGAGGTCAGTATTCCATATTTTTCTGACTATAAGGCGCACCTTTGTATGGCTCCCACGCGCATACGGAAGTGTCGCCATCTTAGTCAGATTTGTGTGTAAGCAGCATCGATCTGGCATTTTTCAAACAAAGTTGCTGACTAAGGTGGCGGTCTCCCATAATATGGCACGCTCCTTGTGGCCGGATATGACGACACGTGGGTACCAGCCATAGTATGGCTCCCCCCACCTGCGTGCGCATCTCGACCCTTCCAACGGAAGTGTCGCCATCTTAGTCAGATTTGTGTGTAAGCAGCATCGATCTGGCATTTTTCAAACAAAGTTGCTGACTAAGATGGCGGTCTCCCATAATATGGCACGCTCCTTGTGGCCGGATATGACGACACGTGGGTACAAGCCATAAGGCGCACCCCCAAATTTGACCCAAACTTCAGATTTTGTTATTATATTTTCTTACTATTTTGTAATAATAATAATGGGAATTTATATAGCGCTCTTTCTCACATGAGCTCAGTGCGCTTTGCATTGATAACAAGAACATTAAAGGCAAACAAATAATGAATCATTAGAAATTAAAATAAGCATGATGCTTGCACGTTCTCTTTCTTCCTCACACACACACACACGAGCATGCACGCACAAACACACACGAGCATGCACGCAGGCACACACACACACACACACACACACATACACACACACACACACACATGCATGCATGCATGCATGCAGACATACACACACATGCATGCATGCATGCAGGCACACACACACACATACACACACATACACACACACACACACACACACACATGTATGCATGCAGACATACACACACATGCATGCAGGCACACACACACACACACACATACACACACACACACATACACACACACACACACACACGAGCCATGCACGCACACATGCATGCACGCACACGCACACACACAAGCATGCACGCACAGGCACACACACACACACACACACACACACACACACACACACACACCCACACACACACACACATGCATGCATGCAAACATACACACACACACATGCATGCATGCAGGCACACACACACACACACACACATACACACACACACATACACACAAATGAACACACTCAGGCACACATGCACACATATACATGCACGCACACACTCACACACACACTCACACACTCACAATTATACAAGAGTAAAATAGGACAAAATGAACAAGGTGTGTAAAGGTACCTGGGAAAGGGAAACACACGACGTTTCGAGTCGTAGACTCTTCTTCCTGTTCTAAAAGGTACAGCAGTCACTCTTCTTCATTCAAGAGTAAAATAGTTACAATATGAAAATTCTAAGAAGAAACATAGAGCACATTAGTCGTTATTACCGTAAAAAAATGGACTATAAGCCGCATCTGTATATAAGCCGCATCTCTTAAATTCACATTCGTCAAAGTCGAGTGACTGTACACTTTTCTTGGCATCCTCCTCCAGAAAACTCTTGCATGTTGTTAGTGTTGGTGCCATAGTTGTGGTTAATTCCAGTGCATTCCAACTCTGAACAACTCGATTCCTGAAAGTGAATGTTCTGATTTCAATTCTAGACAAATTCATCAATAATTTCTTTTCGGAGTGTCTTAGTGGTTTGTTGTGTTGAACTGTATGCACAAAATTGTTTAACCCTCTCTTGAACACAGACGCCAAATTCGACCGAATTTTGTCAACTCATGCAGTTCACTTTCACTTTCTCCCTACCCACAATGCAATATACTAAGTTCTTCCTGTTCCTGACTCTCGCTGGTCCGTTTTTGGTTCTTACAGCAAGGGAAAGCACCCACTAGTCTTTTTGAACGGATTTTTCGAAGTGACCCCCAATTTTTTTCTTCTTTCCACGTGACGTGTGCAGTATTGACTAGGCGCGATGCTCGGAGCGCCATTACGGATTTTTTCTTCTATTTCATGGTTTGTTGTGTGACATTGTGTTAGCTTTCGAATGAAAATATCATCATTGCTATTCAATATGCATCTTTCAGAAATGAAATGTGAGTTAGACTTTATTCTGGGTGATTTTTTTTAATGAAAATATTTGGTGTGACGTTCGGAGTTAATTCCCATCTCTCGGGAACTGGGATCGATTCCCGGTTCGAATGGTTGGGAGTCATTGGGTTAAAGTCTAGGTCAACAATCTTATTGATTATCTTACATAATTGAATCAGGTCACCTCTGCGTGTAGAGTGGCACAGTGGTAGCGTGTTCGCTTCGTGTCAAGTAAAACCCGAGTTCGAACCTGGGTACAGGGGATTTTTCCTCTCACTTTGCACTAGGCCTTGCGGTCTGAACGTGGAGTCTTTCGGATGAGACGATAAACTGAGGTCCTGTGTGCCCATGCATTTAGCACACGTTAAACCCAGTGGCAACAAAAAAGTTGTCATTTGGTCAAAATTTACCCCCCTCCCTTCCTTCCTCATCAGTCACACAAAAAATTGCATGCAAATGTTTTTTTTTTTAAATTGGGTGGCGCGCCTCTGGCTGTGACGCGCTCTCCAGGTGGGAGCAACCCGAATTTCACAGAGACGCCTCTGTGACTATAATGTACCTAACCTAACCTAAAATCTTAATGAGGGCAAATTTTGTTCTTCTAAGTCTTTCTTTATATGACAGGTTGGCAATTTCCTTTACTAATTTAGTAGCTCTTCTTTGAACTTTTTCTATAACCACAGATTGATGATTTTGAAAATGGATACCAGGTATTATGGTGGTGTAGACACACTCAAAATATAAATTATAATGTAACAGTTTAAATGATTTAATTTTCTTCTTTTTTAAATCAATCCTCTAGAATGTAAAAGTCCAAGAAGTTGAAATTGGGCAAACCACAAACGCGTGTCAAATTAAAGGTACTTTACGGAGTGTAGGGAACATTTTATTATAGGAAGCGCACCCCCTCCACCCAACCCCCAATGTTACACAAAATTCAATCAATCAATCAATCATGTTATTGTCTTCACTCCAAGCAAAGAAATTCACTGCCTGGCAATGCACATTTTATAAATAATTTGGACATGACACGAGTAACATTTAGAAGACAATTTCACATACGTAAGACAAATTTTAAAACACACACACACACATGCACAAACACACACACACCATGCACAAACACACACACACATGCACAAACACACACACACACCCACACACATGCACACACACACACACACACACATGCACACACACACACACACACACATACACATACACACACACACACACACACACACACACATGCACACACAAACACACAACACAAACACATGGAACAAACACACACACACAGCACACACACACACACACACACACACACATGCACAAACACACACACACACGCACAAACACACACACACACCACACACACACACACACACACACACACACACCTCACTCACTCACGTCACTTAAACACACACACACACACACACACACACACACACACACACACACACACACACACACACACACACACACACTCTCACTCACTCACTCACTTACACACACACACACACACACACACACACACACACACACACACACACACACACACACACACACACACTCTCTCTCTCTCACTCACTCACACACTCACATACACACATACACACACACACACACACACACTCACTCTTATCTGTGCGAATGTGTCGTCTGCTTCAGTGGTTTTATTCATGATTTCGGCCTAATAGTCGTTCTCAATTAACTTCCGATATGAATGGAATTAACAACTTTTGAAAAACCCACCAGATTTCAGTCATATACTATGCGCAACGCATTTGAATAAAATAACAATAATAAATAATGATTGTATAGCGTACAATCTTGTTAAGCAACTCAATGTGCTTTAAGATGCAGACAGGGGTCTCAGCTGAGGAAAAGAATATTGCCTTGTAGTCCGTAAAATACGATAGTTAGGTTGCTATTCCACACACACCTTATCTGTGTGAGAAAAAAAAAGCTATCAACTGTCTCTGCAAGATCTTGAGAGTGAAGTGGCAGGACAAAACCCCTGACACCGAGATTCTTGAGTGGACGGACATGCCCAGTATCTTCACACTACTGCACAAGTTACAACTACGCTGGGCTGGGCATGTCGTCAGAATGTCTGACAATCGACTACCAAAACGTGTCTTCTATGGAGAGCTGAAGACTGGTGTCTTGGTGGACCAAAGTTGAGATTTAGGGACACCCTCAAAGTGTCCCTAAAGAACTTCAACATCAATGTCTCCTCATGGGAAACCCTGGCACAGAACAGACCAGCATGGCGTGGTGCAGTAACAAAGGGAGCCACCAACTTCGAGGCGCACCGTATCGAGACATCGCAGGCAAAGCGTGAGGCACGCAAGATCCGCCTAAACAGTCACAGCTCTGCAACCCCGACAGATCCCCCCAACTCTTTCTCCTGTCCTCGCTGTCAGAGATCCTTCCTGGCTCGTATTGGCCTCACTAGCCATATGCGAACTCATCCAGCATCCTTGATTTCCACAAGAGACGAACTGTTGAAGCATGGTCATCATCCTCGGGACTCGGGACAGACGAATACAGTACAAATAGTTTCCCCACCTTCTGGAAGTTCTCTGCTAGCATCTTCCTCTGATTACTCTCTTTGACTGGCTTTTCTCTTTCTTACTACATGTCATCTATTTTTCTGACTTAAGTTATTGGCCCATTTTTTTTGCTTGAAAACCCCCCCCCCCCCCCCCCCCCCAAATCTTCCAAATAATTTTTCTCCTTTGAGCTCCTCCGAAATCGGAATGTGTCGGCTGCACGCAGCGGGGAGACCAGTGAAAACTGAAATATGGACACATACATACCTTACCCATTATGGCTCTTATGGCCCTGGAAAACGCAGAAGAAGAAGAAGAAGACTGACATGAACCATTGATACAGTGATGCCTCTCTTATAAGACCTTCAAAAATCACCCAAACTAGGGTCTTATAAGGGTGGGGTCTTACTAGGGAGGTAATTTTAATACTTACAAAGAAGGGCAATGTCTCAGAGAAGTAGGTCTTATGTGGGAGGGAGTCTTCCATAGGAGGTCTTATAAGGGAGGTTGTACTGTAACACCAGTCAGCCATTTGAGTAAAGGCCATAATGCAGAGTATTATTATTTAGACGAAACATTGGTTATTTTTGTGTTTGCATTTTTTGCTTGAAGTTTTGTTTGTGTGACAAAACCTTTTTTGTCACAAGTCAAAAAAGACCACACCATGATTTAGAGTGAGATTGGGCAACTTTATTATTTAACCCTTTCGCTGCCAGCCATTTTTCATCAAAAAATACCATTAAACTTAACGGGGTAGAGAAACAAATATATCTGCAATGTTGCGAATTCCTCTGTGACATGCATAACATAAGGCCTATCCTTACCTCCCAGAATTAAGAAAATAGGGTCTTTGGATAACAGGCCCTGATTGGATGCCTTTGAGTGACATGGGTGTTAAACCATTGTGGTGCTAAAATGCGACGTTGGCGGTGAAAGGGTTAAAGTGCCAAAACAGTGATGCCATGTTTATTTGTGCATGTTTGTACGTTTGCTTTTTTGGCCTGATTTTGTTGTTGTTGTGTGTTTCTTACATCCACAACAAAACCTTTTTTGTCACAAGTTAAGAAAGACTACACCATGATGTAGAGTGAGATTGGGCAACTTTATTATTTAAAGTGCCAAAACAGTGATGCCATGTTCAGACCTGCCTACCCATACGATTTTTCCGTATTTTGTACACGGTTTTGAGCCCCACGGCAGTACGGTAAATGGAAAATTAATACGGCAAAAAATTTGAACTGAAGGTCTTCTAAGATCGGTCAAAATCGAGTGGTTTTCGTCATTTCGCATGGCGGTTTAATGTTCTGTAATGTTCCGTTTTGGGGTCTCCTTGCAAAATACGGAATTTTGAGAAAAAGTATGGAATTCTATTTCATGGAGTACCTAAAAAAGAAATTGGGGGTAGGCAGGTCTGCATGTTTATTTGTGCACGTTTGCATTTGTTGCTTGATTTTGTTTTTTTTGTTTTTTTGTTTTTTTGCTCTGTTTGGAAAGGGGGTTCAATCTGTTGGTCAGAAGTCGGCTATGTCAAGAACAAGAGAGAGGCAAGTGGGAAAACAAACAAACAAACAAGCAAACAAACAAGAAAATGGCAACATGAGGTCAGTCATCATACTACCGACAAAATGCGGCCTATAAGCCGCTACTGTTGTCCTTAACCCTTTCGCCGCCAGCCATTTTTCAGCAAAACATCTCCATTAAACTTTTTTTTTTTTTTTTTTTGCTGTCCCATCTTCTGGGCTGTACAGTGGCGTTGCTCCCACGCCGCTCGTTCCGAATCCCAATTCGCAGCTACACCCGGGTTTGTTCAAGTCGCAGAAACCGAGACCAGCAGTCCAAGGGGAGCGAATCTATGTTAGGCCGTCAGGAGGCAACCAACCGAGGAGACACTGCACTTCTGCTGAGTCACTTCGGTGGAGTTCAGTGGAGAGCCTGTTCAGGACACCACCTACTAAGCCCCCCTACTGACGACACTATTCTCTTAGTCGCGGAGCCAGCGTGAGTGAGGTCCTCCTCCGAGGGCGCCACCACGACCGTCCACCGACAGCTCCCCAGAACACACTGATCCCCATGACTTTGACCCGAACGCACCAAGGCACAGACTGGATTGGAAACCGAAACTGAGGTCACCATGAGAGCAGGGCATGCAAAGCCACAGAATTTGAGACATTTTTAAATTTTATGATTGATGGAAAATGAGGCCGATGATAACGATGATGATGATGCTATGGAGTTCCGTATCGGTCTGAGACTACATGACAGGGCTGTATTCTACGCTTCCTTTCATAATGATATCCCGGCGTTAACCAGGCCCGAGAACTACAGACACCTGCAGTGTTGGTCTTGCAATTAGAGCAACACTCTCAGAATCGCATCCGTTAAGCGGATGAAACTCGACTGTGTGGTTTCAGTCTTCCCATTGAGCCCATAGCCACTCACTCTGGGTAGGAGTCGGTCCAGGACCGAAAAAACCCTCGCCTCTGATGGGAT
Source organism: Phymorhynchus buccinoides (assembly GCA_017654935.2). Lineage (NCBI taxonomy): Eukaryota > Metazoa > Mollusca > Gastropoda > Neogastropoda > Raphitomidae > Phymorhynchus > Phymorhynchus buccinoides. The sequence goes on along the minus strand of CM065712.1, from coordinate 28,579,627 downwards.
TCATTAAACTTACCTGAGTAGACAAAAATAATAATCTGCAATATTGAGGATTCCTCTATGACATGTAAGGCCTATCCTTACCTCCAAAAGTTATAAAAATAGGGCTCTTTGAATAACAGACCCTGGTTTGATGCCTTTTAGTGACATGGGTGTTAAATCACTGTGGTGCAAAAATGCGACATTGGCGGTGAAAGGGTTAAAGACTCAAAAAAAAAATTCCTGTTTAAAAGTGTTAAGATGTATTAACCCTTTAGTACCGACTCCCCCCACCCCCCATCTACACCACCCCCCACCCCCCCCCCCCCCCCCCCCACGTTCACACGTCACATTCCCTCTGTAAGCTTAGGAAGATGTATCTAAACCCTTTCACCGACCATTGGGGGGGCCTGGGTGGAAAGGGTTACAGACTCCCCCCCCCCCCCCCCCCCCCCCCCCCCCCCCCCCCCCCCCACGTCACACTAGGGAAGGAAGATTTCACACTTTCACAATTCCCTCTTAAGCTAGGAAGATGTATTAAACCCTTTCACCGCCGATGTCGACCCATGTCATTAAAAGCCTTGAAATCAGGGTCTGTTATTTCTGCATGTCGCAGATAAATCACCACATGATTTTAACACCCATGATTTCACCCATGTAAAAGCCTTGAAATCAGGGTCTGTTATCCAATGATCTTGTGTTCTTAATTTTGGGCAGTAAGGATAAGCCTTATTCTGAACATGTCACAGATAAATCGCCAATATTGGACATGAATTCTTTGCACCACAATGATTTAACACCCATGTCATTAAAAGCCTTGAAATCAGGGTCTGTTATCCAACGATCTTGTGTTCTTAATTTAGGGCAGTAAGGATAAGCCTTATTCTGAACATGTCACAGATAAATCGCCAATATTGGACATGAATTCTTTTCTGTACCCTTGTAAGTTTAACGGAAAATTGTGGTTCATAAATGGCTGGCAGCGAAAGGGTTAAGATTTCTTACCAGCTCTAAGAGGGGAAACACGTGAAAACCGTGATTTTGACTCGTGATGTGGTGGGTCTTTGAGGAAGAAATAATGTTTAGCGCCCTCTTTGGCCTTTCGGCCATGTGGGGCATAGGGGTCTTTGAGTATAGTCCATGCGGCTTATATATACTGATGCTGCTTGTATGTGGATTTTTCCAATTTTGATGTTCATCAGTGTTATGGACTCTGATTCCAGCCACATTTTCGGACTATTCTTTAGCTTCATTGTTGGATAACAGACCCTGAGTTCAAGGTTTTTACTGGGTGTTCAATCATTGTGGTGCAAAAATGCGACGTTGGCTGCGAAAGGGTTAATCACTGGTTGACGTTGGCATCAAGTTGTGTCCAACAGTAAAGTGACACTGAGAGCTGTATTGATGAACTCATTCAAGTCGTTCCGGCCATATATGTTTGGAATTAATAGATAATGGTCAATTTGATGCATTTGCTTGTAGGGAAGTCAATCTGTGTGCACACCATACCTTGGTCACTTCTAAACTCGCTTCGCTCCTCCCTTAGACCACAACTTTGCCTCAGACTTTGCTTTTGTAGTGGTTTGTTGTGGGGGAAACCAATCGGTGTGGATAGTTTTTTCTATATAAAGTCTCTATATAAAAAAAAAGTCTGATCTACCACTTCCCTATGTCTAAACCTGAAGTAAAAACCCGCAATCTTCTTTCTTTTCTCCATTTGCTTGTGTATGTTTTGTTTGTGTGTATGGCTGGAGTGAATTGTGAGCTTTCTTAACCCTTTCACTGCCAGCCATCTTTGAGCCCAAAATTTTCCATTAAACTTACTAATTGGCTACAGAAAAGATTTCGTCTGCAATATTGTGGGATTTCTCTGTGACGCATTTAGAATAGGGTCAATCCTTACTACCCAAATTTAGGAACGCAATGTCATTGAATAACAGACCCTGATTTCAAGGTAAAAAAAGGTAGAGAAAAAAGTTATCAGCAATATTGGGAATTCCTCTGTGCCCTGAGACGCCTCTGTGACTATGAAGTACCTAATACCTTTGGGGACCTTCCCCAACTTTATTATAAATTGTCATGGCCAGGAGAGTGGGGCTGTATCCAGGGTAAGGCTTCTGCGCTGTTAAAACAGATTCCATCCCAGCTTTCAAAAATAGCACTTCTTGCTGTTCCTCTCTCTCTCTCTCTCTCTCTCTCTCTCTCTCCTCTCTCTCTCTCTCTCTCTCTCTCTCTCTCTCTCTCTCTCTCTCTCTCTCTCTCTCTCTCTCTTCAATCTGAAGGATTGCTTTGATGCTTATATGTTACTTTATAATGTTTTTGCATTATTTATTTGTTGGTCTGTTAGTTTTCTTGTTTGCCCACAGGGCTGAGTGTAAGAAAGCAATGCTTATCTCATTACCCCGTATAAAGGCCTGTCTTTACCTCCCAAAATGAAGAAAATAGGGTCTTCAGATAACAGGCCCCAATTTGGTGCCTTTTAGTGACATGGGTGTTTAAACCATTGTGGTGCAAAAATGCAACATTGGCAGTGAAAGAGTTAATAATTCAAAATCGTTGCGATGCCAATGAGTTAAAAGTGGTTTTCTGCACTGGTGGAAAACCCGTTTCGAGCTTCGCCCTTTTTTGAATGGCTGTGACTCTCAGACTTCAGAGGCCTTGACCCTGGGTCAGTGCTGCAGCCAAAGGGATTGGTTGGCCCTGGGTCAGTGCTGCAGCCAAAGGGATTGGTTGGCCCTGGGTCTGAGTGCTGCAGCCAAAGGGATTGGTTGGCCCTGGGTCAGTGCTGCAGCCAAAGGGATTGGTTGGCCCTGGGTCAGTGCTGCAGCCAAAGGGATTGGTGGCCTTGGTCAGTGCTGCAGCCAAAGGGATTGGTTGGCCTTAGGTCAGTGCTGCAGCCAAGGGATTAGTTGGCCTTAGGTCAGTGCTGCAGCCAAAGGGATTGGTTGGCCCTGGGTCAGTGCTGCAGCCAAAGGGATTGATTGTCATTGCTGTGTTGTACATACCTGCTTACCCATAAGATGTCACCATATTTTTACATATCTGATATAAAAAATATGATAAATATGGTACATGGGGGAAAATATGGTGAAATGGTGAAAAACAAATGTATCATTTCTGTATTATTGCCTGATTCAGGAAACTGGTGCGATCTGTGTGTGTGTGTGTGTGTGTGTGTGTGTGTGTGTGTGTGTTGTTCTTGTAATTAATGGATGACACTTTTGACATAGTATGTCTATAAGTTGTTATAAAAATGTAATCATGTTTGCACTCGTTTTTTTTAACTTTCCTATTTTGTGAAAAATACACTTATTTTGGATTTCGAATACACAAAGTCCGATTTCAGGGTAAACAGGTCTGAGTGTAGAGTGGCACAGAGGTAGCACGTTCGCCTTGTGTCAAAGTAAACCCGAGTTCGAACCTGGGTACAGGGGATTTTTCCTTTCACTTTGCACTAGGCCTTACTGGTCTGAACATGGAGTCTTTCGGATGAGACGATAAACCGAGGTCCTGTGTGCCCATGCACTTAGCACACGTTAAACCCAGTGGCAACGAAAAAAGTTGTCATTTGGTCAAAATTTACACCCCCCTCCCTTCATCAGTCACACAAAAATTGCATGCAAGAAAAAAAAAATTGGGTGGCGCGCCTTTGGCTGCAACGCGCTCTCCAGGTGGGAGCAACCTGAATTTCACAGAGGCGCCTCTGTGACTATAAAGTTCCTAATACCTTTGGGGACCGTCCCCAACTTTATTATAAATTGTCATGGCCAAGAGAGTGGGGCTGTATCCAGGGTAAGGCTTCTGCGCTGTTAAAACAGATTCCATCCCAGCTTTCAAAAATAGCACTTCTTGCCGTTCCTCTCTCTCTCTCTCTCCTCTCTCTCTCTCTCTCTCTCTCTCTCTCTCTCCTCTCTCTCTCTCCTCTCTCTCTCTCTCTCTCTCTCTCTCTCTCTCTCTCTCTCTCAATCTGAAGGATTGCTTTGATGCTTATATGTTACTTTATAATGTTTTTGCATTATTTATTTGTTGGCCTGTTAGTTTTCTTGTTTGCCCACAGGGCTGAGTGTAAGAAAGCAATGCTTATCTCATTACCCCGTATAAATAAAAATTCGTTTCGTCTCTCTCTCTCTCTCTCTCTCTCTCTCTCTCTCTCTCTTTCTCTCTCTCTCTCTCTCTCTCTCCCTTCCTCATTTTCTTTTGCCCTCTCTACTCTGTCTGTCTGTCTGTCTGTCTGTATCTGTTTCTAAAAAACCCAGGTAGAACATTAATTAAAAATAAATGTTGGCAAAAATGCATATTAACACACACACCACACACACACACACACACACACACACACACACACACCTCCTTTTTCTCGATTCTTTCCGGTTGTTTTTGATGTTTTTCTCAGTCTTGCCTTTCTTATTGCAGATTGAGCACATAAACCTTCCTTTTCTATATATTCAAAGTTAATTTTCATTCCCTTAACCCTTTCGCCGCCAGCCATTTTTCAGCCCCCAAAATACTATTAAACTTAACTGGGTAGAGAACCAAAATTATTTGCAATATTGCGAATTCCTCTGCGACATGCATAACATTAGGCCCTA